>LR880970.1:556049015-556071013 GCA_904067115.1 Aegilops sharonensis
GAATCACGACTTGCATGTCGATGAGTATGACAACCGGCAGGAGCCATAGGAGTTGTCTTAATTTATTGTATGACCGGCGTGTCATTGAACAACGCCATGTAATTACTTTACTTTATTGCTAAACCGTTAGCCATAGTAGTAGAAGTAATAGTTGGCGGGACAACTTCATGGAGACACGATGATGGAGATCATGATGATGGAGATCATGGTGTCATGCCGGTGACGATGATAATCATGGAGCCCCGAAGATGGAGATCAAAAGGAGCAAAATGATATTGGACATATCATGTCGCTTTTTGATTGCATGTGATGTTTATCATGTTTTACATCTTATTTGCTTAGAACAACGGTAGCTTAAATAAGATGATCCCTCATTAAAATTTCAAGAAAGTGTTCCCCCTAACTGTGCACCATTGCGAAAGTTCGTTGTTTCGAAGCACCACGTGATGATCGGGTGTGATAGATTCTAACATTCACATACAACGGGTGTAAGCCAGATTTACACATGCGAAACACTTAGGTTGACTTGACGAGCCTAGCATGTACAGCATGGCCTCGGAACACAAGAGACCGAAAGGTCGGGCATGAGTCGTATGGTAGATATGATCAACATGAAGATGTTCACCGATGATGACTAGTTCGTCTCACGTGATGATCGGACATGGCCTAGTTGACTCGGATCATGTAATCACTTAGATGACTAGAGGGATGTCTATCTGAGTGGGAGTTCATAAGATGAACTTAATTATCCTGAACATAGTCAAAAGATCTTTGCAAATTATGTCGTAAGCTCGCGCTGTAGTTCTACTATTTAGATATGTTCCTAGAGAAAATATAGTTGAAAGTTGATAGTAGCAATTATGCAGACTGGGTCCGTAAACTGAGGATTGTCCTCATTGTTGTGCAGAAGGCTTATGTCCTTAATGCACCGCTCGATGTGCTGAACCTCGAACATCGTCTATGGATGTTGCAAACATTTGACATACACGTTTTGATAACTACGTGATAGTTCAGTAATATTAAACGGTTTAGAATTGAGGCACCGAAGACGATTTCGAAACGTCGCGGAACATATGAGATGTTTCGAGGGCTGAAATTGGGATTTCAGGCTCGTGCCCACGTCAAGAGGTATGAGACCTCCGACGAGTTTCTTAGCCTACAAACTAAGGGAGAAAAGCTCAATCGTTGAGCTTGTACTCAGATTGTCTGGGTACAAAATCACTTGAATCGAGTGGGAGTTAATCATCCAGATGAGATAGTGATGTTTCTCCAAAGCCATTGCACCAAGCTATTAGAGCTTCGTGATGAACTATAAAATATCAGGGATAGATATGATGATCCTTGAAATATTCACGATGTTTGACACCGCGAAAGTAGAAATCAAGAAGGAGCATCAATTGTTGATGGTTGGTGAAACCACTAGTTTCAAGAAGGGCAAGGGCAAGAAGGGATACTTCATGAAACGGCAAATCAGCTGCTGCTCTAGTGAAGAAACCCAAGGTTGAACCCAAACCCGAGACTCAGTGCTTCTGTAATAAAGGGAACAGCCACTGGAGCAGATACTTGGTAGATGAGAAGGCTGGCAAGGTCGATAGAAGTATATTGGATATACATTATGTTAATGTGTACTTTACTAGTACTCCTAGTAGCACCAGGGTATTGGATACCGGTTCGGTTTCTAAGTGTTAGTAACTCGAAATAAAAGGCTACGGAGTAAACGGAGACTAGCTAAAGGTGAGCTGGCGATATGTGTTGGAAGTGTTTCCAAGATTGATGTGATCAAGCATCGCACGCTCTCTCTACCATCGAGATTGGTGTTAAACCTAAATAATTGTTATTTGGTGTTTGCGTTGAGCATATACATGATTGGATTATGTCTATCGCAATACGGTTATTCATTTAAGGAGAATAATGGTTACTCTGTTTATTTGAATAATACCTTCAATGGTCTTGCACCTAAAATGAATGGTTTATTGAATCTCGATTGTAGTAATACACATGTTCATGCCAAAAGATATAAGATAGTAATGATAGTACCACCTACTTGTGGCACTGCCATGTAAGTCATATTGGTATAAAACGCATGAAGAAGCTCCATGTTGGTGGATCTTTGGACTCACTCGTTTTTGAAAAGTTTGAGACATGCGAACCATGTCTATTGGTATGTACGCATGAAGAAACTCCATGCAGATGGATTGTTTGGACTCACTTGATTTTGAATCACTTGAGACATGCAAATCATACCACATGGGCAAGATGACTGAAAAGCCTCGTTTTCAGTAAGATGGAACAAGAAAGCAACTTGTTGGAAGTAACACATTTTGATGTGTGCAGTCCAATGAGTGATGTGGCACGCAGTGGATATCGTTATGTTCTTACTTCACGGATGATTTGAGTAGATACTGAGTATATTTACTTGATGAAACACAAGTCTGAATTATTGAATGGTTCAAGAAATTTCAGAGTGAAGTTGAAGATCATCGTGACAAGAGGATAAAATGTCTATGATATGATCATAGAGATGAGTATCTGAGTTACGAGCTTTCGCACGCAATTAAGACATTGTAGAAATTGTTTCACAATTAATACCGCCTGGAACACCATAGTGTGATGGTGTATCCGAACATCATAGTTGCACCCTATTGGATATGGTGCGTACCATGATGTCTCTTATCGAATTACCACTATCGTTCATGGGTTAGGCATTAGAGACAACCGCGCTCACTTAAATAGGGCACCACATAATTCCGTTGAGACGACACCGTTTGAACTATGGTTTGGAGAAACCTAAGTTGTCGTTTCTTAAAAGTTTGGGGCTGCGACGCTTATGTGAAAAAGTTTCAGGTTGATAAGCTCGAACCCAAAGCGGATAAAATGCATCTTCATAGGACACCCAAAACAGTTGGGTATACCTCCTAATTCCGATCCGAAAGCAATAGGGATTGTTTCTTGAATCAGGTCCTTTCTCGAGGAAAAGTTTGTCTCAAAAATTGAGTGGGAGGATGGTGGAGACTTGATGAGGTTATTGAACCGTCACTTCAACTAGTGTGTAACAGGGCACAGGAAGTTGTTCCTGTGGCGCCTACACCAAATGAAGTAGAAGCTTATGATAGTGATCATGAAGTTTCAGATCAAGTCACTACCGTACCTCGTAGGGTGACAAGGATGCGTACTACTTCAGAGTGGTACAGTAATCCTGTCTTGAAGGTCATGTTGCTAGACAACAATGAATCTACGAGCTATGGAGAAGCGATGGTGGTCCCATATTCTGACAAATGGTTAGAAGCCATGAAATCCGAGATAGGATCCATGTATCAAAACAAAGCATGGACTTTGGTGGACTTGCCCGATGATCGGCAAGCCATTGAGATAAATGGATCTTTAAGAAGAAGACAGACGTAGACAGTAATGTCACCGTCTATGAAGCTTGACTTGTGGCGAAGAGTTTTTCACAAGTTCAAGGAAGTTGACTACGATTAGATTTTCTCATCCGCAGCGATGCTTAAGTCCGTCGGAATCATGTTAGCATTAGCTGCATTTATGAAATCTGGCAGATGGATGTCAAAACGAGTTTCCTTACTAGTTTTCGTAAGGAAAGGTTGTATGCGATACAATCAGAAAGGTTTTGTCGATCCTAAGGATGCTAAAAGGTATGCTAGCTCCAGCGATCCTTCCATGGACTGGAGTAAGCATCTCGGAGTTGGAATGTACGCTTTGATGAGATGATCAAAGATTTTGGGTTTGTACAAAGTTTATGAGAAACTTGTATATCCAAAGAAGTGAGTGGGAGCACTATAGAATTTCTGATAAGTATATGTTGTTGACATATTGTTGATCAGAAACGATGTAGAATTTCTGGAAAGCATATAGGGTTATTTGAAAAGTGTTTTTCAGTAGAAAACCTGGATTAAGCTGCTTGAACATTGAGCATCAAGATCTATGAGGATAAATCAAAAACGCTAAATGGTACTTTCAAATGAGCACATACCTTGACATGATCTTGAAGGTGTTCAAGATGGATCGGTAAAAGAAGGAGTTCTTGCCTGAGTTGTAAGGTACGAAGTTAAGACTTAAAGCTCGACCACGACAGAAAAGAGAGAAAGGACGAAGGTCGTCCCCTATGCTTTAGACGTAGGCTCTATAGTATGTTATGCTGTGTACCGCAGCTGATGTGTGCCTTGCTACATACCTAGCAAGAGGGTACAAAGGTGATCAAGGAGTGGATCACCAGATAGCGGTCAAAATTATCCTTAGAGGAATAAGGATATGTTTCTCGGTTATGGAGGTGATAAAGAGTTCGACGTAAAGAGTTGCGTCGATGCAAGCTTTAACACCTATCCGAATGACTCTGAGTAGCAAACCGGATACGTATAGTGGAGCGACCATTTGGAATAGCTCCAAGTGGAGCATGGAAGCAGCTTTTACAATATGACCTAGAGATTTGCGAAGTACATACGGATCTGAATGTTGCAGACCCGTTGACTACAACCTCTCTCACAAGCAAAACATGATCAAAACCCAGAACTCATTGAGTCTTAATCACATGATGTGAACTTGTTTAGTGACACCAGTAAACTCTTTGGATGTTGGCCACATGGCGATGTGACCTGTGAGTGTTAACCACATGGCGATGTGAACTAGATTATTGACTCTAGTGCATGTGGGAGACTGTTGGAAATATGCCCTAGAGGCAATAATAAATTAGTTATTATTATTATATTTCCTTGTTCATGATAATCATTTATTAACCATGCTATAATTGTATTGATAGGAAACTCAAATACATGTGTGGGTACATAGACAACACCATGTCCCTAGTAAGCCTCTAGTTGACTAGCTCGTTGATCAATACATGGTTACGGTTTCCTGACCATGGACATTGGATGTCGTTGATAACGGGATCACATCATTAGGAGAATGATGTGATGGACAAGACCCAATCCTAAGCCTAGCACAAAGATCGTGTAGTTCGTATGCTAAAGCTTTTCTAATGTCAAGTATCATTTCCTTCGACCATGACATTGTGCAACTCCCGGATATCGTAGGAATGCTTTGGGTGTACCAAACGTCACAACGTAACTGGATGGCTAAAAAGGTACACTACGGGTATCTCCGAAAGTGTCTGTTGGGTTGGCACGAATCGAGACTGGGATTTGTCACTCTGTGTGACGGAGAGGTATCTCTGGGCCCACTCGGTAGGACATCATCATAATGTGCACAATGTGACCAAGGGGTTGATCACGGGATGATGTGTTACGGAACGAGTAAAGAGACTTGCCGGTAACGAGATTGAACAAGGTATCGGGATATCGAAGATCGGATCTCGGGCAAGTACAATACCGCTAGACAAAGGGAATTGAATACGGGATTGATTGAATCCTCGACATCGTGGTTCATCCGATGAGATCATCGTGGAACATGTGGGAGCCAACATGGGTATCCAGATCCCGCTGTTGGTTATTGGCCGGAGAGTTGTCTCGGTCATGTCTACGTGTCTCCCGAACCCGTAGGGTCTACACACTTAAGGTTCGATGACACTAGGGTTATAGGGAATAGATGTACGTGGTTACTGAATGTTGTTCGGAGTCCCGGATGAGATCCTGGACGTCATGAGGAGTTCCGGAATGATCCGGAGGTAAAGATTTATATATGGGAAGTCCTGTTTTGGTCACCGGAAAAGTTTCGGGTAATATCGGTAACGTACCGGGACCACCGGGAGGGTCCCGGGGGTCCACCAGGTGGGGCCACTGGCCCCAGAGGGCTGCATGGGCCAAGTGTAGGAGTGGACCAGCCCCAGGTGGGCTGGTGCGCCCCCCCCCCCCACCAGGGCCCAAGGCGCCTAGGGTTTGGGGAGGGGGCGCCTCCACCTTGCTTGGGGGGCAAGTTTCCCCCTCTCCCCCCTTGGACGCCACCCTAGATGGGTTCTAGGGGCTGCCGCGCCCCTTGGGGTGGGAACCCTAAAGGGGGCGCACCCCCTCCCTCTCCCCTATATATACTTGAGGTATTTGGTGCTGCAAACACGATGAGTTTTGACCTCTCCCTGGCGCAGCCCTACCTCTCTCCCTCCTCATCTCTTGCGGTGCTTGGCGAAGCCCTGCTGGAGTGCCATGCTCCTCCACCACCACCACGCTATTGTGCTGCTGCTGGACAGAGTCTTCCCCAACCTCTCCCTCTCTCCTTACTGGATCAAGGCATGGGAGACGTCACCGGGCTGCATGTGTGTTGAACGCGGAGGTGCCGTCCGTTCGGCACTAGGATCATCGGTGATTTGGATCACGATGAGTACGACTCCATCAACCCCGTTCACTTGAACGCTTCCGCTTAGCGATCTACAAGGGTATGTAGATGCACTCTCCTTCCCCTCGTTGCTAGATTACTCCATAGATTGATCTTGGTGATGCATAGAATTTTTTTGATTTCTGCTACGTTCCCCAACAACTGTTACCATTACTATTACTGTTACTGTTGCTATCAAAACTATCATATTACTGTGCCACTGATCACTTTGCTGCAGATATTGGATCTACAGGTGTGGTTGAATTGACAATTCAACTGCTAATACTTACAAATATTCTTTGGCTCCTCTTGTGTCGAATCTATAAATTTGGGTTGAATACTTTATCCTCGAAAACTGTTACGATCCCCTATACTTGTGGGTTATCAGGTGACGGCGATAGCCGAGGTGGCCGCGAAGAAGAAGATGAAAAAGTCCACATCGACGCCTCATGCAGCTACTCTGGCGCCCCCCTACGGCCACTGCTCCGGCGCGGGCGGCGGCCGCAGCCGGCTACTCCGGCGCCCTCCAAGTGCTCGATGAAATGCCTACAAGGTAAAGAAAAACCTCGCGTCTTGTTGGTAGCCGATAATGATTGTTGGTGGATGGTAGTGATTGTTGGTAGTGTTTTCTTTGTTGTTGTTGTGCGTATATGAACATGGCCGAATTCCTCGCGTCTTTGGAGTCCTCGGCGGCCGTTGGACTTGAGCTCAACTACAACTCGTTTCAGGATCATTCAGAGGCAGCTCAAGGCATGGAGTAAGAGATGGTCGGGGAAGAGGAGGAGGCCGAAGAGGTGGTGACCGAGGAAGAGGAGGTTGGAGGTGACTGAAGCAAGCACAAAGGTGCCAAGGTGCCGCACCCAAACCTACAACCAAAAGAAGGATATTGATCTTTGCGGTGCTTGGTGCGCGGCCTCCATGGATGCAACAATCGGAACGGTCAAACCAAGACCATGTTTTGGGAGAGAATTACCAAGCACTACAACAACTCCGTGGACGTGCGATCAAGTCGTACGCAAGGTTCTCTTGGGCATCGTTGTATCACCTTTCATGACCATTGCAACCGATGATCAGGTTGCATCAACCAAGTGAATCATGCACCACCAAGTGGTGTGCAAGTGGCGGAGCATGGCCCCTACATCCGAGAACTATTCAATCATAGAAATACCAAGTTCGGCCACAATCTCTTCACGTTGCATCATTGCTATAAAAGAGCTGCGCAAAAATGAGAAGTGGATCCAAAAAATCGCGGAGACCACTCCAAAGAGATCAAGGTTGAGCATATCCGTTGAGGAAGACGATGAGGTTGACGAAGATGCGAACAATAGACCGGAAGGAAACAATATTGCAAAAGAAAGAAAGAAGAGAAATGCATTCGGTGGCACTTACAAAGAAGAACATGTGGCAATGATCGAGACCAAGAAGGTGTTAGCGGACGAACGCAAAGAAGAGAAGATTGCGAGGTGGAAGGAGCTCAAGGTGTTGGATGATGAGAAATGGAAGGCCAAGTTAACGGCCAAAGAGAGAAAGTTGAAGGCGGAGGAGCGTAGGCTTGCACTTGAGGAGGAGAGGGCATACTATCATGTTCATGAATCCAAACACAATGGATAAAACTGCAAGCAAGTATTGGGAGCTCACTCGTGGAGAGATTTTGGAAGCCTTTCTTTGAAATGTAGGTGGTGGCCGAGGTGGTGGTGGTGTTGATGGTGGTGGCCGAGGTGGTGGCGGTGTTGATTATGGTGGCCGAGGGGGTGTTGGCGGTGATGGTGTTGATGGTGGTGGGCGAGGGGGTGATGGTGTTGATGGTGGTGGCCGAGATGATGGCGGTGGTGATGGTGGCCGAGTGGATGGTGAAGTTGATTTCTTCACCGAGGACCTTGTTTGAGTGGTGGTGTCCGAGGGGGTGGTGGTGCAGGCTATTGGTTGGCTCGATCCACAACATACACATGCTATGTTTGTGGTGATTTTGGATCAAACATTGTGTTTGAAGCGATGCCTTTTGGGTGAACTTTGCATGTTTTTGTTTGAAATTCGTGATGATGAAACTATATGGTATGACGGTTATATTATGCATGTTTTAATTTCAATATTCTCATGATTTCTTTTACGAGAAACTGTCGATCTATTCATCTCCATCATGGCAGTACAACAAATACTAGAAATAATAAAAATTACGTCTAGATTCATGGTGCTATCATGATATATATTGTGTAGTGTTTGAAGTTGATGTGACTAGGACACAAAATCTATGCAATTTTATTTTTACTCCACTGACTATAGAGGATCGGCTAGGTACGGCCACCGTCAATGGAGTAAAACTTTGCTCCATTTGACTTTACTCCGCCGGATACTCCCTTAACTTTTAGGGGGTCGGTTAGAAATGCCTTGTGCATAATTCCCCAGTTCTAATAAACATCGATGACAATTTAACGCTGAAATGCGTGCAAAGTTTGATGTTTGTGCTAGATGAGCAAATTATCACAACAAGGTGAATGTGGTTTTAGAATTGTATAAACATATTTATTAAATCAACTAACAAATACTTATTTTTCAATCGGCGGAGACTATTTCTCTATGGGATAACAGCACGTGGAACATTTTTAGATCCGTACACATTTTAGTTACCTGATACAATACTAGTGTGTTATTATGATCGATCAGTGGTGAAATCAGTAGAATCGTAATACACGTAAGCTCTATGAATTGAGAAATTCCCCGTGTTGCTTACCAACGGGGAACGTATGACAGATCTAAAAAGTGTCTAAAAAAGTAGCCTATTCTACTATTCTTGGCATAGTTTTGAGCCCAGTGATTAGTCAAAAAGGTGACCCGGGAAAGTTAACAAGATCCAAGCTGGTACTAGTTAAGTTATATTAGAACCTTGGGATCAATCATAGTGCGTTGATGTAAAGCCCAATGCCCGACTAGCAAGCTAGCGAGCTGTATGTACGGGCAATCCAAAAAGCTCAAGAATCACATGCCAGGATGAGTCAAGGGGGGTCGGTTAATCATTTGTTAACCTTTATCCACCATCAGTGGGAAACCATACCACATTATCAGGGAGTATCAGGTTTGCAAAAGGCTTCAGCCAGGGACAGCACAACCAACAAAAAGGTAGTGAGCTACTCCACCGCCTCTTTACTTCTTTACATTTTCCCTTTGCCAACTTTTCCAATGGCGCCTAGCTGCACCCCGTGGAGCCTAGCGGCGAGCACGCTAGCTGCTAGCAGCATGTCTGCATTGCATGCGTTGGAGCGATGGGCAAGATGGGACTCCTCATTGTCAAACCACAGTGGCGGGTGTGTCGCGTGTGTGCACTGTGCACTGTAACCTAAACCAAAACACTTTGGGGTAGCGTATCTTCTCTCTTTTAAAACGTTGGTGTGGACTTTGTCCATTGTCTCGATCTTGTTGATTGTTCTTTCTTTTGGTTTGGTCGTCTGGTGTCGTTTGAACTTTGAGGCTGCACGCAGAGAGCCAGAGATGTCGCGCATGGATGGAAGCAAGAGGAAGGCAACGAAAGCAGGTGGGCAGCCCCGAGGAGGGAGAGGGGGGCCTGCTATCATGGCACAAAGCAACTAAACAGAGGATTAACAAGAAGCCAGCAGGCTGATCGGCAGATGGTTGACAGTCTTCGTGATACCTAGAAGGATGTCTGTCTGTCCCATGATGGCGTTTTGTTTAGTCCGAATGGCCTCTCCGGGTACACCATCCATTACACTTGGGATGTGCGTTCCCCTTGTTTGGAGGCAATGACTTCTGCAAACCACACCTAAATTAGTAGGCAAAGAATATTTTTTGTCTGGGCTGTTGGGTTCTTCCGGGCAAAAGGTGGCATGGCAAAGGTTGCTTAGAATTAACCCTTTTGATTAAGTATGACAAATGCATGTGAGCTAGATCCAGGCGAGCCAAAAGAAAAGGTGGATCCTAATCCTTTTCTATCTAGCGCTGGTTTAGACTAGTTTAACATGCTCCTTCTTCCATCATCGGTGTCTACTGTCTAGTACTGTGTCTGTGCTGCATGGAGTAACTTTAACTCGTGAACAAGAAGAATAAAAACACCTGGCAAACAATCCCATTTCGGTTTATCAGAACAAAAAGAAGCAAATGTGCGAGGTTCCACCGGAACTGATACTAAGAGCATCTCCAGACACGCCCCCAACAATGCCCCCCAAGGCCCTTTTTTATCGCCGTGCAGAAATTTCGACCCAATCGCGCCCTTAGAAGCCCAGTTTTCGCCGGTTAGGGCCGATGTTGGCGCCGACGGACCCAGGCCGAACCCGGCGCGTTGGCGGGCACCAGGGGAAACGTTTTTGGCGCGAAAAGGAGTGGGCCCGCCGAGTCAGCGACTCGCCGCCTTCGTCGTCTTCATCGTCTCGGTTTCCGTGGGAATCAATGCCAAGTCTACTGCATTGCTAGTTTGCTACGCCGGTCAGCCTTCCATTGATGCCTCAAGTGGGCGAAGGAGGACTACGTCCGCGAGCAGATGGAGCGCCAGCGTCGGGCCTTCGAGGAAATCGACGTTCGGCGCCACGGACACGAGGAGGGTGGCGTGGTCGTCCTCGACAGCGACGACGATGATGTGCCCGGGCCGTCCAACCCTCCGCGCATCGGCAATTAGCAGGGACGGCGGTGGCCCCCAGCACGACGGCGGCAACGGTGGCGACTACACCCGGTTCTACAGGCTCCTCGACATGTAGAAGGCGGGCGACGGCGATGGCTAGGCATAGTCGTTTTTATTCGTGTTTTTAAGTTTTTTGTAAAATATCAATGAAATTGCCTAGTTTGGCCGTGTTTTGGCATATTTCATGTTTCAAAAAAGACGTCTGGGGACGACCTGGGGGTGGTGGCTGGGAATCTGACCGGCCCCACACCAAGATTATCACAGGTTCGCCCATAGACGGCGATATTTCAAGCGCCTAGGGTGCCGAACGGCTGGAGACGGTCAATCCAGCAAGAGATCTTCCCACGGAGACGGGGTGAGGGTGACCACACCCGCCAGAGCGCATAGCATATCGCACGGTACATGAGCAGTACCCACGGTCGAAAAGCCGGAGGCAGAGGCACGAAGCCAAGCAGGAAGCTGCATGCATGAGCATGAGCATGGCATTCCACGACAGGGTCAAAGGCATCGGTCACGTCGTGCCACGCGCGCCATGGACCATCCATGCATGCATGGCGGTGCGTCTTCTTCTTTTCCCCGGCGCCTTTCGCCTGGTCCAGGAGAAATTCCGAAGGCGGAGGGTATCGGATGCCGCCGAAAGATAGGTGCCAAGGGAGTTGATGCATGTTGACGTCGCTGATTGCAACATTGGCTTCTGTTGCCGGTGGTACCATGCCATGCCATGCCATGCCATGCATAGGGCCCTATGATTTATTCCTTCTTCCTTCCTCTTTTCTTCGATGTTGCTTGCGTGTGTCGAGAACGAAGCTTCAGTGCCTTTGGAAGAAAATCGGTGAAGGTAGCAAATGGTGCCGGAATAGTTGCATGCGCTTTGTGTCGCCGTTCAATCATTGTACGTGCCATCTGACCAACATATATATGTGTTCATGTGCCGGGCGGTTCCTTGCTCATTTAGAGGCCGGAAGGCAAAACAGTATGGTACAGGTCTGTGGAGCATGCGCGTCATTGATCGCCAACAGTGCTGAGGAGAACGTCCCAACGATCACCGTACAAGTAGGTGCTGCGCAAATGGGTTTTGTTTTCGTGCAACTGAACTGCGCATTGGTGCAGTGTGTTACAACTCAGCAACTCCCAAGTGAAGATTAAAACTTGAATGCTTGTAGGCTGGGTCAGTCTTAGTTGATTAGTTGTGTGTAGCGTTGGGTGTTGCAGTTCGTAACAAACTATTTCTTTTCAACAAAAAACAAGCAATTATTTTGGAAACAAACTGATTTCTACGTATTTATTACTTCTTTTAGCAAATTTCTTTTATTAATTTTTAGGGGTATTTCTTTTATTACTTAAAGAACGCACTCCAGCGAAACGCACAAGCACATGTTCCTGGGCCAGTGCATTAACCTTTTTTTATTCTTTTTATTTTGGGAAAAATTCCTTCATAATTTATTTAAAAAATCACTAAGCAGTTTTTTAATGGTAATTATACTGCGGAGAATTAAAATGTCCACTTATGTGCGCATAAATGCCCATACATGTGAATTGTTGGTGCGTCTTTGAAAAAAGTTCATGTATACATAAAATATTACACACATATGTAAAAATTTCATGACCCCTCAACTTTTTTTAAAAAGGTTAATATATACATAAAATGTTACACACATATTTAAAACGTTCATGACCCCTAAAAAAATAAAAGTTCATGTACTCTAAATTTGCTTATATATGAATTTAATGTTTTTTTGCATATTAAAAAAGGGACATTTACATTTGTGCCCCTAACTCGAACCCACTACTCAAATTTACCCCTAACTTTTTGATGTGCTCAAATTTGCCCCTAAACAGCATTTTAAGTCACAGGAATGCCCTTCCATCTGGTCAAAGTTGTTTGACCAAAACGTTGAAAATTCATAACAAATTCATATGAACTTATAAGAATGCAAAATAAGATATCAAAATGCTCATAAAAACAACACCTATATGCACATGTCATTTACGTTCATGACAAAAGCACTCTTTAAAGCTTTTTAGGGTTTATAACATTAAAAACAATTTAGGGTGAATACAAATAAATGCACATGTAGGTGAGGAACGTAAATGACATGCGCGTATAGGTGATGTTTGTATGAACATTTGGATATCTTATTTGCATTTTTCTGACTTTGTATGAATTTGTTATGAATTTTCAAAGTTTTGGTCAAACAACTTTGACCAGATGGAAGGGCATTCCTGCGACTTAAAATACTTTTTAGGGGCAAATTTAAGCACATCAAAAATTTAGGGGTAAATCTGAGAGTGAGCGCAAATTAGGGGCATAAATGTAAATGTCCCATTAAAAAATGGTCACACATAAAAAATTATATTCATACAGTACGAAAATATGTAACTTTTTCAACGTTAATGGAATTTAAGAAATTTAATATGTTTTATAAAAATGTCTAAAAAATCATGTATTTTAAGAATGGAAAATATAAAATCTAACGGTCCACTCCTAAAGGTAAACTAATATTTTATCAAATCAGCTAGGTTTCGGTCTTTAGCTGTTTTTTTCCTTGAATTGAGGATCATGGCCCAATTCCATTCATCAAGAAACTGAGAGTAAATTGCAAAAAACCATCACAATTGGGGACCCTAAACCAAAAAACCACCACCTTTCGTTTTTTTTTTTTCAAAAAACCACCACGTTTGTGCTGACAGTTTTCAAATGGCGTCGATGCGCTGATTTGCCGCTTCTGAGTGCAAACCTGACCGCTCGGGCCCGCTGTCAGGGGCCACGTGGACAGGGGCGACGGCGCCCGTGATGGATGCTGTTAGACGGCGTCGCACAAAACCTAGCGACCCGGTCGAGCCGCACCCAGTTCCCCCCAAATCGCATCGCCTCCTTCCCACGAGTCCGCCCTAGCTCGCTCTCCTCATGGCCACCGGCGGCGGCGGTTGCGCCGACTCAGCCGGTCACGTCACAGACGACCGCCACATCTCCATCGTCGATTCTGCGGGCCGCTCCGCCGTTCCTCGCTCTCCCACGGGACCCCCTGGTACGATTGGCGTCGTTCGATCTGTCATTGCCGGTGGTGATGAGCGCGGCGAGGATGGCAGCATCTTCAACGCCAGTGTCGACGACATTGAGTCACGGGCCGCCGCTAATTTGGCCCAGGTCTGGAAAGCAAATCCAGGGCAGAGCCACCACTTCACTTCCGGCCTCGGTGGCGTTGAGTTAGTATTTTCTTCCCTTTTCAATTATTTTTCTTGTGATTCTGGTACTGTAATTGTACACTTGGTGTGATTTTGGTAGTGTATTTTCTCTGTTTGTAGTTCAATTTAGGAATTAGGGTTTATGTCAACTAAATTAGGGTTTGTAGCTTTACTCATTAACTGAATTATGTCAACCTGGTTTGCAGTTCATTTTAGGAATTAGTGTTTGTAATTCTACAATTGCTCTTCAATTTAGAAGTTCTATTTATTGAAAATTTATGCTAACTGAATATGAGCTCAATTCACTTAACTCAAGTTAGTTTTAATCTATTGTTTACTTAATATATCTACTTACTTAATTAACAGTTAACTCAATATGATTTCAACTGTTGCTAACTGAATTTATTGACATTTGACTGAATGTACTGAAAACTGATAACTGAAGTTAGTGGTTAGTGTTAACAGAATTTATTGACAACTGAATATGAATTCAAGTGTGAAGTGATCTCAATTGATTGAACTGAAATGAGTGTTAACTGAATATGAGCTCAATTGTTGTTAATTGAGTTCTGTATTATCTGACTTGTTTGTTAACTTTTCTTCTAGTTTTCTGAATGTGATGTTAAATGAAATTTCTATGAACTAAACTTGTTGTTAACTGAACTTGCAGTTTGTGTGAAGATGAACCTTGGGATCTCAGGTTCCATTTCCAAGGTTGTGACAATCTGGAAAGGACCATATGTGAATCAGATATCACATATATCAATATGCTAGCTATTATTGGGATAGAGGAGTATGGTCAAAAGGACTCCATATATTATGTGAAGCAGCATGGTGTGGGGATGGCAGGCATGCAGCTAATAAAATTTGAGGAAGATGTAGAAGAGATATTGATATTGTATGAGGACAAGAGGTGTGTCACTATCACAGTTATGAAAGGAAGTGAGTCTGACATGCATATCAACATTGGAGATGGATGTGAGAAGCAGATTCCAATTTCTCAGATTGGATCTCCTAAGGTCTATAGTATAGATGATGCAGGTGTGCTTTATCAATCTCAGAGCAGTGAACCACAGCCAGACATGTCTGCTCCTCTTGTTAGTGTACACATAGAAGATTCATATGGAGAATATCTTTTCACACAGGAGAGTTGCAATGTTAGAAATTGGAAAGACATATCAGGTGTGACAGCGTTAGATGACTTTATTAAAGAGTATGCTGATGACATGCCAGTAGTGCAAGAAGAAGATAACATGGAAGAGGAACAGGAGGAAGAGGAGCAAGAGGAACATGATCAACAAGAAAAGGAACAAGAGGAAGATGGGGAAGAGGAAGAGGAAGAAGATGCAGACTTAAACCAGAAAATAAAAGATTTGAAGAGGAAGAGGGTTTTTGAAGGTGATTGTGAGCCCGAAGAATTATTCTGTGAGATTGAGGAGGAGGAGGAGGAGGAGGATGTAGAGGGGTTTGTTGAAGAACCACATCTAGAGAAATTGCCTGTTAGAAGAGATCCAACAAGTAGATCACATTGCAGTTCACAAGCTGAACTTGAGTCAGACTACATTCCAGTAAGTGATGAAGATATGGATGATGAACTTTACGTTGATTCAGATGAGGAGGTAGTAGTGTATTGTCCCACATCTGGTAGAAAGTCTAGGGCAAAGAAGAGGAAGTCCAGGATATGGTATGATGAGAAAAGACTTGAGCCACAACAACAAATATGTTGGCGCATGTATTTCCTTGATGTTTACCAGTTCAGAAGAGCTTTGGTTAATTTGCATGTCACACAAAGAAGGAACTACCATTACCACAGGAACAACAAAGACAAGATCATAGTTGATTGTCTTGAGGAGGGCTGCCCCTTTCACATGGTTGCATCTGTTATTGCAAATGAAAAAACATTCTGTATTAGGAAGCTGCAACTACAACATACATGTGCTCCAAGTGGTGAGAATTTTAAGGTTCCTGCTATGTTTGTGACCAAAGCAGTTGAAGACAGCTTCAGGGCAGATCCTAAAGCAGGTATTAAGACTGTCATAGACAAGGCAAAGGAGAAGTATGGTGTGGAGGTTGGAAAGATGAAGGCTTACAGGGCAAGGCAGCAAGCTCTGAGTGTTGTGCAGGGTGACCAGGAAGCATAATACACTAGGATTAGAGACTATCTTCAAGCTGTTTTGGACACAAATCCTGGGAGCAGATGCATTGTGAAACCTAGAGTGGTGAAAGAACATCCAAGCAAAAATCCAAGATTTCATAGACTTTTCATTTGTCTAGCAGCACAAAGAGAGGGTTTTCTTAAAGGATGTAGACCTTTCATTGGTATGTTTTTTGTGCACCAAATTGTTATGTTTCATTGGTATGTTTTATTTCTTTGTTTCATCTTTTTTGTTTCACTATTTCAGGTCTTGATGGATGTTTTGTGAAGTTAAACACATGTCAACAAATCTTAGTTGCTACTGGCAGAGATGGAAACAATAATATATTTCCTTTGGCCTTTGGATTAGTTGAGAAGGAGGACACCCCTACTTGGTGCTGGTTTTTAACTCAACTGAAGATAGTTCTTGGGGGAGAATCAGGACAATTTGGAAATTACACAATAATTTCAGACAGGCAGAAGGTAATTTCCTTAGCACATTCATCTGCTTTACTTACTAGTTGTAGCACAAATAGTTCTAGCAAACTTAATTAGGATTTTGATTTGTGTCACTAGGGTCTGCTTAATGCCATTGACCAAGTATTTCCAAATTGCCCTCAAATATATTGTTTAAGGCATATTTATGCAAATTCCCCAAGTGCTGGCTTTAGAGGAGATGAACTTAAGCAATATATGGATGCAGCAGCTTATTCTTACACTAAAAATGGGTTTGATGAAGCAATGGGTTAAATTAGAAAGGAAAGTGAGGAGGCTTGGGCCTGGCTGAAGGGAATTCCTGTAGAAACATGGGCTAGATATGCTATGGACACCAACTATAAAACTGACCTAGTAGTGAACAACATTAGTGAGATGTTAAATAGGATGATATTGGATATTAGGGGCAAACCCATTAAAACAATGGTTGAAGGTGCTAGGGCTAAATTGATGGTGAAGTTCAATGAAAAAAGAATTGGGGGGAGGGGGGAGTGCTAGATGGACAATTACCCCAACATATACAAAAATGCTAGAGGAGTCAAAGGAATGGGCTAGGAATTGCAAGGCTATGATGGCTGGGCCAGATCTATATCAAGTCAATAGTGGTAAGAAATCTTATGCAGTAAACTTGAAGAACTGGACAAGTGGCTGCAGAAAATGGGACATGAGAGGTGTACCATGTAATCATGTTGTCTCTGCCATCTACAAATTCAAACAGTAGCCTGAAGATTTTGTACATCAGTTCTTCAGGAAGCCTATGTACTTAGAAGCTTACAAGCCAATGATCTACCCTGTTCCTGGACCTGACCTATGGACAAGAACAGATATAAGAGACATAGACCCCCCTGTGTTCCATAGGAAGAAGGGCAGAAAGCATACTCAAAGGAGGAAGGGGCAGTTTGAAGTACCAAAACCCAAGGACACTTCTAGAATTGGAACAATAATTTGCAGCAACTGTGGGAAGCAAGGGCATAGGTACACAAACTGTGGTGTTCCTTTGAAGCCAGCCCTTGCAGCTAGGAAGAACAAGCATAAGGTCCTAAAATTAATAGCTTTTTCATCATATCCATCTTTCATATTTGACTGAACAACTAATGCACAACTTTGCCCTGTTTCAGGAAACAAGATCTGCCTCTACACCTGCAAGAGTTGCATCAACTGGTGCAAGAGCTGCATCTAGAGCTGCTATTGTACCTGATCCAACAACTGCTCCAACATCTAGTGGAAGAGCTGCATCAACTGATGCAAGAGCTGCATCTGCATCATCTGCTTCAAGACCTACTACATCAACTGGTGGAATAGCTCCATCAACTAGTGGAAGAGCTGCATCAATTGCTGCAAGAGCTAAATCAACAGCTGCTACAAGTGCATCAGCTTCTTCATCAAGGGCTAGGGCTTCATTTGCTCCTCCAAGGCCTGCTACTACTGCAGCATCTGGTTCTACATGGGCGAGGAAGAAGCCAAGCAGACTTAGGGATTACTTCTATGCTAGTGGCAATTAGGATAGCTATTGCAATTGTTGTGGTGTTGGCAACTTGCATTTTGTTAATCTAGAACTTGCTAGATTACTCTGCTTGCTGTGGTGTTGGCAAGATTTGTGGAACTTGCTGTTATGTTGTTGTGGTGTTGGCAAGATTTGTGGAACTTGCTGTTATGATGCTATGGTGTTGGCAAGATTAGTGGAACTTGCTGTTATCTTGCTGGTATGACTTGTTGTTTAATGTGAACTTGTTGTGATGTTGGCAAGATTTGTGGAACTTGTTGTGATATTGGCATGACTTGCTGTTTAATATGTCCACTTCATGTGATGTTGCTAAACTTAATATGATGTTGTTGTTCAATATGTTGAAAGGTTATTCGATATATTCTGGGTTCATGCCCAAATGGGTAAATGCCCTTTCGTCGACGGTTGTCGAGAGGCTAGGGTAACCCAAATGGGTAGATGCCCTTCCGTCGACGGTTGTCGAGAGGCTTGGCTAACCAAAAGTGGGGGTTGCCTTTCGTCGATGGTTGTCGAGAGGCTTGGCTAACCAAAAGTGGGGGTTGCCTTTTGTCGACGGTTGTCGAGAGGCTAGGATAACCCAAAGTGGTAGATGCCCTTTCGTCGACGGTTGTCAAGAGGCTTGGCTAACCAAAAGTGGGGGGTGCCATTCGTCGATGGTTGTCGAGAGGCTAGGATAACCCAAAGTGGTAGATGCCCTTTCGTCGACGGTTGTCGAGAGGCTAGGGTAACCCAAAGTCTGGGTTAGCCAAGCCTCTCGACAACCGTCGATGAAAGGCATCCACCACTTTGGCTTAATCAAGCCTCTCGACAACCGACGATGAAAGGCATCAACCACTTTGACTTAGCCAAGCCTCTCGACAACATATGCTTGTTCTTAAAGACATGAAGTATATCATAAATGTTTCAACAGACCATCTCATCAACATAAGGCATCTATATGATCAATTTGGACCACAATGCACATTAACAACACAATTCCATATGATCACATTGAACTAACATCATAGTTCATTACATCATACTACTAAGGTCCACATCTTAGGCTAGTGTTCACATCTTACATAATAATCCATTACAACTTAACAAAGTACTTAGTTCAAGACAATACAACAAAGCAAACTTAGTTCAACCTTATTGGCCTTATATATTATGCCAACAAATTACTGACTCATCACAGATTTCTTTGATTTTCCTCATCTTCACCTTGTTTGCCTCCCCATCCTTAAGCAAATCAGCTATGATATACTCTAGCTTCTTCTTCTCCTTCTTAATTTGTTCAATCTGTTGAACACCTTCATCTGCTACATGTTGCTTCCAATTCCTGACAAGTTCATCATTGCTCTGCTTAATCACTTGCAGTGTTGTCCTAAGCTCAATATTCTCTTTCTCAAGTTTAGCCTTCTCTTCCTGGGTTTGAACTACAACATTCTCTACATCACCATCCTGCATAATCTTCTGGTAATTCTCCCTCATCACATCCTTATGAACTGTTGCAAAAAAAATTGCTTGTTTCCTTGATTTGGTTGTGGTGCTTCTCCTGGATTAGCTTCTTCTCTTCTGTCAGCTTGAGTATGAGTTTTTGTTTAGCTTCATTCTCTTTGCTACTGTGCTCATACATATCCCAAA
This sequence comes from Aegilops sharonensis, assembly GCA_904067115.1. Lineage (NCBI taxonomy): Eukaryota > Viridiplantae > Streptophyta > Magnoliopsida > Poales > Poaceae > Aegilops > Aegilops sharonensis. Next base: position 556,068,861 of record LR880970.1, read on the forward strand.
GTTTGTGAAGTGCATTTTTCACGGGTTCTGGCCATTCTGGGTCAATCCACTACACCAGACCACAATTGTCTCCTTCCCGTGATAACAATAATTACTTAGCATTTATTAAACCTGTCAGATTCCTTCAAGAGAAATAATTCATACTACACAGCAGCAGGACACCAATTCAAATAAGTCAATTAACACCTATATTCAGTGAACATTTATATATATTCAGTTATCTAAGCTCATTTAACACCTATATTCAGTGAACATCTATATATATTCAGATAAGCATTGATTAAAATGACAGATTATTTCCTCATAACAGCAGATAAAACAACATTTTCAGATATATTCAATTAACAAAAAAAACATATATTCAGATGCATAATCTTCATCTACAAGAGAATAGATTGCAAATAGAGGAACTCCCACTAACCTCATTACTACATCCGTAAAACCTACGGCCAGTGTTTATTCCTTGGAAGACAACAGCCCTCTGCACAGGAGCGTTATGACAGCACAGCGGGCCTCCGGCCACAATGTCACACCACTCTGGGTCAACATTGGTCTGTGGGATCTACAATAGTGTGCAATATAGCAGATACGACACTCAAATCCCCAATCACAGAGGTGAAAAAAAGCTCAAATTGAAGAAAACCCTAACCCTAATTTGGGAGAAATGATACTCACGTAGGTTTCCTCTACGTGCGACTTGAAAAGGGGGGAGACCGATTCGTCGCAGTTGGTTTCGCCGTCCTTTCAGGAGACCATGGCTGTGGTGAGCGGCGGCCGACAGCGAGAAACGAGTGGCGGAAGAGGTCGGAGGCAGAGACCTAGGCGAGAGAGAGGGGGAATGGGGAACTGGGTGCGGCTCGACCGGGTCGCTAGGTTTTGTGCGACGCCGTCTAACGGCGTCCGTCACGGGCGTCGTCTCCCCCTGTCCACGTGGCCCCTGACAGCGGGCCCAAGCGGTCAGGTTTGCACTCAGACGCGGCAAATCAGCGCATCCGCGCCATTTGAAAACTGTCAGCACAAACGTGGCGGTTTTTTGAAAAAAAACGGAAGATGGTGGTTTTTTGATTTAGGGTCCCCAATTGTGGTGGTTTTTTGCAATTTACTCAGAAACTGACGATAGTGATCAACCACAATGGATTTGATTGAGGCATACATAAACCATCACATTCCAGCTCAAGTTTAACTACTTGCAGCCTAATATAACAGGATACTTCTCATACATCATGCCCTTAGAGAAGATCAACATGTAAAACAAACAATCAGATATCTAAGATACTATCAAGTCCTTAGAGAAGCAAAAAAATTGAGAAACTGTGCTTCATCTGGCAGGAATAAGCATCAGATACCAGTGAAAATGCTATTCGCAAAAAAATAGGATCTCCGCCAAAACGCAGCTCCTGTTAGATTAGAAAACAATATCTTGCTAGATCCATCCCTTTGAGCGACAGTTAATATAGGACAGAGGGGACACTATTTCTCCACCTGCAATAATGTTGGGGAACGTTGCAGAAAATTAAAATTTTTCCTACGGTTTCACCAAGATCCATCTATGAGTTCTACCATGCAACGAGTAACGAGAGAGAGTTTGCATCTACATACCACTTGTAGATCGAATACGGAAGCGTTCTTAAGAGTGGTGATGACGAAGACGTTCCCAACGTGATTCCGATCACCGATGACCAAAGTACTGAAAGGACAGTACCTCCGTGTTCAACACACGTACGGGACGATGGCGTCTCCTCCGTCTTGATCCAGCAAGAGAGAAGGAGAGGTTGAAGAAGACAATCCCAATGGCAGCACGACGGCGTGGTGCAGCTGGTACGGTAGTTCTCCGGCAGGGCTTCGCCAAGCTTGCGTGAGAAAGAGAGGTGTTGGGAGGGGAGGGGCTGCGCCTACAACTGTGTTTGCAGCCCTCCCCCCCCCCCCACCCCTCTATTTATAGGAGGAGAGGGTCAAGGGGGGCCGGCCCTCTAGGGCAAACCCTAGGGGGGGCGGCGGCCAAGGGAGGAGGGGAGGAGGGTGGCTTGCCCCCCAAGCTAGGGGGGCGCCCCCTTTAGGGTTTCCTCCTCCCCAAACCCTAGGCGCATGGGCCTAGGTGGGGAGGCGCACCCAGCCCACCAGGGGCTGGTTCCCTCTCCCACTTAGCCCATGTG
>LR880970.1:556078304-556104084 GCA_904067115.1 Aegilops sharonensis
GGTGTGTTACTTGCCCGAGACTCGATCGTCGGTATCCCAATACCTCGTTTAGTCTCGTTACCGGCAAGTCACTTTACTCGTACCGCAATGCATGATCCCGTGACCAGACACTTGATCACTTTGAGCTCATTATGATGATGCATTACCGAGTGGGCCCAGTGATACCTCTCCGTCATACGGAGTGACAAATCCCAGTCTCGATCCGTGTCAACCCAATGGTTACTTTCGGCGATACCTGTAGTGCACCTTTATAGTCACCCAGTTACGTTGTGACGTTTGATACACCCAAAGCACTCCTACGGTATCCGGGAATTGCACGATCTCATGGTCGAAGGAAGAGATACTTGACATTGGAAAAGCTCTAGCAAAACGAACTACACGATCTTTGTGCTATGCTTAGGATTGGGTCTTGTCCATCACGTCATTCTCCTAATGACGTGATCCCGTTGTCAATGACATCTGATGTCCATAGTCAGGAAACCATGACTATCTGTTGACCAACAAGCTAGTCAACTAGAGGCTTACTAGGGACGTATTGTAGTCTATGTATTCACACGTGTATTACGATTTCCGGATAATACAGTTATAGCATGAATAAAGACAATTATCATGAACAAGGAAATATAATAATAATGCTTTTATTATTGCCTCTAGGGCATATTTCCAACAAATAAGTCAACACCATCAACGTCCACCCTTTTTCTTCTGTTGTGGAACTTGCCTTTTTTTAGATAATGTAGACCTCAGCTGCAACCTGCATTTGTTGTGATACACTTGCCACGGCTTTTAGATTTTCTTTTTATTAGGGTATGTGCAATAGGGAAACCTATTCCACGCGTAGTTCACTACGAAGCGACCTAGCGCATACCCCCTTCGTGCACGTGGTCCTAGGCTGGCCCATTCTGGGTTCTTCCCATACTAGTTTTGGGAAAGTTCTAGAACCTTCCCTGAACCGGTTTTTTCTTTTTCCATTTTTTTAATTTGATTTTTTTACTTTTTAAATTTCACTTTTTCCTTTTGTTTTCTCTTTTATTTTACTTTCTTTTCTATTTTCTACTTTTATTTTTCATGTTGCAAACTTCTTTTCAATTTTGTGAACATTTTTTGAAATAATGAACTTTTTCCGAATTCACAAACATATTGTTGAAATCTTGAACATTGTTTTTGTGAAACTATGAATTTTTTTAGATTGACGAAAATTTTATGAAAAAACGTGAATACTTTTTATTTTTGCCGAATATTTTTTTTATAATTGTGAATTTTTTGAATCAGTGAACATTTTTTCAATCAATGACCATATTTTTTCAATTAGCAATTCTTTTTTGAATAGATGAACATGTTTTGGAATTCAAGAATACTTATTCAATACATGAATATTTATTCAAAGCATGAACCATTTTTTCAATCCACGAACATTTATGAATTCAGGAACATTTTTGATAAATTCATTAAAATATTGTAACTTGGAACTTTTTTAAAAATTCCAAGTATTTTAAAGAAGACAAAAACAAAACAAAAAACGAAATAAAAACGAAATAAAAAATGGGGGGGGGAGGGGGGGGGGGGGGCGGGGGGGGGGGGGGGGGCGGGGGGGGGGGGGGGGGCGGGGGGGGGGGGGGGGGCGGGGGGGGGGGGGGGGGCGGGGGGGGGGGGGGGGGCGGGGGGGGGGGGGGGGGCGGGGGGGGGGGGGGGGGCGGGGGGGGGGGGGGGGGCGGGGGGGGGGGGGGGGGCGGGGGGGGGGGGGGGGGCGGGGGGGGGGGGGGGGGCGGGGGGGGGGGGGGGGGCGGGGGGGGGGGGGGGGGCGGGGGGGGGGGGGGGGGCGGGGGGGGGGGGGGGGGCGGGGGGGGGGGGGGGGGCGGGGGGGGGGGGGGGGGCGGGGGGGGGGGGGGGGGGGGGGTTCCGACCCGCTCATGGGCGCGCACAATAGGGTGCACAGGAGGGGAGGACGCGCGCGCTGGCTTGTTAGCAAGATGGTAGGATGTCTCACCATAAGCATCAAACAGTACCATGCCGCCCCAATAGCGTGCCCTTAAAAAATTAAATGGAGAAGAAAAGGGGGAGCACTGAGGATTCGATCCCAACCTCCCAGCTCTCCAGCGTGATATGCAGTGCTGCTTGCTAGTGAGCTACCGGCGGATTCATGGAAAATGGGCGCGACCTACCTAACGAAAAAAGAGTTGGTTTCCATTGGGTTTTTCGGGTTTTTTGTTCTTCTTTACTTACTAACTGGTTTTTCTTTGTTCGTTTCTCCATTTTTATTGGTTTTTTTTTTCTTTTCTTTCTTTTTCTTAAGTTTCCTTTATTTATTTTTCACATTTCTCATTGTTTTTTTCTTCCTTTTCCTTTTCTTTGCTTCAGTTTTCTTTATTTATTTGTTTTCAGTCACTTTTTTTTCTTTTCTTTCCATTTTTCTTCCTTTTTTTGTTTCGTTCTTGTTTTTCATCTGGTTTTCTTTTTGTTTGCCCTCTATTTTAAATTCTTTTCATATACATTTTTGGTACATATTTAATACATGATTAAAAAAATTAAATACATGATTAATATTTTTTGAATACATGGTCAACATTGTTTTAACATTTTTTAAAGACTTCATTTATATATTTTTAATACATGGTCAACATTTTTTGTATACACATTCAACATTTTTCAAATGCCTGGTAAACATTTTTGAACTATTTGTTAAAAAAACATTCAAATGTTTGATTAATATTTTTATATACATGATCAAATCTTTTCATCATTTCTTTAATACATGGTCAATTTTTTTTCTATACACATATAACATTTTTCAAACAACAAAAGTGCAAATCCTATGTGGCACTGCAGGCGCCCGTTATAGGCAAATTTACAAATGGGCGCCTGCAGCGCCCCGCTTTGGGCCGGCCCGTTGCTATGTAAAAAATGAAGCGCCATACGTCGTTCGTACAACCAACGCACTACGCAGCGGAATCTCGGGATCCCGACCTCTTCCCCGGGGGAGAAAACCGCGCGTGCTTTCTACCCTGGTTTTGGAGGTAATAGCACCAGCAGTCCTTGAACTTGTCCAGGTTGTGATGATCTAGTCCAAAACTTGCAAAAGCAAACTATTGCATCCCACAACTTGCACCCAGTGCAAATTTAGTCCTAGCCAATCAGACGACGACAAATGGAGCCCAGTCAGCAGAGCCGGTCAGCGCAGCACATTTTGCAATTACCCCCCTGCCCTCAGCAGTAATCAACCCGCACTACAGAGCCGGTCAGAGCTTAGTCATTTGCACAAACTGCTGATCTTGCTGCTGCTTCTCTGCCCAGTACTTCTGGAGTGGTGGCCCAAATATCACATTCCCAGAAATCACTCCGACCCTGAGGCATTTTCAAGGGAGAATGACCAAGTTAGAAGCGGGTATGCGACGAGATCATCAGTTAGTCATTCGCTAGTGCCGACGAGATCATCACTCCGACCCTGAGGCTTTTCATGGCTGGAAGATTCTGGTTCCGGGGCGACGGTGGCGAGACATGACATCTCAGAGCTTTGCCTGCTAGTACAAGAAAAAGGAGGGCAGGGAGAGGTGACAGATAGAAAGACAAGCTTATAAAAATCAGGCAGCAAGATGTACACCAATATAATCAGTTCAACTGGAAATGACACTGAAGGACACATATTATTACATGCTCTAAATACCTCTTCCGATCAACTTTAGACGAGCCTATATATGCATATGCATTAACCAACAAGCCCAATAATGAAGAGGAATTTGTATATGAAAACAAAGATAATGGTATTTGTACTCATTGTATGTAACATAAGTAACAAATAATATAAGTACAAAAGTTACATGCTACTACTACAAACTTGGAAGCCTCGGTCCCCAACGATCTGCATCTACACACAAAGCTGAAACACCGTGCATGCATGCATGCAGTGCATTGTTGTTACAACCAACCGAGCAATGCTACATGCACGGACAGAATTTTACTTAGTTCACGGAGAGGCCCAGCTGAGATAATATGATTGGAGGAATTAAGGTGAGGGGCCCCACACCCCCTGAAAATCAGGGGGGGAGAAGATTAGTTAACAGCAGAGGGGTCCGTAAAGGCCCGTATTACCCCGTGTGTATAGAATTTTCGCAACCAAACACACTGTAGCTCGGTCATCTCCCCACTCCTACAGGTCTCCTAAAGTTGGCCCTGCAAACCAGAAACCGCACCACCACATGCGCCATGTACGTAGTACTGGATAGCTATGTACCGAGGCCTAGCTAGCTAACTCCAAGCCGGCCTAAAATGAAGCTTCACACAGGCCAGCATGTAGCATCCATGGCACCGATGAACAGAGATTAAAATGTTGTGTACTCTGATAGTCTGATGTGTTAGAGCTAGCTAGCCCCCAAGTCGATCACCAAACACAAATGAACGGCTAGAGCACAATTAATTGCAAGGAGGAAGAAGAAGAAGAAGAACACCAGAAAGAAAGAAAGAAAGATATCAAACACCATATCCACCATCTTATTAAACCTTTGTGCCCTATCTCCAGCTGCAGCTTGGAAGCGCATGCAAGCACGCACAGCCAACGCTCCGATCGCATGAGCTATGCATGCATGGGCGCCGCCGTCCATGTTACCAGGTGCCGCCGCCGCCGATCATGCCGTTCCAGAACCCCGGCGTGTCGGGCTGCCCAACGGGGGTGCCGTTGTCTTGCTGCTCCTTGTTGCCTTGCTCGAACTGATGGTAGCCGCCATCCACTCCCGCGCCAGAACCACCACCGCTCTCACCGCCACCGGCGCCAGAGTTTGCCGTCGGCTTCAAGTCCTCGAACGCGAAAACAGCAACCTGCCCAACCTGTCCTGCATCCCTTGCATCCCGGCACTGGAGCCGTACCCCGCCGTGGAAGCCCCGCCAACCGGACCGTGCGCGTCCAGCGAGAAGCCTAGCAAGCTCTGCGACTGTGGTGGCGCCGGCGCGCGGAACTCCCCGAGCGAGAACCCCGCGGCGCCGTACTCCCCGGGCTTCTGCATCGGCATCTGCAGCGGCATATAGCAGCCGGTGATCCGGAGCAGCTCCATCGCGGAGAGCGCGCCACCGGCCCGGGCGCCATTGCCCGCCATTGCGCCGCCGCCGGGGTTGCTTGCTGCTGCTCTCCAGGCTCGGGAACGCCATGTAATCCGCCTGCGCCTGCATCCCGCCTTGGTGGTGCGGGAACGCGAGGTTCAGGTCGTGCGCTGCGCCCTCGTGCGCCAGCTTCTGGTTCTTGTTCGGCGCCGCGCCGAGCATGGACGAGTTCGCGACGGAAGCAGTCGCCGAGGCGGCCGCTGAGGCGCTCGCTGACGCGGACGACGACGAAGAGCGCTTGTTCTTGCGGGAGCCGCCGCCGACGGGGACGTTGCGCAGCGACCCGCCTTCCGTCCAGTACCGGCGGCACGTCTTGCAGAAGTAGCTCGGCTGCTGGAGGCTGTAGTTGTTGTAGTAGCAGAACTTGGTGTTGGTGGAGTTGCACCGCGGGCAGTTGATCGCCTTCTCCTTCTGGTGCTGTCGTTGCAGATTCGAGCTAGAGAAGGAGGAAGAGAGATGAACACGAGAGAGTCTGTTTTGCGCTGGTCGAAGCTCCCAGCTTTTCTGTTACTGCATTATCTGTCTTATTGAATACAAAAGCCCCTACCTACTTAGCTACGTGCCCGGCCAGTCCGCTGAGATCCGAGTCTGCCGCGCCATCCCACGACGTCCGAATCTACAGCTCGCCACACTGACCGGGCCTAACAGAAAACAGATCGCGTGTGGAGTGGATGATCGTGCATGCAGGCACTCCTCCCCCTCCTACGTACGTGCTGCATGCAGCCAACACACCGGCCATGCAGCAGCTTATTTGAAACAGAAAAGATCTACACTAGTCGGGTGGAGCTTAGGCTAACAATTCTCCCCCCTAAGCTCCATCATCCTTGCTGATTTCCCTGACTCCTAGCTTCTGGCGCAACTCCACATGGCGCACCTGCCCCAACACCTTTGTCAGCAGATCCGCGAGTTGATCAGCAGTCCCGACATGCTTCAGCTCCAGCTCCCCTTCCTCCACACACTCACGTATGAAGTGAAACTTGACATCTATGTGCTTGGTTCTGTCATGGTGGATGGGGTTCTTTGCGAGAGCGATCGCCGATTTGTTGTCCACAGACAGCTTGAACTTGGTGGGTGCCTCTCCCTTCATCTCAACAAGCAAACGACTCAGCCACAGCCCTTGGCAGGTTGCAGCTGCAGCTGCCACATATTCAGCTTCACACGAGCTGATCGCCACAGGCTTTTGCTTCTGAGATGTCCACGAGATTGGATTTCCACCAAAGAAGAATACCTGCCCAGAAGTGCTCTTCTGTCACTCACATCGCCGGCGTGGTCACTGTCACTGTATCCAATTAGGCCGTCAGCTCCCCCTCGCACGTAGCAGCAACCGTAGCTCATGGTGCTTCGCACGTATCTGAGAATCTGCTTGACGGCTGTCCAGTGTGTCTGCGTCGGCTTCTCCATGAACCTGCTCATGATTCCCACTGGATAGGTGATGTCAGGCCTGGTGTGAATGAGGTACCTCAGACTCCCGATGACGCTGCGGTACAGTGACTGACCAACGGGCTTGGCATCGTCTTCTTTCCTCAACTTAAGCCTGCACTCCATTGGTGTCTGACACGCATTGTACTCTGTCATCCCGGCCACCTCAAGTATCTTCTCCGCATAGCTGCGCTGACAGAGAGTGATTGATTCCCCTGAATGTGTCACCTCGATCCCCAGATAGTAACTGAGCAGGCCGAGGTCGCTCATCTTGAACAGCCGCTGCATTTGCTTCTTGAACTCGACGATGTGTGACTTGTCTATACCTGTGATGATCAGATCATCTACATACACACCCACCAATAAGTATGACTGAGCATCTCCTCTGCGGTAGACGGCATGTTCAAGTGGGCTGCGGATGAACCCAAGGGTGTTCAGAGTCTCATCAAGCTTGGCATACCAAGCCCTCGGCGCCTGTCGCAAGCCGTAGAGTGCTTTGCTGAGCTTCAGCACCTGATCCTCCTTGCCAACAATCGTGTATCCGGGCGGCTGTGACACATATACCTCCTCCGCGAGGTCTCCATTTAGGAACGCAGATTTTACGTCCATATGATGCACCTCCCAGCCAGAGCGCGCTGCCAGAGCAAGGAACAGGCGTACAGTCTCCATTCTGGCCACGGGCGTGAACACCTCTTCAAAATCCACGCCTTCCCGCTGCGCATAGCCCTTTGCAACGAGCCGCGCCTTGTGCTTGAGAATGTTGCCGTCGGGGTCTCGTTTCACCTTATACACCCATTTGAGCCCGATCGCCTTCTGGCCGCGTGGAAGAACTGCAAGCTCCCAGGTGGCGTTCTCGGCAATGGAGTCCATCTCCGCGTCCATGGCGCTCTTCCATGCGGAATCCCCCAGTGCCTCAACAATGGTGGTCGGCTCCTCTGCACTGAGTAGACAACTCTCCATGGACTCACGCACTGCATCTCCCTCTGTTTCATCTAACACGCAGGAGAGGCGTCTGTAGCGGATGTTGCCGGTGTCGACGTCGCGCCGATTTTCATCGTGGCTGAGTGGTGTGGCCCAGCAGATTTGCCGTGTCGGGTCTGGCGTGCTCGTCTCAGGTGAGCACATCCCGCGCACGCTCCTGCGCGCGCTCGACGTCGACGAGTCTGCGACTGGGGTCGTCACTCCTCGGGTCGGTGTAGCAGGAGTAGCTCCCCCTGGCGCTTGCACTTGGGATGAGGCCGCGCCCGTGTCCAGTTCATGAACACCGTGGCTCGTGGTGTACACCACAGTGAAGGTGGTGCCCGTGGGCGCGTCCCCGGGCGCGTCGGGTGCGCGCCAGGACCACGGGCGGCCCTCCTCGAACACAACATCACGCGTCACCTGAACCTTCTTAGTCACTGGGTCGTATGCGCGATACGCCTTGGAGCCCTCCTCATACCCGACGAAGATCTTCGGTGTCGAGCGATCTGACAGTTTGGTGATCCCCGGGCCCATCCTCTTCACGTGTACCGTGCACCCGAACGTGCGCAAATGCTGCACATTGGGTTTACGGCCATGCCACGCCTCGTACGGGGTGACACCGTCCAGGCTCCTCGTCGGAGCGCGATTGAGCAGATACACCGCTGTCTTCAAGGCCTCCGCCCAGTAGTACGCCGGCACGTCCATGCTCTTGAGCATACACCTCGCCATCTCGACCACTGTCTGGTTGCGCCTCTCGACGACGCCGTTTTGCTGTGGTGAGTACGGCGCCGTCGTGTAATGCTTGATGCCTTGGCGCTCGCAGTGCTCCTTGAACTCCAGTGAGTTGAACTCTCCGCCACGGTCCGAGCGGAATGCTCTGAGCTTGTATCGGCCTTCTGCCTCCGCCATCACCTGAACCTTCTTGAAGCGATCATGCGCCTCGTCTTTTGATTTCAGTAGTTCAAGCCACATGTAACGACAATCATCTACAACGAGCAGGAATTACTTGTTACCGCCAGGTGTTGTCGGAGAGATTGGCCCGCACAGGTCAGTGTGCACGAGCTCCAGCGCGCGTTCCGCGCGGTATGCCGTGGCTTGGGGAAACGGTGCACGATGCTGCTTCCCGAGCGAGCAGCCATCGCAGTACTCCTCCACGCGGTCGATGCAGGGCATGCCGCGCACGAGCTGCTTCGAAGACATGGTCCTCAGCGCACGGAAGTGCAGATGCCCCATGCGAGCATGCCACCTCCAAGACACGTCATCGCCCTGCGCCAGCAGGCAGGCCGGCGAGTCGATGGTGAGCACGCCGGTGTACAGCCGGCTGCCGGACCTCTTGATGCGTGCCATCATGCGACGCGAAGGATCCCGAATCACCATGACCCCGTGCTCAATGTTGATGCTGCAGCCGGCCTCGTCCAGCTGCCCCACAGAGATGATGTTGCTCCGCAGGCTTGGGATGAAAAACACCCCGGTGAGCGCCCGCTGGTCACCATTGTTGCAGAGAAAGATGACAGTACCGCGCCCTCTAATAGACACAACCGAGCCGTCGCCAAACTTCACCGTGCCGTGCACGGTCTCGTCGAGGGATGCGAACGTCTGGTGGTCACCGGTCATGTGGCTGCTCGCCCCGGTGTCGAAAAACCAGACGCCCTCCGGCGCCGTAACAGGAACAACCTTCTCCTCGTTGAGATATACCTCTTGGGGGGGTGCAGGCGGCATGGTCTCGACAGTGGTCACCACGGCCATGAGGAGCCCCTGGTCGTGATCTTCGCCGCCTTTCACCAGGTTCGCATGCTCCAGCGCCGGCTTCTGTTCCTGCTCACGAAGCCAGGTGCGGCACTCCTTTTTCCAGTGCCCTGGAATGCCACAGTGATGGCACTTGCCCTTCTTTTTCTTGCCGCTGAAGCCGCCGGAGCTCGTCCCCCCGGACGCGCCCTTGCCGCCGCCTTGGGGCTTGGTCTTGGGATGCGCCTTGTTCTTGCCGGTGTTGCCACCGCCGCCGCCAGAAAACGAGCCACCCCCGCCGCCTATCCTCTCACGAGCCAGCCACTCCTCATGTGTGAGCAAGAGGCGACCGGCAGGCTGCGCGCTGTCGTCAAGATCGTAGTGATCCTCGCACGCAGAGAAACGGCCGACGAGTTCCTCGATCGTCATGGCTTTCAGGTCGAGAAGGGACTCGATCGCCATTGCCATCGGGCGATATCGGCGCGGCACCACCCGGAGGAATTTCTGCACGGCCTTGTGCTCGGTGACGGGATCGCCGATCAGCTCGAGATCGGAGGCGAGGGCGGAGAGCCGCAGCCCGAAATCCTCGATGGACTCTCCGTCTTTGAACCGGAGATCCTCGAATTCTCGCCGGCGTACCTGCGCCTTGGCCTCGCGGGCGCGTGCGCTGCCCATCCTCATTGTCTTGATCGTCTCCCAAGCCATCTTTGCCGTGTCCTTGGCGGCCAACACGCGCAGCAGCTCCGGCGGGACGCCGGCGAGGATTATCTGCAGCGCGCGCGGGTCGTCGTTCTCGTCGGCGCCGTCCTGGGTCACCGCGGTCCAGACGCGGGCGACCTGCAACTTGACTTGCATGAGGAGCGCCCACTCTTGGTAATTGGTGCGGGTGAGCATCAGCGACGACCCTGATTCCTCGCGCACGACGCGCTCCACCACGCGGATCTCGCCGCTGCCGCTGCCAGTGAGGCGCGTGACCGGCGCCTTGGACGACGGCGTCTGCGATGGTGATCTGACGCCGCCCTTGTTCTTCCCGTCTGACTCGTCGCCCGACATCGCTGCCGCGGATCAAACACCGCTGGCCACCGGAGGATCGAACACCGCCGGGCTCTGATGCCCATTGTCGTTGCAGATTCGAGCTAGAGAAGGAGGAAGAGAGATGAACACGAGAGAGTCTGTTTTGCGCTGGTCGAAGCTCCCAGCTTTTCTGTTACTGCATTATCTGTCTTGCTGAATACAAAAGCCCCTACTTAGCTACGTGCCCGGCCAGTCCGCTGAGATCCGAGTCTGCCGCGCCATCCCACGACGTCCGAATCTACAGCTCACCACACTGACCGGGCCTAACAGAAAACAGATCGCGTGTGGAGTGGATGATCGTGCATGCAGGCACTCCTCCCCCTCCTACGTACGTGCTGCATGCAGCCAACACACCGGCCATGCAGCAGCTTATTTGAAACAGAAAAGATCTACGCTAGTCGGGTGGAACTTAGGCTAACAGGGGCCGCGGCTCTCACCGGCTCTGTAGTGCGGGTTGATTACTGCTAAGGCAGGGGGGTAATTGCAAAATGTGCTGCACTGGCCGGCTTTGCTGACTAGGCTCCACTTGTCGTCGTCTGATTGGCTAGAACTAAATTTGCACATTGGATGCAAGTTGTGGGATGCAATAGTTTGCTTTTGTAAGTTTTGAACTAGATCATCACATCCTGAACAAGTTCAAGGACTGCTGGTGCTATTACCTCCTGGTTTTGCTCCACGCGCATTTGGTGGCAAGGGGGAGGGGATATTCCCTATCCTATCCACCCTGATTTCCCGGGTAACAAACCCACGTCTCTTTACATCAGAATAATTCTCCCCGCCTGTCTCGCAATCGCTTCTCTCCAGCGACGGCATGGCGTCCTCCACTTTCCCAAGGCCGTCAAATGGCCGGCGGTTCCTCCCGTCCTCCGGCATCACCTACATCTCCCCCGGCGTCTCTTCAGCCGCCGGAGGCAGGCCCCCGTTGCCGTTCTTCCCACTATCCCCTCCGTTGTTCTTGGTTGTGGGCGGCGCAGCGGCGGGCGGGGAGCACGGCGGCCTTCCCCTTGTCCGGAGCGCTACCACAACGCCTTCTCCTTGTCCTCCTTCTGTCCTTCTGCAGCGCCTCACTCATGTTGCGTCAATGTCTGCTCCAACATTGCTCCCATCCCTTCTTTAAGCAGCAGCGGGGGCAACGGCCGGCTACCTGCCAGGTGAGAGCGAGCGAGCGACAGCTCGGAGTACTCGTATGTTATCCCCGGCTCGTTTCTCCCAAATAGTGAAGTGAAATTTCCACGGGGTTTCCATTTTACCAAGAATTTTCTAGCCAGGGCGTTTTATTCCTGGAATTATCTCCCTCAGCAACCAAACAAGGCCTCACTGTTTTCTTTGTTCTTTTTCCTTTTTTCCCAGTTTTGTTTTCTGTTTTTCTTTTTTTTTCCTTCTTCCAGATTTCCTCCCTCAAAGATTTTCATTTTCTATTTTCATAAATGCGTGAACTATTTCCAAATTGATGATGTTTTTTAAAAATTCGATGAAATTTTGTTTTCAAAATCAATGAACTTTAGTGAACTATTTTTAACGATTGATGTTTTTTTCGAACTCGATGAAAATTTTCCAATTTGATGGACTTCTCTTTCAAATTCGATGAACTTCCTTTAAATTTGATAAACTTTTTTTTAAAATTGATGAACTTTTTCAAATTTAATGAACTTTTTGAATGGATATTTCCTGAAATTCGATGAACTGTTTTTCAAATCGATGAACTTATTGTCAAATTTGTGAACTTTTATCCAAAACTTTGTTCAAATTTGGTGATCTTTTTTGAAAATCGGTGAACTTATTTATAGCTTCGATGAACTTTTTCCAAATTCGACGAACATTTTTCGCATTTGCTGAACTATTTTTTTTCAAATTCTATTAGCTTTTTTTCAAATCGGTGAACTTTTCTTATCAAATTAGATGAACTTTTTCAGAAACGATGGTCTTTTCCAATCCATGAACTTTTTGCAAAATTTCATAAACTTTTTTCATAAAAAATAAAAAAAAAGTAAGTTGGAGATAGTTTGGGGGCTAAACCTTGTGCATCAATCAAGATGCAGATGGCCCTTCATTCTTTTTCTCATGCGTCAATGTACGTAATTCTCTTGATAAAGTTGAATATCAATGCGACGGATGCCAAAATCTCCCTGATAGTTGAGTGATGTATCTAATTTTGATGATGACAACATTGATTTATACTACATGGTTTTTTCAGGACTTGAATAGGAAAAGCAATTAGCTTTGGAGTGATATATGGCCTCTTTAACCCTGTGGGATATCACTAGGATTACAAAACCACATAAATTTAGATTTGTAAAGAGATTTGGGTGGATGGCAATTTTCTTTTAAAATAAAGTGCAAAACCTAGGAATTCATGGATCCAGATCCTCCACAAAAAACCTGTAAATTTCTTTGAACTGAGCCCTATGAAGAAGTGAACAAGAATCATACTCAAGTGAAAAAAAAACTAAGAAAATCGTACGAAATTGCTATGGGTCGAGCCTCAGAATAAGGGAACGGGAAAATAAAATAAAAGAGAGCTCGTCTTCAACATAATTGGACTAATTTATAATCGACTCAAACTCCTGAATATACAGTTCCTCAAGTTTAATCCAAGATCTGAACTTTCACAACTAGTAACTAACATATACGTAGTAGAAACAACATATATACAGGCCATCTAGACGACGACGACGACGTTGATGATCTACTGCGACTCGACGGGCGGCGGCGTGTTGGTGGTTGAGCCGTGGTCCTTGGCGCCTCCGCCGAAGATTGGCTCGGCAAACATGGAGTTGACCTTGTTCTTGAGGCACTCCCAGTGCTCGCTCGCCTGCGCCTCCGTGAACTGCTTGTACTGGTCCTTGGCCCGCTCCATTAGCGACACGCCCTCCCCCACCGTCCACTTGAAGCACGTCGTCGACGCCGCCGCCTGCGCCTCCTTCTCCGGCGCCGCCGCTCCCGCTGCTGCCCCCTGGTTCTCCATCAAGCTCGAAAAGCTGATCGAGATTGAAAACTTGTCTACGTGAAGACGATGTCGCCGGTTGTCGTACGTGTTGCTTTGGTTGGCCATGGGGCTGCGGGGACGTGGCTACTTATATGCATGGGAGGTCGGGGTGCGAGGAAGCCGGGTCCGTCGCGGGCTTCCAGTAGGAGAAAAGCAAGAAACAAAGAGATCGAGCTACTCCGTATAATAATACCAATTGGATAAGAACACAAGTTGACCACACGAGAAACTACCGAGTCCGGATCATCATGCATCATCATGGAAGAAAACAAGTAACTAAACGCGGATTCTGGACTGGACTGGATCACAAGTAAAAACGGACTCTTTTCTTCTCCGAGCAAACGGGAACGGGAACTATTCCAAGTGCAGTCTAGTCTAGGACGTACATAGATTCTTTTTCTCCGTCAGTTCAGCGATGTATTAATCACCTTGAAAAAGTTTATGGATGTGATGATGATGCCGAGATCTTCCCTAGTTGAGTGATGTGTCTAATCTAATCTGCGCTATTTAGTTGAATGCTTACTAGCACAGGTCATCTCCGTATGCGAAGAATCCCTTCTAATTTAGCAAATAAATTAACTGGGCAAACATAAGCATGCAACTACGACAAGAAATATTTGTATGTGTGTTAAATCTCCTTACCACACCTAATTAAGCTTGCCACCCTCAACAAATAATTAAAATAAAGTCTGTCTAGCAGAACAAGAAGAAGCTAATTAAGCATTTCGTTGTTCAGTGGAGCCGAGGCACAACGTGTCAGTCCTGAGTTCTGACTAGGCGAAAGCAAAAATGGAAGAGAAATGCTTCGAGAGACAACCGACGACATCTTCAATGGGAGGTTCGCCAATGGAGCCTTGAACCTCAAGGCATTGATGGCCTGCCTTATGGACGGCCTTAGGCTCGAGTAATGGCATGTACACAAGAGCCCGACCACCATCACACGTTCCATTTCTTCAACGTCAAACTCCCCATTTAGCCGCTGGTCTGCCGCATCAAGAATCCTTCCTTGGTCATACAACTCTGACACCCGTTGCGCCAAGTGGATCACGGTGTCATCCGGCAAAACCACAACGGGTCTACGACTAGTGGAGATCTCGAGTAGGACTACGCCAAAGTTGTAGATGTCTGATTTTTCGATGCTCGCCCTGCCTACGCGCATGCACTCTGGGTCCATGTACCCTGTGGTGCCGGCAAGCTCCGTTGTGTGTGATCCTTGGCTATGGTTGACGAGCCTAGCGAGTCTGAAATCACCAAGCTTAGCGTTGAAGGACGCGTCCAGCATCACATTGCTTGGTTTGATGTCCCTGTGCAGTACACACTGCTCCCATTCTTGATGGAGATACAGAAGTGCATAACCAATCCCAAGCACAATTTCATGTCTGCAAAAGAACCCGTTAGAATAATAATGCGTACCAAATATTTTCATTTTAGATGATGTAAACACAACTTATGTACAAATTGATACATACTTGTTTCTCTAATCCTTGATTGTCTATAACTATTGTAAATAAATAAATGGACAATTGATGGAATTACACGGTATTGAGAGTCGTAGAAATGAAATGGACAATCTCTAGATACTTACCTCGTGGGCCATGATAACTTGTTGTCTATGTTGTAAAGATGTGTGTCAAGGCTACCATTGGGCATTAGCTCATAGACCAGGAGAAGCTCGCCACGACCATGACACCATCCAATGAGTTGTACAAGGTTACGGTGCCTGAGACGACTTATGATGCTCACCTCGGAGTCGTACTCTTTCCTCCCCTGTTCCAAACTTTTGGACACTCTCTTTATCGCCACATCAAGACTTAGGTCCTTTATGTGTCCTCTGTATACCGAACCGAAACCTCCTTCCCCCAGCTTCTCGCAGTCTGCAAAGTTGTTGGTGGCGATTACCAGCTCACGTAAGAAAATCGTCTGGGCCCGCTCCCTTTCCTGAACTCCTCTTTCATTTCCTCGTCGCTGAAGAAGTTCTCTTGCTCCATCTTCTCAGTTCTTTCTTTTAGCCAGCGCCGATAGTGCCACACCGAGATGATCAGAGAAAAGATGGAACCGACAACCGTGGACACTGCGATTATCAGCTTCATTTTGCGGCGCTTTGAGCTGGGCGCAGACACAAATCCTGAATGCATGGAAACACATGCATTGGGAAATTTCAGACGCAATATCAGTTTTATGATACATGCAAGGGGTGAGAGTGAGATATTGTACCTGCGGGTGAAGTGCTGGTGTTTTCGGACGGCTCTGGAGGTGAAGGGCTGCGGATTTTGATCGGTTCCATGCTGAATTTACTGTAGTAACTGTACGACCTCACACTACCAGCTGAGCTGTTAGTGAGGTTGCTCATTACTTCCATAAGTTGACTCTGCAGACAATCGGCGCAGTCATATGATGTCACGTCTCTGGTGCACTGCATCAGCCCGTACATCTCTAGCGAGGTGCCACGGGACGGGAGTCCGTATACGGCAGGCTGCCGTTGGCGTACCTCAACAACGAGCCTGAGGCCTCGGGAACGAGCCGGCTCATCATCTTCCACCGCGTCTCGTTCATGCCGACCATGTCTTGATGATCGTGCCGCTTAGACTCTCCGAAGGCCAAAGAGACGTCGGCCACGGAGAAGAAAGACTCGTTTGAGTATCGTAAGACGCACGCGTCGTACATGGCCCCAGCCCTCCATGTGTCCTGGCACTGCTCGCTCTGAAAAGAGAGTGCTGCCTCCAAACATCTCTCGCACATAGTCCAGTTATAGTTGATGTAGCACATGACAAGGCCGTATACCTTGTCCGGCGAAGCACCGAAGTTATCGTAGAAGAAGCCGCCGTTGCCGATGGCGCCAGTGCGGAGGTTCAGGACGAGCTTGGCAATATTTGCCAGACGCTGGTCTAAGCTGCTGGTGCTGGTGTTGTTGGTCGTATAATCTTGGCAGTAAGAAAGATGGGGTGGTGGTTGCCATTGCTCCTCAGCAATTGCTCCGGCGAGCAAGACGATGGCCGTGAGGAACAGGACTAGGAGTAGGCGCTGACTTGCCATGGAGTGGAAACGCGCGCGTTTCATGCGTTGGCACACAAGAATTACAGTATATGAGAAGGCATAGCGAGCCGCTCCAGCTAACAACAGTGGCAACTGGCAAGGTTCAAGGAGACAAAGCTCCAGCCTTACATTCAGCGTGAGAAACAATGAGTAGACTGAATCAACAACATGAGGCACAATGCGGAGGAACCTCCAATTCCCGGCTAGCAGCTGGCGATAGACTTTAAAATGTGGATATAAGAGATAAGAACGGAGGAGTAGATTCCAAGCCTGCTGCCGCCGCACCGGACTTGGTCTCGCCAAAGAAACGACATTTGGTGGGGTTCTTAATGATGTCCAACTCTGCAATAAAACACTGAACAAAAAGATGCGCGGCAAGAAGGATGACTTCGATATAGCTTCGTGTATCACTTTCCTCCTTGTTGTCCAGGTAGCCCCACTACTGGATTTTTTCTATACACCGGGTGCCAGGCTCTTCGCCGAGAGCCAGCAGACCACGGGCACTCGGCAAAGTCACAAACGCCGAGAGGGAGTCTCGGCAACAGTTGAATCTCGACGAACACAGGATATTGCCGCGAGTAAACCTTGGCAAAAAGGAAACACCCGGCAAAGGCACTATCTGCCGAGAGCCAAGTGGCCACCACACGGCAAAGCTTTGCCATGTGGCACATCTGGCGGCAAATAACGGCATGGT
Source organism: Aegilops sharonensis (assembly GCA_904067115.1). Classification (NCBI taxonomy): domain Eukaryota; kingdom Viridiplantae; phylum Streptophyta; class Magnoliopsida; order Poales; family Poaceae; genus Aegilops; species Aegilops sharonensis. The sequence continues at coordinate 556,095,284 of LR880970.1, forward strand.
CACGGTTGCAACTCTTTGCCGAGAGAGGCTCTCGGCAAAGATTTAGTCCCACCACACCTACCGACAAGCAGAAAGACATGTTTAAATAGCTCAATAGTCCAATCGCATTAAGGTTTGATCTTCACTATTAAGAATACATATTGTCACTATGAATCTTCATGTTCCGGATTGAGAAAGTTCATATTGATAGTCCGTATTCTAAAGAATGGATGTTGGCGTTTTTTATAAATTTATGATTCAACCACACCTTCACCGAGCACGACTCTCAGCATAGCAATAGTTACCGAGAGGGCCTCTCGGTAAAGATCAGGCTCTCAGCAAACTTTAGTCCCACCTCCCTCAGAGATAAGCAACATGCACTACAAAAAAATACACTTCTGTGATGATGCGTGTTTGTCACAGTAGGTCGCGTTTTTTTTCATGCATGTACATCTATGACAATTTTATGACAGAATCAAGATAGTCATACCTGTGCTGTCGTATAAATGTTTCATGACATTACCAAAATTATCATCACTGAAGTGTCTACTTCCATGACGATAAATCGCACGTCACAGGAGTGCTTTCGTCAAGGGTGACCGACACGTGGCATCCACCGTAACGGAACGCCGTTAAGCTATCGGGTCCAGTTTTGGATCCGATAACCCATTAACAGCCCCGACTAATGGGGATTTTCCATGTTTAAAATCATCATTAGCTGGAGGAAACACGTGTCGGCTCACCGTTGGGACAGATGTCATCCACTCATTGGACCGAATGCGCCTATGATACGTCTACACGTGGCACGGCCCAACAGAGGCCCATTCCTGTGAAAAGGCCGGCCCGTTTGACTTGGTAAAAAGGTGGCGGGCCGGCCCACGGAAAGCCTGTTAATGGCCTGTTTGCATATAGCCCATTTACAGCCCGCTAACCCAGGGCTTGTTACGACCTATCCGAATTAGGCCCAGTAGTGTCATCTAGGCCGTCCAATATGATTCTAGCCCATTTTAGTTTCGGCCCATGTATGGCCCATGACGTCTTTCGGCCCATATGAGGTCCTTTGTAACTCTTGGCCCATTAACGACCCGTGGTGAAACTGGCCCGTAATGAACAATGTATCACTTTATACCCATTAATGGCCCATTAATCCATTGGGCCGTTTGCAGCCTATGTTATCTTTCGGCCTTCTCAGGGCCCATTTATTCTTGGGTTCATTTCCACCATTCGGTTACTTACGCCCCGTTACTGTCATTTTCTGCTTGTGGGCCAAATTCAGCCCATGGTTACAGTCGGCCCGTTTGTGGCCGTTAGTACGTTGGGCCGTTTTCATAGCGTCAACAAATACAGCCTATTAACGACGGCCCATAAACGGACGATTCCAACTCTAGCCCATTTATGGCCATAATGTGGTCTGCTATTGGCGAATGTTTGGTCAATCGATCATACGACCCGTAGAAGGCATATTGATGATACGGCCCGTAGAAGGCCCATTGTGTCTACGGCCCGAAGAAGGCCCATTGTGTCTATGGCCCGTAGGAGGCCCATTGTTTCTACGGCCCGTAGAAGGCACATTGTTTCTACGGCCCATAGGTGGCCCAGTGTCACTACATTAAATATGTAGCCCATGGTTATTGTGGCCTAGTTTTAAAAAATAGGTTATTGTGGCCACTAGCAAACCGCGGAAAAAGAACTGCACTCACTACAAGCAAACAAATAAACAAGACAACAAGGAAATAAATAAGCAAGCAACTTACGCTAGGCTATCATGGCTATTACACATATTACATCCACTGGGCATCAAAGTTCGCCACCAGTGAAAATATAGGGAACAAAGCAGCATATCATATACACTGGTTGTCAAAGTTGGCGACCAAGGCAAATAAACGCCGCAACAAAACAAATCCAGAATTGAAACCACTTCAGAAGATCTCAAGAAACAATACCCTGGGTACCCATAATGCTGGCAAGATGCTTAGCAAGCTTATTAACTTTCTCTTGTTTAGCGCTTAAATCCTCCAGCGCTTGCTATTGCACCAGAAAGTATGCATCTGAATTCTGCAGGGACTTCCTCAGTCCTTCAGCTTCCTGTCGCAGCACATCTGATCGATGTCTTTCAACTTGAAGTTGAGACTCAAGAAGACGAACTGATTCAGGCAGCGAGGTCGAAGAGCTTGTGCCAGCAGTAGTGGCCAGTAACTCGAACACTACATCAAGACAAGACTTTTGGGTTCTCTCACTGTCGTCAAGGTAGTTTTTATCAGCTTTCTTGGAGACCAACAGGGATGTCTCACTATCTTGAACCTTATCTGCATTACTTTACCATTGCATAACGGGGTACTGTTCTCCAATATTTTGTCCGCATTCTAAAAGAGAAACAAGCAGACACATCACAGGTTTACCATGTTGTATATGAAACTCATTTTGGTAAATGAGTTCGGTAGTAAAGTGGACAGGATAACAACATGAAACAAACATATATCTATGTACCATGGTCACTTTATGGTCTATATCATTCTAGTTTTTGTTGTGAAATCAAGATAGAGACACAGTTCAAATAATATTTGTTCAAGACAAAGCGGAATAGACAGAATATAAGTGTGGGAAACTATAGAGCAATAACAACACTTGTAATGTGCATGACATGAGAACATAACTGTTTATTCAATTGAAACTGAAATCAACATAGAGCAAGTTACAACAGCAAACCAGTTAAAGAAATAGGTTTAAAACATACCTGTTGCACCATTGGAGTTTTAATTCCATCCTTCAAATTTGAAAATAGTTGGTATGAGTAAATACAGTAATGCAAGAGCAAAGGAGTATGAACCATAGCTACAGAACCTGACCTGAGAACAAATCTTCTTCTCCTTTAAGCGTTGAGTTGGGATTCGGAGTGGTGGTCCTCGTGCTTTGGGCACTGCAGTTCCCTTACTAACTGCTCGTGTTTGGGTGCTCTGTGGTGGAGACGGTGTTGTGTCAACTAGAACTGGGTTACTATCTGCCTGGGTTGGGGTTAGAAGGGGTGTAGCTGGTTCTCTATCCAACTGGGCAGGGGTACAATCTGCGAGAGTCTGGGTTATGTGTGGTGGAGCTGGTTCTTGGGCAAGTACAACCGTGGTTCTATCTGCATCAACTGGTAGCAGTATCTTTTCTGAAGACCGTGTTGTTACTCCCTTAGATACTGCCATCGCCCTCTCCAATTCAAATGGCTGATAAACAAGAAAAGTAATTGAAAGTATAGACATGTATGATAGACAGGTGCAATGGGTAGTGGGGAATAAAAGAGGGCATGAAATAATTCACATTTATGTTGTCTAACCAAACAGGATAGCATGACACAATTTCACATATATGATGGCTAACTAAACAGGATAGCATGACACAATTTCACATTATGATGGCTAACTAAAAAAGATGGAAAGACATAGATCAAAATATGATCACTATGTAAACAGGATGACATGATATAACTATATAATGTGTTTATTAAATAGGTTGGCATGCCATAATTCACATACATTCACGGATAGAATGCCATAATTCAAAATATGATGACTATAAGCACTAAACAGGATGAGATGATATAACTATATGATGTCTTTATTAAATGGGTTGTCATGTCATAATTCAGATAGATGTTGTGTATGTACTATGTAAACATGATAGCATGATATAATTCAAATATATGATTTATATAGTAAGCAATTAAGCAGATGGTAATCCATATATGATGTAAAAACTAAGCAATGCAAGACAACATGCATGACATGGGTAATATAACCCTACCAAGTTTGAGAATAGACCTCAGGGGGGAAATACACCCTAGCACATGCTCCTCGACGCTGAGGGCATCCTTTAAGCGCGGTCGTTTTTCGGTCATCAGTCTCTGAATCCTCCTCTGAGGAGCTCTCTGTAACCAGCAAGATGTCTGCTTCAGCAGGTAGCATTGTCTGCTCTGAATACCTTGTTTTCACTCCAGATACTTCCATCACCGATTCAAATGGCTGATGCACAGGAAGAGTAGTTGAATATACAAACGTTGTCAACAAATGGAACACATGATATAATTCACATACATGATGATTGGCTAAACAGCATGGCCTTGCATAATTCACATGTATAATGCCTTTGCAACAAGATAGCATTGCATAATTCACATATATAATTTCTTGCAACAAGATGGCAATGCATAATTCACATATAAGGTAATTAGACACTAAACAGGTGGTATTCACACAAAGCATGTCTAAACTAATCAAATGACATAGCAATGCAAGACACCATACGCACGATATGAGCAACATAACCCTGCCAAGTTAGAGCATACACCTCGAGGGGGGGGATAGGGTTGATCATCTGTCTCTGAATCCTCCTCTGAGGAGCTATCTGTAACCAGCGAGGTATGAGCTTCGTCAGATAGCATAGTCTGCTCTGAAGACCTTGTTTTCACTCCAGAATATTCCATCACCGTGTTAAATGGCTGATGCACACGAAGAGCAGTTGAATGTACTAACATTGTTGACAAATGTAATACGTAACGAAAAAAAGGATGGCCTGATATAATTTACATATAAGATGACTGGCTAAGCAGGATGGCATTGCAAAATTATATAATGCCTGGATAAACAAGATGGCATTGCATAATTCACATAAACGATGAATAAACTAAACAGATGGCATTCGCACAAAGGATGTCTAAACTAAGCAGATGACATATTTGATATATAAAGTAAGCAATGCAAGGCACCATATGCATGATATAACCAACATCAGCATGCCAAGTTAGAGCGAAGACCTCAGGGGGTAAATAGGAGTGGTCTTATCCTTCTGAATCCCCCTCAGAACAGATATCTTCCTCTTGATTACAATCCGAAATGGGTGGAGGGGGGCTGCCATTGCGCCTACCATGGAGCGACATTTGCATGAAATTTTTTATTACCATGCAAGGCTCGTCTCTTTTGCTCTACATGTTCAGTTCCATTGTTTACAACAATTATCATGCATAGAAATAAAACATAGTGAGATTATGTAAGGAGTGCATGCAGAAATCCAGAGTGATGGTAGCAACCTATGGATAGACCCGAAACCAATAATAGCAGGCAGATAATGGCTTCAGTTAAAAAATACAGATAATGGCTTCTTTACTGTTTGTTTCCCACCCAACATGAAACTCATAGTAGACACCAGAGATTAACCAGATAGTAGATAGATACTACTGATTGCGGCCCCGATATGTACCTGATACGTCTCCAACGTATCTATAATTTTTTATTGTTCCATGCTATTATATTACCTGTTTTGGATGTTTAATGGGCTTTACTATACACTTTTATATCATTTTTGGGACTAACCTATTAACCGGAGGCCCAGTCCAAGTTGTTGTTTTTTGACTATTTCAGTGTTTCGCAGAAAAGGAATATCAAACGGAGTCCAAACGGAATGAAACCTTCAGGAGAGTTATTTTTGGAACAAACGCAATCTAGGAGACTAGCTTGGAGTGGACGTCAAGAAGCAAACGAGGCGACCACGAGGGTCTAAGGCGTGCCCTAGGGGGGTGGGCGCGCCCCCACCCTCGTGGGCCCCTCGTGGCTCCCCTAACCAACTTCTTCCGCCTATATATATCCATATACCCCGAAAACATCCAGGAGCACCATAGATCGGGAGTTCCGCCGCCGCAAGCCTCTGTAGCCACCAAAAACCAATTAGGACCCTGTTCCGGCACCCTGCCGGAGGGGGGATCCATCACTGGTGGCCATCGTCGTCATCCCAGCGCTCTCCATGACGAGGAGGGAGTAGTTCACCCTTGGGGCTGAGGGTATGTACCAGTAGCTATGTGTTTGATCTATCTCTCTTGTGTTCTTGAGATGGTACGATCTTGATGTACCGCGAGCTTTGCTATTATAGTTGAATCTTATGATGTTTCTCCCCCTCTATTCACTTGTAATGGATTGAGTTTTCCCTTTGAAGCTATCTTATCAGATTGAGTCTTTAAGGATTTGAGAACACTTGATGTATGTCTTGCATGTGCTTATCTGTGGCGACAATGGGATATTCACGTGATCTACTTGATGTATGTTTTGGTGATCAACTTGCGGGTTCAGTGACCTTGTGAACTTATGCATAGGGGTTGGCACACGTTTTCGTCTTGACTCTCCGGTAGAAACTTTGGGGCACTCTTTGAAGTACTTTGTGTTGGTTGAATAGATGAATCTGAGATTGTGTGACGCATATCGTATAATCATGCCCACGGATACTTGAGGGGACATTGGAGTATCTAGGTGACATTAGGGTTTTGGTTGATTTGTGCCTTAAGGTGTTATTCTAGTACGAACTCTATGATAGATCAAACGGAAAGAATAGCTTCGTGTTATTTTAATACAAACTCTTGAATAGATCAATCAGAAAGGATAACTTTGAGGTGGTTTCGTACCCTACAATAATCTCTTCGTTTGTTCTCCGCTATCGGTGACTTTGGAGTGACTCTTTATTGCATGTTGAGGGGGTTTTATATGATCCAATTATGTTATTATTGTTGAGAAAACTTGCACTAGTGAAAGTATGAACCTTAGGCCTTGTTTCCTAGCATTGCAATACCGTTTGTGCTCACTTTTATCATTAGTTACCTTGCTGTTTTTATAATTTCATATTACAAAAACCTATATCTACCATCCATATTGCACTTGTATCACCATCTCTTCGCCGAACTAGTGCACCTATACAATTTACCATTGTATTCGGTGTGTTGGGGACACAAGAGACTATTTGTTATTTGGTTGCAGGGTTGTTTGAGAGAGACCATCTTCATCCTACGCCTCCCATGGATTGATAAACCTTAGGTCATCCACTTGAGGAAAATTTGCTACTGTCCTACAAACCTCTGCACTTGGAGGCCCAACAACGTCTACAAGAAGAAGGTTGCGTAGTAGACATCAGTACCCCACAACCATTTAAAAACTCAAGTTTGACTAGTAGTTTGGAGCTGACTCAGAGTCTAATCGGTGAACAGGACGATAAAGTAGCATGTAATATTAAGCGACGCATAACGTAAGCAGACACGAAAGAGTGTGACCTCTCTTGCGGACCCGTGTAGTCCTCGAGGTCATCTGCTCGGTTGATGATGGTAATGCAGTTTTCATGGCTGTCGACGGCGGGGAAGAAGATCTGAGGCGGCAAAAGACAGTCTGGAGGCCAGATCCCTGCTGTGCTGGACCCTTCTGTCGTTGGAGCAGCTGAGCTGGGGTGGACGACGGCGCAGCAGGAGTGGGACAAACCACTCAAGGTTTTCTTTGACAACTATCTGTAAGAGAAGTAATTCTGTAAGGGCCCATTTGAATTGGAGGATTTCAACAATGCAGGGATAGGAAATAGACAGGAATAGGATAGGAATGCACGTGCAAAACAGAGAATTTAAAAACACAGGATTTTTGCCAATCTGGGTGTTTGATTCACAAGAATTGGAAGATCACAGGATGCAAAGAAGCATGGTGAGATTAAGTCAAACCACAAGAAAATGTACTGTTATAATGCTATTATGCTACTATATCTTAGTCTTGTGCTTCATGCATAGGAATTTGAAAAGGAGGACAAGTGGAAATTAAAATTCCTACGGTTTTTCTTTCAAGGAGACACTAAAGGAACAAATCCTACAGTTTCCTTTGCTCCATTCCTTTGAACCAAATTCATGAATAGTAGTACCATAGGAAACTTTCCAATTCCTATGTTTTTCATTCACTTTTCCTTTCAAGCACTGGCGATTCTAGTAGGAAGGCTTGAGCAAGGAAAGGCCTACACTAAATAATGTTTTGTGCTACTTCTATTACTTTGGACCCAGGCCACTGCCCTACTAGCTCAACTCCCAGGCCCATCGACAAATGCACAGCTCAAACGCGCAGAGATAAATAATGATGGCGTTCAAGAGAGTCCATCATGGATAGCTAAGTTGCCTGGTACCTCACTGCTTGTCATATAGTAGGATAAAATAATCATATTTCACGTTACTACGTGTGCTCAATGGACAATATATATAACATGTAGAGTAAAAAAGAGATGCAACAAGTGTACAACCTCTTTGGCGAAGCCATGTCGATCTCAGTGTGATTGGGTTGGCCGGTGAGGATGCTCCGGCTGACTTGGCTGTCGGAGGAGGGGAAGAAGATCTTAGGCGTCTGGAGATGGAGCCCGAGGTACTGCTCCACTATGATGGAGGGTTTCATTGTTGGATCAGCTCCGATGAGTTGTACGACGCCGAGGCTGAAGCAGGACAAGAGAGACAATGTTAACCTGAGTGAAATTCTAATAGCATCTCCAATAGATGATGTAAAATACATAACCACAAAGTGCTAGATGTAAAATACATCAGCCACTCATCTCTGAACTTAACTGTCGAAAGTGAATTTAATTGTCGAAACTGAACTTAACTGTCAAAACTAAATTTTGCTGTCGAAACTGAACGCACTAGAGGTGAGGCTACACGTCAGTCGACTGAATTTTTCATCTCTGGTCAGTCGATTTTGCTGCCGTTGGATACGAAATCAAGGGTCTGCAGTTCATCTTCAACCTCCACCCCCTGAGCTGCCAGCCCCCACCGGCCAAACAGCCGCCCCCCGCCGCCTACGGCCGGCGGTGCGTCGCCCCGCCCGCCCCGAAAACACTTCCCACCGTCGGTCCGCCGCTGCCCCGACCATCCCTCTAGGCCCCCCGTGCCAAGCTTTTTCTTCGGCGATCCCCACGCCACCGTCCCACCACCACCGGCGACCATCGCCCCCACCCTGAACCCTAAGATAGATAGTGGGGTACCTCTCTGGTGAGCCCCCCTCCCCGCT
>LR880970.1:556137445-556151858 GCA_904067115.1 Aegilops sharonensis
CACTCACTTTCCCCACTTCATTCCCTCCACTTCCTTCTCCAAGCTTGTTGGCTGCCTCCTCCTCCTCACCTCATTTGCATCATAGATTCATCAAAATTAAGTGGTGAAATTACCTTTTTTTGATAGGTAAGTAAGGGGAAAGCTATCTTCATGTTGTAAATCTACTTTTTTTTCTCCCTAGCTCGCTCCAACAACGTGCACATGCACTTTATGTGGCCTAACTAGATCTATGTATGTTTGTGGTGTTGCATATATGTTTGTGTTTGCAGGTACCGGTATTTAAAATGCGATAGTTGTCAATATTTTGCCGGAATGTTGATTCATTTCCGTTTCGGCGAGAATTTTGGCACTATGCATTCTTTTTGGTCCTATTTATAGGGAAAGTCATGCCAAATTTTTTCTTGGTTCTAAAATATCGTTTTGCTCTACCCCGCAGGCGACCATGGTCCGCACGATGACCAAAGGCATCATGAATAGGTTTTTGAGCTCCGCGAAGGCCAAGATGCTTCAAAAGAACGAGACGGAGATAAGATGTCCGTGTCGAAGATGCAAGCTGAAGAGCCTTATTGCGGACCCGGATTCCGGGCAGGTGCGGGACCACCTGCTCTTGCGTGGTTTCATGGATGGCTATTGGTGGCAAGGTGATGAAGATGACTATGAAGTCGTCCATGGGGGCCGGGCAAGAAATGAGGAAGGGCAACAAGACAACCAACGCGGCGAGGGCGGGCGAGAAGATGAAGAATCTCCAGGACATGATCACGACGGTGATGCTGTACACGGTCATCATGTAGAAGATGTCGGACGTGATGATGAGGAAGATCAAGACGAAGGGCATGATCATGAAGATGAAGATGCCGGAGCAGACGACGATGGAGGTTGGGTGCAGGACCCTCATATTCAAGAGCTGCTTCTCAAGCAGACGGATAATGCAAGAGCTGCCGCCCGAGAGAAAGCCAAGCTGGATCAACTGGAGATAGACGCGGTTACTCCATTGTATGAAGGATGCAGGCCCGAGGATACCCGCCTGAAAGTAACGCTCATGGCTCTGGAGATGAAGGTAAAACACAAAATGACCGACGCATGCTTCGACGAGAACATGTCATTCTGGCACGAACGTCTTCCCAAGGGGAACAAGTGCCCGACCAGTTTCGAGGAGGCGAAGAAAATCGTGTGTCCTCTGGATTTACCGCACGTGAAATACCATGTGTGCATGAACAATTGCATCATTTATCGGGACAAGCACGCGGAGTCTACCATATGTCCGGTATGCGGTGTCCCTCGATACAAGAAGAGAAAGAAAGCTCCTAGAAAATCGGTGTGGTACTTTCCGATCACTCCTCGTCTGCAGCGGTATTTTGCGGACCCTAAGGTAGCAAAGCTCCTGCGTTGGCACGCAGATAGGGAGGAGAAGAAGCGGGAAGATGACGGAAATGATCCGGAGATAAATAAAAAAGACAAGATGCTGAGTCACCCTAAGGATGCGAGCCAGTGGCAAGCGTTGAACTTCGAAGACCCAGAATTTGGGAAGGATCCAAGGAACATCGTGCTGGGCGCGAGCACCGATGGAGTCAATCCGTTTGGCAGCCAGAGAAGCACACATAGCACCTGACCTGTGTTTGTGTGGATGTACAACCTTCCCCCCTGGTTGTGCATGAAGAGGAAGTACATTCACATGAGTATGCTAATTGAAGGGCCGAAACAACCAGGGAACGACATCAATCTGTATCTGGGACTGCTGAAAGAGGAGCTAGACACGCTGTGGAAAACGCCAGCCAATACGTGGGACGCCGCAGAGAAAGAATATTTCCCTATGAGAGCCGCACTGCTCACGATGGTGCACGACTATCTCGGTTACGGATATCTCGCGGGGCAGGTGGTCCACGAATTTTCTGGATGCGTAAGGTGCATGGATGACACAATGTATCGCCAGCTAAATGGAGATCCTGGGTCTTCGAAAATCGTGTTCATGGGACATCGAAGGTGGCTTCGCGACGATGACCCGTGGAGGAAACACAATGTCGGAGTAATGGGCCACGGGTAGGCTAACCCGAGCCCCAGAGCCTTTCAAGACATCGGGGCAGGCTGTGCCCCTCAAGCCGAGTCCCAGATGGCGACTCCGAGATAAGACGAGTCCCAGACGGCGACTCCAAGATAAGCCGAGTCCCAGACGGCGACTCCAAGATAAGCCCAGTCCCAGACGGCGACTCCAAGATAAGCCGACTCACGGCCGGCGACTTCCGGAGAAGCCGGCAATGGAGAGTCGGCCCGCGACTCCACTCTCATCACGATAGGCGAGGCGGGTACGACCACGGCGTGGCCGTCGCCTCCTGCTTACGAGGGGCCGGCATGGCTACAGTGTGCCGTATCGCTGGAGATCTCTGGCGTGGCACGGCACTGTTGCCATGCCTGCCCTGACCTCAGCCACAGTGGGCGGCGCACTGTGGCCACGACGGCCTACCTGTACAGCTCAGAGACGGCGGACCCGCCGGTCAGTGAGAGCATGGAAGATGGCGGATACGCCCCGAAGGCGGCCCTGTGGGAGTCGGCTCCCTAGAGTCGGCCGGCCTCTCCCACGGGCCCCACGCGCCATTAACCAAACAAGGCGGGGAGTGACGACAGTGATCGCCCGATAGACGGCGGCACTGTTGCCACGACCCCGTGACCAAGCCTGCGTCATGAGAAGCATGGCTACAGTGCCGGACTCGTCGGCGGGCCCTAGCAGTCGGCATATAAGACGGCGGCCTGAGAGGCAGACGGCTGGGACCCGCGCCCAGCCGGATTACCATTGTACCCCGGGGGGTAGGCCTGTATAAACCCCCCGGGACACCCATGCGAAGGGTTCGATCCATAAACACTAGACCAGATCATATAGGAGGAGAGAGCTAGCCTTGCCTTCTCCTACCTCCAGAATACAGCTCCAGGAGCAACCTTGTACTCACTTTGCCTTAGTGATCATGCGGAGACCCCGCAGAGCAGCAGTAGGGGTATTATCTCCCCGAAGAGCCCCGAAGCTGGGTAAGATTCGCCGGCGTGCATGTCTTCGCCTCATCCCGTTTCCTGGCACCGGCGACGTTCTACTCGCTCCCACCATGATAAGCCATCCTTTGGCATATGTCGCACCCAACCCCCGACATTTGGCGCCCACCATGGGCCGAGGTGCACCGTCGTTTGGAGACCTGCTCAGGATAGGAACCCTCTTCCTCCCCAGCGAGCGTAGCCAGCCCGGCACGCCCGATGGCGCTTGCCCCGACGCGCTGCAAGGCATCGACGACGCATGCGCAATGAGCTGCCTCGCCGATCTTCTTGGCGAGGTTTGCATCTCCGACGAGCCTGCATCCGATGCAGGAACGGGCGGCCCCGAAAGCCTCCTCGCGGGCCTCCTCGACCATCTCCACGTCACCAGTGAGCCCGCCGTGGACTCGGAGTCCGTAGGCTCCACCGACCCGATGCTGGTCGACTCCGACAGCGTGTCGCTCGACACGTTCCCCACCAATGTGGTGATCTACGACGAGCCGCTCCCTCACGAGGAGAGCGGCGGGAGCGCCGTCACGGAGGTGCTCGTTATCAGTCATAGCGAGCACTCCGGTGAGGGAGCTCATGACCCACTCGATGCGGCTCTGCGAGACCTGACAGCGCCCATTCTGGAGGACGCTGACGCCGAGACGCTGGAGGCACGCTGCCTTCAGCTCGTCGAAGGCGCGAAAAAACTGGCAAGCATGAGACGCTTCTCAGAAGCCTACCAGCGTGAGATGGATCGTGCTGTGGGCGGCTCGCCAGCCCCGGCTAGGCCTAGCCGCCTAGGCGCGGTCCGACAACGCGGCGCGGCCATCGCCAACCTGTTCGGGGCCGATCGCCCCGTGTATGCCACGCCTGCGGAAAACATCCGCGCCGCCCAGGCGGCAGCGGACGAACTAGACAACTTCGAAGGCGAAGAGCGCCGCCTGATGACCGAGAAAGTCCAGCGACTCCTCAAAGCGGCTGCCGCACAGAACGAAGCCGGCTGCTGCACGGAGGCGCCGCAATGACAAAACGACGACTTACCTCCCCGCCGAGATCAAGGCGCGACGTCTCGGACGCCGACTGGCGGTGTTCACGGAAGAAAAGAGAAGGATCCGGCTGTCAGCCACAGTCGGACTCGCATCACCATCGAGTGCGACCAAGACGGCCGCCCAAGAGCAGTGGAACGGCAAGGCGACTACCTGCCTCCCCCACCACGAAGAGAAAGACGAGTCTCCCCGCCGCCTGTTGAGCATCCGACTCTCGGCGACCGCCTTGGCCGTCGAGAGGGAGTCGGAGAGAACGATGCCCGCCACCGGATCGACCGACTCCACCGATCCCTGGCGCTGGAAGAAGAAGACGAGCTGGGCCTGCCCTGTTTCGGACCCCGCATCCGCGACAAGCCCTTTCCCAAAGGATTCACGCTCCCCCGAGACACGCCCAAGTACACCGGCTCCGTGAAGCCGGAAGATTGGCTAGTTGACTACTCCATAGCCGTCGACATAGCAAATGGCAACAAGCGTGTTGCCGTGAAGTACGTTCCACTCATGCTCCAGGGCACTGCCCGGACATGGTTGAACAGTTTGAAGCCCCGCAGCATCAACAGTTGGGTCGACTTCACCGAGGCCTTCATCCGCAACTTCACAAGCACGTACAAGCGACCCCCCAAGCCGCGCCAGCTTTCCTTGTGCGTGCAAGGCCAAGACGAGTCGACTCGCGACTACCTCACACGATGGGGCGAGCTTCGGAACTCCTGCGAGGGCGTGCACGAGGTGCAGGCTATCGAGTACTTCACCGCCGGGTGCAGAGAAGGCACCCTCCTCAAGCACAGGCTCCTCTGCGATGAGCCAGAGACCCTCGACGAGTTGCTGGTCATAGCAGACAAGTATGCAACGACCGACTCCTCCATGAAGACATAGATTCAAGTTAGTGCGACTGGCAAAGTGACCCCTCAAGCTCCGAGAACTCCGGCTGGAGACACCAGTCGGCGACAGCAGTAGAATGATCACAAGCGCAAGGCCCCACAGCCGACTTCCAGTAGTCGGCAGGTTGCGACAGTCGAAGACCAACAGCCTGAGGGGCAACCTCCGACCAAGCGACAGAAAGGCGGCAAGTCCAACTGGTTGCCGGCCTTCTCTTACGAGCAGACTCTGGATGGTCCCAGCAAGTTCCACAGCGGCGTGAAGCCGTCAAACCATACCACCCGGAAATGCCACTGGCTCACCAGAATTGCCAAGGGAGACGGCCTCCTTCCTCCTCCGCCTGCTGGGCAGCCGCCTCCACCACCGCCCCAGCAACCAACTGCCAGGCCAGTCGACGTCGTACAAGATGAGTACCGGGAAGAGCACGGAGCCTATGTAGTGTTCACCAGTGTGGCTGATGATCGACGCAGCAGACGGCTGCAGCAGCAAGAAGTTAATGCAGTAGCATCAGATACTCCGGAGTTTATGCATTGGTCCGAGAAGCCTATCAGTTGGAGCAGAGCTGATCACCCAGAGGTGATGCCGAATCCGGGCTCCTACGCCTTGGTTCTAAGCGCCACCTTGGCCATAGATAGGCGGGCCGCTCGCTTCTCGCGAGTGTTGATAGACGAAGGCAGTAGCATCAACATCCTATACAAGGATACCATGGAGAAATTAGGAATCAAGCAAAGACAGCTTCAGAGCAGCCGAACTGTGTTCCACGGCATCGTACCTGGCCTTTCTTGCTCGCCAATCGGCAAGATCCTGATAGACGTCCTCTTCGGAGACAAAGATCATTTTCGCCGAGAGCCAGTTTGGTTTGAAGTGGTAGACCTAGAAAGCCCATACCAAGCATTGCTTGGCCGGCCTGCTTTGGCCAAGTTCATGGTTGTCCCCCACTACGCCTACCTCAAGATGAAGATGCCAAGTTCAAAGGGGATTCTGACCGTGGCCGGCGACTACAGGAAGTCGTCCGCCTATGCTTCCGAGAGTAGTCGGCTGGCCGAGTCCCTGGTGATCGCAGCTGAGAGGCGGCTCCTTGATCGGGTTGTTGCGATGGCCGGCAAGCAGCCAGAAATGTCGCCCGACCCCAAGGAGTCGGAAGCTGAGGGTTCGTTCAAGCCGGCTAAAGAAACAAAGAGGATACCTTTGGACCCGGAGCACCCGGAGAGGCACGCTGTCATAGGTGCAAACCTAGACAGCAAATAGGAAGGTGAGCTCGTCGATTTCCTCCATGAGAATCGAGACATCTTCGCATGGTCCCCCAAAGACATGCCAGGTGTACCGACGGAATTCGCCGAGCACAAGCTACATGTCCGATCTGATGTGAAACCCGTCAGGCAGCCCTTGCGCCGCCTGTCAGAAGAGAAGAGAAGAGTTGTTGGAGAAGAGATAGCACGACTCCTAGCAGCCGGCTTCATTATGGAGGTGTTCTTCCCAGAATGGTTGGCAAACCTGGTCCTAGTGTTGAAGAAGAACAAGCAGTGGCGGATGTGTATCGACTACACAAGCCTCAACAAAGCTTGCCCCAAAGACCCATTTGCTTTGCCAAGAATTGATCAGGTGATAGACTCCACAGCCGGATGCGAGCTGTTGAGCTTCTTAGATGCATATTCAGGATATCACCAGATCAAGCTGAACCCGGCAGACAGACTGAAGACTGCCTTCATCACGCCATTTGGAGCCTTCCGCTACCTGACTATGACGTTCGGCTTGAGGAATGCCGGCGCCACCTTTCAGCGTTGCATGTAGAAGTGTCTCCTCAAGCAACTCGGCAGGAACGCCCACATCTACGTAGATGATGTGGTAGTGAAGACGGAAAAGCGTGGAACGCTGTTGGAAGATCTCCAGGAAACCTTTGAGAATCTGCGCCGATTCCAGATCAAGCTCAACCCTGAGAAGTGTGTTTTCGGAGTACCAGCCGGCCAGCTCCTTGGCTTCCTGGTCTCTGAACGCGGCATAGAGTGCAACCCCATAAAGATTAAAGCCATCGCGAAGATGGAAGTCCCCCGCCGACTGTTAGATGTGCAGAAGTTCACCGGCTCCTTGGCATCCATCAGCCGATTCATCAGTCGGCTGGGCGAGAAGGCTCTCCCTTTGTACCAACTGATGAAGAAGACCACCTTTTTCGAGTGGAACCACAAGGCGGACGAAGCATTTCTCCAGCTGAAAAAGATGTTGACTACTCCCCCCGTGCTGGCGGCTCCGACTCCCAAAGAGCCTATGCTTCTATACATTGCCGCCACCAGCCGAGTAGTCAGCACAGTTATCGTAGTTGAGCGCAAGGAGGAAGGCAAGGCGCTCCCTGTCCAGAGACCAGTATATTACCTGAGCGAGGTACTGTCGACCTCCAAGCAGAACTACCCCCACTACCAGAAGATGTGCTACGGCGTGCATTTTGCCGCCAAGAAGTTGAAGCCTTACTTTCAAGAGCATCCAATTACTGTGGTCTGCACAACTCCACTGGCCGAGATCATTGGAAGCCGTGATGCTTCGGGCCGAGTGGCCAAGTGGGCCATAGATCTGGCTCCCTACACCATCTACTACCAGCCCCGCACCACCATCAAGTCACAAGCACTGGCCGACTTTCTCGTTGACTGGGTCGAGACCCAGTACCTACCGCCAGCGCCCGACTCCACCCATTGGCGGATGCATTTCGATGGCTCCAAGATGCGCACCGGCTTGGGAGCCGGCGTCGTCCTCACCTCCCCTAAAGGCGACAAGCTCAAGTATGCACTGCAGATCCACTTTGCCGCCTCCAACAACATTGCCGAATACGAGGCGCTCGTTCACGGGCTCCAACTCGCCAAAGAACTCGGCATCCGCCGGATCCTGTGCTACGGCAACTCCGACTTGGTGGTCCAGCAGTCGTCTGGCGACTAGGACGCCAAAGATGCAAACATGGCGAGCTACCGCTTCCTGGTGCAGCAACTCAGCAGATATTTTGAGGGGTGTGAATTCCTTCACGTGCCAAGAAATGACAACGACCAAGCAGACGCCCTGGCACGAGTCGGCTCCACCCGTCAAGCGATACAATCCGGTGTCGCCCTTCAGCGCCTCCTCAAGCCGTCTATCAAACCTTCACCAGAATCAGACTCCATCTTTGTGCCGGCTCCCCCCGAAGAAGTCGGATCCGACTCAAGAGCACCAATAGACGGCACAAGAATTCTTACAGACGGCTCCAAGAATACCGCAGTCGAAGCCGGCCCGGGGACTTCAGAACCCGGCCCGGGGACTGCGACGGTCAGCCCGAAGACTCCAGAGCTCGGCCCGGGGACTGCGCCAGTCGGCTCAGGGACTGCGCCAGTCGGCCCGGGGACTTCGCCGATCCAGCAAGCGGCCGCGGACTCCAGCCCGGCGCCTCCCAGCCCAGCCGCCCTTGTCCAAGTCGCAATAGTGGCAATTGAAGAAATAGCAGCACCCCCGTGGGCCCAGCCCATCCTCAAGTTCCTAGTAAACAGAGAGCTGCCAGCTGACGAAACCCTGGCTCGGCAAGTGCAATGCCGAGCGGCAGCCTACACCATAGTCAACAGAGAGCTGGTCAGGCGCAGTGTCACTGGCGTCTACCAACGCTGCGTCAAGGCAGAACAAGGCCAAGCAATTCTCAGAGACATTCATGAAGGCGAGTGCGGACACCATGCGGGTTCAAGCGCACTCATCGCCAAAGCCTTCCGGCGCGGTTTCTTCTGGCCGACTGCCCTAGAAGAGGCCAAGGAATTAGTCCAAAACTGCAAAGGGTGCCAGATGTTCCGTTCCAAGCCGCTTCAGCCGGCTTCCGCACTCAAGACCATCCCCATCGCCTGGCCATTTGCGGTTTGGGGCCTGGACATGGTGGGACCATTCAAGACGGCACGATGCGGCCTAACTCATCTACTTGTCGCGGTGGACAAGTTCACCAAGTGGATAGAAGCAAAACCCATCAAGAAGTTGAATGGTCCGACTGCAGTAACCTTCATTGTCGACATCACAACTCGGTACTGCATACCACACAGCATCATCACCGACAATGGCACAAATTTTGCCAAAGGCACCTTGGCCCGTTTCTGCGCAACGTAGGGCATCCGACTGGACTTAGCATCCGTCGCCCATCCACAGTCAAACGGCCAGGTGGAGCGAGCAAACGGCATCATCCTATCCGGCATCAAGCCCCGCCTGGTCGAACCACTGGAGCGTTCGGTCGGCTGTTGGCTTGAGGAGCTGCCAGCCGTCCTCTGGAGTCTGCGCATGACTCCAAACAAGTCAACCGGCTTCATGCCTTTCTTCCTCGTCTACGGTGCCGAAGCCGTCATCCCGACGGACATAGAGTTCGACTCCCCGCGAGTCACCATGTACACCGAGGAGGAAGCAGAAGAAGCACGTCAAGACGGCGTCGATCTGCTGGAAGAGGGCCGGCTGCTGGCACTCAGCCGGTCCGGCATCTACCAGTAGAGCCTGCGCTGGTACTATAACAGGAGGGTCACGCCAAGATCTTTCCAAGAAGGTGACCTTGTGCTCCGACTGATCCAGCGGACAGCCGGCCAGCACAAGCTGTCGGCACCTTGGGAAGGCCCCTTCATTATCAGCAAAGTACTGGGCAATGAGTCCTACTACCTGATTGACGCTCAGAAGCCCCGAGCACGCAAGAGAGACGACTCCGACAAAGAGTCGGAATGGCCGTGGAATGCAAATCTCCTCCGAAGATTTTACAGTTGATACAGTATGTACCACGCTACCCCTTTGTATTAAAGCACCGAGACTTCGGGCCCCCCGAGACGAGCTCGGGGACTGCCCCTTTTGATTATCTGTATGATAAGAATTATGCCTTCGAGTATGCTACTTCTTGCTACGCCGCTTGGCGCCGGGTTCGACTAGTCGGCCCGGGAACTCGCTGTCTGGCGCTATGAAATGTTTCCTGAAGCCGGACAAGTAGTGTGCGGCGCCTAAGCCGTCTCCTGCCAGAAGCCACAGCTCGCAGAGCGACTGTTTGGTAGGCAGGAGTAAGGATGAATGGGCGTTCACACGAAAAATGGATAAGGACCTAAAGCATCAACATAGCGTAAGCCGGCTTCCAGCCCCTTTTCGCAAAAAACCGACTTGCAAGTAGTCGGCTTGCCGCTTTCTATCCAACTTGTTAAAAAGACTCCAATGAATGGCAAGTACTTGCTTTCCCCAAAGTAGCCAGGCATTTGGTCCAGCGGCAGTCCGCGGAGCGGTTGTCCGGCTGACAAGGCGGCAACTAGGGGAAGGCGGCAAAGGAAAAAGCCAAAGGAGCATTGAGCAAGGAAAGATAGAACTCGGATTAATATTTACATGGCATAGGCCCTTGGCCGAATCTTCAAACATAAGTTCAGAATACACCCCGCGGGTGGAATTGTGCAAATTAACAAGTTCTTCAAAGACTTTCTAGAGCAGATAAAATAAAGCCAGAAGGCAGCCTAGGGAGCAGCAGACGGGTTCAGAGGGTCGGAGGAGATGGCGGTGTCAAGCGCCGGGGTGGCCGGCTGGTTAGTCTCGGCTTGATCGCCTCCAGCGGCGACTGGCCTAGTCGGACGCGGCTCGTTGTTGGAGGCGCGGTCGAGCTGAGGCTGGTCGCCCGCTCCGTCTTCTGGCGCCTCTGTCTCGCCTTCGTCCTCCGCCTCGCCTTCCTCCTCGGTGCTGGAGTCAATCACCTCCGCCGAGTCCTCTCCATAGTCTGGGTTCATCCCGAACCACTCTGGCAGCACCTCCTCGCCGCCTGCAGCACGCTCAGGGACGAAGACAATGGTGTCTGTGTAGTCGGCGATCACCGACTCACGCTCGACAAGGGCGCCTTCCACAGCCGCCAGCTCGGCCTAGGCCTCTGACCGGAACGCGGCTAGATGGTCCAGGTCCAGCCCCGGATACCACGCCTTGACGAATTCCAAGGCCCGACGCGCTCCGGCCTGGGCCGAGGAACCCTTCCAAGCTTCAAGACGGCCGGCAGCGACCTCCAGCCAGTTGGTAGTCCGACTGGCGATGCGCAGAGCTAGCATGTCTGGCCACAGGGCGGCAACTGCCTGGGCGCCGGCACGCTGAAGCCGGCGAATCAGCCGATGGGCCGGACGAATACGGGCCTCGATGCTCAAAAGTTGCTCGTCAACGGTCAAGGGGGCGTTAGCGGCGTGCCCTCCGCGCCTCGCGATCAGCCTCGATGGCCTGAGTGACTGCCTGCGAGTGGCCAGGGAAAAAGTCTGCCAAGACAAAAAAGAAGCAAGTCAAAAATCAGAAGTCAGCCTGACCTATAGTCGGAAACTCAAAGAAAGAAAGGAAGAAAAGAAACTCACCGTCGACGATGTCCTCGATCTCATGGAAGCCGGAGGTCAGCATCGCCTCCTTGTCAGTCCAGGAGGAGCGCTCGCTCTCAAACTCGGCCAGGAGAGCAGCCTCCTTCTTCTCGGCCTCGTCCTGCGCCTTCTTGAGCAGCTCCTTCTGCTCGGCCAGTTGCGCAGCCAGCAGGTCGCGCTCCACAGCAAGCTTGCTGCACTCCTCCCCCTTGACGCGCAAGGCGGTGTTGACTTCACCCAGCTGCTCCTGAAGAGCGGTGTTGGCCCCTGAAGAACGAAAAAAGGGACGTTAAGTCGCCAGGAAAGAAGGTCGCTAGGAAGATCCGGCCCGACTGCTCAGCAGTCGGCCCGAATCTCGGGGACTATAGCCCGAGGGTGCGCCAGCGCGCCCCCGCGAAAAAGAAGAAGAACAAAGAAAGAGACGTTAAAGTCGTCAAGGAAAGAAGGTCGCTAGGAAGATCCGGCCCGACTGCTCAGCAGTCGGCCCGAATCTCGGGGACTACAGCCCACGGGTGCGCCAGCGCACCCCTGCGAAGAAGAAGAAAAACTCACTCCGGCTCTCCGTCAAGTCGGCAGTCCGCTTGCTCAACTCCTCAACATTGCGGTTGAAGGCAGTGGCGTGGAGGTTGTGATACTCCTGTAATGAACATTTCAGACAAAGATAAGTACTTGGAACTCGCCAGAGGGAGTTCTGAACCGCCTGCTCAGCAGCCGGCCCGAAACTCGGGGACTACACCCAGTGGGTGCGCTAGTGCGCCCCCACAGAGAAGAACAAGGAAAACAAGAATCAAAAAGCAAAACATACTCGGACGGCCGTCCGCGATGCCAGATGCGCCCTGGTGCAGTTCTGGAGGGCGTCGCCTTCGGCCCGCAGCTTCGCCTGGACGTCCAGAAGCGCCTGATTCAGCGGGCCCGTGCCGCCTCCGCGCACCCACCCAACGGGCGCGGCGCTCGTCGCCTCGGCGTCTGGGATGGCCGAGCTAGCGGCACCGACCTCCAAGGGCCGCGGCGCCGAAGTCGCCTTCTCAAGACGGCGGCGCGCTGGCGAGGCGACTTGAAGGAGCAGCGTCGCCACGGCCTCGTCTTCAGTCGGCGGCACCGGCGGGCCCGCTGGCTGTTTTCCATGCGTGCTCCTAGACGGCGGCGGAGGCGGCGGTGGCGGCACAAGCGTGTCCGACATGGAGGACTCGCCGCTCTCCTTCTCCACGATGGGGTTTTCGGCGCCGGCTTCTCCGGTCTGCCCCGTGAATTCCGGAGGCGGCGGTGCGGAGGACAGCGGGGTGACGAGCAACGCCGATTGGCGACGCGCGGCCTCCTCAGCTCGCCGTCTCGCCGCAATGGCGGCTTCAGCCTCTTCTAGCTTCTTCTGGGCGGAGGCCGCTGCCTTCTCAGGCTCCGCCTTCTCCAGGCGGTCGGCCTCCTCCTCGTCGCGCTTCTCCCGCGCGTTTTGCTCCGTCGCCTCCCGGAGGTCGGCGGCAGGGTCAACCCGCCAAGTATTGGCGGACGTCTCTGCCGACCCCATGACGGAGGGGACGGCGACCCTCTCAAGGGAAAGGGGGGCCCTGAAGAAAAAAGGGGAGTGTAAAAGAGAAACTCGGACAAGATTTACCCAAAGAAAAAAAGACAAAGGCGGAAACACTTACGCAGAGACTAGCGGCGGCCTCTTCACTTCCTTACGGAAGCGGTTGGCCTTCGTGGCCGCCTCCTCCCGCTTGGTCGCGGCGGCCGCCCCCTTTAACTTCTTTGACTTGCCGCCAGGCGCGCTCGGCCTGGCGTGGCGCCTCTTCGCGCCGCCTTGGCCGACCAGGCCGGCGGAGGAACCCGCGCCCGATGGGCCGACCCTTGGCTGGTGGCACGGGATGACTTCCCCTTCGGTGTCGTCTTCAGGCCAGTCGGTGAAGGTCGCCGAGGGCCTGAGGCCGCTTCCCGCTCCTCCTCCTCCGCTTTCAGCGTCGGCCTCCATCGCCGCCGCCCCCAAGTCGGGGTCGTCGACGTCGCTCTCCGCTCGGTCGGGGACGAACTCGCGGGGCGGTCTTGCGACGCCAGCGGCGGGCTGAATAAGGGGGTTCTAGTCCAGAGAAACCAATGAAAATCAGAAGTCCGATTCGGCTATAAAGAAGATAAAGCAATAAAGAGATGCGACTTACCACTGGAGGGGGGTTGGCGCGCGAGTACGGCTCCTTGCCGAACTGCCAGTCCTCCCCGAGCTCGCAGTTCGCGATGTGGTTCACCATGTTTGCCACCTCTGCTGGGGCATTTCCCTAGTGCACATCCGACTCGGGTCCCGATGGTCGCTCATCAGACTGATTAGATGAGGCCGGCCTTGGAGCGGGAGGACTCGGCGCGCCACGAAGGCGGCCAGCAAGTCGGCCCCAAACAGGCCCTCCGACTGCGTCAGAACTCGAAGCCGAGCCACGGCGGCGGCTCCGGCAGGAGTCAGCGTCTTGACTCAATGACACCAGCTGGGGAGCCTCCCAGCCGGTGCGCCGACTTCATAAGGCGGCAGATTGACCCAGTCGCCATTGAGGGCGACATTCTTCACATAGAAGTACGACCGCTGCCACATCTTCACCGACTTGATCAGCGGGATAGAGGGGAATGGATTGTCGGCCGTCAATCGCCGCATCGCGATGAAGGCGCTGCATTGAGCCGGCACGCCGGCGACGTGCGTGCCGAGCTTGGAGGAGAAAAATTCTCCCCACAGCTCGATGGTTGGGAGAACGCCAAGAAAGCCTTCACACAGGGTGGCGAAGGCGGCCAGCAGCACCACCGTGTTTGGAGTGAGGTGGTGCGGCTGGAGCCCGTGAAACTCCAAGAAGGAGCGGAAGAAACCGCTCGCCTGCAACCCTAGGCCGCGCATAAGGTGCAAGCCGAAGATGACCCGCTCGCCCTCCTCCGGCGCCGGCGATATCTCCCTCGCCGGCGTGGCACGGGCTCGCACGAGGTGTGCACCGGGGAGGCGGCGCGTCTTATGGAGGAACTCGATGAGGCCATCGTCTACCTCCGAGCTGTCCCACACGCCGGAGCGCACGGCCGAAGCCGCGGCGGCGGAGGAAGAGCTCATCGTTGTTGGCACGGTGTGGTTCTGCTCGCGGCGGCAAGAAGAAGGAGAGGAGGCAAGAGGAGGCGGGAAGCGGGGAGGATGGGCGCGCGTGCTTTGCCACTCCACTCCCC
>LR880970.1:556157698-556185833 GCA_904067115.1 Aegilops sharonensis
GATTTCGTCGCCGTAGACTGTCGCACCACCGCGCCCCATGCTCCCCTCAGCCCCTGGCCGCGCCCTGCCCCCCCCCCTCCCCCTCCTCGATCAACGGGTCTCTGGCTCGCAGGGCTATCAAGGACCTGATGGAGAGGGGACTCATCAGGATGGTGTCCATCCACTCCAGCCAGCAGATCTTCACCAGGGCGACAAACACCTGATTTATCATCATCATGTGTTCTGTGTCTGTTTTTAGTCTAGTAGACTGAGGTGTTGCTGTTATATTCAAGTTCACTATGTCCAGGGGGGCACACTGTGCCACCAGTAATGTTGAATTGCTTTTGAGTTTTGGTACACTTTAAGATCGTTTTGTCAGCGCAATGAAATCTACCTTATATATTGCTCTATCGGGTCTTCTTATTTGTTGTTGTCCTTGCTCTATAGTTGTACCTGGGTGCAAGTATTTTGTTGAGGCAACGGTGTATGGTTCCGAGGGTATGGAGTTATCATGTTTGTGTCAAATGATGTTGTGAGGCTGATCTTGTTCGGAGGATAAGGCTCTTGAGATAGCGCTGCATGATCTTGAGGGGATCTTGAGGTAGCCTGTACGAGTAGTTTTTATACACCTGCATGAAGTGGGGTGTTCTTGATACCTGGTTGTTGCACATAACACCACAACACAACTCTGCACGCCAAATCTGCGCTAGACTTTGTGCTAAATCTAGCGATGTGATTAAAGATGACATTGCTACTGAACCTAGTGACACCGAAATAGCTGATGTGTCTAACGGTAATTAGTCTCTGAATTTTGACAGTGCAGACTACTTCTTTTCATACCTATGCAGCTTTATCTCGCCTCATAATTTGAATTTATTTGTTTTACTGACAAGATATCCAGTTTTTGTGGTTAGATATCTGAATTGAGAAAAAACATAGCTTTTGCGGTCTCTGAGGCAAAACTTGCTTCCATGCTCTGCTTCAGATAGCACACAGACAAGATACTATTCCATATACTACTAATACTACTACTGTATTTCATTTCAAAGTTCAAAATGCTGGTATTGAGATTTTCATTTCCAATGAGTGATGTTTTTCCTAGCAGTAGAAAAAACATAGCAACTTCTCTGATTTTATAAAGTTGTTCTTATATGGGTGAAACTTCACTTGTTTTTAGGCTAGTGCAGGGTGTTGCTTCTTCTGTATGGGCCAACTATGTCACAAATAAATTGTTCCTTCTTCTGTATTTGACAAGTAATGACTTGCAAAGATGATGATCATCTTGCTAGTTTGCTGGGTTTTGTCTCCGACCATTGTGTCGTGATGATATTGCAGGTACCCCGAGAGGCCCTTGAGTTTGCCGGAATATCGATTAACTTCCGTTCCGGCAAATTCGGGTACTCCATATGTCCTATTTTCAGCAAAGGTCATGCTGAAATTTTCCGTGAATTTTAGCATGACTTTGCTAAAAATAGGACATATGGGGTACTTGCGACTAATGCATGGGCCGGGGTATCTTAGTACTTACTTAAGTAGGATCAACTGCCCCGCCATTCTTGCTGCATTAAACCATAGGTGGCAATAGAGCCAAGTGATTAGGCCCAACTTAGAATTCTCCTTAGCATCGATAAACCCTAGATGATAAACCCAACATAGGTGGCAATAGAGCCAAGTGATTAGTGCCAAGTGATTAGGCCCAACCTAGGGTGCCTCGGCATCGATAAACCCTAAATGATGAAAACTTAACTTGGCTGCCCCGGATGCCTCGATGTCGATGAGAACCTAAATGATGTACGCTTAGGCTTTTAGGGTGCCTCGGCGTCGACAAACCCTAAATGATAAAAGCTTAGCTTTTAGGATGCCTCGGTGTCGACAAACCCTAAATGATGAGACCATGATCTTGTTCCTTGACAATAACCAACTTTTTGACCAAACTTTTTTCCTATTTAGAGCGAAACATGGCCAACAACGATGAGGCTAGTGGTTCGAGCGGCAAGCAATTCTGGGAGCTGTCCCAGGAGTTGGAGAAAGAACATCACCGTTATGAGGACACCGCCAAAGACACCGATCCTGACTACACAACACCTAGTGGCGTCGGGGATGACACCACTGATGGCGTCGCCGAGGATGCCACCACTGATGATGGCAGCGCATGCATAGATGGCAGCCAACCGAAGAGGCAACGGAAGGACCGGCGCCCGAGCGTGCTCGGCACCGTCAGGGAGGAATTTACTGAAGTGGACTCCGACGGGAATCCGACGACGCCCAAACAAGTAGTCAAGGGGTACTCGGTTCAGCTCGGGTGCATTCTCCGGAGCACCGTCTCGATCAACACCGAGAACCTAAGGCATAAGGACCGAGGGAATTTGCAGCCTCCTCTTCACGAAGCTGCATGAACGATACAAGTTCCCCGCTGAGTTTGCAAACACACGCCTCTCGGGGAATAAAGTGAACAATGCCGCCCTCACGAGGATGAGCACGGCCCTGTCTACTTGGAGAAGCACGGTGAAGGCAATGATTGAAAAATGTGCTAGTTATGACAAGATCAAGGCGAAATATCCTTTGATGAGCGAAGATGAGTACAAGGAGTTCAAGATCAAGTGCGAGAGCAGCGCAACCTCCAAATCAAGTCAGTGGGGGAAAGAAATGTGGCAGTTGAACTTAGGGGTCCACCAACTCGGTCCCGGCGGTTACAGAGTGGCGGAGCCTATATGGGACAAGGAGGACACGGAGCGTGCCGAGCAAGGCCTACCGCCCCGCTTCGAGAAATACCGTGACAACTCAGGGCCCGGTACAAGGAGGACCCGGTAACAAAGGAGCTTACCACGGATCCGAAGATCAGGGCGCTCGAGCTTGTTCTGGTAAGGAATACACCCCCGCGTAATTAGCTCCATATGGTTGCATTCTAATTAATCCCCAATATTTCTAAATGGTTCACGTTCCTTCGCAGGACACTGAAAGCAGTAGCGCGGGGTCGTCTCAGAGCTCCCCTTTCGACACCCCTTTAAATAAGGCGTTGAACGTAATGAAAAACAGGGATAAGCTCAGTAAGCCGACGTCAGCTGGTCGTGTGGCCGGCAAAGGATTGTCCACAAAATGGTCGTCATACTATACCGCTGGTGGGCGAAAGGAGAAAAAGACCAGCTCAGAAAGCCAGTCGCGCGAGGTTGAAGCACTCAAGGCACAAGTGGCGCAGATTCCGAAGCTTGTCCAAGAGCAAGTGGAACAACAACTGGGAACGAAGCTCAACGACATGGTGCCTACGTTGATTCATGGGCTGACGACGTGGATTGCGGGCGGCCAACAGGGGCCTCCCCCGGTTCCTAGCTTCACGGCCAACAACTCGCACAGCGCGTAGGCGGCGCCATTGGTGTCTCCGGCGGAGGCGGTATTCGTGTCTCTGGCGCCGGCACGGGCATTGGAGCTTAATGCACCCGGGTGTATGCCGACCGGCACCTCGCCAGCAAGCGGCCCCTCCGTCAGTTGCACGCCCGCCGTTGGCGGTGCCTCGACATTAGCCGAGCTCGACGGCATCACTGTAACTAAGCCTCTTGGCCGATGACTTCATCTCCTTGCCTTTGACTGGGCATCCCTGACACCCTACATGTTTTTGCAGGGCGCCGCCGACGTTCCTTGCACTCTTCTGCACTTCATGGGCGGCGAGTTGGTCGATGTCGCCAAGGGCAGAATCGTTCAACCGGGCAACCCCGTGTTCCACGGTAATCCGATGCCACCCACAGTGTATAGGGTTGAAGTGGTTTGGGTGCTGCCGGGCTGCGACGAGCTGTTACCTCCGATTCGACCCGCTGGGGCCGACGAAGAAGATGAGATGACCCTCAGCGCCTGCGTAAGTTGGCCCCTGCTTTGGCCGAAGAGCCAGATTCGTTTGGGGGTGGGGGACACCACCCCACAGACAAGACCGCCAGTCGTGCCAGCGCCAAGCCATGGCAAGAACGCCGCAACGCTACCGGACCTGCCAGACATCCCTATGGCACAGGATATGGCACAGGATCCGGACGACGACGACAACGACGACGGTACATTTACCAACATCGATAAGTACTTTGCCGAACATGGGTATGCTGACGAGTTCTACGGGCCTCTTTCTCAAGAACCCAACCAAGACGGCCGCGATCTAGCTGGTATGGCGGAGAAATCCAATTGCAACAGGCGTCGTCTGGCGTTCAGTTCTCAGGAGACGCCTCCAGCTCCCGCCTTCACCGAGCCTCAGATAGCTGAGGTGCGAAATATTATCAGCCCCAACACGCTCAAGAAGGCGGTCTGTGAGCAGAACTCGGTCCCATTACAGCAGATCAAGAAGAAGGGACAAAAATGAAAGACTAACAAGGGCTCCGGTGCGAGCCAGCCGACACCGAGTTCGATCCGTGCTCAGGATGGGCCACCTTCACCTAAGGATATCTCGAGGAGGGTGCATGTGGCGGGTAGGGCGATGCTACCGACAAATATGCTCAATGCTGCAACCGGTGCTATGCGGAGTCTGCACGACGGTGTTCTTTCTTTGGAGAAGCGGCGTCTCAGAGAGAATGATGTGGCATACCCGGTTTTCGTGGCCAAGGTGCCAGAGGGCAAGGGCTTTGTGGATGGCGACATCGGGGGTACAATCGTCCTGCGGTTTGATGACACCTTTGCTATGTTTAACCTTCATCCGCTGCACTACACCTTCGTTCGGCTGTTTTCGCTGAGTATGGAGATGCGGATCATTAGAGACAAGACCCCGGACATCGTGATAGTCGACCCCTTCTACATGCGTGCCAAGCTCTTGAGCAGCGCTGGGACCGCCAAGTCGCGAGTTCACACCTCGAAGGCGTCATTCTGGCAAACCCAGATAAGGATAACTTCCTTGTGGCTTACTTTCTCGACTGAGTCATCCCTTAACCGCCCCGTAACATATGATTTCTTAGATTTTGATCGTTCTTTTTTTCTAACATTCCGTGTTCTGTGTAGTGACACACATTGCACACTCATCCTCTTAAGCCCGAAATATTCCATGGCCACGTATTTTGGCCCGAACCGTGACTCCAAGATAGACTACACAAATATCAAGAAAGTTCTTGATGATGTTCTCCCTGGCTACGCCAAATCTGGAGGCACCTTCACCAGGGCAGTTCATAAGTACAGCAAGCACATGTTCTCCCACAATACGAAGTTCTGCTGCGTCAAGCAGCCGCCTGGCGGTCATAAGGATGCCTACTATGCCCTCCATCACATGCGGGCGATCGTAAGGGACCATCATCACCTTCTGCTACCAGATAATCTCAAAGATTGGGCCGCGAGCTTGTCGGCAATCCAGGACGCGGACATCAAACAAGAATTCTTTCGCATCCAATCGGAGTTTGCGGACATCATCCATCAAGATGTCCTTCATACCTCGGGGCAGTTCTTCCTCAGATATCAACTGTCCAACAGTGAGATAGACGGAACGGTACAAATGCAGGCTGACAACGACCGCGATTTCATGACCATCACGACAGACGGCGGCTTCATCCACGCTCCTGTCCCATGAGTCGAGTCGAAAGTAGTGATGTGTAGTTCTGAAACATTGATTGGCTCATGTTGTAATTAAACTTTAATGAATTCGTATGTCTCTTTGGTTTGGACAGTCGTTCAACTTAGATGTAATCGATGCTATTTATTAGTAGGACCATGAATCGTGCTATTAATGTCTTGCTTTTCTCTTCCGATCCTTTTGTTGCATATTTACATATTGCTTATGTATTGTCTGTTGTTTGGCTTGTGCATAGAGATGCCGTCGTATGTCGTGTACAAGGGTAAGGTTCCCGGAGTCTACGACGACTGGGAGGAGTGTCGGAGACAGATTCACCGTTTCAGCGGTAACAGTTACAAAGGGTACACCACTAGGGCGGAGGCGGAATCTAGATACGCCCGCTATCTAGCGGGAGAGAGGAGGGAGCGCTGGAGGAACCGGATGAAGACCAGTTTGATCACGATGATGCTCATCGTGATGACCGCAGCTCTCTTCTATGTGATGGTAGTTTAGATGATCGATATCGACTTGTAATGTGAAGACAAACTCGATACTCGCGGTCTTGAGACTTTTAATGTTTTATCTTTGTTCGGTCTTTTGAATTCGGAGACTAATATGATGAATTGTATTCGGAGACTAATCTTCTATTGTATTCGATGAATCTGCTGTTGCTGTGTGCTGCTGTCTATATTCTGTCCAATAATATATTTTGTAACCTGTGCAAAAATCAGAAAAGTAAAAAAAACCTAATATTCATACTAATGGCGCATCACCTCAAGGTGCGCCATTAGTATGCCAAAGGATACTAATGGCGCATCACTACAGAGTGCACCATTAGTATGACAAAGCACATGGCTACGTATGGCCCCCTGGGAGGCATACTAATGGCGCATGGTGTTCCATACTAATGGCGCACCAGTGGTGCGCCATTAGTAAAAAATACTAGTGGCGTGATACTAATGGCGCACCAGTAGTGCGCCATTAGTAGGCAAAACTGGTGCACCATTAGTAGGCCTTCTCCTAGTAGTGGGAGGGGTGTGGCATACCACAAAACAGGACTCCATGGGATATTGTTCATCTCCACCGTCGACCTCCTCCAGCCTCCACGAGCTACTGTTCATCCACCGTCGACCTCCTCCAGCCTCCACCTACGACTGTTCATCCACGGGCTCCTGTTCATCCAGCCTCCATTGCGCGCTACTCCACCGACTACTGTTCAATCAGCCCTCTATATGGGCTCCTATTCAACCACCCCTCCACGGGCCACTGTTCATCTAGCCCTCCACCAGCTACTGTTCAACCAGCCCTCCATGGGGTCGTCCTGTTCATCCAGCCCTCCACGGGGTCCTGTTCATCCAGCCCCAACCGGCTCGATCGATCGGGGTCCTATTCATCCAGAGGCAACCACGGGGTCCTGTTCATCCACCCCCATCGGGAACTATTCATCCAACCCCCCCAGCAACGCTCACTGTTCATCCAGAGGCAGCATCGATCGGCTTCAGTTAGCAGCAGTAGCGAAGGAATCGCTCGATCGCTCAGGTTCAGTAATGCGTAGCCTGCAATGTAATCGCTCAGGTTCAGTTAAGCGACGCCTAGCTCGGGTTCAGTTCGAGCCCAACGCCTCACACCCACGCGCGTACGGTACGAGAGAAACGCGCATCGCTCGGCCCCCGACCACCCACCGTAACCGGGAACTCCCCGAAATTTTCCTCGCCCTCGCTTCTACCATGGTGTTTTCCGTCATGGATGGCCCAAAGAATGTCATGCAGCTGCGTCTCCGACCCGCCCAGGACGAAAAGCCCATTTTCTGTCATGATTTTTTGTCATAGAAGTAGGATCCCACCACATCTCTGATGATACCGGGTTTTGTCACAATTATCGTCATAGAAGTGTCATAAGTATGACAGAAAAAAAATCCGTTCGGCCCAAAATGTCACGGATGTGTCTTTTTTTTGTAGTGATGACCTATTTAAATAGTCAGATAGTCCAGATGCAGCAACACGACCTGTTTAAATAGGCAAAAGTACCTTGGCGGCATGCCTGATGCAACCGTTTAAATTCTCAGAAAATTGTATGATGCCGGAATTCCTCGGGAGCTGGCACGGTGTCATCACATGGCCCCTATAGGTTGTGGTAAAAGTTTAGGCGCGTTTCGAATAAGCCTCCCCTGAGGCCGCTTGTAAACCGCACCGTCTCCGAACTAGTCTCTGGGTATCGAGAGGTAACATGTCCGGTTTGTGCAGGAAGCGTGGGTCTTGTTGCTCCGTTGGCCTCAAAACTTCTCGTGCTCTCAAAGGAGGCAATCACATGACACGTGCCACACCCCCGCATTTTTCGGGCACGCGTGCAATATTCGAAAATTTATTGCTCTGCTAGGGTGTATCGTCAGAAATTGTTGATCAGCAAGGCGACACATGAAATCATGCCCAGTAGCGGCATGGGAAATCCTTTATGATGTCCTTGTGGCATGCCTAGGCCTTGCACAGACAAGGATGACTGTCATTTTCGAGATCAGTTCTCGGTGTTTGTGATTTTTCTGAGAGCTGCTCTCGGGAAAAGGTAACCTAGATATAAGGTATTATCCTTTACCGAGCGTAACTCTCAGAAAAGGTATAAACCCTAGATCTAGGGTTCGTACCTTTTCCAAGAGCCGCACCGACAGATGCTCGGTAAAGGTCGTGGAACACTTGAACTCTCCTTGCGGTCTCTTCTTCTCTCACTTCTCTCTCTCTCTTCCCGTGCCCCACCCCACCCCACCAGCGCGCCCATCCCCCTTGTCAGTGTCAGAACCGACGGATCTCGGGTAGGGGATCCCGAGCTGTGGGGCTAGGATCTATGGGGAGCAAGGGACGATATGAACACAGTGTTTACCCAGGTTCAGACTCTCTCTAGGAAGTAAAACCCTATGTCCTGCTTGATTGTATTGATGTGTATGATATGGTTACAAAGTCGACCTACCTCAAGATCAGGCGAGCTAAACCCTAGGTTGATAAGGAATTGGATGTTGCTCTCCTCCTCAAGACTAAAGCCCTCTGGTTTATATAGACACCAGTAGGGTTACGGTTACACACGGTTGGTTACAATAAAGGAAAGATCACGCTAAATATTGACTTGGAGGGCACACCACGGCTCCGAAGATCTTCTATCCGGTCACTGGTCCAGGCCCCAGCTTGGCTCCATAGTAGCCCATCAGTCCGACCCATAAGTGATGGGCTGACGGCCCGAGGACCCCTTAACCAGGACTCCCTCAGCAGCCCCCGAACTAGCCTCCAATGCCAGGGTTTGTGATCGGCATCCGCATATCCCACAGTCTTTGGCTTGCGAGGCGAGTTCTCTATTCTGTCATGTGCGTGCTCAAAGTTAAGTAGTATCCGGAGTCCGGAGCATTAGCTTTGCTTAGCCCTGAAGGTCAAGGCGTTCCAATATGAATAGTGCCTCATCTGACAACTTTTTGGTAAAGGGCCGCATCCGATCATAACACCGAACGACTGGAAGTTCTTGATGCACGGTTCGAGGCCGCCCCCCATTGGCATGTCTCATCAAGGTGGGGATCGCGCCCCGCTTTTTAGGGGATATGATCAATGATCTCGATCATCTCACCGGCGCATAACGTCAAGCGTATATCGGGAAGTGGAGAGGCTCGCGACGTGGAAAAAGGAACCCTTGGCCTCTTTGTGGCCCATAAAAGGGGAATAGCTGAAGTTACCAACCTATGCCTTCTTCCACCTCTCGCTGTCACTTTTTCAATCTCTAGAGCTCCAGCGCCCTGCCTTACTCTTCTGCAGAGAGTCCCTTCTCGGCTTCTCCCTAGCCAACGTGAAGGAAATAACACGCACTAGAGGCAGGAGAACTTTCTATGCAACCTACACTCGGGGCAGTATCTCTCAACATGCATATACCCAGATATCACTCC
This sequence comes from Aegilops sharonensis, assembly GCA_904067115.1. Taxonomy (NCBI): domain Eukaryota; kingdom Viridiplantae; phylum Streptophyta; class Magnoliopsida; order Poales; family Poaceae; genus Aegilops; species Aegilops sharonensis. Next base: position 556,167,097 of record LR880970.1, read on the forward strand.
AAGTGATGATAGACCGGAAAAGGGAGCCAGAGTTGAGGAGACCGGGATCAAGGAACCGATACTTTCTTTTGGCCAATCTTTCCCGACTAACATAACTTAGTTTGGTGAAATCGGTTATGATGTTCGGTTACCCCGAAAAACCCAAAGAACCGGCTTAATTTGACATGGACCCATCTCCTCCAACCCGGAGGCTGAGTTTTACCGGGCCATGTCAAATTAAGCATGTTCATGTCAAATTAACCCCCGAAGACTGAGTAAGGTGTTTTGAAGGACTAACTCTATGGTGTTCGAACTTTCTTTTTCTTTTTGCAAATTCCATTTAAAAAATTCAAAAACAAATTTACAAGTAGATATGCCTACACATCTGCAGAGTTTTACACAATATTTGTAGACCACACAAAAAGATAAATTTCCAGCCAAATACCACCAGAGAAAAGCCCATTTTAATCCACATATTTATATTAAGATTTAGGTTGATGGAATATCTTATGTATGTTGGACACGCATATACGCGCTTGTATATTTTTCTAGATTTTATTTGGAACGTAGGAAAAAAAAACATTCATCAATGAAAAAGGTAACGGGCTTCCTGGAGCCGACCCACCAAAAGCAGTTTTTGCCCGTAGGCCCAACTATCCATCCACACCGGCACCCCGCCCTCCCTCCTTCCCCTCCCACGACTACCGCACGGCTGCAGCCGCATCCCAACCCTAGCCGCCGGCACGCCCACGCCCACGCCCACGCGCGCCGCACCGAACACAACTTCCGTTTAGAATAGAGCGCCCACCCCTGGACTGAAACTCGGTGACGGCGACGGCGACGGCGACCCGCATTCCAAAGACTCCGACCACCATCGGCTGCAAAAGTATTTATTCTACGGGGGAAAAAGGCGTACAAGATTTTGTTTTTGGCACCCATACCGTCTTACTAGGGGGTTTTAGAGCGTCCATCCCCGGCGGCGCAGCCCGAACCTTCCCCCCCTCCCTCGGCAATGCGCCAGCACGCCCCCGCCTACACGCCGGAGGCGGCCTCCGCGTCGGCCACGGGCGGCGCGGGCGAGCGGCACAGCCTGCCGGCCCTGCAGGCCAGGATGAAGCGCGACCCGGAGGGGTACGAGACGGAGCTCCGCCAGCTGCAGCGCCACTTCGAGTCCTCGGTGTTCCTCTTCCGGCAGCAGGCGGCGCTGTCGTCCTCCTCCTCGGGCGGCGGCGGCGGCGGCGGCGGCGGGGAGACGGCCAAGGAGCTCGGCGACCTCGCGCTCTTCCTCGCCCACGTCGCGCCCTTCTACCCCAACGACCTCGCCGACCTGCCCGACCAGATCGGGGGCCTGCTCGACACCAACGCTCGCGCGCTGCCGTCCGGCCTCCGGGTGCACCTCGTGCAGGCGCTCATACTGCTGGTTAATCGGAAGGTGAATTCCTGTTCAATTCATTAGTTGCCTTCAGATTGAAATTTGTTTGGTATTGGTGGGCAAGAAGAGGTACTGAGCTATATATTGGTACGAATTATTGTTCAAATTCATTGATGTGGAGTCTGTTTATCGTGGTTAATGTATACGGCAGTTGAGAAGATTTTTCTGCTAGTACATTGGGAAAATGTTCTGTTTCAGTTTTGCTTCTTATAACACAGAAGATGTGTACCTGTTGGTACATTATAGGATAGCAGCAGATTAGGCCGATGGGCTTTGCATTTATTCAGGAATTCATTCATACTGATACTACGGTAATGCAATGGCTGAAGCCTAGGATAGATCATCTCAACGGAAAGTTTTGAACTTTGACCTGAACTGTAACCAGCACTGTTCCCAGAGTATATGGTCTTGGTTTTCTTCCTTCCAAATTTGATGTTCTATCAGCCACATTAGGAAGTGTAACCGGACTGCGAGTCCGTGATTGTCTGGCTGTCATCTTTAAAATTTAAGGGCCTCTCGGTCGCAGTGGAGTTTCTAGACGCGTTTTTTATTTGGTAATGGAGGAGGACTAGAGGGTGGATTATTACCGAATGAAGAACTTTTTTTTCTTTGCCTTGTAGAGTTCAGTTTTGCAACCTTATATCATTGCAATCTTTTGTTACTTAAATGTTTAGATTGTTGATCTGGAAGACACCATGGAGTTATTTATGGAGCTTCAAGTCATTGGAGATCGAGCAGTAAAAAAGCTTGCATTTTCACATATTGTACACAGCATCAGAAGGATGAATCAGAAGCACAAGAATGAAGCCAATAATCGTAAACTGCAAGGCATCCTTTTTAAATTAGTACAGGTTTGCAACATCTTACACTTGATTTAAGAAGTATTATCACGCTTAACATTGTACTAGCTGGTAAGCATACACTTGAGGCCATTTCTCACCTCATCTGATTATTTCCTGTTTGTCAGGGCGAGGAAGAGTCGAGAGCAAAGAGGGCTTTTACTATCCTATGTGATCTTCACCGTCGAAGGGTCTGGTTTGATGACCGCACAGCTAATGCTATATGCGATGCTTGTTTCCATCCCTCTTCGAGGTACATTTTGTAAGGAAATGTAGGTGTTTGCTGTTGGTTGCTTCCCATCTAAAAGAGTGTATTCTACATGCAGGCTTATGACAGCTGCTATTTCATTACTCATTGGGTATGAAAATGTTGAGCAGGAGGATGATAGTGATGCCAGTAGTGAAGATGAAGCAAATCAAAACCCAAATATTATTCTTAGTAAAGAAGATGTCTACAAGGTGATTTGGATGTTTTGCATATTGGGTCTTTATTGATAGTATTTTAGATCTTATGGTTTCATTTGTCTCTTCTAATGCATTCTGTCTTTTCTTGATATTTTTTTTCTCAGGCAAATCACAAGGGTACCTCTGCTAGTAAGAAAAAGAAGAAAGCTAAATTGGAGCGTGTAGTTCGTAGTATGAAAAGGCAACAACGTAAATCCAATGAGGAGACTGGCTCCAATTACTATTCGCCCCTTACGTATTTAAAGGATCCCCAGGTAGAGTAACATAATAAATTTTCAAGCTGTGTCATTGTCACCATAAAATGAGATGCCACATCCACTTCTTGCTGTTGATGAGATAATCTTCTATTATGCTGAAACTCCTTTTGGGGCTCTTACAGGGTTTTGCAGAGAAACTCTTCTCTCGGCTACAGAAATGCAATGAACGATTTGAGGTTGGTCTTATTATTCCTATATCTAATGTCCCTTCATGCTGCTGTGTTGTCCTTTTGGAGGTTGACATGGTTTCCTCGGTTACACAGTGACCATTATCTACTATGCAAACATGTTTACTCATATTTCATGATGAACCTATTATATCAAGTTGGTGCCATAGATGTCTGTAATTTCTTATGTTGATGGTCAATCTTTCAAATGTTCGCTGACGCAGATTCTAACATTACTTGTATTGTGACACGAGTAATGTTGGCGCCGCCTCCTCGCAGCGCCGCCTCTTCTTCTACCTTGAGCTGCCTCACACAACTCTCTCTTCTCACTTTGTCCTTCTCTCAAGAACACACACACACACACGTTGGAACTCTACACACACGCCAAGGCAGACCAGCCGCTAGCTTTGCCGGCCGGGAGGCTCTTCACCTTGTTGAAACAAGAGACTACATATTTTCCCTCAGCCCTCACAGCCTTTTTCTTCATTACTCCAACACAAGGTTATATATACAAAGAACCACGGACTATGCCATGCACTCACGCACAACAGCCCACTATCACCACTAACTAACTACTGCATGCACTACCCACGGCCTAAACTCACTCCATGATCCAAATGACTCGGCAGCCACTTGTGACCAGGCCACTACATGCATGCATCAACTACTAGCAACGATACTCTCGGCTAGGACTAAACGAACTCACGCATGGACAGCTAGTCCAACAAACGGAACGACCGGCCGGTTCGCCCGACCCAATTTGATGCAGTCCATCACGGCTCCAGCCTCTGATACGTCTTGCCGCTTCTCACGCAGCACCATTGGCATCTCGCCGTGCTCGCCGCCTCACACGACATCCTGGCATCTCACCTCCTTGGCGCGTTCAGCTGAAGCCTTCAGCGGACGAACACCACACTAGACTAGACTAGACTACATGCAAAACTCAAACATGCTAATAAAAGGAATCAAGATTAAATCTAACATTCACCCCCTAATCTTGATCCTACAATCTTCACGCGGCTTCACCCGCTGCCACTTGACGCCATCGCGGCGCTGCACACCTTGCCGTGGACCGACGCCATCGCAGCGCCAACTTTTTTTGCTGGCTTCACACCAACTTCCCATGATGACGATGGCATCACACCACCGTCGGCATCGCACCGACTCTTCTTGTGGCAGCTCCGCACCGCCGTCTTCACATAGCGGCACTGCATGGCCACCATCCTCCTTGCGCCGTCGCCCTCCATCTCGCATGAAGTCCGTCGCGCCACAGCCGACGCCGTCGCAACGCCGGTTACCATGGACCATCTTGTCGTGGTCGACGCCGTCGCAGCGCCCGCCACCACACCGACTTGCTGCACACGGAGATCACCTCTTGAAGTGGACGACGCCTTCGCGACGCCGACCACCCCGCTATCATCATGTCGCGGCATCGCACCGCAACTGGCCACCAGCGGCACCGCGCCGCCGGCCTCCTCCTCCTCGCGCCGTCATCCTCCATCTCACATGGAGTCGACCGCGCCGCCATCGCCGCCGCGGATCAACCTGGCTCTGTATACCAACTGTCGCCGCCTCCTTGCAGCGCCGCCTCTTCTTCTACCTCGAGCTGCCTCACACAACTCTTTCTTCTCACTTTGTCCTTCTCTCAAGAACACACACACGTTGGAACTCTACACACACGCCAAGGCAGACCAGCCGTTAGCTTTGCCGGCCGGGAGGCTCTTCACCTTGTTGAAACAAGAGACTACATATTTTCCCTCGGCACTCACAACCTTTTTCTTCATTACTCCAACGCAAGGTTATATATACAAAGGACCACGGACTATGCCATGCACTCACGCACAGCAGCCCACTACCACCACTAACTAACAACTGCATGCACTACCCACGGCCTAAACTCACTCCATGATCCAAGTGACTCGGCAGCCACTTGTGACCAGGCCACTACATGCATGCATCAACTACTAGTAACGATACTCTCGGCTAGGACTAAACGAACTCACGCATGGACAGCTAGTCCAACAAACAGAACGACCAGCCGGTTCACCCGACCCAATTTGATGCAGTCCATCACGGCTCCAGCCTCTGATACGTCTTGCCGCTTCTCACGCAGCACCATTGGCATCTCGCTGTGCTCGCCGCCTCACACGGCATCCTGGCATCTCACCTCCTTGGCGCGTTCAGCTGAAGCCTTCAGCTGACGAACACCACACTAGACTAGACTAGACTACATGCAAAACTCAAACATGCTAATAAAAGGAATCAAGATTAAATCTAACAAGTAAGAACAACCCTCAAAGTAGGAGAATACAGACTTAAATCTCAATTATTGAATTGTGTACAGCAAGATCGGTTGCTCAGCTCACTAGGCGGTTAAAGGGTAGTCTACAAGGGTGTAATTATTAGAAGTGTTATCTGAAACGAAAAATAGGTTGCTTTAGGTGGCTGGTGTGAGCTAGTTTTCATCCAATGGTTAAGATTGTAAGTTAGATCCCGTTCTTATTTTTTGGCTTGTTCTGACTTCATATGCTCGCTATCAATATCAACCTTTTCCACATTTAGCATCCGATTGCATGCTCTTATGTAGCTTAGGCTTCTGCCACTTTTTGGTGAACACGAACCATTTCAGTTTAAAGGAAAACCATTGCATGTGCAGGTAAGGATGATGATGTTGAAGGTCATAGCAAGGACTATTGGCCTGCATCACTTGGTTTTGTTGAACTTCTATCCATATCTTCAAAGATATGTTCAAGTATGTTACTTAACTGAGAGTATGCCTAGCTTGCATCAGCCTTTGAAAAATTGCTAGTTCTATTCTATGCTAATATGGTCATATTCCTTTACCCTTATGCAATGCAGCCTCACCAACGAGATGTGACTACTCTACTTGCTGCAGCAGTACAGGCTTGCCATGAGATGGTTGGACACTGTACTTTCCCCCTGTATTTTGTAACCAATGATGTCACTTCTCTGGATATTTTAAATACAACGAAATTAATTTGTTTCTTACTTTCTTTTGCAGGTGCCTCCTGATGCTGTTGAACCGCTGTTCAAGCAGATAGTAAATCAATTTGTGCATGATCGTTCCCGTCCGGAGGTTTGCACGACTCGCTTATTCATCATTTGAAGTGTGTGTACTTCCTGATTAACGTGAGCATATGTCTAACTAATTGACTTCTTTTAGGCTATTGCTGTTGGCCTGAATGTTGTGAGAGAGATCTGCATGCGAATTCCTTTGGTACTTACTTTGCTCTTCTCTGACATCTCAGTTTCAGACTTCTGTGCATTTACTTAGTTTGTGGTGCTACCTTAAAGACTCATGGATGGTACACTGAAAAGATTGTGATAGTTGTGTGACTAAAAGGTTCAAGCATAACTAAATGAAGACGCATAGACTCGGCTATACATGACCGGGCTTCGTTTATTTAATTTTAGTAGTGGTCTACCATATTGTCGATCTTGAGCTTGGAAAGTTTCCCTGGTGCTTTTCTTTTATGCTTGTAAACTAAATGTGCAGTCTTGCATACCTTGTGTCCTCTATGGATTCTAGAATGCCCAGGAAGATACTATCGGTTCCTTTACTCACTTAACTTCCTTTGATTCTTCCTCTAAATCTGCAGATGATGAATGAGGATCTACTCCAAGACCTTGTTTTATATAAGAAGTCCCACGAGAAAGCTATTTCTGTTGCCGCTCGCTCACTTATCACATTATTCAGGGAGGTCAGATATTTTCTTGCAGATTCTGTGTCTGTTTTGGCATTTGCAGTTTTGTTTCACTTAGCTAAACCCACTTTTGTTCTGAATTCAGATCTGTCCTTCATTGTTAGTCAAGAAAGATCGTGGCCGTCCTATTGATCCAACTGCTCGGCCAAAAGCATTTGGAGAAACCACTATTGCTAGTGATGTGCCTGGAGCTGAGTTGCTAGATGAAGAGATGTCACCAGAGGGGGGTTCAGACGATGAGTCTGATGCTTTTGATTCCGATGACGAGGAAGTGTTGCCATCTGCGAGTGGTACCCGGCAAAGTTTGGAGAGTTTATCAAACAAGCTTGATGCTAGTGAAGATCATGAAGATGAAGTATCTGGGGAACAAGATGATGCAGAGGAACTAGACGAGGATGATAGTGATGACGATATGGATGAACTAGATGACGACTCTGACGTGGATGGTGATACTGATGCGTCTGATGAGGATGAAGATGAGGAGCTCAATGACGATTCAGAGAATGAAGACTCGGACCAGGAGGTTGAAGACAGTGATGAGGAGGATAAATCAAAGGGCAGCGGTTCCAAGGTGCAGAAGAGAAAGTTAAGTGATTATATTGGACAACTTGATGCTGCAGATGCAAGCCTTCGAGCTCTGAAGAAGTTAGCAGGTGCTAAGAAGGCTGAAGCCTCAACAGATGAAGCTGGCAGAATTTTCGGCGATGAAGATTTTAAGCGCATAAAAGAGCTCAAGGTATGTGAATTTCGCATAGCTTCTCTACTTCTGTTATACATTCATTCATTGTGTTTCAAGCTTAGAGTACCTACTCTTGTTCAAAACTAAAATGGCTGTTAAGCAAACATTTTACTGAAAGTGCATGAGTTTCAGGCAAAGAAAGCAGCAAAGTTGGCTTTGGTTCAACATGGGCTCAGCAAGGGTGACACAAGATCAGTAACCTTCAAACTTCCTTCTACTGATGAGCTTAGCTTGAAGCGCGTTGATCCATCGGAGCTCGCGGTATCCTCTCGCTCCCCGCACACAAAATCACATACATTTTATCTATATAAACTATTCTTCCCCACCGACCTCGCGCGCAAGAGTACATACGCTTGACCTATATAAACTATTTATGCAGGCTCACGTCAAGAGAAAGATGACCAAGGAAGAGAGATTAGAGATGGTGAAAGCTGGAAGGGAGGATAGAGGAAAATACCAAGCAAGAGCAGCTATTAAACAGAAAAAGGTAACCCAAGAACCTTATTTCCTGATGTTAGCCTGGGCTACATGTTTGTGGCTGGTGAAAATGTGATCTCGGTGGCATTCCATATACGACATCGATGCTGTAATGTTTTCTTCTGGGGATTTTTGTTTGACCTTCTATTCCTTGTCTGATCACTTTCTTTTTGGTGTCTGTTAGACGGGTGGCTCGAGCAATAAGCAGAAGCAGCACCAGAAGAGGATGCCTCTGGCGGCAAAGAGAGCAAAGGCAGCGCGTTCTCGCCAGGAGAAGAAGACCAAAGCGAAGCACTCAGGAAAGCAGTTCAGGGGACGGAAGGCCTGGAAATAATGAGGGCTCGTGTTTGCTTCTTTGCAATTGGTGCCCGGAAATTTTGACTGCTGTAAGGATATTGTGTATGATATGTTTACATACGATATGCAGTTTACAGCAAGGGCGTATTTTAGTCATTCGTTTTCCTTTTGGGAAGGAATGGAGCCAATAGTTTCTTCTCTGGATGAGTCATCTGAATCGCGCTAATAGAACTGGCCTAAAATGTTTTTTTTTTTTTGAAAGTTACTTCCCCCACTTTATTTAGTCTAGTTCAGGTAGTTCATCTGAGACAATACTTAGGATACAATCTGGGGGAGCTAAATCCCACGAAACCTTACATAAACCAAAACGAGCTAAAACATGAGCAGCCTTATTCGCGGTCCGCCTGACCCATGTAGCCTTGAAATCTCCCAAGTTCCTTGCCATCATCTTGATCTCTTCGACAACAATGCCCACAGACGACAGGTTTCTTTCCTTCCCATTCAGCATTCTAGCCACCTCTAGGCAATCTGTCTCCACATGCAGTTTTGGAATATTTTGTTGAAGTGCCATTTGTACCGCTTTCCTGCATGCCAATAGTTCAGTGGTCTCTGCTTGCGAGATCCCAGGGAGGAAAACAGATGCAGCTCCTCTGAATGCTCCGAGCTCGTCCCTGAAGACCACAGCCGCACCTCCATCCTGTCCCGAACGAGCCGTGGCCCCATCAACGTTTGCTTTAAGCCAACCCCTCTCCGGAGACTCCCATATCACATGCTGGGTAGGTTTTGGTGAAGTCTCCTGCCGAGCGTGCACTTTCTTCCATTCGTCCATGATCGCTGCTTCTCTCCTCGCCACCGAGCCTGCCTCTTCAATGCGTTTACCATCCCTTGTGTCATTTCTCGCCAGCCACAACCCGTATAGACCTTGGACCATGGCAGCCTTGTCGTCCTCCGTTGCCTCGGGCAACCACTGGAGCAGCCACGATGCAAGCGAGCTCTGGGTGCAGAACAAACCAGGTGGGGTCGCCACCCTCGCACCCAATACAAAACTCAGCTCTTTCCAGAAGTACATAGAATGATAGCAGCCCCAAAACCTATGATGCACCGTTTCCTCGCGACCGCACGCCGGGCAGAACACACCTGGTTTGATTTTCCTCCATAGTAACTCATCACCCACAACTAAACCGTTCTTGATCAATCTCCAAGCATGAATGAGTGCCTTGCCCGGAGCGTTCGTGCTCCACAGCGCAAGCCATCCTCGATGTGTTGCTACCGAAGAAGACGAGCCGGGCTGTCCCGCTCTCGCCCGCTTCCTTTCAATGCCGAGGTGGTAAGCTGACTTGACTGAAAACACACCGTTTTTTGTAAAATTCCAAACAAGTGTATCATCTGTTCTCGCTCCACCAACACAAATTTGCAGAATATCTTGAACGTCTCCCGCTGAGAACATCGCCTCCAGCTTGGGACGATCCCACCCCGTAGCATTTGCATTGAGGAGATCGCTCACCCGCACAATGCCTGGCACAAACACTTGGCCCAGTGGCCGCAAGCTCCCTCTGCGTGGTATCCAACTATCATGATGGATGTTAATGCTCGAGCCATCCCCCACTCGCCAGATAAGACCCTCAAGCAACAAATCCCGGCCGAACAGAATGCTTTTGAAGGTATAGGAGGCACCACTCGGGCAAGTAGCATTGAGGATAGTCCCATCAGCGAAATATCCTGCCTTGAGGACACGAGCACACAGGGAAGAGGGGACAAGCATAATTCTCCACGCTTGCTTTGCCTGTAAAGCTTGATTAAAAACCTCCATATCTCGAAAACCCATGCCACCCTCACATTTGCTTGCACACATTTTTTGCCAAGCAATCCAATGTACCTTTTTTTCACCGTTAGCTTCACTCCACCAAAAATTAGAAGAAATAGATGTCAGGTTCCCGCACAATTTTTTGGTGAGTTGGAAGTAACTCATGGTGAACGTTGGGGTAGACTGGAGCCCCGATTTAACCAGCACCTCACGAGCTTTCTTAGATAAGCATTGCCCTTTCCATCCCGTGACCTTTCCCTTGGCACTCTCCCTTACATATTTGAAAGTACCATCTTTGGACTTGCCCACAGCGGTCGGCAAGCCCAAATATTTCTCACTCAAAGCTTCCGAATTGATTCCAATGACCGCCTTGAGCTGCTCTTTGTTCTCCTCCGAACTTCCCTTCCCAAAAAATATGGCCGACTTTTGCATGTTTACTTTCTGTCCTGACGCCAGCTCATAGTCCCCCAAGATCACCTTGAGCGTCAGTAGGTTACTCTCTGATCCTTCTAGAGAAACAATGCTGTCGTCCGCAAAGAGCAAGTGGGTTACCATGGGGCCAGTGCTCCCAAATGAAACCCCTCTCAAGTCATCGACATCTTGTGCATTTCTTAACAGAGCCGAAAATCCTTCTACACAGAACAAGAAGAGATACGGTGACAACGGATCACCTTGGCGGAGACCCCTCGAAGGTAGGAAATATTCAAAGATCCCTCCATTTAGCTTTACTCGGAACCGTGCTGAGGTCACACATCTCATTATCATCTGGATCCAAACTGCATTAAAACCAAACCTCTCCATCACCCTTTGCAGAAAAACCCACTCCACCCTGTCATATGCCTTCATCATGTCCAACTTGACCGCACACAGAGGCACTCTTCTACTCCTTTTCCTTATTGCATGGATACACTCGTATGCAACTAAAACATTATCCGTGATAAGCCTTCCAGGCACAAAGCACTTTGCTCCTCAGAGATCAACAATGGAAGGATTCCCTTCAATCTGTTAGCTAGAACTTTTGTAGCGATTTTGTAAAGCACATTACATAAACTTATCGGTCGGAACTGGGACAACAACTCTGGTGAGTTGACCTTAGGAATCATCACAATAATAGTATCATTAAACCCCTCCTGTGAATGAGTTCCATGTAAGAAATCCTTTACCGCTTTGCAAACATCGTCCTTTACCACCGACCAGTGTCGTTGGTAGAACAGTGCCGGGAAACCATCCGGCCCCGGGGCCTTAGTCGGGCCCATCTGGAAAAGAGCTGTCTCAATCTCCTTATCTGAAATCATGGCAGTGAGTTTTTCATTCATTTCCTCTGAGACTAGCATGTCAATGTGGTGCAACACTCTCTCCGCTTCATTCGAGCCCTCGGACTCGAATAACGAAGCATAAAAACTCGCTGCCAGCGCACGCATTTCATCGTCAGAAGTGCACCGCGTGCCATCCTCCCTGTGTAGGGCCTTTACCGTATTTTTCCTCTTTCTACGAGAAGCTCGATTTTGGAAATACTTGGTATTTTGATCCCCCCATTGCAGCCAGTCTAACCGAGATCGTTGCTTGTAATAAATTTCCTCCTTTTCATACAAGTCATGGAGTTGTCCTTCAATGTCCTTCACCTCCCGAAAATACCCTGTCACAAGCGATCTTTCCTTCGCATCCTTGAGCTGCACCTTTAGCTTCGAAATCTGCCTACGCAGGGATCCAAAAACGTTTCGACTCCATGTTTGCATGGCCTTGGAAAGCGCGCCCAGTTTTGTGCATAGGCTTGCCGACGCCCCATGTTGCTGATTGGCCTGCTCCCACTCACATGCAAACATGTTTTCATAATCTTCATGCCTCGTCCATGCCTCCTCGTATCTAAAACCCCCCGGCTTCTTCCTCTTGCTCGCATCCAGTGATGCAGCCGCCCTAATGATCACCGCCGCATGGTCCGATTCTTCAGTGAGGATGTGCTCCACTGCCGTCTCAGGGAAAACGCTCATGAACTCGTCATTGCACGTAGCTCTGTCTAGCCGGACCTGGATGTTGGACTCTTGATCTTGCTTGTTGTCCCAAGTGAAAGGGTACCCGGTGAAGCCCATGTCCGCAAGGCCACAATCACCCAAGCACTCCCTAAAGTCCTCCATTTGCTTGAAACTCCTCGTATTGCCCCCACGCTGCTCTGTCTGGAAGAGGATTTCATTGAAATCACCTGCACACAACCAAGGTAAATTATCTTGTCTCCTCAAGTAGCGAAGGGCATCCCATGTTTTCATTCTAAGCTCCGTCCGTGGTTCTCTGTAGATTCCAGTGAATCTAACTGTTTTCCCCTCAATTGCGATCTCTACATCAATATAGTACTGGCACCACGGCCTCACCGTGACAGACAAATGATCCCTCCAAAGCAATGCCAAGCCACCACTCCTCCCCACACAATCAACCGCAACCCCATTCCGAAACCCTAAACTCCACTTAACCTTTTCCATTGCTTGCGCCGTCTTTTTTGTCTTGCTCAGAAACACCACCGCTGGGTTGTATGACCGTATGAGGTCCCTTAGTTCTCCGACTGTCGGGTCCAACCCCAATCCCCGACAGTTCCACACAAGGATATTCATTGTTCCCGGCGGCCCCGACTCACGGGGTTCGCCGATCTAGCTCCCTGAACACCGATGCGCTCGAAGACTGACGACACCTTCTGCCTCTTTTCACCAACCAGATCATTGTTACCCTCCTTCCGAACTCCTTCCCCAACCGGCACCCACATCTGTCTAGATGGTCTTTTCCTCTCACCAGGGTTGTACCAGCGGTGTTCGTCTCGCTGTCGAGAAGAAACCCCCTCTGATCTGGGTTTTCGAACATAGTACCCCGGCCTCTGGTGATATTCCTTTCGTGCTGCTTCCTCCCCGCTTTGCTGCCTTCTTCTATAGTCCCGACTCTTCTTTGGGGATATCACGCCCTCTCTAACTTTCTGATGAAGTTCATCTCTCAGCACCTTCTCCTTCTTCTTCTCTAGATCCTGACGTAGGTGCTTCTCTTTTTCCCCCGCTGCACCAGTGTGCGATTTTTGCGGGCTTAGCACCTCCTCCTCCTGATCCTTCTCTTTCCGCCTCAACCCACCAGTGTGGGAATCGGCCGATGGAGTGTAATATCTGTACAGGGACCTGCGTGTTGGTAGGTCTCGCACATGCGCTTGCCCTTCCAGGCAACCGTCCCCTCCACTAGACATTGAACTCTCCCTACTAAAGTTTTTACTTGAATTTCCCTGCCATTGATTCTTCTCTTGGTGACTCGACGAGGCCCTTCACGGGGAGGCCCTTAACCATTCCCCCCACTGCGACAACGGATCCACCGGGGGGTCACAAGCACCATCCACATGCACCAATCTACCACAGTCAGAACAGAAGTGAGGGACTTTTTCATATGCAAAATCAAACCAAGTCTTCTCCAAATCGTTGGGCTTCTTCTTGAGGTAGAAACCTCGAACGAGGGGTTCATGTAGCGCAATCTTAGCCTGCACTCTAAGCTGTGTTCCCCTTGCAAAACCATCCTCTCCAACATCAACTTTTACCACTTGTCCCAGCCAGTTTCCAAGTGCCTCTCCAAACTCCTTCGATCTTTTATCCAAAGGAAGATCATCAACCCTGACCCAGGCCTCGATTGCATCGAAAATCATCTCAGATGGCCTAGTCTCTCCATCGTATTCCTTCAGAGCTACCACATTGAAGTCAAACTGCCATGGGCCGTTATTAAGAACATGCTTCCAGTCCCCCTCGCTTCCGAATCTGATCATGAACATATCACCTCCTAGCATCTTGAATTGGGCCTCCCTATGGAGTCCCCATGCACGTTGCATGGCTCTCTCAAAAGCGTGCTTGATTAGAGGTCGCGGGGAGAAGGATTTGCCCACAACAGCCCACTTGATCTCGCGTTTTAATCTTGGCTCAGGTTCCTCAAACACAAACCCGGCCGCCTCCTTCTCAGTCAGCGCCAGGCCCCCCATCTTCGCCGACAGGGACGCCGCCTGCTCCGTGGATTTGCCATCGGCCGGAGACTTCGAGGTTCTCCGCCCCACCTTGTCTCTCGTCTCCCCCGTCTTCTGCGGTGTCCGCTTCATCGGGGTCGCTGCCACAGAAGGCGCCTTCTCTCCCTTACTCGAGGACGACGCCATTGTCACCCCGTCAAGGAGGAGCACAAAACCGCAGGGCACAGCCGAAGTCGCAATGCCGTCGCCACGTCCTCACTGCCCTGAAGATCACCACCCGGCGTTCGAAATCCTAACCCTAGGAGCCGCCTCCCGATCGCCTCTGCAATCGCTCTCGGCCACCCGGCGTTCTAAAATGTTACTAACATCTGTTTAAGATGTTTTTCTAGTTCAATTTGATCTGCAAAAACGTCTTATACTCCCTCCGTCTGAAAATACTCCCTCCGTTCCTAAATATTTGTCTTTTTAGAGATTTCAAATGGACTACCACGTACGGATGTATATAGACTATTTTAGAGTTTAGATTCACTCATTTTGCTCCGTATGTAGTCACTTGTTGAAATCTCTAGAAAAACAAATATTTAGGAATGGAGGAAGTACTTGTCATCAAAATGGATAAAAAGGAATGTATCTAAAACTAAAATACGTCTAGATACATCTTCTTTTATTCATTTTGATGGCAAGTATTTCCGGACGAAGGGAGTATTTATGAACAGAGGGAGTACATTGCATAATACCGCTATATTTGAACCGAACATGACATGCACGAGGGGATATCCAGAAATAACATGATTCGAGTGCGTTTCTCATTAGGCCTGGCAGCATTTAATTAAAATGTTGTCTCTCGACTGTGCAGCATTTTGGTGGAGGGAGCTGCAGATGTGTGCAAACACCCGCCAGCGCAAAACAAAGGGGCGTTTCCCAAAACAAAGCAAAGGATGTGGCTCGCCGGCGATACATATGAATCATCAACTGTAAATATAGATGATTTTTGCTGTTGCGTGGAAGGAATAAATGTGATGAACGACGAGGATGTATGGGAAGAAAGAGACTAAATGAAGAAAGAGACTAATGTTCAGTACTCCCTCTGTCCGAAAATATTTGTCATCAAAATTGATAAAAAGGGATATATCTAGAACTAAAATACGTCTAGATACATCCATTTTTGTTTATTTTGATGACAAGTATTTCCGGACGGAGAGAGTAGTAAGAAACTTTTGATTCACCCGGCTGAAAAGAGACGCTGAATTCGGGGCGTGAAGTTATTGCTCCGGAGCACATTTGCAACCAAATGAACAGTAACACCGAAAAACATTGAAAAAAACTTAAAAAAAAAATATGATTTCTTGGCAAACTTTGACAAATTATCTAAGTTCTTGCAAAGTTTCGTCGAGGAATCACACTCGTGGAAGACGTGCCAAAAAAACAAAAACAAAATCGATGTTCCAAAAATGCTACTTTTGAAAGCATTTTGGAGCATTGACTTTTTTTTTGCCGCGACTTCCACGGATGTGATTTCTTCATGAAACCTTGCAAGCACATAGAACATTTGTCAAAATTTACCACAAAAAATCAGACATTTTAGAACTTTTTTTGAATTTTGTGTGTGTTACTGTTCATCACGAGCTGATGAGCTCGCGAGCAGAAGGGGACTTCCGTTGAGTTCGCGGCTTTTCTCCTCCTATCTTTCCCACATCAGCCAGAATCGATTGGTGAAGACGTCCCATCTTTCACTCCTCCTTTAGGATCGACAGGAAAGAGAGCACTCCCATGGCCAACCACCGCGCTTCAAATCGGTAGTGCTATCCACTCGCAGGGATGCGTCGCGCTGCGTGCAACCATGAAACCACCATGTGTAATTCCCATTGTCGTCGTTGTCGAGCTACAAGGCAAGCTCGGTGTCAATGCTGCAAATAAACCGCAACATGGTCCATCCGAATGAAGGAAATATGCCCTAAAGGCAATAATAAAGTTGTTATTTTATATTTCCTTATATCATGATAAATATTTATTATTCATGCTAGAATTGTATTAATCGGAAACTTGATACATGTACGAATACATAGATAAAACACCGTGTCCCTAGTATGCCTCTACTTGACTAGCTCATTGATCAAAGATGGTTAAGTTTCCTAACCATGGACATGTATTGTCATTTGATGAACGGGATCACATCCGTTGGCTTAGCATAATGATCGTTCAGTTTTATTGGTACTGCTTTCTTGATGTCAAGTACATATTCCTCTAACATGAGATTATGCAACTCCCGGACACCGGAGGAATGCCTTGTGTGGTATCAAACGTCACAACGTAACCGGGTGATTATAAAGATGCTCTACAGGTATCTCCGAAGGTGTTTACTGGGTTGGCATCAAGAAAAAACATCAAGTGTTGATGATTAAACAAGACCACTAGTTTCAAGAAGAAAGGCAAGGGTAAGAAGGGGAACTTCAAAAGAATGGCAAGCAAGTTGTCACTCCCGGGAAGAAACCCAAAGCTGGACCCAAGCTTGAAACTGAATGCTTCTACTACAAAGGGACTGGTCACTGGAAGCGGAACTGCCCCAAGTATTTGGCGGATAAGAAGGATGACAAAGTGAACAAATTTATATTTGATGTATATGTTATTGATGTGTACCTTACTAGTGCTCGTAGTAACCCCTGGGTATTTGATACCTGTTCGGTTGCTAAGATTAGTAACTTGAAATAGGAGTTGCAGAATAAATGAAGACAAGTTGAGAGTGAAGTGACGATGTGTGTTTGAAGTAGTTCCAAGATTGATATGATCATCATCGCACACTCCCTATACGTTCGGGATTGGTGTTTAACCTAAATAAATGTTATTTGGTGTTTGCGTTGAGCATGAATATGATTAGATCATGTTTATTGCAATTTGCAATACGGTTATTCATTTAAGACAGAGAGTAATTGTTATTCTGTTTACATGAATAAAACCTTCTGGTCATACACCCAATGTTAATGGTTTATTGAATCTCGATCATGGTGATACACATATTCATAATATTGATGTCAAAAGATGCAAAGTTGATAATGATATTGCAACTTATTTGTCGCACTGCCGTTTAGGTCATATCGGTGTAAAGCACATGAAGAAACTAGAAGGACTTTTAGAATTAGTGGATTATGAATCATTTGATACTTGCGAACCATGCCTTACGGGCAAGATGACTAAACCTCTGTTCTCCGGAACAATGGAATGAGATAATGACTTATTGGAAATAATACATACCGATGTATGCAGTCCGATGAATGTTGAGGCTCGTGGTGGGTATCGTTATATTCTGACCTTCATAGGTGATTTGAGCAGATATGAGTATATCAAATTAATGAAACACAAGTCTAAAACATTTGAAAAGTCTAAAGAATTTTAGAGTGAAGTGGAGAATCATCGTAACAAGAAAAAAAAGTTTCTACGATCTGATCATGGAGGAGAATATATGAGTTACGAGTTTGGCCTTCATTTAAAAACAATGTGGAATAGTTTCACAGCTCACGCCACCTGGAACACCACAGCATAATGGTGTGTCCGAACGTTGTAACCGCACTTTACTGGATATGGTGCGATCTATGATGTCTCTTACCGACTTACCACTATCATTTTGGGATTATGCATTAGAGACAGCTGCATTCACGTTAAACAGGGCACTGTCAAAATCCGTTGAGATGACACTGTATGAACTGTGGTTTGGCGACAAACCTAAGCTGTCATTTCTTAAAGTTTGGGGATGCGATGCTTATGTCAAAAGGCATAAGTCTGATAAGCTCGAACCCAAATTGGAGAAGTGCGTCTTCATAGGATATCCTAAGGAAACAATTGGGTACACCTTCTACCACAGATCCGAAGGCAAGAATTTTGTTGCTAAGAACGGAACCTTTCTAGAGAAGGAGTTTCTCTCGAAAGAAGTGAGTGGGAGGAAAGTAGAACTTGATGACGTAATAGTACTTTCTCTCAATTTGGAAAGTAGCTCATCCGAGAAATCCGTTCCCGTGATGTCTACACCAACTGGAGAGGAAGCTAATGATAATGATCATGAAACTTCAGATCAAGTTGCTACAGAACCTCGTAGGTCAACCAGAGCACGATCTGTACCAGAGTGGTATGGTAATCTTGTTCTGGAAGTCATGTTACTTGACCATGACGAACCTACGAACTATGAAGAAGCTATGATGAGCCCAGATTCCGATAGATGGCTTGAGGCCATGAAATCTGAGATAGGATCCATGTATGACAACAAAGTGTGGACTTTGGTGGATCCGCCCGATGATTGGCGACCCATAGAGAATAAATGGATCTTCAAGAAGAAGACTGATGCTGATGGTAATGTTACTGTCTATAAAGCTCGACTTGTCGCAAAAGGTTTTCGACAAGTTCAAGGAGTTGACTACGATGAGACTTTCTCACCCGTAGCGATGCTTAAGTCTGTCCGAATCATGTTAGCAATTGCCGCATTTTATGATTATGAAATCTGGCAAATGGATGTCAAAATTGCATTCCTTAATGGATTTCTTAAAGAAGAGTTGTATATGATGCAACTAGAAGGTTTTGTCGATCCTAAAGGTGCTAACAAA
>LR880970.1:556205885-556222345 GCA_904067115.1 Aegilops sharonensis
TTTTCATCATATTGCTTGAGTTAATTCCTCTACATCATGTCATCTTGCTTTATGCGTTACTCCGTTCTTTATGAACTTAATACTCTAGATGCATGCTGGATAGCGGTCGATGTGTGGAGTAATAGTAGTAGATGCAGGCCGGAGTCGGTCTACTTGACACGGACGTGATGCCTATGTTCATGATCATTGCCTTAGATGTCATCATAATTATGAGCTTTTCTATTAATTGCTCGGCAGTAATTTGTTCACCCATCGTAATATATGCTATCTTGAGAGAAGTCACTAGTGAAACCTATGGCCCGGGGTCTCTTTTCCATATTATTGAATCTCTTTTACATCTTGCTAGTTTCCGATCTACTATTTTGCAATCTTTACTTTCCAATCTATAAACCAAAAATACCAAAAATATTTACTTTATTATCTCTATCAGATCTCACTTTTCCGAGTGACCGTGAAGGGATTGACAACCCCTTTATCGCGTTGGTTGCAAGTTCTTGATTGTTTGTGCAGGTATTCGGTGACTTGTGCGTCGTCTCCTACTGGAGTGATACCTTGGTTCTCAAAACCGAGGGAAATACTTATGCTACTTTCCTGCATCACCCTTTCCTCCTCAAGGAAAAACCAACGCAAGCTCAAGAGGTAGCAAGAAGGATTTCTGGCGCCGTTGCCGGGGAGATCTATGTCAAGTCAAGCCATACCAAGTACCCATCATAAACTCTTCTCCCTTGCATTACATTATTCACCATTCACCTCTCATTTTCCTTTCCCCCACTTCTAAAACAATTTTCGAAAACCTTTGCCTTTTCTTCGCCCCTCTTCCGTTTGTCTCTTTTCGCTTGCTTCTTGTGTGCTTGTGTGTTGGATTGATTGCTTGTCACGATGGCTCAAGGTAATACTAAATTGTGTGACTTTTCCAACACCAACAACAATGATTTTATTAGCACTCCGATTGCTCCTACTACCAATGCTGAATCTTGTGAAGTTAATGCCACTTTGTTGAATCTTGTTATGAAAGATCAATTCTCTGGCCTTCCTAGTGAGATGCCGCATCCCATCTAAACAACTTTGTTGATTTGTGCGATATGCAAAAGAAGAAAGGTTGTGGATAATGATATTGTTAAACTGAAGCTATTTTCGTTTTTGCTTAGAGATCGTGCTAAAACTTGGTTCTCATCTTTGCTTAAAAATAGTATTGATTCATGGAATAAGTGCAAAGATGCTTTTATCTCTAAGTATTTTCCTCCCGCTAAGATCATCTCCCTTAGGAATTATATTATGAATTTTAAGCAATTTGATCATGAGCATGTTGCACAAGCTTGGGAGAGGATGAAGTTAATGATACGTAATTGCCCTACACATGGTTTGAATTTGTGGATGATTATACAAAAAATTTATGTCGGATTGAATTTTGCTTCTAGAAATCTTTTAGACTCGGCCGCGAGAGGCATTTTTATGGAAACCACTTTAGGAGAAGCTACTAAGCTCCTAGATAATATTATGGTTAACCATTCTCAATGGCACACCGAAAGATCCACTAGTAAAAAAGTTCATGCGATTGAAGAGATTAATGTTTTGAGTGGAAAGATGGATGAACTTATGAAATTATTTGCTAATAAAAGTGTTTCTTCTGATCCTAATGATATGCCTTTGTCCACTTTGATTGAGAGTAATAATGAATCTATGGATGTGAATTTTGTTGGTAGGAACAATTTTGGTAACAACGCGTATAGAGGCAATTTTAATCTAGGCCATTTCCTAGTAATTCCTCTAATATATATGATAATTCCTACAACAACTCTTATGGAAATTTTAACGAGGTGCCCTCTGATTTTGAGAATAGTGTTAAAGAATTTATAAGTTCGCAAAAGAATTTCAATACTTTGATTGAAGAAAAATTGCTTAAGATTGATGAGTTGGCTAGGAACGTGGATAGAATTTCTCTTGATGTTGATTCTTTGAAACTTAGATCTATTCCACCTAAGCATGATATCAATGAGTCTCTCAAGGCCATGAGAATTTCCAGTGATGAGTGCAAAGAAATAACCGCCAAGATGCGTGCAAAAAAAGATTGGTTTGTGAAAGCGTGTTGTCGGGTGGTTGGTGCGACATATGCCAAAGGATGGCTAATCATAGTGGGAGCTAGTAAAACATCGCCGGTGCCTGGAAACGGGATAAGGCGTAAACATGCACGCCGATGCATCTTACCTAGGTTCGGGGCTATCCTAGGAGATAACACCCCTAATCCTGCTCTGCGGGGTCTCCGCATGATAACTAGATCAATAGGTGGCTACAAGATTCCTCAAGCTGTCCAGCTAGAGGAGGAAGAAGGGCAAGGCTAGCTCTACTCCTCTCTCTATGTGTGAGTGATCTCTAAGAGGTTGAACCCTTTGCATGGGTGCCCTTGGGGGGGGGGTTATATAGGCCTACCCCCTAGGGGTACAATGGTAATCCGGCCGGGTGTAGGCCCGGGCCGTTAGTGTCTATGGTCGTCGGCTTCTCCGCCGGCTGGTGGGGCCCACCGCCTGGTGGGTCCCGCTAGCTGCCGGGCTCTCGGCTGACAGGTAGGGCCCGCTGCTTGTGGGTCTTGTCGGCGGCTCATCACTGTAGCCCTGCCTCTGATGATGAAGGCTTGGTCGGGGGAGCGTGGCTACAGTACCGCCGCCTAATGGGCGTTCACTATAGCCACACCCTGTCTTATCTAGTTAATGGTGCACAAACTTCAAGGGTAGGGGAGGGCCGGTTGCTGGGAGTCGGCCTCCCCTTATGCCGACTGGTCTGGGCTTGCCGCCTTCTGGCTTCTCACGAATAGGTAGGGCCCGTCGTCTGTGGGCCGTACCGATAGCCTGTCGTGGGGGCATGGCTGCCTCTGCCACGGATGATGTCATTGGCAGTGTGGCGACAGTGCCGCGCCAGGCTAGGGATGGCTGCCAAGTTCGCTGCACTGTGGCCACATCCACCCCTGGATTCGAGGGTGGCAGGCTGTACTGTAGCCACGCCCCGTCTCGTCGTTGTTATGTGGGTGCAAACTTTGAGGACACATGGATGGGCCGCCTGTTAGGAGTCGGCCGCTCTGGTGGCCGCCTGCTTCGAGTCGGCCTGCGCCGGGGCCGCTCTTTGGGCCTTGCCGCCTTCCTACAGCCGGCCGCGGACCAGCCAGCCATAAGAAGGCGGCCCTTTGTCTTCGACGCTTGAGGGCCGCAGTCGGCCCCGATGTCTTGGAACATCATCGGGAGCAGATTGTGCTACCCGTGCTCATTTACTCTGACAGTAGTCCCTGAAGCTGGTGGGGCGTCGCGGCTGAAAGGGCAAGAGGCCTCAACAACTTCCTACTCCGAAGAGCCGACACCTAGGAGTCGGCCGCGACCAAGCATGCCGTCTGGTGATTTCAAAATGCGAAGGCGGGAGCTAGGTGGCACGTTTGCCGGGTGCCGAGCCCACCGCTCGCTGACCGCGCGCCATGCGGCACCATCCGGCCGGACCAGCCTGCCGGCCTACGCGTGTGACGGGACGTCGCCGCAGGCTGGGGCCCGCCACCACCAGGCCTCGACACGCACGTGGATCACTTGTGGCCGAGGCGGACGGTTGGCGTTCCGGGGCGCAGTAAATGTGCGCCATTACTGCACAGTAAATGCAGGTTCTGGGGTCATGGGCGCAGTTATTCCCACGATCCCCACGCCCCGCCCACTCGGCTCCGCCGCCCAGGGCTATAAGTAGGGGGAGGAGGGGAGCGGCAGACGCATGCGCGCCCTCCTCTCCCTTCGCCATCTCCTTCTTCCTCTCTCTGCTGCTGCCGCAGTTTGTTGCTGCCGTTGCTCCGCCACAGGCTCGCGTACTCGCCGCCGCACCGCGCCTTCACCGCAGGCTCGCGTACTTGTCGCTGCACTGCGCCTTCGTCGACCTCCAAGTGCTCATGGCGCGCGAGCGGGCAAGCTCCGGGGCTTGGGACGGCTCCAACGTCCATGAGGATCACCTCACCTTCCTCCGCCAAACGCGACGGCTGCCCGGCGAGGGCTTCGTAGAGGTACGCCTGCCGCCCAAGAGGGAGATTGCGCTGGCGTTGGAGGAAGGCGAGCGTGTCATCTCTCGCACTGCCTTCGTGGCTTCGGCCTGCCGGCGAGCGGCTTCCTCCGCTCCTTCCTCCAATTCTACCGACTCTAGCCGCACCACCTCACACCGAACACGGTGGTGCTACTGCCGGCCTTCGTGACTCTCTACGAAGGCTACCTCGGCATCCTCCCCACCCTCGAGCTCTGGGGGGAGTTTTTCTACACCAAGCTTGGTACCTATGCCAAGGGGATGGCGGCTCAGTGCGGCGCCTTCGTCGCGGTGCGGCATCCAGGCGCCGACAACTACTTCCCGACCATCAGCTTGACACAGTCAGTCAAGCTGTGGCAAAAATCTTATTTTTATGTCAAGAAAGTCCACCCAGCGGCGGACTTTGTCAGCCTGCCAGCTTATGTAGCTGGCCCGCCGGCTAAACCCCGCACCAACTGGGCGTTTCGACCGAAGATGCCGTCGGCTGCCTCCTCCGCCGCCATCACGCAACTCAAGGTGATGATGGAGGTAGAAGGCCTCAAGGGGTCGGATCTGCGGACCACCTTCGTGGTGCGTCGGGTGCTCCCCCTTCAAGGCCGGCCTCATATGATCAGCCAGATGAGCGGGCACCGAGACCCATGCCGGATGTGCACCAGGTAGATGCCACGCACGGAGGTGGCTCATCTGGTGAACTATATCTCGAACTGCAAGCTCCCGGAGGAGTAGTGGCAGTTCGGCAAGGAGCCGTACTCCCGCGCGCACCCGCTGCCTGTGGTGAGTCCTCAACTCTTTCTCTTTTCTCTTTGGTTGCCGAGTTCTTCTTTGCCGCCTGACCAGTCGGCCATGAAGCAGATCTTCACCATCCAGTTGGCAGCCAACGCCTTGGAGCAGGGCCACGAGTACCTGCCCGACAGGTCGGTGAGTGACGCGTACGACCCTGACTTGGGGGCATCTGCCTTGGAAGAAGACGATGCCACAGGTGGCGGTGGCGGAGCAGGCAGCTCTGGAGGTGGAGGTGGCCTTGATGATTGGCCGGATGATGATGACGAGGAGAACGTGCCGCGCTACCCGCCGGGCGCTGATCAGGCGGGCGCGAGCTCATCAGCTACGCCGACTGCCCCAGGCGGCGCACTAAAGCACTGAGCCACGCTGTTGCTGTACGGCAGCCGGCCAAAGAAATCCAAGAGCTCGGCGGCGGCGACCAAGCGGGAGGAGGCCACCGCGAAGGCGGCCCGATTTCGGAAGGCCGTGAAGCAGCCCGAGATGGTGTCTGCATTAGTGCTTGATTTCTCACGTGTCCTTTCTTCTTTTTCCTTGCAAACGTCATTCTGAGTTGTTTTATATTCTGCTGATCAGGACCCCGCTCTCTCTTGAGCGGTCCGGTGCCGCCTTCGTGGTTGGGACGATGGAGGGCTCTGCCAACAACCGCCGCGTGGGCCCGCTCACTGAGCTCCAGGCGACGATGGAGAGGAACGCGCAGGAGGCGCGCGAGGAGCGGGAGGAGGCAGAGCGGCAGAAGGCGGCGGCGGACGCGGCTGCAAAGGCCCAGGCCGATGCCACGACCAAGGCCGAGGCCGACTCCGTGGCCAAGGCGCAAGGGGAAGAGGCCGCACGCGGCCAGGCTCCGCAACTCGTCATCCCTCTTGGCGCCGCACCACCTACGCCTGAGATCTTGGCACCGACTGGAGGAGTCGTCCGTGACCATCCGGTCATGGAGAGGCAGGGGGCGATGGCACCGCCCTGGGGGTGGAGATGCCTCCGCCGGCGCCGACCATCGAAGACCAAGGCGGCCGGCCTGATGCACCACCGGTGCCGCCGGCTGGTGGCGAGCTGGCGGCGGCCCCCACGGTCTGCTCCCGGCACGCCGACGTGCGGTAAAGGCGGCTTCGGCGCCTCGGCCACAGGAGGTCGGGGCTGCGAGCTCGTCGGCCCTGGAGGTGGAGGGCATCAGCGTTGGCTCACCGGAGTGGACGCCGGGGGGTGGGACGACCGTTCTGAACGCGGCCGCGTAGGACGTCTGGGCCCGGCTCCAGGCTCAGGCCACCGCTCTCCAGCATTACACGCAGGAGTTCCTGGTGTCGTGAGCGGTCATCCGGGTATGTTTCTTGTTTTTAATTCTTGCACTCTTCTGTGGGGGCGCGTCAGCGCACCCACTGGGTGTAGTCCCCAAGTTCCGGGCCGACTGCTGAGCAGGCAGCCTGGAACTTTCAAGTAGGCTCGAGTGCTGAATTGCTTTATTTTCTGTTGTCTTTGTTGGAGGATTATCACAACCTCAGCGCGGCCGCCTTCAACTCCCAGGTCCGGGAGGTGGCCCAGTGGATCGCTGATTTGTCCGAGAGCCGGAGTAAGCACTCCGCCTTCTCTCTCTCTCGTGGGGGCGTGTTAGCGCACCCGCTGGGTGCAGTCCCCGAGAGTCAGGCCGACTACTGAGCAGTCGGATTGGATCTCTCCGGCAATCTCTTGTCTTCTTTCTTATTTTTGACCGTCTTTCTTTTCTTGTTTTGCAGGAGCCAACGCCACCTTGCAGCAGCAGCTAGGTGATGCCCAAACCGCGCTGCACGCCGAGGAGGAGGAGTGCAGCAAGGTGGCCCAGGAGCGCGACCGTCTGGTCAAGGAACTGGCTAACCAGGCGAAGCTTCACAAGGCGGCCCTTCAGACGGCGAAGGACAGCGAGGCCACTCTCCAAGCCGAGTTCGAGACTCAGTGCTCAAACTAGGCCGATATGAAGAGGGCACTGAACGACGGCTACGACCGGATCGAGGACATGGTCGATGGTGAGTTGCCTTCTTCTTTCTTTCGTCTGCCGAATGTTATATGGTCTGGCTTCCGACTTCATATTTCTTTTTATCTTCTTGCGCAAAGTACTTCCCTGGCTACGCCGTTGCCGCCAGCCAAGCCATCAAAGCGCGCCGCAAAGAGCGAAGGCGGGTTGGTGCGGAGATCGCGCCGAACGCCCGTCGGTCGCTCGATGAGCAGCTTCTTGCCATCCAGGCTCGTCTCCATCCGACTCATCGGATGCTCCACCGGTTGCAGCATGTCGGAGCCCAGGTGATCTCCGCTCTCTAGCCAGGCGTCCAAGCTCCGCGCACCCCCAGTCAGACTGCCGACTGGCTAGACGTGGCTGTCGGCCGCTTTGAGGCGTGGAAGGGCTCCTCGGCCTGGGCAGGCGCACGACGAGCCTTGGAGTTTGTCAGGGCGTGGTACCCTGGGCTAGATCTAGCCCAGCTGGCCACGTTCGGGCAGGAGGCCAAAGAAGAGTTGGTGGCGGTGAGGGGTGCTCCCATTCATCGCGCAGCAGCGATCGCCGAGTACACCGACACCAGCTTCTTCGTCCCCTAGCTGAACGAAGAGGGTGCTGAGGTGCCGCCGGACTTGTTCGGGCTGAACCCGGATGATGGCGAGGACTCAACGGAGGAGATCGCCTCCAGCGACGAGGGCGAAGACAAGGAGAGCGAGGATGGTGAAGACGCCGCACCGGGGGATGGAGCGGACGGCCAAGCTCAACTCGACTGTGCCTCAAGCAACGAGCCGCGTGCGAGCGTCTCGACTGTTGGGGAACGTAGTAATTTCAAAATTTTCCTACGCACACGCAAGATCATGGTGATGCATAGCAACGAGAGGGGAGAGTGTCGTCCACGTACCCTCGTAGACCGAAAGGGAAAGTGTTAGCACAACACGGTTGATGTACTCGTACGTCTTCACGATCCGACCGATCCAAGTACCTAACGTACGACACCTCCGAGTTCAGCACACGTCCAGCTCGATGACGTCCCACGAACTCCGATCCAGCAAAGCTTTGCGGGAGAGTTCCATCAGCACGATGGCGTGATGACGGTGGTGATGATGCTACCAACGCAGGGCTTTGCCTAAGCACCGCTACGATATTACCGAGGTGGAATATGGTGGAGGGGGACACCGCACATGGCTGGGAGAGATCAACAAATCAACTCGTGTGTTTAGAGGTGCCCCCTTGCCCCCGTATATAAAGGAGTGGAGGAGGGGGGAGGGCCGGCCCTCCTATGGCGCGCCCTGGAGGAGTCCTACTCCCACCGGGAGTAGGATTCCCCCCTTCCAAGTAGTAGGAGTAGGATTCAAGGAAAGGGAAAAGAGAAGAGAAGGAAGGAGGGGGTGAGGGAGTCCCGGACTAGGGGGTGTCCGGATAGCCGAACTATCATCTTCGGCCGGACTCCTCGACTATGAAGATACAAGATTGAAGACTTCGTCCCGTGTTCGGATGGGACTTTCCTTGGTGTGAAAGGCAAGCTTGGCGATATGGATATGTAGATCTCCTACCATTGTAACCGACTCTGTGTAACCCTAACCCTCTTTGGTGCCTATATAAACCGGAGGGTTTTAGTCCGTAGGACGAACAACAATCATACAATAGGCTAGCTTCTAGGGTTTAGCCTCTCTGATCTCGTGGTAGATCTACTCTTGTACTACCCATATCATCAATATCAATCAAGCACGAGTAGGGTTTTACCTCCATCGAGAGGGCCCGAACCTAGGTAAAAACATCGTGTCCCTTGTCTCCTGTTACCATCCGCCTAGACGCACAGTTCGGGACCCCCTACCCGAGATCCGCCGGTTTTGACACCGACATTGGTGCTTTCATTGAGAGTTCCTCTGTGTCGTCATCTTTAGGCCCGATGGCTCCTCCGATCATCAACAACGACGCGGTCCAGGGTGAGACTTTTCTCCCCAGATAGATCTTCGTATTCAGCGGCTTTGCACTACGGGCCAATTCGCTTGGCCATCTGGAGCAGATCGAAAGATACACCCCTGGCCATCAGGTCAGATTTGGAAGTTTGAACTATACGGCTTACGTCCGTGGAGACTTGATCTACGACGGGTTCGAGCCACAGCCAAGCGCGCCGCACTGTCACGATGGGCATGATCTAGCTCTGTCGCCGAACAGTGCCCTGGAGGCCGCACAAGTATCTGCTCCGACCCTTAGCTCGGAGTCGACTGCGCCGATCGAGGACTGGTGGCTGGATACTGCCTCGGGGGCTGCGATCTCTACGGCGATTGAGCCGAACACCATCCCTGTCCTTTGCAAGGTTCGTAACTCCAAGGTACCAGACTCCTCTCCGGACTCCGAACCTTCCGTACCCCTGTCAATCGAATCCGATTGGGCGCCGGTCATGGAATTCACCACCGCAGACATCTTTTAGCACTCGCCCTTTGGCGACATCCTGGATTCACTAAAGTCTCTCTCTTTATCAGGAGAGCCCTGTCCGGACTATGGTCAGGAAGGTTGGGATGCGGACGACGAAGAAATTCAAAGCCCACCCACCACCCACTTCGTAGCCACCGTCGATGATTTAACCTACATGCTCGACTTCGACTCCGAAGACATCGACGGTATGGACGACAATGCAGGAGACGACCAAGAACCAGTGCCTACAGGGCACTGGAAGGCCACCTCGTCATACGACATTTACATGGTGGACATCCCAAAAGATGGGAATGGCGATGGAACAACGGAGGATGACCCCTCCAAGAAACAGCCTAAGCGCCGGCGTCAGCGGCGTCGCTCTAAATCCCGCCACAGCAAAAATGGTGATTCCGGCACGGGAGACAATAACACCCTGGACAGTGCCGAAGACAACTCCCTCCAGCAGGATTCAGTGCGGGAGGATGGAGAAGCCAGCCCTCATGAGAGAGCGGTAGGCAGAGAGGTAGAGGACGATAATTACATGCCTCCCTCCGAAGACGAGGCAAGCCTCGACGACGACGAATTTGTCATGCCTGAGGATCCCGTCGAACAAGAGCGTTTCAAACGCAGGCTTATGGCCACGACAAGCAGCCTCAAGAAAAAGCAGCAACAGCTTAGAGCTGACCAAGACTTGCTAGCCGACATATGGACTGAAGTCCTTGCGGCCGAAGAATATGAACTCGAACGCCCCTCCAAGAGCTACCCAAAACGCAGGCTGCTACCACGATTAGAGGAGGAAGCACCTAAATCTACATCACCAGCGCATAATACGGCCGACCGGACACCTCGTGGCCGCGACAGAGAGGCCTTTCGGCCCTTCACTCAAGCCGCACCCCGGCGCCGCTCAATAAATACCAAGGCGCGGGAAAATGCGCCAGACCTGCGGGATATATTGGAGGACAAGGCAAGGCAAAAAGATCGATCTACGGATCGTGTGGGCGCCCCACGATACGTGATGATAACCGTCACGCCGGATATGGCAATTCCGGCCGGGCCGAACATAGTAGACAAAGCTCATTTGAGCTGCGTCGTGATATAGCCCAATACAGAGGCACCGCACACCCACTATGCTTCACAGACGAAGTGATGGATCATCAAATCCCTGAGGGTTTCAAACCCGTAAACATTGAATCATACGATGGCACAACAGATCCTGCGGTCTGGATCGAGGACTATCTCCTTCATATCCACATGGCCCGCGGTGATGATCTACACGCCATCAAGTACCTCCCACTCAAGCTTAAAGGACCAGCTCAGCATTGGCTTAACAGCTTGCCAGCAGAGTCAATCAGTTGTTGGGAAGACTTGGAGGCCGCATTCCTCGACAACTTCCAGGGCACCTATGTGCGACCACCAGACGCCGATGACCTAAGCCACATAATTCAGTAGCCAGAAGAATCAGCCAGACAATTCTGGACACGGTTCCTAACCAAGAAAAATCAAATCATCGACTGTCCGGATGCAGAGGCCCTTGCAGCCTTCAAACATAACATCTGCGACGAGTGGCTTGCCCGGCACCTAGGACAGGAAAAGTCGAAATCCATGGCAGCCCTCACAACACTCATGACCCGCTTCTGCGCGGGAGAGGATAGCTGGCTAGCTCGTAGTAACAATATGACCAAGAGCCCTGGTAATTCGGATACCAAGGACATCAATGGCAGGTCGCGTCGCAACAAGCACAAGCGCCGCATTAACGGCGATAATGTTGAGGATACAGCAGTCAATGCCGGATTCAGAGGCTCCAAACCTGGTCAGGAAAAAGCCATTCAAAAGAAATACTCCGGGCCCGTCCAATCAGGACCGAATACTCGATTGCTCGTGCCAGATACACGACACCCCCGAAAAACCAGCCAACCACACCAACATGGATTGTTGGTTGTTCAAGCAGGTAGGCAAGCTAACTGCCGAAAACAATGACAAGGGGCTGCAAGCGATGACGAGGAGGAGCCCCGGCCGCCGAACAATAGAGGACAGAGGGGCTTTCCCCCACAAGTGTGGATGGTGAACATGATATACGCAACCCACATACCCAAAAGGGAGCGGAAGCGTGCACTAAGGGACGTATATGCGATGGAGCCAGTCGCCCCAAAGTTCAATCCGTGGTCCTCCTGCCCAATCACTTTTGATTGAAGGGACCACCCCACTAGCATCCACCATGGCGGATTCGCCGCATTGGTTCTAGACCCAATCGTTGACGGATTTCACCTCACTAGAGTCCTGATGGACGGCGGCAGCAGCCTGAACCTGCTTTATCAGGATACAGTGTGCAAAATGGGCATAGACCCATCAAGGATTAAACCCACAAAGACAACCTTTAAAGGCGTCACACCAGGTGTAGAGGCCAATTGTACAGGCTCAGTTACACTTGAAGTGGTCTTCGGATCACCGGATAACTTCCGAAGTGAGGAATTAATCTTCGACATAGTCCCGTTCCGTAGCGGCTATCACGCACTGCTCGGACGAACCGCATTTGCAAAGTTCAATGCGGTGCCGCACTATGCATACCTCAAGCTCAAGATGCCAGGCCCTCGAGGAGTCATTACGGTCAACGAAAACACCGAACGCTCTCTTCGAACGGAGGAGCATACCGCGGCCCTCGCGGTAGAAGTACAAAGCAGCCTCTTAAGGCAATTCTCGAGTCCGGCTATTAAACGTCCGGACACCATCAAGCGCGCCTGGAGTAACCAACAACAAGACCGCCTGGCACGTCCCGAGCACGCGTAGCAATGCGGCCCCAACCCCAGCCTTCGCGAAATTGCGAAACCAGTACTACGCGTACATAATTACGCTCTGGAAATACCATGGGCACAGGGGGAGGGGCATGACCACGGCAAGCCCATAATGCGGCTCAACCGCACCAGGGGCTCCCAATTGTGTCATTCTTCTTTTTTCTCTTATTTTCAGGACTCCTTTCTCAAGAAGCCCTGTCCGGCATTAGAATCGCCGAACACATGATGCAACAGCCAGGGAAGCAGAAAGCTACGTCGAGTGTCCAGATGGTCTCTATAACGAGCAGTATACTTGTTTGACATATTATCCCGCAGCTCACTCCTGGAGGGAGACATGTCAAATAGTCCCGTCCCTTGCTTATCGCACTATTTGTATCGTTCTGCTTTTGCCGTAGCTTTTTTGAATAAACCATGCATAGCTTTTGCCTATTATTGCATTCCTTTTTTTATCTATACATGTTCACTTACGACATGTTGCACCCGTATGCTTTGGTACGGCCAAATACACCAGGGACTTAAGTACCCCAAAATATGGTGTGATAAGTCCGAACACTTTCACAAGTGCGGCACCCCGAACTTATAGCATTATATGCATCGGCTCCGAATCATGTCTTGGGTCAATAGTTGGGTTTGCCCGGCTCCCATGTTTTGGCACCTTACGTTCCGTTATATCGGCTAAGGTAGCGCTGGGAGAACCACTGCGATTGTGCCTCGGTTGAGCAGGGTTAAGCACCTCAGTGGAGAAAGCTAAAACTGACCGTCATGATAGGGCGAGAGCCGGTTGCTGTTCGAGAGGTTTTTCGAGTCCCTAAAGACTTATGCCGCTTCGAGCGAGGAGTCGGCTTTATCCGGCCGAGGCGTGGATAGCGCCCCGAACTCGGTTTTCTGAATACTAGGGGCTTCGCCGAAATTTAAAATTATAGAATTCTATGGCTAAGTGAGAGTGTTCAAGCATTATAGTCCGGTTGCCTTGTTCGTTGCGTTGAGCGCCTCCCTCGAAGGACCCAAGAATGGGAAAAAGAGCACTCAAGTTCATCCCGAACACCCCAGCACTCGTGGCATGGGGACAGAAGCCGACGACTCGCCATTTCTCAAATTTAATAAACAGCCGCACAGAAGGTAATATTTTAAATTTACAAGCGTTGCTTAGCGCATATGAACAAGTTTTCAAGCGTACAGGATAACAAATGCGAGTTTACTCAAAAATTACATCTTTGGAGCATTCACCCGCTATAAGGCGGGCACCCTTCAGGACGCCCGCATAATACATCTCGGGCATGCGATACTCCCTGCCCGGCGGTGGAGCGTCCGTCACAAGCTTCTCAGCGTCCATCTTGCCCCAGTGCACTTTAGCACGGGCAAGGGCCCTACGGGCACCTTCGATGCAGACGCAGCGCTTGACGACTTCAATCCATGGACATGCGTCCACCAGCTGCCGCACCAGCCCGAAGTAGCTCCCAGGCATGGCCTTCTTCGGCCACATCCGAACTATGAGGCCCTTCATGGCCTGTTCGGCCACCTTATGGAGCTCGACCAGCTGCTTCAGCTGGTCGCTCAAGGGCACCGGGTGTCCGGCCTCAGCATACTGAGACCAGAACACCTTCTCCGTCGAGCTCCCTTCCTCGGCCCGGTAGAATGCGGCAGTGTCGGACACACTGCGGGGCAGATCTGCGAATGCTCGTGGAGAGCTCCGGATTCGGGTAAGTAACAAGTAATTCACTTTCACGTGCTTGCTTTGCATGAAGAATGCCTTACCCGCCGCTATCTTCTTTATTGCCTCAATCTCCTGGAGGGCTTTTTGGGCTTCGGCCTTAGCGGCTTTGGCGCTCTCAAGAGCCGAGGCGAGCTCGGACTCTCGAGTCTTTGAGTCACGCTCCAAACTCTCGTGTTTTTCCACGAGAGCCTGGTGTAACGCCCTCGATGCGGCTATATCTCCCACGTGTCGAAGCACGACTTAGAGGCATAACCGCATTGAAAGCAATGTCGCAAGTGAGGTAATCTTCGCACAACCCATAAAATACATAAGGGAAAAGATACATAGTTGGCTTACAGTCGCCACTTCACACAATACATAAATAAACATCCATCATCTAGATTACACTCAAGGTCCGACTACGGTACCAAAATAAAAGAAGACTACCCCAAATGCTACACAGATCCCCGATCGTCCCGACTGGGCACCTCTACTGATCATCTGGAAACGAAACATAGTAACGACCAAGGGCCTCATCAAATTCCCACTTGAGCTCGGTTGCGCCATCTGCGCCAGTATCCTCGGCACCTGCATCTGTTTTGGTAGAATCTGTGAGCCACGGGGACTCAGCAATCTCACACCCGCGAGATCAAGACTATTTAAGCTCATAGGTAGGTAAAGGCAATATGGTGGAGCTGCGGCAAGCACTAAGCATATATGGTGGCTAACATACGCAAGTGAGAGCGAGAAGAGAAGCAGCGCATCGGTCGAGAAGCTAGAAGCGATCAAGAAGTGATCCTGAAACTACTTGCGTCAAGCATAACTCAAACCGTGTTCACTTCCCGGACTCCGCCAAGAAGAGACCATCACGGCTACACACGCGGTTGATGCATTTTAATGAAGTCAAGTGTCAAGTTATCTACAACCGGACATTAACAAATTCCCATCTGCCTCATAACCGCGGGCACGGCTTTCGAAAGATTATATACCCTGCAGGGGTGTCCCAACTTAGCCCGTCATAAGCTCTCACGGTCAACGAAGGAATAGACCTTCTCCCGGGAAGACCCGATCAGTCTCGGAATCCCGGTTCCCAAAACATTTCGACAATGGTAAAATAAGACCAGCAAAGCCGCCCGAAGTGCCGACAAATCCCGATAGGAGCTGCACATATCTCGTTCTCAGGGCACACCGGATAAGCGAAGCGTACAGGTACCAACGTAATCCAAGTTGCCAAGGAATGGTCTCGCACGGTGCTCTAGTTTGGACCAACACTCAGAGGAGCACTGGCCCGGGGGTTAAATAAAGATGACCCTCGGGCTCGCGAAAACCCAAGGGAAAAAGGCTTAGGTGGCAAATGGTAAAACCAAGTTTGGGCCTTGCTGGAGGAGTTTTATTCAAAGCGAACTGTTAAGGGGGTCCCATAAATCACCCAACCGTGTAAGGAACGCAAAATCAAGGAACATAACACCGGTTTACGGAGCTAGGGTGGCAAGAGTGGAACAAGTCACCAGGCATAAGGCCGAGCCTTCCACCCTTTACCAAGTATATAAGGTGCATTAATATAAACAGGAGATATTGTGATATCCCAAAATAACCACGTTCCGACCTGGAACAAACTTCATCTTCACCTGCAACTAACAATGCTATAAGAGGGGCTGAGCAAAAGCGGTGACATAGCCAATCAATGGTTGATAGGACAGGATGGTTAGAGGTTTATCATGGCAATAGGTAGGCATGGTAAACAAAGGCAGGTAGGGCTAACATAGCGAAAGAGCGAGTACTAGCAAGCAAAGATAGTAATGATTTCGAAGGTATGATCATCTTGCCTGCAAGGTTCTCAGAGTAGTCGAAGGCTGGATCCTCGTAAGCGTTCTCAACAGGTTCCTCGTTCACGTACTCGTCTCCCAGCTCTACCCAAAGCAAGAACACAAGCAAAGGAACCACAATAAATCACGGTGCAATGCACAAGCAACAAGATGCAATGCATGCCATGATATGCGAGAAGTGATATGCAATGCATATGCGTGCTTCGGGAGGAAAATGATGAACAAGGCATCAACTTGGCAAACCAAGTATGCCGCTGGAAAGATGAGATGATTTCGGTTGAAATCGATATGAAGATCACCGGAAACGGATGCACGGTTTGCAAACGGCAAGCAAAACAATAAGGACACAAATCTGCAATTAACAGCACGATGCTACTTAGCATGCAACAAGAAACTATGCTACAACACCCCAACATACAAACAAAGCACATGGCAGTGATCTATAGGAGATGCTTAACAAAAGAGGAACACTGAGCTATGGCTAAATCACATCATAACAGGTCCAAACAAGCATGGTGAAAGTGCAAAAAATATCAGGCTGGACATGGCATGAACAACATCAGGAAGCAATGTTCAGAGCAAGTTACCAACATGCTACAGGAACTTATAATAGTAAAAAAAGGCATGGAATGATTCTACTCAAAGCATAGATCAAAAGTCCCTTACTGACCATAAGCCAAAAAGGACCAGAAGAAATAATGGCATGCATGTAAACATAGCAAGTTTCGTTAACAGATTCAGCAAACTGGGCATGGCATTGACAGATAACAAGTAGGCATGTTCGTGAGCTCGATGCACTCACTACGGAGCACCTCAAGATAAACTAAGCATACACACATCAAGAAGACATGGCATAGAAGCTATACATGGCAAGAACAACATCATAGCATACACGGGTCAACTACAACAACCTCGTAGAAATTGAATATCATGCAAACAATCTGCCAGGAAACATTTTG
>LR880970.1:556258407-556290402 GCA_904067115.1 Aegilops sharonensis
CTCATAGTCATAGGAACATGTATAAGTCATGAAGAAAAGCACTAGCAACAAACTATACGATCAGGTGCTATGCTAATGGAATGGGTCATGTCAATCAGATCATTCAACTAATGATGTGATCCCGTTAATCAAATAACAACTCCTTGTTCATGGTTAGGAAACATAACCATCTTTGATTAACGAGCTAGTCAAGTAGAGGCATACTAGTGACACTCTGTAGGTTTATGTATTCACACATGTATTATGTTTCCGGTTAATACAATTCTAGCATGAATAATAAACATTTATCATGATATAAGGAAATAAATAATAACATTATTATTGCCTCTAGGGCATATTTCCTTCAGCTGCTTCCCCGGGCCTACTCCAACCACTGCCTGTGCCCGACCAGCCGTGGGAGATGATCTCTATGGACTTCATCGACGGCCTCCCTCAGTCCAGCAAATTCAACTGCCTTCTGGTCATCGTCGACAAGCGTACCAAGTTTGCCTATTTTCTGCCTCTTGCTCTCCGCTAGACGGCATCATCAGTCGCGCAGCTGTATTTACACCAAGTCTACAAGATCCATGGCCTGCCAGCAGCTATTGTGTCTGACAGAGACCCGGGGTTTACTAGTCACTTTTGGCAAGAACTTTTCAAAGGGGCAGGACCAAAATTAAGATTGAGCACTGCAAACCATCCTTAGACGGACGGGCAAACGGAGAGGGTGAATCAGTGTGTGGAAACATTTCTGTGCTGCTTCACACAAGCCTGCCCGCGGTGCTGGAGTTTTTGGATACCCTTGGCACAGTTCTGGTACAACAATGCC
The DNA here is from genome assembly GCA_904067115.1 of Aegilops sharonensis. Classification (NCBI taxonomy): domain Eukaryota; kingdom Viridiplantae; phylum Streptophyta; class Magnoliopsida; order Poales; family Poaceae; genus Aegilops; species Aegilops sharonensis. The sequence goes on from LR880970.1 coordinate 556,259,216, forward strand.
CACCATTTGGCCATCGGCATGACGCCGTTCAAAGCCATGTTCGGCTACGAGCCCCCTCACTGGGGAGTCACAGCAGAAGGTACTTGCTCCATCCTCGCGCTGCAATCTTGGCTTGATGAGCGCGCCACTGTTCAAGCCCTACTACAACAACACGTCAATCGAGCACACTAGCTGATGAAAGATCAGGCTGACAAGAAGTGCTCCTTTCGGGTTTTCGAAGTGGGTGTCGGTGTCAAAACCGGCGGATCTTGGGTAGGGGGTCCCGAACTGTGCGTCTAGGCGGATGGTAACAGGAGACAAGGGACACGATGTTTTTACCCAGGTTCGGGCCCTCTCGATGGAGGTAAAACCTTACTCCTGCTTGATTGATATTGATGATATGGGTAGTACAAGAGTGGATCTACCACGAGATCAAGGAGGCTAAACCCTAGAAGCTAGCCTATGGTATGATTGTTGTAATGGTTGTTCGTCCTACGGACTAAAACCTTCCGGTTTATATAGACACCGGAGAGGGCTAGGGTTACACAGAGTCGGTTACAATGGTAGGAGATCTACATATCCGTATCGCCAAGCTTGCCTTCCACGCCAAGGAAAGTCCCATCCGGACACGGGACGAAGTCTTCAATCTTGTACCTTCATAGTCTTGGAGTCCGGCCGATGATGATAGTCCGGCTATCCGGACACCCCCTAGTCCAGGACTCCCTCAGTAGCCCCTGAACCAGGCTTCAATGACGATGAGTCCGGCGCGCATATTGTTCGGCATTGCAAGGCGGGTTCCTCCTCCGAATAATTCATAGAAGATTGTGAACACCAGGATAGTGTCCGGCTCTGCAAAATAACTTCCACATTCCACCGTAGAGAGAATAATATGTACACAAGTTCAATCTGCTGACGTATTTTGTGGCATGACGTCACACCACCACCAAGCCTTTACTCGAATCATTTTTTATTATACCACCTCAGCGCGTTTAGCGAAGCGGTTTCCTTGGCACGTCTTGTCGAAGCAGAGATCGTGTTCCCCTTATTCCAGGATTCCCATCAATACGAACGTGGGTAACCCAACCGTGCCCGTTGCCACGCCCCCTCTATCGGAGGCGAGTCCCGAACGGTCACGGGGACGGCTCTTGGTATTCTCCCTCTTTATAATGGGACCAAGGCACGTTTCTTTTCTTCAATCCTCAATCGAATCTACTCCTTGCCCCGAGTTCCAACACCCAGAGCCCCAGATTCGAGCGCTTCGGACCTTCAACAATGTCCGGCTCCGACCTAGAGGGCCGATGGATGCCCTCCTCCGTCACGGAAGAGGACGTGCTAAAGCTGCGAGAGGACAAGTACCTGACTTACGAGATTTCGCATAGGTTGCCCGCCAAAGGGCAAGTCATTCCCACCCCCGAGCCCAGTGAGTGTGTCGTGTTTGTGTCCCACCTCTGTCGGGTCTTAGGCTTCCCGATGGATCCTTTTGTGAGAGGGCTTATGTTTTACTATGGGTTGGAATTCCACGACTTGGCTCCAGAGTCCATCCTCCATATCTCTTCATTCATCGTTGTCTGCGAAGCCTTCCTCCGCGCTATTCCCCACTTCGGTTTGTGGCTCAAGACCTTCAACGTGGAGCCGAAGATGATCGAGGGGCGTCAAGCTGAGTGCGGCGGGGCGGTTATAAGCAGAAGGGCTGATGCTCCATGGCCCAAGGGCTCTTTCCAGGAGGAGCTCGGCTTATGGCAACAGGAGTGGTTCTATATTACCGCTCCTAGGGGCAGCAAGCAGAAGCCGCTGCCCATCTTTCGCTCGGGTCCTCCACAGCGGCTGATGTCGTGGGTCAACCAAGGGCTCAACTGGGGGGCCGTCAAAGGACGTACCCCTACTGCAGAGCCGGATTCGAGACCTCCAAGAGAGGGAGATCAATCTGGTGATGGTGACGCAGGTTATGCTGATTCGGCATCTTCTGCCCTGCAAGCGTCGCTGCCTCCGTCTGTGGGAATTCAATCCAGAGGGGCCATGAGCTCTCCAACACTTCATGGGTACGACACCCGTGGAGATGTACAAATTGTTCTTCGGATCACAAGAGGTGTGTCCGGAATTGACCGAGGACGCTAGCCTAGGATGCAATCGCCCGGATACGCAAGTAAGTATCCCTGTGTCCGGACATACCGTTCGTTTTCTCCTTCTTGAATTTGCTTTTTAGCCAATCGTTCCTTGAGCAGGAGTGGATAGCGCAAGCGAAATTGATACGGTGTCCGGCCCCCCTCCCGAAGACCGCGCCGGATCCCGTGCTGGTCAGGATGCTGGAGGTTGCGCCTTTAGAGGAAGGCGAAGGGGAAAACATAGGAACTACCGCCTCTACCAAGGAGGCTTTTGAGAAAGGAGGGATCGAGAATCCCTCCTTCCAGGGGGATAAGAGGACCGCTTCTGAAAACCCGGAGGCCAAGGCCTCGAAGCGGGGGAAGAGATCTTCACCAGAGGGTCCTGCGTCTGGGGAGGCCCCGGCCGCACTATCTCCCCTAAGGGAAAAGCCCTCCAGCGAGCCATAAGTTGAAAGAGGGGGGTTCTGTAATAAGAGACATCCCCGTTTTTGCTTCTGAGGATAACCGAAGTTTTTACCTTGTAGTTCGGATCTCCGTCCTTCTCAGATGAGCTCATCTTCGGGGGAACTTCGTCCGGAGATGATGGAGAGCGAGACGCCTCCATCTGCTGCACCATCGGATAGGGCGGACGAGCCTGAGGTGTCATCACGGAGGGTATCCCCGAGTCCGGCTGGGCCGAATAGTTCGGCGCCAACTGGTATGCGGCCGGGGGAGCTGAAGGATCTGCTTCAGAAGGCATCTATCTCAGAAGGTCACCGTACACTGATGAGTATGATGATTGAAAGAATTTCATCCGCCGAAGGCGGGTTGCATGATGCCGTCAGGAGCTTGCTGGCGGGGTTTGAGGTACGTAAAAATGACATACCCTTTGACAGTTTTACACATAAAGTGCGCCCTGTATAGATAGTAGCCCCTGAGACTCGGTAGGGTGTCGAGAACGACAGCGTGCCGAGGATCAAAATCNTCCCTCCTTCCAGGGGGATAAGAGGACCGCTTCTGAAAACCCGGAGGCCAAGGCCTCGAAGCGGGGGAAGAGATCTTCACCAGAGGGTCCTGCGTCTGGGGAGGCCCCGGCCGCACTATCTCCCCTAAGGGAAAAGCCCTCCAGCGAGCCATAAGTTGAAAGAGGGGGGTTCTGTAATAAGAGACATCCCCGTTTTTGCTTCTGAGGATAACCGAAGTTTTTACCTTGTAGTTCGGATCTCCGTCCTTCTCAGATGAGCTCATCTTCGGGGGAACTTCGTCCGGAGATGATGGAGAGCGAGACGCCTCCATCTGCTGCACCATCGGATAGGGCGGACGAGCCTGAGGTGTCATCACGGAGGGTATCCCCGAGTCCGGCTGGGCCGAATAGTTCGGCGCCAACTGGTATGCGGCCGGGGGAGCTGAAGGATCTGCTTCAGAAGGCATCTATCTCAGAAGGTCACCGTACACTGATGAGTATGATGATTGAAAGAATTTCATCCGCCGAAGGCGGGTTGCATGATGCCGTCAGGAGCTTGCTGGCGGGGTTTGAGGTACGTAAAAATGACATACCCTTTGACAGTTTTACACATAAAGTGCGCCCTGTATAGATAGTAGCCCCTGAGACTCGGTAGGGTGTCGAGAACGACAGCGTGCCGAGGATCAAAATCGTAGGTACTGATTTTCGCCTTTCCTGTGTAGGTGGCGGATACTTCGGTGGCCAGCCGGACTGATGGAGTTGCCGAACTAAAGCGGCAACTCAATGTTGCGGATGCGGACATTGCGCTGGTCAATAAGCGACTTGACGAGTCACAAGGTGGGTTTTTTCTCCGTGGTCACCTAGTAAGGGGGCCGAAGCCCACTCCTTACAACATGTGCTCAATGCAGATGGTGCCGCTGCTGTGGAGAGCCTTCGGGCAGAACTTGCTCAAGCCAAGGACCCGGCCAGAAGGAGTGATGCGGCTGCCTTGAGGGCGGCCGAAGAGCTAAAAGCCGAAAGGGCTGCACACTGCCGAAGCAGGGAGGAGATGGCCGAAATGGCCGTGAAGTTGAAAGATGTTACCGACCGCAATGGGGTTCTTGAAAAAGAACTCCGAGCGGAGCAAGAAGGCCTGAGGAAGGCCACCGCCGAAGCCAAGGATGCCCGTTCTGCGATGAGGGCTATAAAGGAGGAGCTCCGCCAGGCCGGAGATATCGTGGCTGGCAAGCCCTTTCTGCTGCGCAGGAGGTTTACAGATCCAAAGTACGCTCAGCTTGGCCAGCTGTGGGGTCCGGAGGATCCTTATATGGATTTAGCGGCGAGTGCGGCAGATGCTGTTGTGCACTTCCGAAGTCAAAAGGATCACGAGACGGAAGAGCTTTTTTGGTCTCAGTTCCATAGTCCGGAGCGTTCACTTCCGCTGACCGGTCGGTTGGCTGAGTGGGCTGAGCTAAATAGACTGTCCGGACTTGCCATGACGGATATCGTGGCTCATGTCTGGCCGGATAGGCCCAAGCCGAAGAGTTATTTTGGCTTATTGCAGCAATTCCTTGGGGCGGTGCCGCATATCAAGGCGATGAAGCGGTCGACCTGCATAGAAGGTGCACGGATGGCCCTCGCCCGTGTAAAGACATACTGGACGGAGATGGATGCCACCGCTGTTGCGACCCAGGGTTCGGACGAGAGCCGATTACCCGCCGAGCACTATTTTGGGGAAGTTCTGCGTGGTGCTCGTGTAATAGAGTCGCAGTGCTCAACAAATGTCATGTTCAAATGAACTTTATGGTTTGTAAAACGATGTTTATAATATAAGCGCTTTTTGTACTTGTGCGTTCAAGTATTGAAATATCTCCTGTGCGGCCGTTAATGTATACTTGTGTATAATCCTGAAAGATGGCAGTCTTCGGCTTCAGCCCCCACGCACATAGTGCGGGGGTGTTTGCAAAATAGCGCATTTTCACACTTAATCCAACGTCTTGGTCCTGTTAAGGAGGTGGTAGCGTAGCAAACGAGGCAACCGGACTATAATGCTTTATCACTTTCACTTAGCCATAGGAGTTCGAAGGTGGGGCTACGATATAGCCCCTAGGGGCACCGCGCTCTCCGTATTTGGGGCGCGTGTGTGCCTGACCGGGAAGCGGTCCTTCGTAAAAGTGGAGGAATTCTGAACATTCCAGAGGTCGATCGAGTGGTTGACCAGTCTCTCGCTACATCATGACAGTCAGTTTTCGGCTTTCTCTACTGAGGTGCTCGCCCGGCCGAACCGGGGCACAATCGCAGTAGTTCTCCTGGTGCCGCATTAGCCGATGATACGGAACGTAAGGCAGCAAAACACAGGAGCCGGGCAAACCCAACATTTGACCAAAGACATGATTCGGAGCTGATGCATATAAGGCCTAACTCGAGACGCCGAACACTCCCTGAGGTGTTCGGTCTTTATGATGACGGGCAGATCCATGCCCTAAGCCCCTAGTGTCCAGGTACACGCATGATCCTCTGACGCGGCCGATGCCAAAATGTCAGCCTCTTCTCTGGCTATGGTGAGAAACCAGGGGATGTATAGCAATAAGAGACAGTAAAAAAGGTTTACGCAGGGTCTTAATCTGAAAAGAATCCTTGTAACGGGTCCCTACTGCACATCTGCGCCTGTGTCTCCGTTGTGCTACATCCTGGACGGGTGTAACACGATGTTCATCTGTAAAAGAGAAGAACTTAGTTTGAAAAGAAATCGTGTGAAAAATGTATTTAAAACAGAGCATGAATAAGTGAATAAAGTTGAGCTTTTATTGGCTCTTTATTGCTCATACGCACAGCCCCTTGTGAAAGGGAGTGCGGCTAGGGAGCCCCTAGTCTATTTATGCCGGACTCGTCTTGCCGTGTCCGGGGTCTTTGAACGACCTTTTAATGAGATGATGCCGCGTGGACCGGGCATTTTAAGTGTAAGAGACGCGTAGTGCGGTGTTGCGTTAAAGCGGGCGAAAGCTTCGCGTCCCAATAGTGCTTGATGGCTGCTTTTGAATGGGGCGTCCCATCCATTAGGACTTGTGTAAATTGTAGTCCGTTGATTATAGGATCCAATATCAGAGCAGTCCATCCTGCGTTTCGAGTACTTCTGGAATAGTCCAGGTGGTCGAAAGTAATTGGTTTTGACATCCAATCTTGAGGTTCCGCTGGGGTGGACCGTGCGACACCTACTTTGGCGGGTGCCGTACTGTTTTTCCGTATTATCACATGAAGTGAGTTTACTGTTTTGACTTCTTGTGGGAAAGTCTTTTGTTTTCCGGCGCTCTGCTGGTGGGGTTTGTCGTCATCCTTGCTTGGCGCGTCGAGCCCCTTGTGTTCGGCGTTGAGTCGGCCAGACTGTTTGAAGACCCAACAATCTCGGTGGGTGTGGTTTGCAGGCCTTCCGGAGGTACTTGGATTTGACATATCCGATCCAAAATTTTGTTTAAGTTGGATAGCTCATCACTGTTGTCCTTAAGAGGCAGTGTTTTGTTGTTCGGCCGCGAGCTTTTGAATCCGGCGTTGATCGCCGTGTTCCTTGGGCTTTTTTCTTTATTTCGGCGCTGGTCCTTTCTGCGCGTGATTTTCCGTTTCCGTCTATGATCTCGGATGTACTCGGGTCGCTGGTGCTGCATCTTGCCAGCCAGTTGTCTTCCGCCGCGCAAAAGCGGGTCATGAGGCTTCTTAGCGCGGCCATTGTTCTCGGCTTCTCTTGGCCGAGGTGTCTGGCGAGCCATTCGTCTCGGATATTATGTTTGAAAGCTGCTAAGGCTTCGGCGTCCGGACAGTCGACTATTTGGTTCCAGAATTTGCGCGCTGACTCTCCGGGCTGTTGAGTTATGTGACTTAAATCGTGTGCATCCGGAGGGCAGACATAAGTCCCTTGAAAATTTGTTCTAAACGCGTCCTCGAGCTCTTTCCAACTTCCAATAGTATTTCCTGGGAGGCTTTTGAGCCAATGCCGAGCTGGCCCTTTGAGCTTAAGGGGTAGGTATTTTATGGCGTGGAGATCATCTCCCCTATCCATGTGTATGTGCAGGATGTAATCCTCAATCCAGACTCCAGGGTCTGTTGTTCCGTCGTATGCCTCTATGTTTACGGGCTTGAACCCCGCTGGGATTTCATGATCCAGCACCTCATCGGTGAAACATAGTGGGTGTGCGGCGCCCCTGTATTTAGGTGTGCCATTATCTTCGAACATTCGACGTGTTGAGTTCCTTCCTGGGGCCTTCTTTTTTGGCCCATAGATGGACCTGACCGGACCATCCGTTTTGCGAGGATATTTATATGTGTCATGTGCTGGTTTATGTGCGGCGCCGCTTGCCGCTCCTGGCATGTCGTCTGGTCGTCTATTCGGCCAAGTGGCCTCTTTGCTTTTTGTCTATGGGGGCTCTATGGCCTCCTCGTCGAATTCTGGCAGCAGCTTGCGCTCCGGGTAGCTCTTTGTTTGGTGGCCATTGCCATATTTGTCCGCGGTCTTGAGTACTTTGCTCCACCTCATTCTGAGTATGTCTTCCACTGTTTTGAGCTTCCGTTTTTCCTTCTTCAAACTTCTTGCAGTGGCGACAAGCCTTTTTTGGAGGTTCTTGTGCTCCGGTGGTATGTCCGGCGTGAGATCGTCCGGACTGTTGTTTTCGCCGAGGATGAGCCGGTCGTCCGGTTCATCCTGTTCCGATGGCTGCTTGGTTGTATGCTCGTCGCCCATTGGTTTGCCCTGCTCTATGGCTGGGTCATTATGGGTGCTGTTGTTATCGAGGCGGGACTTGGGGCGGCGCTTGCGTTGCCGTTTTGGTTGTTTTTCGGGGGAGTTATCCTTCTCCGCGTCCCGTTGTTCCTCGTTATCACTCCCTTTTGGGGTGTCCACCATATATACGTCATGAGTGGGTTTCCAGTGCTCGGTAGGCGCTGGTTCTTGGTCGTCTCCGGCGTCGTCGTCCGTATCGTCGATGTCTTCCGAGTCGTAGTTTAGCATGTCGGTTAGATCGTCGATAGTGGCTATAAAGTGGGCGGTGGGTGGGTTTTGAATTTCTTCATCATCCGCATCCCAACCGTCCTGACCGTAATCCGGCCAGGGCTCTCCTGATAACGAGAGATGCTTTAGCGAATTCAGGACGTCGCCAAAGGGCGAGTGCTGAAAGATGTCCGCAGCGGTGGACTCCATGACCTGCGCCCAATCGGGTTCGATTGGCGGGGGCGCAGGAGGTTCGGAGTCCGGCAAGGAGTCCGGCACCTCGGAGTCACGGGGTTTGCAAGGGACAAGGTCCGTATTCGGTTCCATCGCCGTAGAAGTTGCAGCTCCCGAGGCGGTGTCCAGCCACCTGTCCTCGATCTGCGTGGTCGGCTCCGAACTATGGGTCGGAGCGGACTCGTGTGCGGCCTCTAGGGTACTGTCCGGCGGCAGAGCTAAATCATGCCCATCGTGACAGTGCGGCGCGCTCGGCTGTGGCTCGAATCCATCGAAGATCAAGTCTCCGCGGATGTCAGTCGTGAAGTTTAGGCTTCCAAATCTGACCTGATGGCCAGGGGCGTAGCTTTCGATCTGCTCCAGACGGCCAAGTGAATTGGCCCGCAGTGCAAAGCCGCCGAACACGAAGATATGTCTGGGGAGAAAAGTCTCGCCCTGGACGGCGTTGTTGTTGATTGAAGAAGCCATCAAGCCTATCGGTGACGACACAGAGGAACTCTCAATGAAAGCACCAATGTCGGTGTCAAAACCGGCGGATCTCGGGTAGGGGGTCCCGAACTGTGCGTCTAGGCGGATGGTAACAGGAGACAAGGGACACGATGTTTTTACCCAGGTTCGGGCCCTCTCGATGGAGGTAAAACCCTACTCCTGCTTGATTGATATTGATGATATGGGTAGTACAAGAGTGGATCTACCACGAGATCAAGGAGGCTAAACCCTAGAAGCTAGCCTATGGTATGATTGTTGTAATGGTTGTTCGTCCTACGGACTAAAACCCTCCGGTTTATATAGACACCGGAGAGAGCTAGGGTTACACAGAGTCGGTTACAATGGTAGGAGATCTACATATCCGTATCGCCAAGCTTGCCTTCCACGCCAAGGAAAGTCCCATCCAGACATGGGACGAAGTCTTCAATCTTGTATCTTCATAGTCTTGGAGTCCCGCCGATGATGATAGTCCGGCTATCCGGACACCCCCTAGTCCAGGACTCCCTCAGTGGGTGACAAGGTTCTCGTCAAACTGCAACCCTACATACAGTCTTCCGTCACTCCAAGAGCAAATCACAAGCTGGCTTACAAGTTCTACGGACCGTTCTCCGTCATTGAAAAGATCAACGAGGTGGCGTACAAACTTCAACTTCCCCCACAAGCAACAGTCCACCCGATGTTCCACGTTTTGCTGCTATGGCAAGCTCTCCTTCCGGGTATGGCTGTTGAACCTCACCTTCCTCATTGTTTGGATGATCTAGCTGTGCCGGAAGCAATTCTCTAGACCCGCTGGCGCAAGAACAAAGATGGCGTCCGAGAGCAAGTGAAGATACAATGGTCAGCTACTTCCAACCTGGGCATCACTTGGGAAGACAAAACCAGCTTGATGGCCCGGTTTCCACATGCGGAGGCTTGAGGGCAAGCCTCTTCCCAAGGAGGAGGGGATGTCAGCGACCCTGACAGTGGGGAACCACAAGGCAGCACCGTCCGCACCCGCCAGGCTTCACAAAGGCCCACTCGCCTCCGACGGCCCAACCCAAGGGTCCATGGGCGAGACTGGGCCAACTGAAGCGCCTGCGGCTGCTACTAAAGTAAGCGTCACCGAGAGGAAGGGCATCTAGTGGATCATGGCAAAGGCGGCACGGCTCTTATCCCCTTCCCCTTCGTCCCCTGCGACGAACCCTAGCTACTCCATTCTTGTAATTCCCTCTGTAATCGCCAGTGAATCATGCCTCTGAGAGGAATTGTTGCTAGTAATTGAGATCCTTCCTACTATATCCTATCATCTCGTATCAGAGACCATCCCTCCTCCCTTCCGCTCCACTCTGGACAACCTCATCGAAACCCGTCGCATGCGGCAAGCGCGTTCCGTGCTCGCGGCCATGGATCCGTCAATCCAGGCATTCCTCGACCGTCTCGACACCAACATGAAGGCCCAGTCCAAGGCAATCGCTGAGAAACAACTCTCTACGGCCAAGATCGACGAGCTCATTGCATGGCGGCCCGATCTGGAGAAATGGGTCGCCGATCTGGGCGATGCGGTGGCAGCGCTTTAATGGGCGCAGCCGCCGTCGACCATGGAGAACGAGGAGACGCAGGCGGCCGCACCGCTCCACGCCCCACCAGTGACGATCGGCGCCCACACAGGGGCCGGATCGGGCACGGTCGATGCTCCACAAGTGCCAGTGAGCCACGACCTACTACATCTTCCACGGGGGTCCGCGGCGGCGTCCTTCCAGACCCCGCCGCCACCTCCGGCAACGGGTCAGTACAATGACGTGATGGCATCCCCTTCTTCTTCCCTGTCTCCGTTTGCACATGCCAGTCAACTTCTCTCCGGGCTGGGACAGACACACCCGTCCATCTCGTTTGTGCAGTTCACGGGCAACAACCCGAATCTATGGAAAACGCTGTGTGAACAATATTTTCATATGTTTGGAATCTCGCAGTCATTTTGGGTGCCGATGGCTGCTCTGAACTTTTCAGGTTCAGCCTCGGTGTGGTTACAGTCTATCCAAAAACGTCTTGCAGATTTCACCTAGGAATCTTTCACTAGTTTACTCTGTACTCGTTTCGGGCGTGATCGGCACCAAACGCTGATTAGACAGTTCTACACTGTCCGCCAAACTTCTACAGTCGCTAGTAACATTGAGCAAATTGAGCTGATTATAAATCATCTTGCATATTATTCGGATACTATTCACCCATTCTACTTTTTGACTCGTTTTGTGGAGGGCTTGCGAAAGCATTTCCGCACGGTGGTGCTCGTACAGCGACCGCCTGATCTGGATACGGCCTGTGCCCTGGCGTTGCTGCAAGAGGAAGTGGCGGACGGGGAGTTTGGCACATTGCCGCGGCCACCCGACGCAACGCCAAAGCCGGGCGCACCAATGCCGCTCCCACTGCCCCCGGCGCGCACGGTACCCACGGCCCCCGCGGCAGATCGCCGCGGCACTGATGCCACCCGTGCCGAGGGGTCCAAATTAAAGACACTCCGTGATTACAGGCATGCTCGAGGCCTCTGCTTCAAGTGCGGCGATAGGTGAGGGGAAGATCACACATGCCCCACTTCCATGCAGCTACATGTCGTTGAGGAGCTGCTCGACTTGTTTGGCCTCGACAACGCCATCGAGATCCCTACACCGGCCGGGCCACTGCGCCTGGTCGGCCACGACGCTTCTGCAACAACCTGTGAGTCCATCAACGTAGTTCAGCTGCAAGGGCTCTGCAACCGAGGTGTCGTCTCGCATGTGGTGCATCTGTGCATGGTCGAGCCTGCGCAGGCAGCTACAACTCCAGTTCCTGATTGCATCCAGCGCGTCATCGATGAATTTCCCGATGTTTTCACCGAGCCAACATGCCTTCCCCCAAGGCGTTCTTGCGACCACAGGATACCATTTATCCCTGGATCTCAGCCGGTCAACATCAGACCGTACCGTCACAAACCAGAACACAAAACGAAGATCGAAACTCAAGTGGAAGAACTGCTGAAATCAGGGGTCATCCAGCGAAGCACCAGCCCCTTTTCTTCACCGGTCATTCTGGTCAAAAAGAAGGACGGCATGTGGCGACTTTGTATAGATTACAGGCAGCTCAATGCACTTACAGTAGTGCCCAAATACCCCGTGCCTATCATTGAAGAACTTTTGGATGAACTTCATGGCGCAAAATGGTTCTCCAAACTGGATCTCTGTGCAGGCTACCACCAAATCCGTCTGGCACCAGGAGAGGAGTACAAGACCGCGTTTCAGACGCACCTACGACACTTTGAGTTCACAGTTGTGTCATTCAGGCTTGCAGGGGCACCAACCACCTTCTTGGGAGCAGTGACCACAACACTCAAACCAGTTAACCGCGCCTGCGTCGTGTCCTTCTTCGACAAGATCCTGGTTTTCAGCTTCTCACTAGAAGAGCACGCTGAACATCTGCGCCAAGTGCTGGCACTGCCGAGGAAGGATTGCTGGAAAGCTAAAATGAGCAAGTGTGTTTTCAGTCAACAACAAATCTCATACCTGGGTCACACCATCAGCGCCCAGGGCGTGTCCACCGATCCATCCAAAATTGCAGCCGTGCAGGACTGGCAGGCACCGTCTGATGTCAAAGGAGTCTGCAGCTTCTTAGGGCTCGCATGCTACTATAGACGCTTCGTCAGAAACTTTGGGGTAATTGCACGACCCTTATTCAATCTGCTCAAGAAGGGAGTGCCTTTACACTAGACGTCCACCACAGAAACAACATTCCAAGTTCTGAAACAGCAACTTATCTCTACACCTGTCTTGGCGCTGCCAGATTTCAAACAGCCATTCGTCGTTGAGACTGATGCCAACGACCACGGCATCGGGGCAATTTTGCAACAACAAGGGCACCCTATAGCGTTCATGGCAAGGTGGTTAGCCCGCGGTATCAAGGCCTTTCGACCTATGAGAAGGAATATCTCGCTATAGTTGTAGCGGTGGATCAATGGCGTCCTTACCTCCAACATGCTGAGTTCATCATTCTCACCGATCAGAAGAGCTTAATTCACTTGGAAGAGCAGAGCCTAACCACTCCATGGCAGCAGAAGGCTTTTACCAAGCTCCTTGGCCTCCGCTACCAAATCAAGTACAAGAAAGGCGTTGAGAATGCAGGGTCAGACGCTCTGTCAAGAGCAAACCCATCTGAATTCCTGAACAGCATCACTTCTTGCGTACCCGCCTGGCTCGAAGACGTCGTCAACAGCTACAACAACAATCCACATGCCTCTCGTCTCCTGGAGCAGCTGGCTCTTCAGCAAGATCCGAAAGGCCGTTTTTCTCTGGAATAAGGAATCATTCGATTCTGTGGTAGAATTTGGCTAGGAGGAGGCACGCAAATACAACAACGCAGTATTCCTGCTTTCCACGACAGCCCGATGGGGGACACTCCGGATTTCCAGTGACTTATCGTCGCATCCGGCGCTTGTTTGTGTGGCCGAAGATGAACACGCATATCCTCCAATACGTGCGCTGCTGTCAAATATGTCAGCAGGCCAAACCAGACCGGGCTGCTTCCCCGGGCCTACTCCAACCACTGCCTGTGCCCAACAAGCCACGGGAGATGATCTCTATGGACTTCATCGACGGCCTCCCTCAGTCCAGCAAATTAAATTCAATTGCCTTCTGGTCGTGGTCGACAAGCGTACCAAGTTTGCCTATTTTCTGCCTCTTGCTCACTCCTACACGACAGCATCACTCGCGCAACTATACTTACACCAAGTCTACAAGATCCACGGCCTGCCAGCAGCTATTGTGTCTGACAGAGACCCGGTGTTTACTAGTCACTTTTGGCAAGAACTTTTCAAAGGGGCAGGAACAAAATTAAGATTGAGCACTGCAAACCATCCTTAGACGGACGGGCAAACGGAGAGGGTGAATCAGTGCGTGGAAACATTTCTGTGCTGCTTCACACAAGCCTGCCCGCGGCGCTGGAGTTTTTGGATACCCTTGGCACAGTTCTGGTACAACAATGCCCACCATTCGGCCATCAACATGACGCCATTCAAAGCCATGTTCGGCTACGAGCCCCATCACTGGGGAGTCTCAGCAGAAGGTACTTGCTCCATCCCCGCGCTGCAATCTTGGCTTGATGAGCGCGCCATTGTTCAAGCCCTACTACAACAACACCTCAATCGAGCACAATAGCTGATGAAAGATCAGGCTGACAAGAAGCACTCCTTTCGGGTTTTCGAAGTGGGTGACAAGGTTTTCCTCAAACTGCAACCCTACATACAGTCTTCCGTCGCTCCAAGAGCAAATCACAAGCTGGCTTATAAGTTCTACGGACCCTTCCCCATCATTGAAAAGATCAACGAGGTGGCGTACAAACTTCAACTCCCCCCACAAGCAACAGTCCACCCGGTGTTCAACATTTCGCTGCTATGGCAAGCTCTCCTTCCGGGTATGGCTGTTGAACCTCACCTTCCTCATTGTTTGGAAGATCTAGCTGTGCCGAAAGCAATTCTCCAGACCCGCTGGCGCAAGAACAAAGATGGCGTCCGAGAGCAAGTGAAGATACAATGGTCAGCTACTTCCAACCTGGGCATCACTTGGGAAGACAAAACCAGCTTGATGGCCCGGTTTCCACATGCGGAGGCTTGGGGGCTAGCCTCTTCCCAAGGAGGAGGGATGTCAGCGCCCCCGACAGTGGGGAACCACAAGGCAACACCATCCGCACCCGCCAGGCTTCACCAAGGCCCACTCGCCTCCGACGGCCCAACCCAAGGGTCCATGGGCCAGACTGGGCCAACTGAAGCGCCTGCGGCTGCTACTATAGGAAGCGTCACCGAGAGGAAGGACATCCAGTGGATCACAGCAACGGCGGCACGGCTCTTATCCCCTTCCCCTTCCTCCCTCGCGATGAACCCTAGCTACTCCATTCTTGTAATTCACTCTGTAATCGCCACTGAATCCTGCCTCTGAGAGGAATTGTTGCTAGTAATCGAGATCCTTCCTACTATATCCTATCTACCGCACACAGGTGGGAGAGATCAACAGATCAACTTGTGTGTTTAGAGGTGCCCCATTGCCCCCGTATATAAAGGAGTGGAGTAGGGGGGAGGGCCGGCCCTCCAATGGCACGCCCTGGAGGAGTCCTACTCCCACTGGGAGTAGGATTCCCCCCCTTCCAAGTAGTAGGAGTAGGAGTCAAGGAAAGGGAAAAGAGAAGAGAAGGAAGGAGGGGGCGCAGCCCCTCCCCCTAGTCCAATTCGGACTAGGCCTTGGGGGGTCGCACAACCTCCCCTCTCTCTTTCCCCTAAAGCCCAATAAGGCCCATTGAAAGTGCAACTATCCCTAGGTGGTTTTGGTAATTCATAACAACATATAGCTCATTGAGCTAATGCTATTCCAAGACTATTATTTCAGGAAAGATCAACGAATGGCATGGCATGGATGATGAAAGTGGATCCCTCAAAATACTAAGGACAAAGGATTGGCTCAAGCTCAAAAGCTCAAGACTCTTCATTTTACATTTTAGTGATCCAAGATCATATTGAGTCTATAGGAAAAGCCAATACTATCAAGGAGGGATGAGGTGTTGCTTAATGAGCCTCTTGCTTCATGTGCTTGCTGATATGCTCCAAAACCCTCAACTACTTTCCCACATCCACAAATGACCTAAACCCAAAGCCAAAATCGGTCACACCGATTCTTCCTATTCGGCACCACCGATTCCAAAAGTCATAGCCACTGCCACAAACCCTAAGCAAATCGGTCTTACCGATAGGGATCTCGGTCTCACCAAGATGGGATTGTAATCTCTCTGTTTCCCTTCGTAACGTTTCGGTCTAACCGAAGTGAGCGATCGGTCCCACCGAGATTGCAATGTAAACTCTCTGTTTCCTTTTTGTAACATTTCGGTCTCACCGAAAAGAGCAAATCGGTCCCACCGAGTTTACCTGACCAACTCTCTGGAAAGCTTATTACCAAATCGATCTTACCGAGTTTGTGTAATCGGTCTTACCGAGATTATGTTATGCCCTAACCCTAACCGAATCGGTCTCACCAAGATGCATGTCAGTCCCACCGAAAATCACTAACGGTCACTAGGTTTACTAAATCGGTCCGACCGAGTGTGTTGAATCGGTCCCACCGAGTTTGGTAAATTGTGTGTAACGGTTAGATTTTGTGTGGAGGCTATATATACCCCTCCACCTCCTCTTCATTTATGGAGAGAGCTATTAGAACAAACCTACACTTCCAACTTACCATTTCTGAGAGAGAACCACCTACTCATGTGTTGAGGCCAAGATATTCCATTCCTACCATATGAATCTTGATCTCTAGCCTTCCCCAAGTTGCTTTCCACTCAAATCTTCTTTCCACCAGATCCAAAACCTATGAGAGAGAGTTGAGTGTTGGGGAGACTAACATTTGAAGCACAAGAGCAAGGAGTTCATCATCAATGCACCATTTGTTACTTCTTGGAGAGTGGTGTCTCCTAGATTGGCTAGGTGTCACTTGGGAGCCTCCGACAAGATTGTGGAGTTGAACCAAGGAGTTTGTAAGGGAAAGGAGATCGCCTACTTCGTGAAGATCTACCGCTAGTGAGGCAAGTCCTTCGTGGGCGACGGCCATGGTGGGATAGACAAGGTTGCTTCTTCGTGGACCCTTCGTGGGTGGAGCCCTCCGTGGACTCGCGCAACCGTTACCCTTCGTGGGTTGAAGTCTCCATCAACGTGGATGTACAATAGCACCACCTATCAGAACCACGCCAAAAACATCCGTGTCTCCAATTGCGTTTGAATCCTCCAAACCCTTCCCTTTACTTTCTTGCAAGTTGCATGCTTTAATTTCCGCTGCCTATATACTCTTTGCATGCTTGCTTGAATAGTGTGATGTTTGATTGACTTGTCCTAAAGTAGCTAAAATCTGCCAAACTCTAAAATTGGGAAAAGGTTAAGTTTTCAATTGGTCAAGTAGTCTAATCACCCCCCCCCTCTAGACATACTTCAAGGTCCTACACCCATATACTCCCCGGCGAATTCCCGTAACTCTCCGGTACTCTGAAAAATACCCGAATCACTCGAAACCTTTCCAATGTCCGAATATAGTCGTCCAACATATCGATCTTTACGTCTCGACCATTTTGAGACTCCTCGTCATGTCCCCGATCTCATCCGGGACTCCGAACTACCTTCGGTACATCAAAACACATAACTCATAATGTAAATTATCACCGAACGTTATGCGTGCGGACCCTACGGGTTCGAGAACTATGTAGACATGACCGAGACACGTCTCTGGTAACCAATAGCGGAACCTGTATGATCATATTGGCTCCCACATATTCTACGAAGATTTTTATTGGTCAAACCGCATAACAACATACGTTTGTTCCCTTTGTCATCGGTATGTTACTTGCTGGAGATTCGATCGTCGGTATCTCACTACCTAGTTCAATCTCGTTACCGGCAAGTCTCTTTACTCGTTCCGTAATGCAAGGAGGACGACGGTGGCAATCCGAAAGATGAAACCCCCGGGCAAAAGCCAAATCGGCGGCGCAGACACCGCTCAAAGTCCAGCAATAGTAAAAATAGCGACAAGAGCGCAAGAAGGATCGACATACCAGCAAACTCCGAAGGCAATAACGACCACATGGACCCAGCGATGGAGCAGGATGAGCCATGTCACACCGAACTGAGTTCGGAGCAGATGCCCGATCACAATGATCCAGAGGGACGAGTCCATCAAACCGCCCCAGGACAAGAACACAATCCGGACGATGATGCATTCATCATTCCGGACGAACGCGTGAAACGAGATAACCTCCACAGGAAGCTTATGGCCATAGCGAGAAGTCTAAAGAAGCAGAAGCAACGACTCAAAGCTGCATAGGAAACGCTCAGTCGCAGATGGAATAAAGTGCTAGACACCAAAGAAAGATATGGCGATGATCGCCATACAAAGAGCTATCCCAAACGCAAGCTACTGCCAGAATTCGACGACGAGGCCGTTCCACCAAAGAATAATACGACGAGGAGACCAGACGTACCACATCACAACCGCAACAGAACGGCTACTGACGTCGCGCACGATCTACGTGAGCATCTGGATAAGCAAGCCGGTGTGTCCAGGTCCATCTACGGATCTAAAGGACACACCCCAGCGAGGGACTATGGTCACCAGAACGATCATACAAACCAAATACCAGTTTGGAATAAGCTCCGGACACAGCAACAACCAACTGCATGCCACAGCGCGTCCAGATACAGAGGGGCTGCCCGCCCCCTGTGCTTCACCGAAGAAGTATTGGACCATGAATTCCCACAAGGTTTCAAACCTATGAACATAGAGGCATACGACGGAACGACAGACCCAGGGGTCTGGATCGAGGATTTTATCCTGCATATTCACATGGCTCGTGGGGATGACCTCCACGCCATGAAATACCTTCCCCTCAAGTTGAAGGGACCAGCTCGACACTAGTTGAAAAGCCTCCCCGAAAATTCAATTGGGAGTTGGGAGGAACTCGAGGACGCTTTCAGGGCCAATTTTCAAGGGACTTATATCCGGCCTCCGGATGCGGACAATCTAAGTTACATAATCCAACAGCCCGGAGAGTCTGCCCGTAAGCTTTGGAACAGATTCCTCACTAAGAAGAATCAAATTGTCGATTGTCCGGACGCCGAAGCCTTAGCGGCATTCAAACGTAGCATCCGCGACGAATTGTTCGCCAGACACCTCGGCCAAGAAAAGCCAAGGACAATGGCAGCCCTAACAAGCCTTATGACCCGCTTTTGCGCGGGTGAAGATAGCTGGCTAGCCCGTAAAGGCACCAGCGACCCCGGCACATCCGAAATAAGGGAGGGCAATGGGAAGCCACAGCGTAATAAACACAGACGCCAAAACAAGGAAGAGAGCCCGGACAACACAACGGTCAATGCCAGATTCAGGGGCTCTCGACCTGATCAGCAAAAGAAGCCATTTAAAGGCAGTAAAGAGGGACCGTCCGGTCTGAACAGAGTCCTGGACAGACTGTGCCAAATTCATGGCACCCCGGAGAAACCTGCGAACCACACGCATAGAGAATGCTGGGTCTTCAAGCAGGCCGCAAATTAAAAGCCGAACACAAGGGGAGGGAAAGTCCAAGTGAAGACGAGGATGAACCTCGCCAGCCGAACACTGGGGGACAGAAAAAATTCCCGCCAGAGGTTAAAACAGTAAACATGATCCATGCGACTCACACATCCAAGACAGGGCACGAACGCGCGCTCAGAGACGCGCACGATATAGAGCCCATCGTACCCACATCTAACTACTGGACGTCTTATCCGATCACCATCGGTCACATGGACGGCCGAACTAGTATTCGGCGCGGAGGATCAGAGGCCTTGGTGCTTGACCCAATAATCGACGGATACCGTCTCACCCGTGTCCTCATGCACGGCGGCAGTAGTCTCAATCTAATATACGAGGACACTGTCCGTAGGATGAGGATAAACCCATCCAGAATTAGCCAAAGCAACACCACCTTTGAAGGGGTGATACCAGGCATTGAAGCCTACGGTAGGGGCTCCGCCGTACTGGAGGTAACATTTGGCTCCCCGGGCAACTCCAGAAGCGAAGAACTACTCTTCACCATTGCACCCTTCCAAAGCGGCTATCATGCACTGCTTGGAAGAACGGCCTTCACCCGCTTCAACGCATTGCCGCACTATGGCTACCTTACACTCAAGATGCCCGGTCCATGTGGCGTCATCACCGTTAGCGAAATCACAGAGCGCTCTTCACGCGCAGAGGAACACGCGACGGCCCTGGCGGCCGGACTATAAGCGGTCTCCAATATCAGAAAACATGACTGGTCATTAAGACCACAGACACAGTTCAACGAGTCCGGTAACCCGGATAAAATTAAACCAGGGCACCATATATGTAATCCCATAGCGGACACCAGGGGCTATAAAATATTTAATACAACCCCACACTTGGCTCAACCTTATTTGCAGGCCAACATCTTACACTTTTACTATCCATCGCATACTTACATTGTACTCTCCTAAGAGTTTTCCTTTTTCCATAGACAACGTTCGCACGATACCCTTCCAGGATACGGCACAACAGAGACAAAGGCACAGACGTGCAGCAGGGCCCCATTCAAGAGGTTTCTTTTTAGATTAAGCCCCTGTGTAAACCGTTCCCATTGCCTCTTGTTGTTTAACCATCCCATGGGTTCCATACCCACAGAGGATACTGTCGTTATTGGCATTTCGCCATGACAGATTACCACACGTACCTGGAAACACAGGGTTCATAATGAATGGGCATTCTTGAGCTCATCTTCTGTAATAAAGCCCGAATACCTTCGGGAGTGTTCGGCGTCACGAGTTTGGCCTTATATGCATCAGCTTCGAATCATGTCTTTGGTCAAATGTTGGGTTTGCCCGGCTCCTGGGTTTGCCGCCTTACGTTCCGTTATTATCGGCTAAGGCGGCCAAAGGAGAACTACTGCGATTGTGCCCTGGTTATTCCGGATGAGCACCTCAGTAGAGAAAGCCAAAAACTGACTGTCATGATNAACATGACTGGTCATTAAGACCACAGACACAGTTCAACGAGTCCGGTAACCCGGATAAAATTAAACCAGGGCACCATATATGTAATCCCATAGCGGACACCAGGGGCTATAAAATATTTAATACAACCCCACACTTGGCTCAACCTTATTTGCAGGCCAACATCTTACACTTTTACTATCCATCGCATACTTACATTGTACTCTCCTAAGAGTTTTCCTTTTTCCATAGACAACGTTCGCACGATACCCTTCCAGGATACGGCACAACAGAGACAAAGGCACAGACGTGCAGCAGGGCCCCATTCAAGAGGTTTCTTTTTAGATTAAGCCCCTGTGTAAACCGTTCCCATTGCCTCTTGTTGTTTAACCATCCCATGGGTTCCATACCCACAGAGGATACTGTCGTTATTGGCATTTCGCCATGACAGATTACCACACGTACCTGGAAACACAGGGTTCATAATGAATGGGCATTCTTGAGCTCATCTTCTGTAATAAAGCCCGAATACCTTCGGGAGTGTTCGGCGTCACGAGTTTGGCCTTATATGCATCAGCTTCGAATCATGTCTTTGGTCAAATGTTGGGTTTGCCCGGCTCCTGGGTTTGCCGCCTTACGTTCCGTTATTATCGGCTAAGGCGGCCAAAGGAGAACTACTGCGATTGTGCCCTGGTTATTCCGGATGAGCACCTCAGTAGAGAAAGCCAAAAACTGACTGTCATGATGCAGCGAGAGACTGTTCAACCACTTGAAGACTCACCGGAATCTTTAGGACTCCTCCGCATTAATGAAAGGCCGTTTCCTGACCATGTACATACGCGCCCGTATTTGGATGCACGCGAAGGTACCAGGGGCTACATAGTAGCCCCACCTTTAGACTCCCATGGCTAAGCGAAAGTGTTACAGCTATATAGTCCGGTTGCCTAGTTCGACGTGCGATCACCTCCTTAATGGACCATGACGTTGGATCAAGTGTGATTAAGCATATTTTTCGCGAACACCCACGCATTGTATGCGTGGGGGCTGAAGCCAACGACTGCTAACTTTCGGATTACTTATATACATATATAAAAACGGCTGCACAGGGGAGACAATCATCTTTTCAGGCAAAAACTATAAATATAGCCTCATAATCAAAATAAACATTGTCTTAAATGATTCGATTTATCACTCGAACAAGACATTCTTCGAGCATTGCGCCTCTATTAGTCGGGCACCTTTTGTGACCTGCGCCAAGTAGTGCTCGGCCGGATATTAGCCTCCCGCCGGATCCTGGGTCGCTACAATGGTGGACTCCATATCCGTCCAATAGGCTTTAACGCGGGCAAGAGCCATTCGTGCACCCTCTATGCACGCCAACCTCCTCATGGCATCGATCGGAGGCACGGCCCCAAGGAATTGTAGCACCAAACCAAAGTAGTTGTCCGACTTAGGCCCCTTCGGCCAAAGATGGTCTATTACAGACCGCATTGCAAGCCCGGACAGCCTATGAAGCTCCGCCACATCAGCCATCTTCTCATTTAACAGCAGCGGGCGAGTGGGAGCATTGAATTGCGACCAGAAAAGCTTCTCCACTTCCTTATCACCTTGATCCTCGAAGAACTTGGCAGTGTCAGCCGTACTATTTGCCAAGTCCGCATATGCGTCGGCCGGACTCCAGCGTCCATCCAGGGGAGCATACTTCGGATCCAAAAACTTCGTCCGTAGTAAGTAGGAGCCCCCAGCCACGATTTTATCGGCCTGTTGGAGCTCCTCCCGCATACCCCGGATCTCGGTCCGCATCTCCTTGGTGGCATTAAGTGCCTTATCCAGCTCGGCCAAGCTAGCCTTATTCTCCTTTTCAAGGAGTACATACCGTTCAGTGGCATTTTTTAACTCCACAGCCATTTCGGCTATCTTTTCCTCGCTTTGGAGATGAGCAGCCTGCTCGGCTCTCAATTCTTCGGCCGCCTTTAGGGCAGCCGCATTGCTAGCCCGAGCTTGTTCCTTGGCCTGAGCAAGTTCCGCCCGCAGGGCCTCCACAGCAGCAGCACCATCTGCAGTACAACCACATTGCATTAATATTATGCCCCTCTCACATTTTCCTATACAACATAATAAGGGAAGCAGAGCACATACACTGTGACTCGTCCAGCCGTTTGTTCTCCAGCGCGATATCGGCATCGATAGATCCGATCTGCCTCCTTAGTTCGGCAACTTCAACAGATTGGTCAGCTGCCGGATCCTTAGATACCTTCGCACATGTACAGCACAGCCATTACTATATGATCCCCCGTTTGCCGCCTATGGCGGCAACCAGAGTCTCAGGGGCTACTATCCATATGGAGCACACCTAGCGCATGCCTCACAGCCAAAAAATAGTGCATTTTTTACTACATACCTCAAAGCCTCTGAGCAGGCTCGTAAATGCCTCATTCAAACCGCTTGTAGCGGATGAAATATTCTTAAGCACCGTGCTCATTAATGAGCGGTGCTCCGCCGAGAGCGCAACTCGCTCTAGAAGACCTGTCAGTACGTCCGGCCGGGCATCGAACTGTGCCGGACCCTTCTCATCGCCCCCCGTGGGAGCCAAACGCTCCGGGCTCAGGGCGACTAACGTATTGGCCTCCGGCTTCGGTAGATCCGGACTCCTCCATGACGACACCTCAGTGTCGCCCGCTTCATGAGGCGGAGAGGTGGGTGGGGTCTCGCTCTCCATCATCACCGGAGGAAGATCCCCTGAAGACGAACTCTGTTGAGGAGAGCTGCTAGCCGGACTGCAAAAGACGAATCCTGGTTATTGATCTCGGAGAAACGCAGTACCCTTAGAATAGTGATTAACTTACAGCTCGGTCGAGGGCTGGCCCGTTGGCGGGCGTGACGTGGTGAGAACGCCCGTCGAGACAGAGCCCCCCGGGGACACTTTCTTCCCTTGTTTGGGCATCTCCGTCTCCAAGTCTTCGGAGGCGGCCCTTTTCTTCCCGCGCGGGGAGGTGGCCTCAGATTCCCCTCCCCGACTATCCTCCTCTGGGAGAAATCAATTCCCCCAGTCTGGATGCGTAGTGTATGAAGTTCGGCTTCGCTGCCCTTTCCTTCGCCTTTCCCTGAGAGCATTTTGCTAAGCACCCGGCCAAGCATCTTGGCAATGGTTGGACCCGGCGAGCCTTCAGGAAGTGGCGCCGGACACCTGATTCTCTCCGCCTTGTTGAGCCATTATTGGCCACCGAGGGTTTTTCAGAACAATGGTTATGGCAAATATAAACAGAGTGTCTGGCTTTAAGGTTACTTACTTGGGTATCTAGGCGATTGCAGCTTAGGCCTACATCCTCGATGGTGTCCGGACACTTTACTTGTGGTCCGAAGAATAATTTACACATCCCTTCGAGCTTCAGGCCGAAGAAGTGCTTAATAGTCCGCGGACCCTCCGGATTGAACTCCCACATCCGGAGAAGCCGACGTTTGCACGGCAACATCCGTCGGATTAGCATTACTTGAATTATGCTGAGAAGATTTATGTCCTTCTCGATAAGCTCCCGGATACGTCTCTGTAGTATTGGAACATCACTGGCGGGCCCCCGATTCCGTCCTACGTCGGTCCATGACGCCAACTATGATGGAGGGCCCGAACGGAACTCGGGGGCGGCTACCCACTTTGTGCCTCTGGGAGCTGTAACATAAAACTACCTATGTTGCCACACATCGGATACTTTCGGGAAAGAACCCTCTGGCCATGGGGCATCGGCGTTCCTGCTTATTATGGCACCTCTGCACTCCGCATGTCGCCCCTCGATCATCTTCGGCTTCACATTGAAGGTCTTGAGCCATAAGCCGAAGTGTGGGGTGACGTGGACAAAAGCCTCGCGCACAATAATGAACGACGAGATATGGAGGATAGCGTCCGGAGCCAGATCATGAAAATCCAACCCATAGTAGAACATGAGCCCCCTCACAAAGGGGTCGAGGGTGAGGCCCAGGCCGTGGAGGAAGTGAGGGACAAACACAATGCTCTCATTGGGCTCCGGTGTAGGGATAACTTGCCCTGGAGCAGGAAGCCTGTGCTTGATATCGGCGGTCAGGTATCCGACCTCCCTAAGCCTCGTAATGTCCTCCTCTTGGATCGAGGAGGCCACCCACTGGCCTTTAGGGTTGGATCCGGACATATTGGAGGATCTGGGGTGTTGGAGCTTAGTTCTTGGGTGTTGGAGCTCGAGGTGCGAGAAGGTGCAGGGGAGGTGGAAAAGAGGCATAGGCCTCAATCCCTTTATAAAGGGGGTGAATATCAAGAGTCCTCAGCGTGACCGCTTGAGACTTATCCAAAAATACTCGGAGTCATACCAATGGTCGTCGTGGGTTCACGCACGCCCATATTGATGGAAAATCCCATAGTAAGAGGAACACGATCTCTGCTTTGGCAGGATGTGCCAATAAAACCGCCTCGCAGCGCGAGTCG
Source organism: Aegilops sharonensis (assembly GCA_904067115.1). Classification (NCBI taxonomy): domain Eukaryota; kingdom Viridiplantae; phylum Streptophyta; class Magnoliopsida; order Poales; family Poaceae; genus Aegilops; species Aegilops sharonensis. The sequence continues at coordinate 556,283,876 of LR880970.1, forward strand.
AGGTGGGGAGGGAAACGCCGGTTCATGTTGGACCAGGCCACGATGCAAGGTCACGGCGTACGAAGATTGCCAGCAGATCAGATTTACACTATGTTCCCTGCAATGAAATGTGAAAATCATCTTGTGGATCTGGACACGGTCTACGTGTTCGATAACTACTTTGGAGTATTCGGAGAAGGAACCCGCCTTGCAATGCTGAAGACAAGACTGTGTGCCAAAATCATCGTCATTGAAGCCTGGTTCAGGGGCTACTGAGGGAGTCCTAGAGTAGGGGGTATCCGGACAGCCGGACTGTATACATCATCCGGACTTTTGAAGCGTGAAGATACAAGACTCAAGATTTTGGCCCGTGTCCGGATGTGACTCTCCTTTGCGCGGAAGGCAAGCTTGGCGATCCGGATATTGTGTTTCCTTCCTTGTAACCGACTCCATGTAAACCCTAGCCCTCTCCGGTGTCTATATAAATCGGAGAGGTTGGTCCTTAGAAGGCCGATCACAATTACAATCATACCATCATAGGCTAGCTCTTAGGGTTTAGCCTCTACGATCTCGTGGTAGATCTACTCTTGTACTACTCATATCTTCAATATTAATCAAGCAGGAAGTAGGGTTTTACCTCCATCGAGAGGGCCCGGACCTGGGTAAACATTGTGTCCCTTGCTTCCTGTTACCATCAGCCTAGACGCACAGATTGGGATCCCCTACCCGAGATCCGCCGGTTTTGACACCGATAACAGCCTTGGCCCCATACACAAGGAAGAAAGGAGTGAAGCCGGTTGACTTGTTTGGAGTGGTGCGCAGGCTCCAGAGGACGGCCGATAGCTCATCGATCCAGCAGCTGGCCGAGCGCTCGAGTGGCTCGACCAGTCGGGGCTTGATGCTGGAGAGGATGAGGCCGTTTGCTTGCTCGACTTGGCCGTTTGACTGCAGATGGGCAATGGACGGTAAGTCCAGTCAGATGCCCTGCGTCACGCAGAAACGAGCCAATGCTCCTTTGGAAAAATTTGTGCCATTGTCGGTGATGATGTTGTGTGGTATGCCGTACCGGATGGTGATATCTGCGATGAAGGTCACGGCAGTCGGACCATTCAACTTCTTGATTGGTTTTGCTTCAATCCACTTGGTGAACTTGTCGACGGCAACAAGCAGATGAGTCATGCCGCCACATGCTGTCTTGAATGGGCCCACCATGTCCAGCCCCCAGACGGCAAAAGGCCAAGTGAGGGGGTGGTCCTGAGTGCAGAAGCCGGTAGATGTTGCTTGGAGCTGAATTTCTGGCACCCCTTGCAATGCTTGACCAAGTCTTTGGCGTCTTCCAAAGCAGTCGGCCAGAAGAAACCATGGCGGAAAGCCTTGGCAACAAGTGATCTTGAGGCCGCGTGGTGGCCGCATTCGCCTTGGTGGATATCTTTGAGGATTGCCATGCCTTTCTCTGGCTCGACACATCGCTGGAAGACTCCAGTCACGCTGCGCCTGACGAGCTCTCTGTTTACTATCGTGTAGGCTCCTGCCCGACGCTGTACTTGCCAGGCCGAGATCTCATCAGTCGGCAGCTCTCTATTCACCAGAACGTTAAGAATGAGCTGTGCCCATGATGGCGCTGGGACTTCTTCTACTGTCAGCACGGCCACTGCAAATAGGGCGGTTGGGCTGGGAGGTGGTGGGTTGGAGTTGGCCATCGCCTATTGTATCATCGAAGTCCCCGGGCCGACTGCTGCAGTCCCCGGGCCGGGTGCGGCTGCAGTAGTCCCCGGTCAGGGTGCGGCTGCAGCAGTCTCTGAGCCGCCTACCGAAGTCCCCGAGCCGACTACTGAGGTCCCCAAGTCAGATCCGACTATTCCGGGGGCAGCCGACACGAAGATGGAATCAGATTCCGGCGAAGGCTTGATAGACAGCTTGAGGAGGCGCTAAAGGGAGACCCCAGTTGGTATGGCTTGCTGGGAGGAGCCGATTCGTGCCAAGGCATCTGCTTGCTTGTTGTCGGCCCGTGGAACGTGAAGGAACTTGCACCCTTCGAAATATCCACTGAGTTGCTGGACGAGGAAGCGGTAGCTTGCCATGTTTGCATCCTTGGCGTCCCAGTTGCCAGACGACTGTTGGACCACTAAGTACGAGTCGCCGTAGCACAGGATCTGGCGGATGCCGAGCTCTTTGGCCAGCCAGAGCCCGTGTACGAGCGCCTCGTACTCGGCCACATTATTTGAGGTGGCGAAGTGGATTTGCAATGTGTATCTGAGTTTGTCGCCTTTGGGAGAGGGTAAGGACGATGCCGGCTCCCAGACCGGTGCGCATCTTGGAGTCGTCAAAGTGCATCCGCCAATGGGTGGAATCCGGCGCTGGCGGCAGGTACTGGGTCTCGGCCCAGTCGACAAGGAAGTCGTCCAACGCTTGGGACTTGATGGCAGTGCGAGGCCGGTAGAAGATGGTGTATGGAGCCAGCTTGATGGCCCATTTGGCCACCCGGCCTGATGCATCCCGGCTGCCCATGATCTCGGCAAGCGGGGAAGTGCAGACGACCGTGATGGGATGCTCTTGAGAGTATGGCTTGAGCTTCTTGGCAGCAAAGTACACGATGTAGCACATCTTCTGATAGTGGGGATAGTTCTACTTTGAGGCTGACAACACCTCACTCGGATAGTACACGGGCCTCTGGACCGGCTGTGCCTTGCCGTCTTCTGGGTGTTGTACCACAATGACCGTGCTGACCACCCCGCTGGTTGCGGCAATGTAAAGAAGCATGGAATCATTGTCAGTCGGAGCCGCCAGGACATGCGGCGTGGTCAACATCTTTTTCAGCTGGAGAAAGGCTTCGTCTGCCTGGTCATTCCACTCGAAGTGAGTGGTTTTCTTCATGAGTTGATATAGGGGAAGAGCCTTCTCTCCTAGCCGACTGATGAAGCGGCTGAGGGACGCCAAGCACCCGGTGAACTTCTGGACGTCTCGCAGTCGGGTGGGTATCTCCATCCTCTTGATGGGTTTGATCTTCATAGGGTAGCACTCAATGTCGCGTTCAGAGACCAGGAAGCCGAGGAGTTGGCCGGCTGGTACTCCAAAGACGCATTTCTCATGGTTGAGCTTGATTTGAAAACGGCGCAGATTGTCAAATGTTTCATTGAGATCTTCCAGAAGGGTGTCGTGCTTCTCTGTCTTCACCACAATGTCGTCTACATAGACGTGGGCATTTCTGCCGAGCTGTTTGAGGAGGCACTTCTGCATGCAACGCTGAAAAGTGGCACCGGCATTTCTCAAGCCGAATGTCATGGTCAGGTAGCAGAAGGCTCCGAATGGTGTGATGAAGGCCGTCTTCAGGCGGTCGGCCGGGTTCAACTTGATCTGATGGTACCCTGAGTAGGCATCCAAGAAACTCAACAACTCGCATCTGGCTGTGGAGTCTATCACTTGATCAATCTGAGGCAAAGCAAACGAATCTTTGGGGCAAGCTTTGTTGAGGCTGGTATAATCAATGCACATGTGCCACTTGTTGTTCTTCTTCAGTACAAGGACTGGATTGGCAAGCCACTCTGGAAAGAACACTTCCATAATGAAGCCGGCTACTAGGAGCCGGGCTATCGCTTCACCAACAATTCTTATCTTCTCTTCCGACAGTTGGCGGAGGGGTTGCTTGACTGGTTTTGCATCTGCTCTGACATGTAGCTTGTGCTCGGCGAAATCCGTCGGAACACCCGACATGTCCTTAGGGGACCATGCAAAGATATCCCGATTCTCACGGAGGAAATCGACGAGCTTGCTTTCCTATTTGCTGTCAAGGTTGGTTCCTACAAGAGCGAACCTCTCTGGGTGGTCCGGGTCCAAAGGTATCTTCTTGGTTTCTTTGGCCGGCTGGAAAGAGCCCTGAGTCTCCGACTCCTTGGGATCTGGTGACAGGTCCGGCTGCTTGCCAGCCATGGCCACAACCCGGTCAAGGAGCTTCTTCTCCATGGCAATCACAAGGGACTCGGCCAGCCGACTGCTAGCTATGGCATAGGCGACCAACTTCTTATAGTCTCCGACTATGGTGATGATGCCCTTGGTTCCCGGCATCTTCATCTTGAGGTAGGCGTAAGGAGGTACTGCCATGGACTTGGCTAGAGCAGATTGCCAAGCAATGCATGATAAGAGCTTTCCAGGTCCACTACCTCAAACCAAATTGCTTCGCGGCGGAAGTGATCTTTGTCTCCAAAGAGGACACCTATCGTGTTCTTGTTAATTGGTGAGCAGGAAAGGCCGGGCACAATGCCATGGAAAATAGTTCGGCTGGGCTAGAGTTGCTTCACCTTGATGTTTAGCTTTTCCATGGTATCACGGTAAAGGATGTTGATGCTGCTACCGCCATCTATCAGGACTCGGGAAAAACGAGCAGCCTACCTCTTTGTTGCGAAGGTGGCATCCAACACCAGGGCATAGGAACCCGGAGAAGGCATTACCTCCTAGTTGTCGGCTCGGCTCCAACTGATGGGCTTCTCAGACCAGTGCATGAACTCTGGGACCTTGGAGGCGACAGTGTTGACCTCTTGGTGCTGCTGGCGCCGGCCGCGCCTATCATCGGCCTGGCTGGTGAAGACAACGTAGGCTTCGTGTTCCTCAGGGAATTCATCTTGGATGGCTCCGACTGCTGGATGGGCCACCGGCTGCTAAGGAGGCGGGGGCGGCTGGCCAGCAGGCAGAGGGGGTAGCAGCCCTTCGCCTTTGGAGATTTGGGTGAGCTAGTGGCACTTCTGAGTGGTGTGATTGGATGGCTTTGCACCGCTGTGGAACTTGCAGTGTGCATCAAGGGGCGAGCACAGGATCGCCGGTCGATCGTCCTCCTCAGTACATGTCGAGCTCGTCCAGCACACCTGGTCCGACGCGTTGCGCCCAAGGGCAGACACAGTTGTTCTCCACGTCGCTGGAGGGCAGCATGGTCGCTCCGGCCACGCCCACGGGTGTCATCGACCTCAACATGACACCGGGGTACAGTGGCGCTGGCCACATGTCTGAAGGGACGCAAAGGAAGCAGTCCCGGGCGTTTCGACGACATGCTTCAACGGCGTGCGCAAGCTGTTTGATGGAATGGCAGAGCTGGCGCCCACAGCCGACGACCCTGATTGCTCGACGTTCATGGAGAGCGTCATCTTCGAGGGCCATGGGGAGGCCTTCGAGCACCACGGTCGACACCAGCCTTTCGATCCCGAGGAGACCTAGAGCCAGGACGGCCGCGACCACTATAAGGACAATGATTTCACCGGTCATGATGAAGAGGAAGACGACCATGGCAACTCATGGCATGAAGATGATGACTTGTATTGTGAACATGAGGAGATTTCGCAAGAGCCATTGGTGCTAATCGATGATCTTACACTAAGGGTCGAGACCCAAAAGAGGAAGCAAAGTATTCGCATGAGGTCATACACTCAAAATGAGGACAAATTGATTTGTGGGCTGCAAGCAAAGCTGACTCATCCAACTCTGGATAAGATTTGCTCTCATTGTCTTCGCTCGAAGACATAGGATTTGGGTTGAGCATCACTTCAGGCATTCTGACTTAGTTCACTTGGACCCCACTTAACAGTACGGTGGTTCCTATGACTCAACAAAGAAGAAAAGGAAACAACGAAATCACACAGTCTTCGCGCTCCATAATCTTCACTCAATGTCTTCTCATGTCATAGTCTTCAATATGAATATCTTCACATACCACCATTGTCTTCAATGTCTTCATACATTTTTAGGGGTCATCTCCGGTAGGTAAACCGAATCAATGAGGGACACTACCTGCGTTATCCTACAATTCTCACAAACGCATTAGTCCCTCAACCAACTTTGTCGTCAATACTCCAAAACCAACTAGGGGTGGCACTAGATGCACTTACACATACATGTCACTCTTGATTCATTGCACATCCCGGTACACCGCCGGATGCATTCACATAGAGTCATATTTTGTTATAAGTATTGAGATTTAATTCTTGAGTTGTAAGTAAATAAAAGTGTGATGATCTTCATTATTAGAGCATTATCCCATGTGAGGAAAGGATGATGGATACTATGATTCACCCACAAGTCGGGATGAGACTCCGGACGAAAAAAAAGAGAAAAAAAAGAGGCCATAAAAAAAGAGGAGTCCCAAAAAAATAAAAATAAAAAGAGAAAATAAAAAATGAGAGAAAAAGAGAGAAGGGGCAATGCTACTATCCTTTTACCACACTTGTGCTTGAAAGTAGCACCATGATCTTCATGATAGAGAGTCACCTATGTTGTCACTTTCATATACTAGGGGGACTTTTTCATTATAGAACTTGGCTTGTATATTCCAATGATGGGCTTCCTCAAAATATCAAAGGTCTTCATGAGCAAGCGAGTTGGATGCACACCCACTTAGTTTCTTTTTGAGCTTTCATACATTTATAGCTCTAGTGCATCCGTTGCATGGCAATCCCTACCCACTCACATTGATATCTATTAATGGGCATCTCCATAGCCTGTTGATACGCCTAGTTGATGTGAGACTATCTTCTACTTTTTGTCTTCTCCACAACCACCATTCTATT
>LR880970.1:556292254-556320163 GCA_904067115.1 Aegilops sharonensis
TGCATGATTTAAATATTTTGTGTGATGAAGATAGAGCATAGCCAGACTATATGATTTTGTAGGGAGAGCTTTCTTTGGCCATGTTATTTTGAGAAGACATAATTGCCTTGTTAGTATGCTTGAAGTATTATCATTTTTATGTCAATATTAAACTTTTGTTTTGAATCTTATGGATCTAAATATTCTTGCCACAATAGAGAAGATCACATTGATAAATATGTTAGGTGGCATTCCACATCAAAAATTCTGTTTTTATCATTTACCTACTCGAGGACGAGCAGGAATTAATCTTGGGGATGCTGATACGTCTCCAACGTATCTATAATTTTTTATGTATTCATGTCATGTTTATAATATTTTTACATGATTTGGTTAGAACTAACCCGGACTGATGTTGTTTTCAGCAGAACTACCGTGGTGGTATTTTTGTGCAGGAATAATTGTTTTGGAATGCGCTGAAAATCAACGGGGATTTTTTCTAGAAAATATAAAAAATACTGGAATGAAGAGTTGCCGGAGGGGAGTCCCATGGGGCCCACGAGGGTGGAGGGTGCCCCACCCCCCTGGGGCACGCCACTGTGCCTCATGGACTCTTCGTGGTCCCTCCTAACTTGTTCTCGACTCCAACCTCTCCTATAAATACATAAACCTCCAGAAAATAACCTAGATCGGGAGTTCCGCCGCCGCAAGCCTCTGTAGCCACCAAAAACCAATCGGGACCCTGTTTTGGCACCTTGCCAGAGGGGGGAATCATCACCGGTGGCCATCTTCATCATCCTGGCACTCTCCATGATGAGGAGGGAGTAGTTCACCCTCGGGGCTGAGGGTATGTACCAGTAGCTATGTGTTTGATCTCTCTCTCTCTCGTGTTCTTGATTTGGCACGATCTTGATGTACCGCCGAGCTTCGCTATTATAGTTGGATCTTATGATGTTTCTCCCCCTCTACTCTCTTGTAATGGATTGAGTTTTCCCTTTGAAGTTATATTATCGGTTTGAGTCTTTAAGGATTTGAGAACACTTGATGTATGTCTTGCGTGGGATACCCGTGGTGACAATGGGGTATTCTATTGATTCACTTGATGTATGTTTTGGTGATCAACTTGCGGGTTTCGTGACTTTGGGAATCTATGCATAGGGGTTGGCACACGTTATCGTCTTGACTCTCCGGTAGAAACTTTGGGGCACTCTTTGAAGTTCTTTGTGTTGGTTTGAGTAGATGAATCTGAGATTGTGTGATGCATATCGTATAATCATACCTACAGATACTTGAGGTGACATTGGAGTATCTAGGTGACATCAGGGTTTTGGTTGATGTGTGTCTTAAGGTGTTATTTTACTATGAACTCTTGGGCTGTTTGTGACACTTATAGGAATAGCCCAATGGATTGATCGAAAAGAATAACTTTGAGGTGGTTTCATACCCTACAATAATCTCTTCGTTTGTTCTCCGCTATTAGTGACTTTGGAGTGACTCTTTGTTGCATGTTTAGGGATAGTTATATGATCTAATTATGTTATTATTGTTGAGAGAACTTACACTAGTGAAAGTATGAACCCTAGGCCTTGTTTCGAAGCATTGCAATACCGTTTTCACTCACTTTTATCGCTTGCTACGTTGTTGTTTTTATATTTTCATATTACAAAAACCTATATCTACCATCCATATTGCACTTGTATCACCATCTCTTCCCCGAACTAGTGCACGTATACAATTTACTATTGTATTGGGTGTGTTGGGGACACAATAGACTCTTTGTTATTTGGTTGAAGGGTTGTTTGAGAGAGACCATCTTCATCTTACGCCTCCCACGGATTGATAAACATTAGGTCATCCCCTTGAGGGAAATTTGCTACTATCCTACAAACCTCTGCACTTGGAGGCCCAACAATGTCTGCAAGAAGAAGGTTGCGTAGTAGACATCAAGGAACAACATAACATGGCAAGTCAAGGTGGCAATGGTAAACACAAAGCGGACGGCGGTTTAGACTTCATGGCTAACACCAATACGCAGAGTAATAACCAACGTCGTAAGGGGAAAACGTCAGCGCCCCAGTTCAGAGGGCCGAAGTTCAACCTTGAGGCCATGATGAATCAGCCTTGCCTAAAGCACGAAACCAATGATAAGCCGGCCAATCATCTATGGAAGGATTGCTTCATCAAGAGGGAATATAGAAACTCTATTTTTTTCAGAACAATCATGGCTCGCATGGCGGTTCAGGATCTGGCTCTCATGGACCTGGGTTTGGAGGTAGCGATTCAAGCTCTGGTTTCTAGGGACAAGGCAATCTAGGTGGTTTTTATCAGCAATCCAGCCAAGGGAATCAACAACAGTAGTCTGGTTATCGGAGCAATCCAAAGCAGTTGAATAGTGGTCAATATCTTGTGTTCACCACAAGTCTGTGCAAACGAGATCAGAAAATCCATAAGCGGGCGGTGAACTCCGTTTAGCCGGCAGTGCCTCGTTATTTGAGATGGTCTGAGCATCCTATTGTAAGGAGTCGTGAGGATCACCTGCCCCGGGTTGACAATCTAGGTCAGTCGGCATTGGTGGTTGCTCCATAGGTAGGAGGGTATAAGCTTACAAAGGTGCTCATGGATGGGGGCAGCAGTATCAATATCCTTTACTATGAGACTTTTCATCTTATGAATTTGACTGGAAAAGATCTTAAGGACGTCTTCTACTGTTTTCCATGGGGTGGTGTCTGGTAAATGATGTCTATTACGCAACCTTCTTGTAGACGTTGTTGGGCCTCCAAGTGCAGAGGTTTGTAGGACAGTAGCAAATTTCCCTCAAGTGGATGACCTAAGGTTTATCAATCCGTGGGAGGCGTAGGATGAAGATGGTCTCTCTCAAACAACCATGCAACCAAATAACAAAGAGTCTCTTGTGTCCCCAACACACCTAATACAATGGTAAACTGCATAGGTGCACTAGTTCGGTGAAGAGATGGTGATACAAGTGCAATATGGATGGTAGATAAAGGTTTTTGTAATCTGAAAATATAAAAACAGCAAGGTAGCAAGTGGTAAAAGTGAGCGGAAACGGTATTGCAATGCTTCGAAACAAGGCCTATGGTTCATACTTTCACTAGTGCAAGTTCTCTCAACAATAATAGCATAATTGGATCATATAACTACCCCTCAACATGCAACAAAGAGTCACTCCAAAGTCACTAATAGCGGAGAACAAAAGAAGAGATTATTATAGGGTACGAAAACATCTCAAAGTTATTCTTTCCGATCAATCCATTGGGCTATTCCTATAAGTGTCACAAACATCCCTAGAGTTCGTAGTAAAATAACACCTTAAGACACACATCAACCAAAACCCTGATGTCACCTAGATACTCCAATGTCACCTCAAGTATCCATGGGTATGATTATATGATACGCATCACACAATCTCAAATTATCTATTCAAACCAACACAAAGTACTTCAAAGAGTGCCCCAAAGTTTCTACCGGAGAGTTAAGACAAAAACGTGTGCCAACCCCTATACATAGATTCCCAAGGTCACGGAACCTGCAAGTTGATCACCAAAACATACATCAAGTGAATCAATAGAATACCCCATTATCACCACAGGTATCCCACGCAAGACATACATCAAGTGTTCTCAAATCCTTAAAGACTCAATCCGATAAGATAACTTCAAAGGGAAAACTCAATCCATTACAAGAGAGTAGAGGGGGAGAAACATCATAAGATCCAACTATAATAGCAAAGCTCACAGTACATCAAGATCGTGCCAAATCAAGAACACAAGAGAGAGAGAGAGAGAGAGAGAGAGAGAGAGAGAGAGAGAGATCAAACACATAGCTACTGGAACATACCCTCAGCCTCAAGGGTGAACTACTCCCTCCTCGTCATGGAGAGCGCCGGGATGATGAAGATGGCCACCGGTGATGGATTTCCCCTCCGTCAAGGTGCCGAAACAGGGCCCAGTTGGTTTTTGGTGGCTACATAGGCTTGCAGTGGTGAAACTCCCGATCTATGTTTCTTTTCGGGGGTTTCTGTATTTATAGGAATTTTTGGCATCGGTCTTACGTCAGGGGGGTCTCCGAGTCATCCACGAGATAGGGGGCGCGCCCAGGGGGTAGGGCGCGCCCTCCACCCTCGTGGATGGCTCAGGACTCTTCTGGCCCAACTCTTTTACTTTGGGGGCTTCTTTTGGTCCATAAAAATTCATAGAAAATTGGCAGGTCAATTGGACTCCGTTTGGTATTCCTTTTCTGCAAAATTCAAAAATAAGGAAAAAACAGAAACTGGCACTAGGCTCTAGGTTAATAGGTTAGTCCCAAATATCATATAAAATAGCATATAAATGCATATAAAACATCCAAGATTGATAATATAATAGCATGGAACAATAAAAAATTATAGATACGTTGGAGACGTATCAGTAAGTTAGCGTATCCAGTAGGTAAGATAACCCTGCAAGTGGCCTTTGTAGATGACCATGATTCCAGAACTGAGAAATTGACCTTTGGGGTGGTTAAGATCAAAAGCCTGTACCATGCTTTGTACGGGTGGCCGGCTTACGCCAAGTTTATGGCGCGACCATGTTATGTTTATTTGCAGCTTAAAATGTCGGGTCATAAGGGCACCATCATGGTGCATCGTGATAGGAAGATTGCTCTGGACTTTGAAGAAGGTGATGCTGCATATGTTGAGTCGGCCTGTGCCACTAAGGAGTTAAAGTTTTATAAAGACAATGTTGACCCATACACGTTTGAAGAAGCCAACTACAAAGAATGACCCCCTATTGAAGTTTAAGTCGGTAGATGACACTAAGATGGTTGATTTTGTTCCTGGCGACTCGTCCAAGCAGTTCAGCATCAGTGCAAATATGGATCCGAAATAAGAAAGTGCGCTCATCGAGTTCATCAGTGAGAACCGGGACATCTTTGCATGGAAACCTTCTAACATGCTAGGTGTACCAAGGGAACTCACTAAGCACACTCTTAATGTGGATCCTAAGTTTAAACCGGTCAAGCAATTCCTTCATCATTTTAATGAAGAAAGGCGCAAGGCGATTGGTGAGGAAGTAGCCCGGTTCTTGGCGGCAGGTTCCATCATTGAAGTTTTTCATCCTGAATGGTTGGCTAACCCAGTGCTGGTACTTAAGAAAAATGGCACTTGGCGTATGTGTGTGGATTATACATACCTTAATAAGGCCTGTCCGGCTGACCCTTTTACTCTACCTCGTATTGATCTGATTATTGATGCTACATCGGGTTGTGAGCGTTTGAGCTTTTTGGATGCTTATTCTGGTTATCATACGATCAAGATGGCAGTTAAGGACCAGGAGAAGACATCTTTCATCACTCCCTTTGGAGCCTTCTGCTATGTGTCTATGCCTTTTGGGCTCAAGAGTGCCCAGGCGATTTACAAATGGTGTGTCCAGAATTGCCTTCATGACCAGATTGGATGCAATGTTCATGCCTATGTGGATGATATTGTTGTGAAATCCAGGAAGAAGGAGACTTTGATAGATGATTTGAAAGAGACCTTTGACAATCTCCGGGTCTATAAAATGATGCTTAACCCGGCCAAGTGTTTCTTTGGCATTCCAGCAGGTAAACTATTGGGTTTCCTGGTTTCTAAGAGAGGCATTGAAGCTAACCCGGAGAAAATCAAGGCTATCACTTCTTTGGATAAGCCGACATGTATCAATGACGTCCAGTGGTTGTTGATAACCCACAAGTGTAGGGGATCGCAACAGCTTTCGAGGGTAAAGTATTCAACCCAAATTTATTGATTCGACACAAGGGGAGCCAAAGAATATTCTTGAGTATTAGCAGTTGAGTTGTCAATTCAACCACACCTGGATAACTTAGTATCTGCAGCAGAGTATTTACTAGCAAAATAATATGATAATAAAGATAACGGTAGCAAAGGTAATGTTTTTGGGTTTTGTAGTAATTGTAACAATAGCAACGAGAAAGTAAATAAGCGAAGCACAAGATGTGAAAAGCTCGTAGGCATTGGATCAGTGATGGATAATTATGTCGGATGCGATTCCTCATTTAATAGCTATAACATAGGGTGACACAAAACTAGCTCCAATTCATCAATGTAATGTAGTCATGTATTCCGTAAATAGTCATACGTGCTTATGGAAAAGAACTTGCATGACATCTTTTGTCCTACCCTCCTGTGGCAGCGGGGTCCTAGCGAAAACTAAGGGATATTAAGGCCTCCTTTTAGAGAACCGAACCAAAGCATTAACACATAGTGAATACATGGACTCCTCAAACTACGGTCATCACCGAGAAGTATCCCGATTATTGTCACTTCGGGGTTGTCGGATCATAACACATAATAGGTGACTATAGACTTGCAAGATAGGATCAAGAACACACATATATTCATGAAAACATAATAGGTTCAGATCTGAAATCATGGCACTCGGGCCTTAGTGACAAGCATTAAGCATAGCAAAGTCATAGCAACATCAATCTCAGAACATAGTGGATACTAGGGATCAAACCCTAACAAAACTAACTTGATTGCATGGTAAATCTCATCCAACCCATCACCGTCCAGCAAGCCTACGATGGAATTACTCACGCATGGCGGTGAGCATCATGAAATTGGTGATGGAGGATGGTTGATGATGACGACAGCGACGAATCCCCCTCTCCGGAGCCCCGAACGGACTCTAGATCAGCCCTCCCGAGAGAGATTAGGGTTTGGCAGCGGCTCCGTATCGTAAAACGCAATGAAACTTTCTCCCTGACTTTTTTTCTCCGCGAGACGGAATAAATAGAGTTGGAGTTGAGGTTAGCGGAGCCTCAGGGGGCCCACGAGACAGGGGGCGCACCCAGGGGGAGGGCGCGCCCCCCACCCTCCTGGACAGGGTGTGGCCCCTTGGTCTTGATTCTTTCTCTAGTATTTTTTATATTTTCCAAAAAGTGCCTCCGAGGATTTTCAGGACATTCCGAGAACTTTTGTTTTCTACACATGAAACAACATCATAGCAGTTCTGCTGAAAACAACGTCAGTCCGGGTTAGTTTCATTCAAATCATGCAAGTTAGAGTCCAAAACAAGGGCAAAAGTGTTTGGAAAAGTAGATACATTGAAGACGTATCAGTTGGCCGCTCTATTGCAGCCTTGAGCCGGTTTATAAGCCACCTGGGAGTGATGGCTATCCCTTTGTATCAATTGATGAAGAAGACAAATGACTTTGTCTGGAGTGACACTACTAGGGAAAACCCTAGCAGTAGCGCGGGTTTTGTGTCCACTAGTAGCGCGGGAGGCCGCGCTACTAATAAGGCGCTACAGCTATTGCTTAGCAGTAACGCATGCCCGCACGCGCTACTGCTAGGACAAATAGCTGCAGCGTTTGTTCAGTACCACGCTACTGCTAAGGTAACTACTTGCAGCGTGTTTTCTGTCCATCGCTACTAGTATTTTTTTATTTTAGTGTATTTATGCGCCATCGTACAAATATTGGTACAATACCAGTTATGAGGTTTACATCATTATGTCCATAACAGTGTGTCAAATGAAGGTGGATTAGGTTCAAGTGGAGGCAATATGTGGTGCATGTCAAAAGTATACTACTAATCCAAACTTGATCTAGTTTGGACTAGTAGTACTTTCGATGTGCACCACATGTTGCCTCCACTTGAATCTAATCCGCCAACACAGGCTATTTAATCATCATCATAGTCATTGCCACCAACAGTATTTATTTAATCACCACTAACACTAGCTAATAATAATCATCATAGTCATTACCACCAACACTAGCTATTTTATCATCATAGTAATAGTGTAGCACATCATCATCCTCAAACTCATTTCTAGCTAGCTAATCACTCCTGCTGCTCTCTCTTAGGTAAAATAACATAAAACATGTATAGCTCTCCTCCTTGATCAAACTGGAGCATGCAGATGAACCTGTCTCCTAATCGTGGGTAGCGCATCTGTTTGCTGCCCCCTAGTACTTCTCTGTGCTCCCCCATCACATATTTGGTCCAGTCTTGCACTATTAAGCATCCGTTGCTAATCTTGAATGCACTAAAGTAATCTGTAGGATATCTTGACCGTAAGCTAATAATACTCATGGTACCTTTAGTCTCGATCCCATAAGGCACAACATTCATTGGGAGTCCCTATTGAAGAACATCGTATGGTAACATACTTAGCAATGAAGTTTAGCTTCAAAAATAATGTATGGAAAAGATGCACTGATGACAAATAGTAAAAATCTTACCATCCTTCCTAAATACATGTGACCGTAGTTCATTACGAACACTATTGGTCGCACATTTTCAGTACTAACATTTCTAAATGGAGGAAGAAAATTTGTCTTGATAGTATCAAGATCCTCAAGCCATGAAACATAATGACTGAGCTCCTCGCAGTTGAGTTCAGCCCCAGGACAGTATACAGTCCTGTCTACCAAGCGCTGGACATGTTTGCTTGCATCGAAATAAGCTGACAATACAAATTAGTTGTCAACTATTTTTGAATAAACAATATCAAAGACATAAATATGGTTGAGAAACTTACATAATGGTATAACTGGAGGCGTCTGCACATCGACCCAGATGTCGGTATTACCTTCAATATCATCTTCCGGACGAATATCAAAGGTGATAACCATATCAGGCTCAAATGCATAAGTCTTGCATAGTGCTCGCCATGTTTTGCATCCAAAATAGGTGTAGTCGTCTGAATTGTATATTTTTGCATGGAAAATATAACCATGCTCGGTCTTCAAGTAAACTTTCTTTTCCTCCGTACTATGACTGAAACCTATCTTATCCAATACAAAAACTCTTGTATGACAGGGGATACGCTAGTAGAATAGTAAAAAATTATAAGTTGAAGCAAATGAAGCAGATGTCATGCTTAATTACGAAAAAAGACTTGTCATTGTGACTTACTGTATCCACTTCGAAGTTCTCGTACAGCTTGATGCTGAAGCGCCTATCATCATCTAGGAAGATTCCGTCGCACAGGTCGCGCTCGTCTTCGCAGTATTTGCAAATACCGAAATCCTTTTCGTCGTCAGACATTTCCTATGTTCATAGTTAAAACATTAATTGAAAATCAATCGAAGACAACTACCAAGATACTCAACACACAAATCCGGGGCACTCGATATTTCCTACATATTTTGGCACAAGTCATGCCAAAATTCACGGAAAAATCCGGCATGACCTTTGCTAAAATAGAACATATCGAGCGCCTGAAATTTGCCGGAACGGAAATGAATCAACACTCCGGCAAAACATAGGCCACTCGGAGGTGTAACCTACAAACATTACCGGCCACTTGGATATTGAGCAACACAACAAGATATACATTTTAAAATATCTTATAGGACTCAAATTAGCATGCATTCAATAAGCAAAAGTAAATCATCTCATGCGTCCGTACATCGTCGAATATCTCTACTCCTAATGTCTCAGTTGGTAGGTCGCGTTTCGGGTTTTTATTTTCGTCCCACCAGAGACGGTTTTTTTTCGTCCGTTTTTTTTTTCCGTTGGTTTTTTTTCGTCGAACTCCCCACCCCACCTCACCCCACCCCACGCACGCACCCCAAGAAAACCACCCCGCAGGAGGAACGTCGTTCCTCTCGATCCCCTCCCGTCGCCGCCGCCCTTCCCCTCCCGTCGCCGCCTCCGTCCTCTCGATCCCCTCGAGTAAGCAGCGCCGCCGTTGGCTCGCGATCTCCTCGATTAAACGCCGCCGCCGCCGTTTCTCGATGCCCTCGAGATCGCTGCGCTGCCATCGTCTCTCCATCCCCTCGAGATCCCAGATCCCACACCGCCACCGAGCGTAGCACCGACCACGATCTCCCCACTGGCTGCCTCGGCGCCGTACGGCCGCGCGCCAGGAGTCCAACTTCAAGAAGGAACATCGGCCGGGGCTGCAGCGCGCACGCAAGTTCTACGCTCGCTGGTCTGTACGCGAAGGGGTCAGGCGGGAGATACAGAAGCCAGCAGATCGAGGGAGCCGGCAAGTGCGTTCTCAAGTCGTAAGGTGTTTGACCCGGTCCTGCCGCCCTGCCGTGCTATATTGAGATCGCCCTCATCATCGTCTTCTCCCCGTGCGGCTGCCTGTACAATCGTTCCTCTTCGTTTGGAGATCGATGTGTTTATTAAAGCAGCAGTTTGTTTGTATGGATGGATGTGGAGCTTATTAGCTGAGACAACGATCAGCCTGTTCCCTTATGCAGACAAAACTATTTTTATCTATTATCCTATTGAGGATTTTGCTACAGCTTTGATTTTTCTTTAAATAATTCTGGGTAGGAGAGTAGAAACAATATCTCTACTCATATGGAGTCATGGTACGTGTTAGATGGTTGCTTTGACAGGAAACATATATTGCCTCGCCTCCATTGTTGTTTCGTTTCTGAGCATCAGGAGACTCGTTGTGATATGGATGTAGATGACAAGAAGGGTTCAGAGAAGTAATTTGAAGCAGAATCATTGGTCCTAATTTGCAGGGAGGGCAATAATTTTCAGTGAGGCTGCGGACGGGATGAACCAAACTCCTGCACCCACTATGCAGGCAAGTAATCTCTTACCCTTAAATTCCCTGCATTGTTTTACAGTTCATTAAATCCATTATCCAAGAAAACAATTATTTATGTTTCTATATCAAGAATAATATTCTCAACCGGATTATGAGCAAAAAGAAGGGAAGGTGATCAGGACTGCATCTTCAAGCGGCACCACAAAATCCTTGCATTAGGTCTATGTTTAATGCATCAGAGTCGAACCTTAGACAATAAGCAATAGTGAATTTTTTTGTTTGCCAATGAAATCAGATGATGTTTCTCACGAAGATGGTACACATAGTGTGTTGTCTGTTGTTTCTTCATAACACATGCTAAATATCGGATTATCTTCATTGTATAGCTAATCCTTCTGCCCTCTGCATTAGGCGAAGGCATAAGCCTAGATTCAGAATATATTATTATATGTTGGACATTTTAGTATTTACCATCTTCCTAGATTCTGCTATTATTGTTGACTGTATAATCGTTTCTTAATCAGAATTAAGAAATCTTTCCGACCAAAATAATTAAGCATGTATGAAGTACTCCAGACTAGCGATTTTTATATTTAAAGAAAACCGTATGAAAATTTTCATGTAACTGTTACCNAAGTAATCTCTTACCCTTAAATTCCCTGCATTGTTTTACAGTTCATTAAATCCATTATCCAAGAAAACAATTATTTATGTTTCTATATCAAGAATAATATTCTCAACCGGATTATGAGCAAAAAGAAGGGAAGGTGATCAGGACTGCATCTTCAAGCGGCACCACAAAATCCTTGCATTAGGTCTATGTTTAATGCATCAGAGTCGAACCTTAGACAATAAGCAATAGTGAATTTTTTTGTTCGCCAATGAAATCAGATGATGTTTCTCACGAAGATGGTACACATAGTGTGTTGTCTGTTGTTTCTTCATAACACATGCTAAATATCGGATTATCTTCATTGTATAGCTAATCCTTCTGCCCTCTGCATTAGGCGAAGGCATAAGCCTAGATTCAGAATATATTATTATATGTTGGACATTTTAGTATTTACCATCTTCCTAGATTCTGCTATTATTGTTGACTGTATAATCGTTTCTTAATCAGAATTAAGAAATCTTTCCGACCAAAATAATTAAGCATGTATGAAGTACTCCAGACTAGCGATTTTTATATTTAAAGAAAACCGTATGAAAATTTTCATGTAACTGTTACCGTGTAACTAATCTTCATTTCTAATTTTCATGTAACTGTTTCCTTTCAAAATATAAGGAGAAATTTTCAGCTAGGACAAACGTAAGTGTAGTTTTTCATGATACAAAAGGAAATTATTGTGTTCCAAGTATATACATGTTTAGCATTTTGTACATCGAATTGGGCACACACATAATTATTTCTGGTAACTTTTATATGCAAGGGATATATGAGGTCATCGAGGAGATCCTTACTGCAATCCCATGCCTCAACGCCCAATGGTCCTATAATCGAGGATGTCAGGTAGCATAAGTAGTACCCTATTAGTTGTTCACTGAAAAACATTAATGCTGGGATGATGCAATCTTTTACTTAATTTAGGATTTCTAGATTGCAATAAAACAAACTGATGAAGTTCGCTGTGAATAGGAATGTGGCTACGCTCTACGACAGTGATGTAAGGGAGAAGTGGCAACACAAATGAGTTGTTAGGAGAGTTCAAGAATTTGTTACTCCCATTGCAACGCACGGGCATGTCAGAGAAAATGTTCGAGCTCTCCTAGCGCGTCCACTTTCTTCCGTGGCCAGCAGCAGCGACAAAAAATCTGGGCACTTAGGGTGAGATAGACAAGCATGATTTTCCTTTTTGTGAGGATATTTGCATTCCAGAAGTAGTTCTTGCTTCATGAGGTTCTGCTTATGTTTATTTTCAGATTTCAGGACTGACGTAGAGGAAATGATTAGTACTTTGAGCCGATCGTGGACCTGTGGTAGTTGATATGCTTGATTGTTCTGCTCTGCTTATCAACTAGCGATGCCTTGATTTTAATATGGCCCCTAACTTATGAACTCTTAGTCTGGAAACTACAGTTATTCAGCGGTTAATTATAACTTTTAAGAATGGTTACCTTGATGTTGTTAGTTCTCCCTCTTGTTAACTAGCCAAGAGATAGATCTCAGTTTCATTGAGCTGCTGGCTCTTAGTTTTTAGTGTTTCAGTCGTACTGCAATGCCAACATCCTTTTTAGTTGGCATTACGAAACAGTGACATCTTGATGCTGAAGCATGCTATAGTTTTTTTTTCAAGACAATATAGATGCAACTTAGTTCAAATCTGACACTTGTGAAAATTTTCACATGTTATACGTAGTTGGTGATGGGGTATATAGAGCATGTTGTAGTTGGTGACAACACATGATTGTTTCTGTGCAAATATATTCTTTCACCTTGAGTTCTTATTATTGTACATGATCATATGACAACATTGTAGTTTCATCCACATCTCTGCCATAGCACTACAAATGGAAACTTTTATAAGTCCAATGTTTCCGGTTTAAAAGTGCATCGGTATTTTGTTTATATTTATTTGAGTCGCTACTAAATTTTTAATCTTGAGCATCACTCGATCAACTATGTGCATTGAAGTCTTATTTGCCTCTCCTAAGCTCGAGACTATTGGAATGGGTCTACTCCTTGCTAATCATCACCTGACCAATGATACGCTGCAACAGGACACCTCACCACTGGATGAAACTCACAACGACCGGAATCTACATCGTCCAGTGTGTCACGGCGTCCCTCCTCTAGCTCACTCATGGTTATCGCCGTCTTTGTCGCCCTTTCACAAATCCCTATGGGGGAAATAATGTATGGCATGTGTTGCCTACTTGATTCCGGCTTTACAGATCTTCGCACGTGACCTGCGGTGAGGACCAGTTTCTTAGGGGACATAGTTGAAGAGCAGCATTGATTGGTAAGCCTCGTATGGTATTACTTGCATAATAAAGATTGAAATTTATCAGTTAGTTTCCTATTTTTTCTCCGTTTTACTATCTTTATTTGCAAAGTTAAATAAGTATGTATGTTTTAGGCCTATAATTTACTAACTATTTCAATCTCTCTTGTGGATCTATGGTGAGGTGCGTGGTGACCTGTGGCGCGTGAGGGCATCTGGATGTTGGTAGACGCACTAAGTTGCGGCGGCCACCAGCTGCAGCAGCTGCACTACAGGGCGGCGGGCGGCAGTAGCAAGATGAGGCAGCGACCAGCAGCAGCTGCACAACGGGGCGGCATTAGCGAGTAGCAGCAGTAAGGCAAGGCAGTGGTGAGCAGCGGAACAACCATGCAAACTGCAAGAAGAATGAAGCAGTGGTAGCAACATATGGTGAATCATCAGGTATCACTTTTTCATATGCATGATGTTTGAGCATGATTAGGAGCTAGCTTGAGAAGAGAAGTTAGTGCACATCCTTCTAACTCTAATGTATCATGGTAATTGCTTCGGTTCACATTTTTTCCTACAGATACCCATGAGATGAAGTACCATGCTATCTTTTAGTCAGATAAGTTGATGATATGTGCCAAATTATACATGGTAAGATTGGTACTTTTTTCTTGACGTATATTATTAGCAAGCTCTTCTTAAAAATATGATTTATCAATTTGTAGTAATACATCCCATGCAAGATTACTCTTGTTCGGTGTGTTATAATTAATTGCAATATAAAACATTTTGGCTGCTATGTTGTCTGCTCTATAGTTGGATATGGCCGGCTATGCTATATCTGTTTAGGAAGGTTGAGCACAAAGTAAGAAAATACTACTTTCATAATAAAATCAGTTGCTTAAAATATTAGTGTATCATGATCTAAAAAAGGTGTATCATTTGTGATATATGTACTGTTTTTAAATTGTCATAAAGTATACGCCGAAGCAGAGGTACGGGAGGAGGAGCGCAGTGGACGGCTAGATCCCGGCCATGGCGGCCATGGGAGGAGGGCATCGAGCGGCAAAGGAGATGGGACGCCATGGGAGGAAGGGGAACAAGTTGCGGCGGTGGGTATGCCGTTACNCAATTTGTAGTAATACATCCCATGCAAGATTACTCTTGTTCGGTGTGTTATAATTAATTGCAATATAAAACATTTTGGCTGCTATGTTGTCTGCTCTATAGTTGGATATGGCCGGCTATGCTATATCTGTTTAGGAAGGTTGAGCACAAAGTAAGAAAATACTACTTTCATAATAAAATCAGTTGCTTAAAATATTAGTGTATCATGATCTAAAAAAGGTGTATCATTTGTGATATATGTACTGTTTTTAAATTGTCACAAAGTATATGCATACACTATTCATTCATCCATCTAGATCTAATGTATCTTTTCATGTCCCTGCAAAAGAGCTTATCACTATGTGTGTTCTGGTTATATATCAACAATAATAGCAGAGGAATCGATGAAAAAAATAAGGAACAATATTCTTCTTATTTCCAAGAAAGGCATTTAGTTGATTCATGTCAGTTCTTGGAACTAAAGCATCATAAAATGATAGGTAACAGTAAGATACTTGACACATCTGAAGCTGAAAGTGTTCTCTTATATTTCGTAAACTTTTTCATTGTATTATATTCTATAAGAGCGTCAAAGTCGTGTTCTGTTTTTTTGGATACAGCAATGATGTTTTGATCATTGCTTTAGTAAAACATACATATGAAGTATGACAGTGAAGCTAAATTCATGCCCAATGGTCAATTCAAGACTTCAAGGTTAATTTGTTTTGTGTGTGTTGCTTAAAATGTTAAAGCTGGCCTACATCAATTTTTGCTGGTGCTCTTGGCATAATACTTTTTGTGCAGTTGTGTTACAACATGTTTTCATTGAGATGTTATCCAGTATTTTTCAGCTCCTAAAGGTTGTGCACTTGTGCCATAATTTTTTTGTGTGAAACTATAACAAAATTGTGTAAGGTGAAATTTTGGTAGTTGCATAAGCTGACCAATTTATTCTTTTCTTTCTTAAGATCACATTATAGTACTTGCATAAGCTGAACCAAGATGCTTTCTTGCTACTGCTGTAGTATGTGATGAAATTCTGAGATAATAATGTAGTTAAGCAACTTTCTGTAACTGACTCTGTAGGTCTTAGTAGTGCAGATTCCTTTTGGACTGCAAGGAGTTTACTGAGATACAAATCATTGTGTGCAGTATAATCATATGAATATTCCTGCTTAGGTGTAGATATGTAGGTTTAGTAGCTTCTCGGGTTCCCATCTAATCCTAACATGCAGTTGTTTGTATTTTTTTTTGCCTGTACCATTGTTTCTTGGAATAGTCTATCAGTCATGTCTGAACCTAGCGTTCCTTAACAGATAGGCTCCTTATTTCAAAAGGATTAAATGAGTCTAGATGGTCATGGCTTGTCGTCCGTCTTGAAGCGGATTCAGAGCCCGGTAGGATCGCACACCGTATCGCGTGGACATCGGAAGAAGATGGTAATGATATTACTTGCCTTAGTGCTCAATTTATATTTTATGATCCTATTAATTTGAACTTATTTACTTGGTTGTCTCGGCTAATTTATTTGTCCTCAGATGCAGACAAGCGTTCGGCCGAAAAACTTAAATTATTCCATCGATAGAATAACATGAAGAACAAGTACTGGGATAACATGGTTGTTCCTACAATAGTAAAATGCCAAGTCACGGGAGGAGAGATGCCCAACATGTATGATGGACATGGTGGCTCGGAGGTGAGGTTATCTTCTCTTGAAAATCTTGACCCACAAAAGAAATTAACCTTGACGCCGTGGGAACCAGGAAAGCGTAGATCACGAATGGCCCCACAATTTGGTGGTGTTTGTGCGTTGTGCGGTCAAACCTTTCTACCAGCTCCATGGCGACGCAACAGTATCACCTTCTCAGGGAGATGAGACGATGGGATGTGGCCGCGTCGTGCTACCTGTTGTTGTTGTGCTAGCTTTGTTGTGTGTGTGTGTGTGTAAGAGAGAGAGAGAGAGAGCGAGAGAGAGAGAGGGAGAGGGAGGGAGGGAGGGAGGGAGGGAGAGAGAGAATTTTTCTACCTCCTTCCTTTTTCATGTATTTTTCTGATCAGGAAAAATACAAAATTATGTCAGTTATTTTGAAGTTATTCTAATCTCGTACACACACAAATTTGCAATTATTCATCTACTACTGGAATTTGGATTTATTTTATCGATGCAAATTGGATTTGGATAGAAGGGTACATTCTTTCTAATATTTTAGATAGAAGAAACATTTCTTCTATCTAAAATATTAGAAAGAATTTTCCTGATTTATTTATTGCTATATGCAATTTATGGAATTGATAAACCATTTAATTGATATCATTTAGCAAAATGAAACACAGCATATGCATCCATCTTTTGGCTCGAGAATTTCACGGGATAGAGATATGGTATAGAGAGAGAGGGCATTGGATGATGAGCAACGTTCTGTCTATGTCTTTAGAGAAGCCTTCTGCTTTAGTTTAACTGGGGTTTGTGACAAAGTTGCATGTTACTAGATTATCAAACATGTTGTTTAGGTGAATATCTACCGTCGGAAAGAGAGCAATGGTACTCTGATTGTACTATTTTATGCTTGATGTTAAAGAATACTCTTGCAAGTAGTTAGCGACGAGCTGATCGTGCATTATGTAGAAGATTCTTTTGATCCCACAACAATTGTGCATTTATTGTTCTATACCTATTTTGTCCCTCATGAATCTCTATATTTAAAAATTGTTGGTAGTACTATTGATTAACTCCGTGCTTACCTCTCAAGTCCTTTGCGGAATTTTTGTAATTATTAGTAGTACATCAAGTTTTGAATAATAATAATTAGTAAGTACATGTTTATCACTGCTTATAATGAAAATAAACGTCCATGGTTTAAAGGAGCTTTATTCTTTCAGTCCATACCAAGTTATCTGTGGGTTATACTGAAGCTTATATTGTCTCTTGTTAATCTGCACATCAAATATTCTAAGCTTCCTTTTTATGAGCAAACGGGTGAACTAAGAAAGGAAAACTTGTTCTCTGCCTGAACTAGCTGAACATTGTCAACTTACGTTGTGTTTGGATGTCTGTATTGGAGGCCTCTGTATTGAATTGGTTTCAATTCCAATTCAGGAAGGAAACTGTAATGGATATGAATACGAATTCGCTTGTTTGGATGCTCATTGAATTGACTCATGGAATCTTAGTGAGGTTTCAATACCAAATCATGTTTGGATGGCAAACTATGGAATTGCATACTGCTTTATTCTATACACATCAAATTGAAATTTGTACAATGTGTGACTATAATTGAATGATTATATAGCAATAAGAATTAACAAAATTAGTAATTTGTATTTTAGAGGTAAAACCGTAAAGGTGAGCTTTATATATTTCTATCAACGGTGATACAGTCGTTCAAGATTACATAACTGAAGGACTGGAAAGCTTTTCTTAATTCTTGAGCCTCCTCGTAGATAGTCCACCGTGCATATTCGTTGATGGTGTTGGCATTCAGCGCCACAACAAACAACAGAGCACTCGTATTCGACGATCACACTGTCCATGTGCACGCTTTGCGTCGATTTCAGACCGAGACAGATTGCATGCTCAGATTGCACTGGTATTATTAAGTAGCAAAAGTAAGTTCATTGCAAGGATCATAGACAATCAAGAGAACATGGAAGGCTGGACTAATGTTCATATCAGGGGAACATTAATAAAGAAAGAAAGCTTGGGAAGAAGGAGAGGATAGTAGAGGGGGTCTGACAGCAGAGCACATGTGGAAGGAGCAGACGAGATGGGAGAACGGCGGCAGAGGAGGAGGGGGGTCCTGTGGTATGGAGGGACGCCGAAGCAGAGGTACGGGAGGAGGAGCGCAGTGGACGGCTAGATCCCGGCCATGGCGGCCATGGGAAGAGGGCATCGAGCGGCAGAGGAGATGGGACGCCATGGGAGGAAGGGGAACAAGTTGCGGCGGTGGGTATGCCGTTACTGGAGGAAGAGGAGGAGGGCCGGCGAGAGGAGCTTACCTGGGCGCCGCGTTGCCGCCGCCGTCGATGTGCTGCCTGGGGGCGGCTCCTCCAGCCCTTAGGTCTCGCGCAGGGGAAAGAAGGCGGGTCTCGCTCCAATCGTTTTCTTTTGCGGGAGCTGGTCAATTCAACCGAAAATGGAGCGGTGGAGGTTTGTATTGCGGGAGGCCTCCGTGCGTGGGAGCAAATTCGCTCCTGTATTTGGGCTCAATTCAGCCTCGCGTTTCAGTGCGCATCCAAACAACCGAATTGGCTGCCAGGTGATACCAAATCCAATTCACAGGTCTAATACAGACATCCAAACGCAGCGTTAGTAAAATGATATGAACTTGTGTGTAATGCACATAGCAGGTCGAAAAACTACCATCGTATTTTCATATACTGTTTGAAGTTTCAACATTCTGCATGGTGTTAATATTCTTGAATTTGTTTTGGTTGAATGCATAACTGAGTAAAATTTCTCTTCATATTCTTACTATATAATTTCAAACACATTTTTTCTGGAAAATTGGCATGTGACGAGGGAGTATTGTTCACATACCCTCCTATACACTACATGGATCTAATATTTTGTGTAAGTTATCGTAACTTTTCATTCTATGTGGCATTAGTATCAACATGTTGAAACAATATTTCTTTTTTTACTTAGTCCATGATGCTAGAGTCAACACGAGGTAAGAAGTTTTGCGAGAAGGAAACTATCCAGACTAACATTATTTGATAGCTGGCCTGGGATAGACAACGACATCTCATCGCGCAACATGACAAGTAAAGTATTTTGTCTATTGTTATCATGGTTTATTTGTTGTTTCTAATAGATCCACTTGTAGATCGATTTATCTTTCCTATGCATCCATCGGCCGATACATCTTATATGTCACCGACAAAGAGGCACGTCGTTTATATATTATGGACCCTATTCAAACATTACAATCGTTAGAGGATAAAATTTTTAGGCATGCACTGAAATTTAAAAGTTTTGCAAGGGATTTCAAAGAAGCACTCGAAATAAAGCTGCCTGGTTGGAATTCTGATATATCTAAATGGCAACATTTATTTCCGGTTGGTATTTCAACGAGTATAGACGGGTAATGAATTCATAACAAAAACATTTATTTTTGTTATCACTATATTCTTTATAT
This sequence comes from Aegilops sharonensis, assembly GCA_904067115.1. NCBI lineage: Eukaryota > Viridiplantae > Streptophyta > Magnoliopsida > Poales > Poaceae > Aegilops > Aegilops sharonensis. The sequence continues at coordinate 556,311,935 of LR880970.1, forward strand.
TATTAATTTTAAAAACTGCAGGAATGTGTCTGGCTATTTTGTTTTTCATTTTATGCTCTGGTGAAACCGTAAAAAATTGGTTAAGCCGGTTTGCGGGGTGAGTATTATTTGTTACATGTTTTAAGACCTTCGGCTTGTAATTTTCATACTAACTACATATATTGTTTGTGCAGGATGGGTATGAGTTGAGGAAATAATTTTTATTATACTTGCTAAAACATCGTAGGAATGAAGCTAAAGGCAGCTTTTCTGATATTGTGAAAGAATTTTTTAAGCACATCATCTAGATATTGATAGTTTTGTAACAGATGTTAAGGTCGAACATCGCTCAGTTTGTTACATGGACATGTCGTTAATCTTTCTTTTTGTTATCAATTTACATTGCAAAAATGGACTTCAATTACTCAATAATTGTGTTTGTGTTATATTGTCTGTACGTGTGAAATTTAACATGTAACTCTTGCAAACTATTTCAAAAGCCCGTAGCAACGCACGGGCACTCTACTAGTTATCACTAATACATCACGAATAGTGTCATACATATAACATCACTAATACAACTAAAACCCTAGCACACGACGGGTATCGGCGCGGGCGGTGGACACCCACAGAGAAGGAACCATCACGGGATCATAGCTCCAGTGAGATCCCCGGAGAACCTGCCAGGTATTGGAGAACGGTCTGTGCTCCAACGCAAACAAGTAGCAACGGACGTGCGCGTCCTCCTCACTGACACGGTGACGCACCACCTCCGCGGAGTCCTCGAGCCTCTGGATCATCACTGGCCCACGCGACCGCCACCAAAGAAGGTTCGGGTCAACGACAAGCTGGCTCCTCACCAACCTGCGCCCCCCGGTAGGTAGCGCCTCCCAGTACCACCCCGGCGGAGCCCAGTCCCGGACATGGCCGATCTGGTCAAGCAGGTGTCGTCCTCCGCCGACTCGATGATGAGGATGCGGGATAGGCATCGTCCACGTCGAGGCGGGAAAAATTGCTTTAACTAAAAAATAGAAACAAGTTCTTACTAACTAGTTCTATTAATTCAACTAGTTCTTACTAAAAGTAAACTTACTATAAATAAAAATATTCTAGTACCTAATTAGTACCTAGTTCTTACTAACTAATTAGTACCTAGGAACTACTGCCCTAATTACCATCTAATTTGATGAACCTATAGGGGTGGAAAGTGGTAGCGGATATTTCAATTATCCAACTATAAAGTGAAATAAGTGGTCAAATTTTACTCGTTCTATGATTCATCTTAGAAATTTGATTCGTTTTCACCCTTACATGAACCCTAACTCATTTGAGCCGCATCCGCATCCGATTTGTTTCCACTCTTACATGAACCCTAACTAATTTGATGCAACTAAAATATAAAGAAACCCTAGGCAGAGGTAGGGGAGAGGGAGGAGCGGGCGTGCTCACCTCGGGTGCCTGCGACGAGGGAGGGGCAGGGCGGCGTCGAGGTCGGGGTCGGGGCTCGGGCGCGCGGCGGATGGCGGCCGGCGTCGAGGTCGGAGTCGGGGCGGCGTACGGGGCGGCGTTGAGGTCGGGGGCGGGGGCGGCGTTGAATCTGGGGTCGGGGCGGCATAGAGGGTGCGGAGAGCGCGCGGCGGCCGACGGGCGACGGCGGCGGCCGATGGGCGACGGCGGCGGCCGACGGGCGACAGCGGCGGCGACAGTGGAGAGAGTTGGATTTGGGGGGAAGTGGCCGCGTGGGGAAGTACGAACCCCGTGGTTAAGTCAGAAGTAGCAGTAGCGCGTTCCAGGAAAAGCACTGCTGCTATCTTAGCTACAGCGCGTTCTGTGATACACGCTACTGCTACTCCTTTCTCTTTTTTCCCCTTTTTCATTTAGTTTTCTTCACGTTTTATTTTTTTCCTTTCACCTTATTCTATTTCTTTCATTTTCAATTACCTTTCCATTGTCTTTCCATTTAATTTTATAACCTTTAGCAGTAGTGAGTTTATATTAAAACGCGCTGCTACAAATAAAGTAGCGGTAGCGCGGTTCATCATAGATCGCTACTACTATGTGTAGCCTATCGGCTAAGCCGTGGGAATTTTAGTAGTAACGTGTTTACAGCAAGACGCGCTACTACTAGATCTTTATCTGCAGCGTGGTTTCCTCAGGCGCGCTGCTGCTAATTAGTACCAGCGTGATTTTTTGACCCACGCTACTGCTAAAGTTCTGTGTATAAGGTTTTCCTAGTGGTGTGATGCTGCTAATGAGGCGTTTGAGGCGCTTAAGAGACAGCTGGTTGAACCACCGGTTCTTGCAGCTCCTATTGAAAAGGAGCCATTGCTTTTATATGTGGCTGCAAACAACAGAGTTGTCAGTGTGGCAGTTGTGGTTGAAAGGAAGGAGTCAGGCAAGGAGTACCCGGTTCAGAGGTTGATTTATTATGTCAGTGAGGTTCTCATTGAGTCTAAGCAAAGATACCCACAGTGGCAGAAATTGGTTTACTGCCTGTTCATGGCTAGCCGCAAGTTGAAGCAATATTTCCTTGGTCATCCCATCACTGTGGTTAGTTCTGCTCCCTTGGGGGATATTATTCAAAATAGATAAGCCACAGGTCGGCTAGCTAAGTGGGCCATTGAGCTTGGACCCCATGGCTTGAAATATGTGCCTCGGGCAGCTATAAAATCTCAAGCACTTGTGGACTTCATCAATGATTGGACAGAACTGCAGGTGCCTGAGGATAAGCCGGATAACACATATTGGACTATTCATTTTGATGGATCCATGCAATTGGAAGGCTCGGGGGCTGGAGTTATATTGACTTCCCCATGAGGTGATAATTTTTGTTATGTTTTAAGGTTAATGTTCCCTTGAACTAACAATGCAGCTAAGTATGAAGCCTTACTCCATGGTATCCGGATGGCTAAAGAGATGAATCTAAGCCGGGTGAGGTGTTTTGGCGACTCAAACTTGGTGGCTCAGCAAGTGTCAGGAATTTGGGATCCAAAGGATCCACTCATGGCGGCTTACCGCCGAGAGGTTGATACCATTGCTGGTCATTTCAAAGGTTATCAAGTGGAGCATGTTGATCGCAGGAAAAATGAAGCCGCTGATGCTTTAAGCCGGCTGGGGTCTCAGCGTAAGCCGGTACCCCCTAATGTCTTCCTCGATGTTTTGCATAGCCCATCAGTTAAATTGCCTACGGAGGAAGATCTTGCAATTCCTGACCCGGAGGCACAGTTGGTAGTGGCTCTCCATGTTATTCCTGATTGGACTATTCCATATTTGGCTTATATGACCCAGGGCGATTTACCTGAGGATGAAACCTTGGCCAGGCAAATAACCCGAAGGTTTAAGTCAATGACTATTGTCAATGGTGAGCTACATAGATGCAGTGTTACAGGAGTGTTTCAACGATGCATTTCTCCTAAGGAGGGCCGTGAAATTTTAAGGGAGACTCATGAAGGAGATTGCGGTCATCATGTCGGCTCTAAGTCTCTCGTTGCTAAAGCTTTTCTTCATGGGTTCTATTGGCTGATGGGTCATGCTGATGCGGAAGATCTGGTCAGTAAATGTGATGGCTGTCAGAAATTTTCAAGACGAGCTCATGTGCCGGCTGAAGAATTGAGGATGATTCCAATTACTTGGCCGTTTGCAATCTGGGGGCTTGATATGGTTGGGCCTTTTAAAATGTCCAAGGAAAAAAAGACTCATCTCCTGGTAGCTGTTGACAAGTTTATAAAGTGGGTGGAAGCTGAGCCGATCAGCAAATGTGATGTAGCAACGACAGTTAAGTTCATCAAAAAGGTGATCTTTCGTTTTGGATACCCTCATAGTATCATCACTGATAATTGTACTAATTTGTCTAAGGGTGCAATGAAATAGTTCTGTCAACAAGAGCATATCCAGCTTGATGTATCGTAGGTGGCTCACCCCCAGTCTAATGGTCAAGCTGAAAGAGCCAATCAAGAAATCTTGAGAGGTATAAAACCCCGGCTTATGGTCCCTTTGCAAAGGACACCGAGTTGTTGGGTGGAAGAGTTGCCTTCAGTGCTTTGGAGTATCAATACCACCCCCAAAAGATCCACGGGTTACATGCCTTTCATCATTGTTTACGGAGCAGAGGCAGTTCTCCCTAGTGACATACGTCACGACTCGCCCTGTGTGGCGGCTTATGTTGAAGTTGATAATGAGAAAGCACGTCAGGATGTTGTTGACCTGTTGGATGAAGAATGTGACCTTGTGGCGGCTCGTTCGTCGATTTACCAGCAAGATCTGTGTCGTTATCACAGCCGCCGGGTTAAAACCAGGACCTTTCAAGAAGGAGATTTGGTGCTCTGGCTCATCCAGGATCAAACTGACATGCAGAAGTTATCCCCGCCTTGGGAAGGGCCTTTTATGGTCAACAAAAATTTGAACAATGGGTCATACTACCTTATCGATGTTTGAGACCACAAGGACTCACGCACGTCGGAAGAGGACACCCACCGGCCGTGGAATATTGCTCATCTTCGGCCTTATTACACCTGAGCCACCGGCTCTTGTGATGTACATACTTTTACCAATGTATATATTATGATTAGTATAATAAAGATGGCATCCCTGATGATTCAGGGCCTCTGTCGTTTCATTTTTGAGAATCTGAGTCTTTATTATTACTTCATAAGGTCACTTGGGGGCTTCCTACTCATTGAGCATAGCTATGACTACCCTTTTTTATCCGGCTTATATGCCTTGATTACAAAATACTTGGGGGCTTCCTGCTCATTGAGCATAGCTATGATTACCCTACTAGTCCGGCTTGTACGTCTGGATCAAAATATTACTTGGGGGCTCTTTGTTAATTGAACATAGCTTTGTTGTCCCTCATAATAGGCTTGGACGCCAGGTGTATTCACCAAAAATCCGGGTTATCCTGCCTTTGTATGCTTGCCACTCCAACCAGGTAATCCTAGAATGACTCGCCGTACTCTTGATAGTCAATCTTATAAAGACCCTGAACTTGTCAAAGTTAAAACGGTGATTGGTCATGTGAGGCCCGGCTTACAGGTTTGAATTAAGGAGTAACTCAATGGTTGTGCAATCCTTGAATAGCACTTGATGTTGAGGCTTGGCAGCCTTTGAATGCCTTGGTTTTCTGTTTTCTATTGCCTTTGAATCTTTTTTGGTGATTTATGTTTGTACCATGTTGATATATGGTTAAAACTTGATTCAGGCCATGATGCCTTGATCTTTATTTGATAATATTCGGTGTTTTGTTAACCCGGCCTGGTTTTGGACGATAAGTCGCCAGTGTATGATGATCATGTGTTTGGAGTCCTGTACTATAAAGATATTGGGATTTCACCCTTTGCTGTCTATGGCATTGTAAGCCGACAGTATGAATAAATTGCACAGAGCGCTGCACTCTGAGTCTGGGCTATTACCCTTACTGCATATGGCATGGTAAGCCGACAATACACATAAGTATCACAGGTATGATATTTATTTTATTATGATTATATGAGGTTTTGATAAACCGACCCTGGTTATCGAGGATGCAGTCTCCAATGGTTTTTATGGGGCATTATGACCAGCCTTGGGGTAAAACGCCAAGGCACTTGTGCTCTGTTTGTATGCAGGGTTTTATGACAACATGATCAGCAAAATTGATAATTATTATGAGCATACACAGTGGATCATCAAATAAGATCAACCAGTTCGTAAGTGTTATGTAAATCAACATGCGTGATGACATGACAGGTCATTGTTTACAAGCTAGCCTATTACAAGGCAACAGACGGCCCAAAAGAATAAAGTGTTTGATAAAAAAAATTGAATGACAAATGCTAAGCGGGCCTTCGGATTACTGGTCTTGGCCTTAGCGAGTTGAGGGTTCTGGGTCATCTAGCATTGGTTCATCGTCCTCCTCTTCACCCATTGGCTGGAAGTCAGAGGTTGCCCAGTTGATCCCAGTCAAAGCTTTGAATACAACCTCATCAATGTCAGGGGCAAAAGTGTGCTTACGAGTTGGAGGAGTAAGGTCCTGGGATTCATGGATCGGCGCTTTGACCTTCTTGTTGTCAGCATCATAAACCGCCTGATAATGTGACAGGTTGGTGTCCTCTGCTAGTTTGCTTGCTAGCGGGCACATATCTCTTGCTATCGCTGCAAAATCATCAGCGCTGAAGGGAGACCCGTCCTCCTTGACACTGTGGCAACCAATGGCCAAGTCTTCCGGGTCAAGATCTGCTTGCCATGCTTTTGCTCGGGTTAGCGCGGTGATTGCACCGGCTCTAGCAGCTGATTTCTTCAGTTCTTCAACTCGTTGGGGCAACACAGATAACTTCTCCAACATGTCCTTGATGAGGGTTGGTGGTTGTTTTTTTATGCGAGGCAGCAGCGATAACTCGTTGCGCGCCAGTGTACAGTTGCTCTATAAGAGTATAGGCGGCTTTCAGCTTCTTGCGCATGTCTGAGCCAAGATGGGTGATTCTGGAGCATGCAGTACCAAGTAAATCTATAAGCTGGATGAATGAGTATTACAATGCATTGATAGTAACATATTGAGATGAAGTTACTTACGGAAGATGGCAGCAGTCATGGCATTTATTTGATGTTTTAAATCGGCAAGCTCTTCAGCCACTGGCTTAAAAGCCGCTTCTGCTTCCTCGGCTCTCTTCAACAGAGCTGTTTTCTCTGTCTCCCAGCCTGCCTGGTCAGCCTTGAAGTTCTTCTTCAGCTTTTCCATCTCTGCCAAGGCGGTGGTCAATTCTGTTTTGGCCTTGGAGGTTTCAGATTGCTGAGACTTCATATTCTCTTGAAGATCGGCGACTTGGGATTCTTTGACATTAAGTTCAGCCTGCAGGATATAAACAATAGGCGGGGTTACAATATCTTATTTAAAAGTCCCAAGCACAATACAAGTATTTCACTTGGCACTTGGGGGCTAATGCACAGTGCTCATTTTGAAGACAATTTTATGATGACCCGACTACAGTATGGTGACTATAGCCGATTAATGGGGGCTATATGATTGGATTTTATGGACAAATATGGCAATGAGACCCAGCTGATCTTGACAGTTTAAGCCGGCCCTTGGGGACTATAGATGCAAAATTGAATCATTACTATTTGAAGTCCCGACTTATCTTGAAAGTTTAAGCCGACCCTTCGGGGCTACACATGCAAAGTTCAAGGATTACTATTTGAAGTCCCGACTTATCTTGAAGGTATAAGCCGGCCCTTGGGGGCTACTGGATCTGATCTACAAGGTTATCTAAAGTCTACAGTACATTCAGTTCTATCATATCATGTAAACTTGGCGGCTAATATAAGTATATTCATATGAAGAGGGCTGTAATGTTTACCTCAAAACGCTCCTTAATCAAGTTGACTAAGCCGGCTTCAAAGTCACGACTTGTGTGCAGATGGTTCAACTGCCCAGAGTGGATCTCTTGAGCATTGAAGTGGGCATAACTCTCTAAATTGACTGACCACTTGCCTTTGTCAGCAACAGAAATTTCTTCCTTGGCACTGTGCTTTGACAAGACAGTGGGATTGTCTGGCGCTGTATAACCAAGCCCAGTGATGATAACATCATCAGCCTTTTCTTTAGTAGGCTTCATGAGGCTTGGCGGCTTGATGGGACTTGGCGGCTTGGTGGTGGTTGGGTCAACATCCATATGATCTATGGAGATGTTGTGTTCTTCCAGTGGTGGCTCATTGGCTATGGCTTCAGGGGCATGGAGGGAGGTCTTTATTGACTTCTGCTCCGGCTCAGAAGGGTTTTCAGTGGTTTTTGTCACCTTCATTTTCTTGCTGGGCTTTGCCATAGCGCTGTAAAGGCAGCATAAGACAAGGTCAATATGACACTTGAGTACATGATTGAAAGTAGAGACTTAACAATCTTACCCAGGCACGGGTTTGAAGGTTGGTGAAGGAAATATGCCCTAGAGGCAATAATAAAGTTATTATTTATTTCCTCCTATCATGATAAATGTTTATTATTCATGCTAGAATTTTATTAACCAGAAACATGATACATGTGTGAATACATAGACGAACATATAGTCACTAGTATGCCTCTACTTGACTAGCTCATTAATCAAAGATGGTTATGTTTCCTAACCATAGACATGTGTTGTCATTTGATTAATGGGATCACATCATTAGAAGAATGATGTGATTGACATGACCCATTCCGTTAGCCTAGCACTTGATCGTTTAGTATATTGCTATTGCTTTCTTCATGACTTATACAAAGTTCCTGCAACTATGAGATTG
>LR880970.1:556421358-556431553 GCA_904067115.1 Aegilops sharonensis
GTTGTAATTTCTAATCTGTTATGAAACTTCTATGCTAACACATCAAAGTTTTCAAGAACTTTTCCCTGCTGATAGGGTTACTAAGAATCGTAAAAAATATTAGGTTAGCAGTTCATTCTGTACCAAACTTGAGCAAACCAAAATTGAGTTAGGTGGCTGTTTTCTGTAGGAATGCATCCTCCTTTTGCTACACAAACTGAAGAAATCAGAGGGATTACAAAGCATAGTACTGTAGGTGTTAACTTCATGATCTCATGGGCGTCTTATAATTACCTTATTTTGTTCTCTTCAATTGTATATTCCAAATGATAGAATAGTTCATCTAAACATCTTGGTGCTAATATTATTTTATGTAGTATATTTTGGCATGCATCCAGTGTACATTCCATCCATCCTAACTGATATGTTGATGTCGGATGGTTCACCCACACTTCCTGTTCTTAGTGTTGATCCATTAGCAGCACCTAGCCCATGAGCTTAATGGGAGTCCAGGTAAATGTTCTACTTTTATTCTTACACTGTAATACTTAATTGTGTAACTGCTAGCTTCACCTCGTCAATAGTGAGTAATTGATCAGTATTTTCTGTTATTCTACAAGGAGTTTCTGAAGCTTGGTGTTGCCGACGACTCTAAAGATACACGTTATATTTGCCAATATTGTGAAAGCTAAAATAAGTGTTGTAATGTATTTTACAGATTTATTTTCTGAAGAACAACATGCCTGACCCATCACTGTTGACCTTATCATCTTCACCAAACAAGGAAATAAAAGTAGTAACCTATCAGCAGGTGAAGATTACATGGCTGATCTGTGTTTTTTGCATGCTAGGTGAGCATTATGAACTACTATACTTGCCTTAAGAGGGTGTATTTCCCTTATAATCAGGCACTCACTTATATTTCTATGAATAAAGAAATCTTTTGAAATTTTTGTTGGTAACAAAAGGAATTTCCTGTAATCCTTTCCGAGGCAACCTGTTATGGGCTTGATGCCTTAGTATCTGCCTAACTTAGAGTTTTAGGGAATCCACGATTACTTGGTTTGGCAAATATATATTTTAGGGTGAATGAGGACACTTGACTATTTCACATACGAATGGCATAAAAATGAGATTGAGCTTGCGGAGATATCTAGCATACATAGTGTCATTGTCCTAACACCTTTGTAGTGGTTAATGTTGATTTTGCTTGTATGTGACCTATCATGAAGAATAAGGATTATTTTCTTTTTCAAACCAGGCGCCTGATTTTTTGTGCTTTAGGCAGACCGATTGCTGCCTTATAAACTGAAAAATAATGCATGGCACTCTGTATATGTTGTTTTTCAGGCTTTGTATTTTTAGAATGTCCGGCGACTCTCTTCCTAAGAGGTCTTTTAGCGGTTGTTGCCGTCCAGGCGACGATCTTAATTTTACTTATTAGGAGGAAAAATATTCTAGAGGATGCTTTATTTGGGTTCCTCCACAAATAGGTATTTTCTGTTTTAGTGGAATTACATCCATTTTTTTATCTCATCTTTTGAGTTTTCTTTATCTCTTGCTCTAGCATGTGTATTGTAATTTTACTTTTTCCACGCACCGATGACTGTGGAGTGCTTGTAATGAAGTCCATGGAAATTTGGCAGCCGGTTATGCTGGCTACACAAGCACTTCTCTTCAGTTGACATTGGCCACATTAGGATACAATACAGGAACCAGTTCTACTTCACCTTGAAGAACTCAAGCAGATAGGAGATTAGTTATTGATTACTATGGAGAGGTATTATTATCTTTTATCATTGCATTGAAGTAGACTTCCATGCTACATTTTTTTTGCATTGAAGTAGACTATGATTCATGATGTTGTGTTTGTTTTTTGCACTTTTCTTCTCCTTTTGTCTTGTGATACTGCTGCATTTATCTGAAAAGGGGTTAGCAACATTGTGGCTGTGCCGTTGTCGTTTGAATTTATAGACATGTTATCGCATTTTGCAGTTATGAAGCTTTAAAAATCAGTTTCACGAATTTCTGATATGATTGCTTCAGTGATGATTTTCGCAGAAGCACTTGCCTTTGAAATTAGAGAAAATCAGCTTATGACACTAACCATAGATCATATAAAGGGGTAACCTAATTCTGTTGTACTGTGTTTCAAGCTTTTCTCTCATAGTTTCCGTTTTAAAGATTTCCATCCTTCAGTTTACTCACTCGCATCTGCCTATTGTGTTTGAAGTTTGATTACATGAAAACCGATATTGAATTTTCTTGTTGCATTTTCCTTTGATTTGTCATTATTGTATTATTATATTTTTGATATTTGCATGAGATGGATTTGAACTACACTCTTGCTAAAGCCCTCTATGCAAGTTTGTTTGAGTTACTTCTAGAACAAAATTAACAAGTCCCTTTTAGTTGCCAGGCGTTGAGCTGGGAGGTCAATCAGTTTCCCCCTGCATTTGTGAAGTGGCAGAAGTGGATCAGTTGTGCTCCGAGTGCCGCCTCCATCCTTGGAGCATCTTCGTCACATGCAGCGACTGACTTATCTCTACACGGTGGAAGTGGCTCTTCAAGGAGATTGAGGTTGAGGATGACGAGGCACAGAAGCACCACTATGACGATGCAAAAAAAGTCACTCGTTGGCGGCTCCCGCGGGTTGGCGTTGGCTGCAAACAACGATGAGGCCGGCAGCTCTGGCGTGGGAATTAGTAAACTTTTTTCTTTGGTTTTTAGTTTTGTTGTGCTGTCTGTCCGCCTTTTTGTATTGAATAATAATTCTCTATCCACTTTAGTAAATTGTGTTGAACGACTGACGCTCAACGGATGTACACGAACTGTTTGCGTTCNCAAAAAAAGTCACTCGTTGGCGGCTCCCGCGGGTTGGCGTTGGCTGCAAACAACGATGAGGCCGGCAGCTCTGGCGTGGGAATTAGTAAACTTTTTTCTTTGGTTTTTAGTTTTGTTGTGCTGTCTGTCCGCCTTTTTGTATTGAATAATAATTCTCTATCCACTTTAGTAAATTGTGTTGAACGACTGACGCTCAACGGATGTACACGAACTGTTTGCGTTCAGTGATTCACATTGAAGATGCCCCAATCCCCTTGTATTTAAGTGTCATTTATTTTGCTCCTTTTAAATTTTGTAGTGCAACTTAATAACGTGTCATGTCCATGTGTTGTCAAAATTGCAAAAGGAAAAAACTAGAATGGGCGTCTGCCAAGCTGGTGGCGCCCTGGCTTCCTTCCAGGAGGCGCCACCTTGTGGCGCCCCAGTCCCTAGTAGCCGACAAAGGTGCACAACTGGGACGAAACAAGCCATCCAAAGCAAACCATCGGTCGACCGACCTGTCGACCCACTAACGTACAGGGCACACCACGGCGGAAGCAAAATCCAAATAGCCGAGAGCTCCCTAGAAAATGAGGCCTAGCCTGACCAACAAGGCCCACCACAGAAGAAAAAAAAACACCAAGCTCTCTCAGGGCTCCATTTCACGGGAGCTTACTAACTAGATAGATTTCAAGCCATGGTTTTCTCAGTGGCTTGCGAGTGAAAATTTCCCCCGTTTGGAACAACGGGCCCTTTCCCTGCCAACCAAGGAAGAGTACGTACTGATTGATTTCATCAGCAAGCTTCTTCCTTTTTTTTTCGTTTCCTCCGCAGGGATGTCGCTTGAGCTCGACAAGGTATGGTTGATGCATCGCCATGGTACTGTGTGCGTGATCCGTTAGGTGATTGGCGACGCTTTACGGGCCACCGATTAGCAGGCTTTATTGACGCTTAACGAAAAGATGATTACTCCTCCGTTTCAACCAACTGACACAGCAGCCTGGCTTCCTCCCGGAATTGGATCGCTGAACCTGCCGAGCTCAGCAAATGTTTGCAGTGACCGGCCAATGGTCCGCTCATGCATTTCAGAGGGATGCCTCTTGTGACTGGCCTGAAGCAGTTTAGACTTCAGAGCACCTGCACTACAAGCACCAACTTGTTTTCTGTCTCTCATACATTCAGAGTTGAGAGTAGGGATGAAAACGAAGCGGAAATGGACGGAAGTGGGTGCTACCACATTTGTTTTCATATTTTTTTGCAGATGCGGAAATGAATATAGAAACCCCGGAAATGAATACGGAAACAGATACTACCGGAAACAGACACGGAGCGAATACAGAGCGGACATGGAAACAGAAGTGGGCGTTGATCGGAACTTAGAAACCCCATGAATCATAGAGAAATACACACAAGAACAATCTTTTAATGAATTGTTAATATGGCTATAAAATAATATGATTATGTTAACAACTTTGCATTGTATTGTAGTAGTACAGGACAGTGTATATAATTAGTTAAGCACGTGTGTGGTAGTAAAAGTTGGACCTAAGTAATCCACTTTGCTCATTGCGTCCTTGTCTGTTATTTGATCCTAGTGCCACAAAGCAGCTATAGGCCTATAGTAAAAACGGAAATTCCATAGTCACGGAAACGGAAAGTTCTATTTTCACGTCTGTTCCACCGGAAAATGTCGTTCCGTTTTTGTTTCCGTTTCCACATAAAAAATTCCATTTCCATTTTCGTTTTGCAAATTTTAGTTTTCATTTTCATATTTCCTCTCCGTTTTCATTTTTTCTCCGGAAAAACGAAAAGTTTCCACTCCATTTTCATCCCTAGTTGAGAGCACACCAACCATTGCTCCCAATGTACATAGTAAAAAAAATCCAATCTTTTTGTTTGCGTCAGCATTGTGTATCCACTGTAATTGAATCTTTTTATTGAGTATGTAGGCACAGCAAGCTCAGACTGTAAATTTACTATCGATCACTGGTACAGGACGACACCAATTAATAAAGTAAACTAATGCAAAGAATTGTCAGTATACCCAAAGGGAAGAAAAAAAAACTATAGCAGGCAGGTGATGTTCATTGCTGATCTGTTTGTTGGTTAATCAAACCGGTCAAACTGTCTGATCACATCACATGGTTGCTCGCGGCGACGTCGGGGTGGGGTGGTGGGAAGCAATGGTGGCCCGGTGGCGAGGCGGTGCTGGCACCGATGTGGGAGGTGGCGGTGTGCGGGGGAGGTCTATGGGCGCGGACTGCTGGCAGGGACACCGGAGCTAGGCTGCGGCGACGACGGGAGTGGGGCGGGCGAGGGCTTGCCGTCGATGGGGGTGAAAGACAATGGCCAAAGTGCCACCGACTGACGGGCCAGGGGGACGGGTAGGCACGCATCGCACGTGTCCATTTCGTGTCCGTGCTGACGCAAATGAGGCTCAAATTTGGGTCTGAAATGGGTCGGCTGATGGATAAAAAGCGAACACGCGTCCGTTTGGGTCGGCGCGCATTGGAGTTGCTCTTAGTAGTACAGAATTTCAAGAGGATATTTAAGAAGAAATGTCAGTCTATCACCTGTATATTTACTGCAATCACTCAAGTGATTCCCTGACAAAAAATCACCGAAGGTACACAAAACGCAAGCAACTCCCCCTGTACGCACACATGCATCCCACTTCAAGCTGCTCCTCCACCCTCTCTACCGCCGATCCTCCTCCGCGCCCTTCCGGTCCTCCTCCACGCCGGTCTATTTCCAGATCATGGCAAATACCACTTCATGGAAAACAAAAACATACTTTTCAACAGACCAAGACAACAAATAAGATTGTTCTAAAAGTACTGGCATGCTATTCTTGCAACTAACCTTGCACGTGTGCATAAAACCTTGGCAGGCCCACACCTGGTGAGACCCAACAGGGCAGGTCAACACACGTATGAAATATGCCACCTAATATTGAAACACAAATTGAAATAAGGTTTATGATATTATCAAATATAAATAACTTCAATAATTCAATAAAAATGACTTCAAGAGGCCAAACAAGGGCCCACATCACATTAATATAAGTTTAAAACTTAAGAGCAACTCCAACGGGGCAACCCATTTCGTCCGCCGCCGTCCGTTTGGGTCGGCGCGGACAAAAGTGGAGTCCCAACGCGCCGACCCAAACCCAAAGCGCATCCGCGCCGATACATTTGCGGCCCAAATTTGCGCCCCAAATGCATCGGCGCGGACGCGGAACGGACGCCACGCGCGCCTTCTCGATGTCTGCCGCGGCCCCACCTAGCGGTCGTCCAACTACCCGCCCCCTCGCCGGTCAGCTTAATTTATGACCCCGGGCTCATGCGTCAGCGACGGCGGTCGTCCTTTTTTAAGCCGACCGTGTGGCGGGGCCGTCCTCATCCACTTCTCGTCCCCATCTAGGCCACGCTCGCTCCCCGTCGTCGGAAAGCAAACCCTAGCCACCCCAGCCACCCCAGCCCAAATTGGGCTCTTCTCCGGCAGTAGCAGCAAGTCGAAGGGCAAGGCCCCCGCCGTCCCCTTTCCCGCGGAGTTCACCCCGCCTCCGCCTGCGCCGGCTCGCCGGCAGAGGCAGCGGGTGAACGTGCCCGTGCACTAGGCGGAGTGGCACCGGCGCCACCGCGTGCCGCTGCTGTACCCCGACGTGACGCTACCGCACGACTGGCATTTGGATCCGAAAAGGATCCCAGTGCCAGCGGCGCCGCGGTCGGCTAGGGCGCACGCGGAGGAGGTGCGTCGCCGGCGGGCGCTCCTGACGCCGGAGCTGCGCCGCGACGAGGCCTACGCCTACGACTCTCCCAACTGGGCGCGCTGGTTCGTCTTCGAGCACGACGAGGCGGGGCGTCATAGCGTGCGCGAGATCGACCGCAGTGTGCCGCCGCCGCCGCTCATCGTCAAGGAGGAAGACCAGGCGGCAAGGGACGCCTATCAGGCGGCCCTTGCGACCGTCTACCGGGAGAGCGAGGAGGACGAGCTACGCAGGGCGGAGGCGGCAGAAGAAGAAGAAGCTCGGTACGAGGCGGCCATGGCGCGGCTCTCCGCGGCGGCGACGGCGTGGTGCCGCCTGCGGCCCCGCCGTCCCCTCCCCGCCGCCTCGCCAAAGCCTTACCGGAGCCGGAGCCCATCAAGCGCTATTCCTGGACGGGAGTAGTGCGCGAGTGGGTGAGGGCGCAGCCGGTCTGGATGCAGGCAACGCCGGAGCAAGAGGCGGCGTACCTCGAGCACTCGCGGTAGATCCGGGTGGCCGAGGAGCGCCGCGAGGGCGAGTACCTCGAGATGCTCGAGCGCGACGCCGAGGCCGAGCGGCTCGAGGCTGAGGAGGAGGCGCGCCAGGCCGCGACACTGCCAGCACCGGCACAGCCCGCGCCCGACATAGCCGCGCTCTGGAACACGGCGTTCAGGTGGGCCGGTCCGGCGCCGACGCTCATCGACCTCAGTGACCAAGAGGACGACGGCGATGATGCCTAGGGCAGCGTGCGGGCGCCTAGTTTTTAGTTAGTTTTTATTTTTCTTAAATGCTAATGTGGACGTGTGGACTCCCGCCGGCCTTCGTGGCCGGCTTTAATGTTTAATTAATTTAGTTTTTATGTTAAATATGCATGCATTCAGTTTTTTTACGCCGTCGAAATGGGTCGCGCCAGCGTTGGACGCACGCGCCGACCCAAACACGGAAGCGGACGCTCATGTTCGCCTGGCCGACCCAGACGGACAAAAAGCGAATGAAATCGCCGTCCGTTTGGGTCGGCCTGTTGGAGTTGCTCTAAATGGTTTGGGTAACCAACCTGTGGTTGGATGGTTAGAGGGACTGTGGTATTCCCAACCCACCAGGGTTCAAATCCTGATGCTCGCATTTATTCCTGGATTTATTTCAGAATTTCCGGCGATGCGCATTCAGTGGGAGGAGACGTTTTCGTCGACGATGAGACGTCTACGGTGACTTCGTAAATCTCAAGATGATATGCCGGCTCAGTCTTTCGGAGGTGCTCATACGGATAGGGTGTGCGTGTGTGCGTTCATAGGGTGAGTGTATGCACGTGTATATGAGCGTATGTGTTTATACTGATGTTCAAAAAAAATGATTTGGGTCACGTACGATCAATGTGTCACCACATTTCAGCTTGTCGAGTCATTCTGTTTAGTCGAGCTTCTCGATCTGTCATTTTTCCTTCCGACATGCCGTCAACATAAAGTTATATCCACGTCCTACCGTAACTAGCCACGTAGGGTTCGGTTGCGTCCCATGGGCAAAAATATGTTGTAGCCCTGCCATGTGGGTTTAATGCCATGTGTAGAAGTGCATGGAACACAAGGAACATTTAGTGGGGTATTTTAGGCTCAAAGTCACGGAGTCGTGCAGCATATAATGAACTATCATTAGTATTCTGCAGCACTGATGGGCCACGAATTGTAACACGTCTCAACATGGCTCGTCGGCAATAGTGTATGACACTACTGGCGGCATTCGATTTATGCCTATGCGTGATAATTTTTCTGTTTCTATTGGAAGCTGGTGGATCCTATTTGCCCCCGCGAGTGGCAAATAGATTTTTTTTTGAAGGTAACTAGGGATTTTATTCAAGGGTCATCAAGTCTGGGATACAAGCAATATCTGGTAAAACCCCTAGCCACACATGGCGGCCCACCGGCAGAGACGCAGCTCCTTTTGCTACCGAGTGGGCCTCAAAATTATTCTGCCTACTCTCGAAACGAAAAATAACAGAAGTAAAAAGGTTCTTGGAAAGATTGATTTCATGCAATATTGGCGCATAAAGTGGCGAGCTTCTCGGTTGATGTTGGTAATCACCTCTAGACAATCTGACGCAATCTCTAGGTTCTGCAGATTCAAGTCTCGTGCAAGGGCAAGGGCCTCACTGCACGCTTGCGCCTGTAGACTTGGTGGGTCGATCAAGCCGTCAAAAACCACCGCTGATGCCCCTAGAAATTTACCTGATTTGTCCAGGCACACAACAGCTGCTGCTCCTTTCTCCCCCAGAGTAGAGATGGCTCCGTCATGGTTTATTTTTGCTGCTTCTTCCACTGTTGGTGGCAACCAAACTCGCGGCTTCTGTACCGAGTGGCGGCCCGGCTGCACACTTGGTGCATTAGTTGATGCGATCTCTAAATCCTCCAGAAATCTCTTAAGGAAGTTCATGGTTGACAGCGGACTCTGGAACTCGCTCTCATGAATAGCTTTTTGGTGAGCCCACCAAATTGCCCACATCGTGACAAGAACCCTGGTAAGATCTTGGTGATTTGTAGTTTCAAAAAGCCAAAACAGCCATAGCTTCGCATCCACATTCTGGTTTGATATCACATGCTCAAGTAGCTCTTCATCACCCAAAGCCCATACGCACCTGGCCATCCGACAGCTCAGTAGGGAGTGTCTCCAAGTATCTTCGTCGGCGCCACAGATAGAGCATGATGCATTGTCGGCCATATTCCTGTCGTGCCTCACTAAGCCTGTTGGAATCGAGGTATGCGCCAATCTCCACACGAAGACACGAATTTTGGAAGGAACTTTCACCTTCCATAGCTGAGTCCATGATTTCTTATCCGCTGCAATGTTCGAGTGACCCGGTCGGTGATCCAACCAGTCCTCCCTTTGGGCTTTGACCGCGGCGATCATTCTGTATGCCGAGCGCACGGAGAACACACCTCTCTTGTCATAATGCCATGACCAGAAGTCATCTTGTGTCCGAGTGCTGAGGGGTATACTTTGTATGACCTCTACATCAGGTGCGATGAAGTGCTCCATGAGGGTTTGCTTGTTCCACACCCTAGTGATAGGATCAATTAGTTCTGAAACCCAAACTGGTGGGTTGGTCGAGCGAGCACAAATTGGCCTAAGCTTATAGTCCCTCGGCAACCAATTCTCATCCCATATGCTAGTCTGCAACCCGGATCCGATTCTCTTGATGAGTCCTTGTGCTAACACGTCCCTGCCCTCGAGGATAGAGCGCCAAACCTGGGACGGTGCAGCGCCCAGGTGTTGGGGAACGTAGTAATTTCAAAAAATTTCCTACGAACACGCAAGACCATGGTGATGGCATAGCAACGAGAGGGGAGAGTGTCCGTCCACGTACCCTCGTAGACCGAAAGCGGAAGCGTTATAACAACGCGGTTGATGTAGTCGTACGTCTTCACGATCCGACCGATCCAAGCACCGAACGTACGGCACCTCCGAGTTCTGCACACGTTCAGCTCGATGACGATCCCCGGACTCCGATCCAGCAAAGTGTCGGGGATGAGTTCCGTCAGCACGACGGCGTGGTGACGATGTTGATGCTCCACCGACGCAGGGCTTCGCCTAAGCTCCGCGACGATATGACTTCTCCGGCGCAGGGCTTCGCCTAAGCTCCGCGACGATATGACC
>LR880970.1:556457665-556470964 GCA_904067115.1 Aegilops sharonensis
ATTGGGATACCGACGATCGAGTCTCGGGCAAGTAACATACCGTCTGACAAAGGGAATAGCATACGGGGTTGCTTGAACCCTCGACATCGTGGTTCATCCGATGACAACATCGAGGAGCGTGTGGGAACCAACATGGGTATCCAGATCCCGCTATTGGTTATTGACCGGAGAGCGTCTCGGTCATGTCTGCATGTCTCCCGAACCCGTAGGGTCTACACACTTAAGGTTCGGTGACGCTAGGGTTAATAGGAAGACTTGTATGTGATTACCGAATGTTGTTCGGAGTCCCGAATGAGATCCCGGACGTCACGAGGAGTTCCGGAATGGTCCGGAGGTAAAGATTTATATATGGGAAGTCGTCAAACGGACACCGGAAAAGTTTCGGGTCATATCGGTATTATGGAGGGTCCACCGGAAAGGTTCCGGAGGACCACCGGGAGGGGCCACCCCTTTCGGGGGGCCACTTGGGCTGCGTGGGAGGCAGCCAGCCCCTGGTGGGCTGGGCGCACCCCCTCCCCTTGGCCCATGCGCCTAGGGTTGAGGGGGGAACCCTAAGGGGGGCGCCCCCCTTGCTTGGGGGGCAAGCCCCCCTCCCCTTGGCCGCCCCCCCCCCCTCTAGATGCATCTAGAGGGGGCCGGCCCCCTCCTCCCTTCCCCTATAAATAGAGGGGTGAGGGGAGGGCTGCAAACACCATTGAAGGCGCAGCCCCTCCCCTCCCCAACACCTCTCCTCCTCTGCATAAGCTTGGCGAAGCCCTGCCGGAGAACAGTCACTCCATCTGCATCACGCCATCGTGCTGCCATTGGAGTTGTCTTCCTCAACCTCTCCTTCCTCCTTGCTGGATCAAGACGAAGGAGACGCCGTCGTCCCATACGTGTGTTGAACACGGAGGTGCTGTCCGTTCAGCACTTGGTCATCGGTGATCGGAATCACGTTGGGAACGTCTTCATCATCACCACTCCCTCGAACGCTTCCGTACTCGATCTACAAGTGGTATGTAGATGCAAACTCTTTCTCTTGACTCGTTGCTTAGTAGAACTCATAGATGGATCTTGGTGAAACCGTAGATAAATTTTAATTTTCTGCAACGTTCTCCAACAGCCGAACCCTACAGTAATGACCGCTTGTTACTCGCTTCTCAAAAGTCCAGTCTAACCCCCTGTATCCAATATCAGTCAGTCCGCAAAGATCCACTGCCTCTCTGAACCCGGCCATCTGAGCACTATCTCTTGGATTAGGACCCATTTGCTCCTCCTGTCGAAGTATCTCGTTGAAATCTCCTATGCACAGCCACAGCAAGGTATTCTCCCCTCAGTCTCTTCATCGTGTCCCATGTTTTGTATCTTAAACTTCTGTTGGCCTCTCCATAGAAGCAGGTAAGGCGCCATTGAACACTGCCTGGTTCCATTACCCACGAGTCAATATGATACTGAGAGAAATTCTTTATTACTAGATTAACATCAGACTTCAAAAAATACATAAGCCTCCACTCCGTCCACTACTAGCTACAGCAAAACTACTTTGATAACCTAATGTAGCCGCCAACCCCTCCACTCGATTCTTTGCTAATTGAGTCTCCACAATGCATAGAACCGACGGCGCACTAGCCCCCACGAGATCGCGGAGCTCATGAACTGTCGCAGGATCGCCAATCCCACGGCAGTTCCAACATAAAGTCCTCATCAGGCCCGGCGGCCCTCCTCGAGGGAGGCCGCCTCCGTAGATAAATCCATGTTCTCCCCCTCCTCACCTTGCTGCTTCCTCCTCTTTACTACTGGATTCTTCTCTGGTGTAGAAACCAGTACATTATTACTTGAACTTGGAGTAGCTCCCTCCAGCATCATAACCGTGCCAGCAACTCTACCAGCAAGATTTGATATCGGTTGCCCCCTTATAGTGAGAGTTCCATCGGCATTAACCAGCCGCTTACGAGCTCCTCTTTCCACATCCAACTCCATCTGTTGTGCCGGCTACGAGCTATCTTCTTGTGATCCAACTCCACCTTTAACCACCGTCGTCCCTCTTCCCCCTCTTCCTCCACGGTCTCCCCTGCCAGGCTCTCTCCCCCTTCCCCTTCCTGCACCATCTCCTCCCCCCTACCACCAAAGGGCTGGCCCGAAGGAATCTCAGGCTCCCACGGCAGCCATTCTCCCCATTCAAAGGATCTGGGATCATGCACTCCATCTCCACACTCGTCCGCCAGATGCCCCATCAAGCCACAAATGAAACAAAAATCCGGAAGTTTTTCATAGTAGACACTAAACTTTTCGCGCTCCTTCAGAGTGATGTGTACAAAACGGACCAGCGGTGTGTCTACATTCACAAAAACACGAGCACATAAAGTACTTGCTGGGTTGATTCTTCCCTCGTTTACAATCACCGTGAACGGAGGGTCACCCACCTTCGCTGCAACCCTCTCAGCCAGCTCTCTTTTTCTTGTTAAACCATCCGGTAAGACCTTCACACGAGCCCACAATGGGATCATGTTGAGGCTATAGTCCTTCACATCTGAAAACCCATCATATTCTTCGATCACCACCGGAGCCCTTCTGAATAACCATGGTCCTCCCTCCATTATTTTCCTCCAATCCCCCAGGCAGTGACACTGAACAAGAAACAGGTTCGGCCCCTTAATGTTGAAGGTGACCCCTTGCGCCACCGACCACGCATTGCGCATCTGAGTCAAGAGCGCCGCATGACTAAACGGCTTAGTGGTATGAACACGGAACAAGGCGAGCCAGCGTACATCCTTGATTAGATCATCTACTTCTTCTGAAAAATCAAGGTCTTCTTCCTTCTTCCCATGCAGCCTCAACCCTGCAAACTGGCCTTCAAGATCCTGATCGTGATAGTCGCCGTACTCCTCTTCCTCTCCGTCCGGCAAGTCCCCCTTCTGCGAGTCCTGCTCCTCTCCTTCCCTTCCCTTCGATGCATCCTCCTCCCTTCTCCCTCGACCCCGCCTTCCTACTCCAGATCCCATCTCACCCTCCACCGTATGCACCACATCTACCGCCGCCAGAACTTCCTCCGTACCCCCTGTCTCCTGAGTTGGCTCTGCCATGCAATCGCCTGCGCACGACGGGCAAAGGTAGATCTCGACAGCACCGGAGAAAACCGGTGATCTACCGAGGTTTTACCTGGACTCTGGCTAGATCGCCAGAGGAACAGGTGGAACCCTAGAGAAACCCTAGGGGAAAAACGAGTGGCAAATAGATGGGGCGACGCCCGTACTCGGGGGGAATTGGGCCGACCCAGTTCCAGTCTTTTGTGTGTGTTCACTAAGCTGGTACACGTTCTTTTATTCAGTTTTTCTATTGGTTTTTGTTTTGACTTTTTTTTTGGTTTTGTGTTTGTGTTCTTTTCCTATTTTTGCTTTCACTACTTAAATACATGTGAACATTTTCTTAATACGTGCTAGACTTCTTTTTTAATATACGACAAACTTTTTATAATATATGGTGAGCCTTTTCTCAATATACAATGAGCTTTTTTATAATACACAATGGCTCTTTTATATACAGAGAACATTTTTAATTTAAACTGGACTTTTCTAAGTAGAGTGATTTTTTTTCCAATATACGATGAACATTTTTGAATACGCGGTGAATTTTTTCTAGATACATGTGAACATTTTTTTAGTACAAACTGAACCACTTTTAATGTATGGTGAACCTTTTTAAATCTACATGAAACTTTATTAAACACACACCAAACATTTTTTGAAAAATCCAAATAGGAAAACCGAAGATTAATTCATACAACAGCCAGATTTTTCGGAAAAAACGGAAGAGCAAAAAAGAAAAAATAATCTCAAGAGACCTTTCCCGGTGTGGGTTGGGCCATTTGGGATCGCTCAGGCTTTCTCTGAAAATTAAATCTTTGTAACGAAGCAGCCCATTAGTGGTAACACTTGTACTGACGAGCCACTTTTGGCCTGTCAATGGAGGAGTTCAGCATTTTCTCCAAAAAACAATGGAGGAGTTCAGGAAATGGTATTTCCCCTAAAAAAAGGAAATCCCCCCCCCCCCAAATTTATGGTTATTTTTTTTAGACAATCACACGAAGTTTTATTAGGTCGTCACCACATTTACAGGGACGGAGGGAAGGTTTCCCGGATGACCTAACCATACATGGTGTCCCGGTCCCAAACGTAATGCATGCTTCGCTAGATTGTGAGCCTCGAAGTTTGAGCTCCTACTTTCATGAACTATATTACATGAAATAAAGTCACTAATGCCTAACTTAACCTCGTGGATGATAGCACCATAGCTTGATCTGCTTCCCTCCTTGATTTCATGCACCACATTCTTGCAATCTGAGGCTATATGAACGCGTTGGTTGTTCAGGTCCAAAGAGAGGGCAAACCCTTCCCTTACCGCCATGGCCTCCAAAGTAGCAGGGTTGATTACAGTGGGGAACACTACCATTGAAGCCCCCTGAAAGTTTCCATCGCTGCTCTGGCTGATAGCCGCTACAGCCCCATGTCTGCCGCTACGACTAACAGCAGCGTCGACGTTAACCTTTGCATGATTCTCCGGTGGTGACAACCAAACATTGTCCCTTGGAGGAGCCCTTGTTGTGCCTGACACCAGAAGTGTGACCTGTGACTGAAGCTCTGCCAAGTACGAGTTAATGAAACCGTTGATTGCATGAGGGCTTTAGAAGATGCCCTCGTGGAGAGCTTTCGCCGTGCACTCCATATTGCCCAAAGTGAGACCGTTAACCGCAAGAACTCGTCCATATCCAGTGTTTCGCTCATACTAAAGATCCAGCTTCTAGCGTTCTCTTCCTGATTATGTCACGCCCAATATGCGACCCTATCCAAAAGGTACTTGAAGGTCCCACCAAGGATAGACCCGCATATTGGAACGCTTTTGCAAGGTGGATATCATTACATCAACATTACATAATATATGGGGATACATACAAGAGGCATACAATGCCACACGAATACAACATCACAATACATCAGAGCTTCATCCGACTACGGATGAATCACAAACAGAAGCTCAAAACGACATCCACCCTGCTAGCCCAGGCTGCCGACCTAGAACCTATCCCCTGATCGAAGAAGCAGAAGAAGAACTCAACGCAAGCAAGCATCGCTCTCGCGTCATGACCATCGCAAAACCTGTACCTGCAACTGTTGTTGTAGTAATCTGTGAGCCACGAGGACTCAGCAATCCCATTACCATGGGTATCAAGACTAGCAAAGCTTAAAGGGAAAGGAAGGGGTAAAGTGGTGAGGCTGCAGCAGCGACTAAGCATGGTATGGTGGCTAACATACACAAATAAGAGCGAGAAGAGAAACAAAGGTACTGTCGTCAACTAGTAATGATCAAGAGGTGATCCTGAACACCTACTTACGTCAAACATAACCCAGAAACCGTGTTCACTTCCCGGACTCCGCCGAGAAGAGACCATCACGGCTACACACGCGGTTGATGCGTTTTAATTCAGATCTGGTGTCAAGTTATCTACAACCGGACATTAACAAATTCCCATCTGCCTATAACCGCAGGCACGGCTTTCGAAAGATTATACCCTGCAGGGGTGTCCCAACTTAGCCCATGACAAGCTCTCGCGATCAACGAAGGAATAGACCTCCTCCCAGGAAGACCCGATCAGACTCGGAATCCCGGTTTACAAGACATTTCGACAATGGTAAAACAAAACCAGCAAAGCCGCCCAATGCGCCGACAATCCCGATAGGAGCTGCACATATCTCGTTCTCAGGGCAACACCGGATGAGACATCCTACGAGTAAAACCAAACCTCGAGTTTCCCCGAGGGGGCCCCGCAGTCTACTCGGTTCGGACCAACACTTAGACAAGCACTGGCCCTGGGGGGCTAAAATAAAGATGACCCTCGGGTTGGCCGACCCAAGGGAAAGGTAGGTGGTGGTGAGGCAAATGGTAAAACCAAGGTTGGGCCTTGCTGGAGGAGTTTTATTCAAAGCAAACTGTCAAGGTGGTCCCATAAATCACCCGACCGCGTAAGGAACGCAAAATCCGGGAACATAACACCGGTATGACAGAAACTAGGGCGGCAAGAGTGGAACAAAACACTAGGCAAAAGGCCGAGTCTTCCATCCTTTACCAAATATATAGATGCATTAAATAATATAAGAGATATTGTGATATCCCAACCAAAATCCTGTCCACCATGGAGAAATCTTCAACTTCACCTGCAACTAGCAACGCTATAAGAGGGGCTGAGCAAAAGCGGTAACATAGGCAAACAGTGGTTTGCATAGGAAAGGTGTCAAAGGTTAGAGGTTCATAGCAATATGGGATGGCTGGATAAACAAGTGATAGGTAGCGCAACATAGCAATAGAACGAAGCAACTAGCATAGCAATGATAGTAGTGAGATCCAGGGTAGCGGTCATCTTGCCTGAAATCCCGCAAGGAAGAAGAACGAGTCCATGAAGAAGACGAACGGATGAAGCCGAACCAACCGTAGACGAACGAATCCTCACGATCGCAACGAAATAAGAACTAACAAGAAGAAGCACACAACATAGTAAACACACCACACATGAACAAGACATGATGCACAACCAAGCATGATGCATGACAAAGCTAGATGAGGCTACTCACGACAAGAGATGATGCAAACAAGAGCAACACATCAAGGCAAGTTTAAATGAGGCCGGGAACAACATATAACAATTCCGGTAAGTCCTCATATGCATATTTCGAAATTGGTCCAGATCTGAATAAACCTTATGTTCAAGTTGTTAAACAGCAAGTTAAGATGCACCAAGATGATCTACACGAAATTCTAGTCAACTTACATATAAAGTTCATTAGATTCGGAGCTACGGCCTAGAAGATATGAGCAAAACAAGTTAAACATGGCATTGATGCAAAATACATTCAAACATCAAGCAAACACATCAAAACAAGGATGCAACATGATAATGTGAAACTACATGCAAAATCAAGCAAGTTTCATATAGAGCACACTCAAAACGGAGCAATGGTTCAACACACACACTATACAAGTCATAGCAACAATCTGTCCAAAACAGCAACTAGGCATATTGCAAACATCAAAACAACATGCTACAACATCTCAACGTAGAAACAAAAGGCATGGGCATGATGTACAGGTAAAGCATAACAAAACATGAACACTGAGCTATCTCCAGAAATCACTAGATCATGCTCAAAAAGACATGGGAATGTTGCAAATAAAAACAGTTTCAAACTTTAGCAGAAATAACATCAGGTTGCAATGTTTAGAGCTATCAAATAGTATGTTACAGGAACTTATCATGGCAAACAAAGGCATGGAATGAATCTACTAATTGCATAGAACAAAAATCCCTTACTGACCATGAGCCAAAAAGGATCAGAAAATATGATGGCACCCACGTAAACATGGCAAGTTATATGACAGATTCAAACATGGCAGAAACAGAATTATGAAGGCATGTAGATGAGCTTGTTACACTCACCACAGAGCAATACATGGCATGGCAAGGCAACCAACAGTAAGAATACATGTTTATGAAGCTAAGCATGGAAAGAGCAAGTTCATAGGGTGCATGGATAACTAGAAAAACACATGGGAACAAGTGAACTTAATGTCAACAGGCTAAGAGCAACATTATTTAGCAAGTTTGGAGCAAGATATGAACAATCTACAGCAAGCTATAAATGCAACCAGGGGCATTGATGGATAGAGGATGACATGTAGATCAAAACATGTTTATAGAACATCTCCAGATTATGCATAGAATGATTAGTAGCAACATGTTTATATAGCATCACGAAATAACAGATTCAGCCTAGCAAAACAGCAACATCATGAACACTACTTAACAAGCTCGATTCACTCACCCCAAGTCATTGCATGACAAAATAAGCATAGCATTATCAAGAAGACATGTTTGTGAAACAAACCAAGTCAAGAACAAGTCCATAGCATGCAAGGATCAACTATAGCAACCTTGGCTAAATTGAATAACAAGTAAACAATCTGCCAGGAAACATTTTGAAGAAAAAGTAGAGCACTCAAATGACATGCTAGACTACTCCATAATTGCAACAAAGGGCATGAATGGATAGAGCATAACCATATGTTCAAAACACCCTTACTGAAGTATCTCAAAATATGCATGGATATCTTTGTAGCAACAAGTTTACATGGCATCAAAATAACAGCAGAACAAGGACTGAAAACAGCAATATCACGAAGCCTAGTTTGCATGCTTGTGCTAGTCACCACATTGATCACAAAAATACATGGTAAGCACCTCTGGAAAGATGGCATGGCATAGATCAATACACATGAAGACATCAACCTCATAGGATGCACACATCAATCATGGAAAAAATGACAAATGAGCAAGTTATAACAGTTTCAGCAGATTAACATCACTTAGCACTCTTCCAACAGCCTTTCGGGCATCAATATGAGCTCAAATGAAAATGATGCAATGGAATAAATGATGTACTCGTCGAGACGAACAATTTGACATAATACACGCACGAAACGGAGCTAGGGATGCAGAGATACAACAGGTTAAACATGACATGATAATTACGAAAATCTGGGACTTAGCAGATTATACCCTCGCGAAGAAAGTCAACGGCCGGATCGGGATCTCGCCGGAGACGAGGTAGAAGGTGGCCGGAGCTTGAGGAGAAGGGCGGCGCTGGGAGGCGCGGCTTGGCGGAGCCGGCCGGGAGGAGCGGCGGCGGTCGCCGGGGCGGAGGCGGAGGAGAGGGGCGGCGCGGCTGTCCCCGGGGGAGCGACGCGCGGACGAAGCCGGCGGGGCGAGGGGCGACGGCGGAGCCTCACCGGTGCCCGCGGCGGCGGCGAGCGGAGGAGACGCAGGGGCGGCGGCGCGCGGTCGCCGGGCGGCGGGGAGCAGCGGGCGCGGCGGCGGCGGCGGGCGGGCCGCGCGGGCCCGACTCGGGCCCCGCGGGCCGGCGGCGCGGACGGCGCCGGGAGGCGACGTGGCATCTCCGGATTGGCGCGGGGCGCGGGCAGACGTGTCCGGCCGCCGGGCGGACATGTTCGGCAGCGCGGAGGGAGATTTGCTAGGGTTTGGGGATCCGGAAATTTCGGGGGAGGGGGATATAAATAGATTTCTGGGAGCTAGGAGAGTCCAAATAAGGTGTGGTTTTCGCCCACACGATCGTGATCGAACGACCGAGAGCATGGAGGGGAGTTAGGTGGGTTTTGGGCCACTTTGGAAGGGGTGTTGGGCTGCAACTCAAAGAGGGCTTTGCGGTTACCCGGTTAACCGTTGGAGTACCAAACGACCTCCAAATGGCACGAAACTTGACAGGCGGTCTACCGGTGCTATACCAAGGCCGCTTGGCAAGACTCGGTCCATTCCGAGAAAGTTTAACACCCATTCACAACGAAAGACAAAAGGGGGACGCCGGAGGACATAGGAGCGCCGGATTGCAAAATGGACAACGGGGAAAAGGCTCGGATGCATGAGACGAACACGTATGCAAAATGAAATGCACATGATGACATGGAAATATGCAACACGCAAGCAAATAACATGACAACAACAACGAATAACTAGCAGACACCTGGCGTATCGGATCCGGGGCGTTACAGATTAGTACTGACCTGCTCAAGCACTAGATCAGAAGATAGGGCCCATGTACACCGGGACATAGGGCAGCTCAAGAGGGCATTGCGCCAACTGTCATGCACTCCACATAAAATACAAGCAGGCGTTATGGCCATATTCCTATGATGAAGAAGCTCTTGTGATGGCATTGAGTGTTGTGCTAAGCGCCACAAGAATATCTTCAGCTAGGTCGGTACTTGCAGTTGCCAAATATCATTCCAATCCTCCTGTCTTGCCGACGTATGAGATGTACTCTCCCTCTCTTCCAGCCACGCTTCCCTCTCCATCTTGATCCTCATGATCATTCGGTATGCCGAGCATACTGAGAATGTACCTCGTTTCTCCTCGTTCCAAGCCCAGAAATCCTGTATTCTTCTGTTACAAAGCGGTATTCTGAATATTGCTTCCGCATCAAATGGTGTAAAGACATTCCACACAACATCTTCTCTACAGCTAGCAGTGCCGCATCAAATTATGGTTATATGCATGGCGGCGTTATGGCACGTGGGACCGGCGGGCTGTTAAACTGCTGAAGCAATTTCGGATCTCACTTAACCCTAACCATGAGTCACCTCCAGTCTGCCGGCGCCGTGCTTATTATCAAGGTACGTAGATGGATATTGTTCATAGCTTCCTCTTACTAATTTATTCTTGTCTCATTGCCTTGTGCTCGTTGGTCTCGACCCCCCTTTTATAATTTCCATGATGACAAACTAGGAGCTTGCACGCACGATGTAGTAGTGTACGTGCCGGCCAATCCGTCGATCGATAGCCGATTCCTGCCGCTTGCGCGCACTGTAGATGATTTTGCCGACTCACGTCATGTTTATTTGTTGTCCTTCAAGATAGGGGCCAGCTGTTTGATTCCACGTTGTACGTATCTTGTACTCCTTCCGTTCCCAAATATAAGTCTTTTTAGAGATTCTAACAAGTGACTACGTACGGAGGAAAACCAATGAATCTACACTCTAAAATATGTCTACATACATCCATATGTTGTACTTCATTTAAAATGTCTAAAAAGACTTATATTTAGGAAAGGATGGAGTATTGTCCAACGCCATGACAAATCGTAATGGGGGAGCCCGGAGAAGGAGCTTCATTGGGACTACCCGGAGTGCCCCTCGACCCTCTCGCAGGTAAAACAGTTGTTACGAACAAGCACTATTTTTTTCACACATCTTTGGTATAATCTACCCCCCCCCCCCCACCCACCCCAATTAGATCTTGTGGGGAGCCGGTTGCAGAGGTCACCATGTCATCATCATCGATTAAAAAAGAGCCAATTACACCACCGGTGCTTAAACTTGGCAAGAAAAGTCACTTTAGTGCCAAAACTTATGGCATACATTAAACTGATGCCACAACTTGGTTAGGGTGTGCAAATACAGTGCAAAACTCGTTTGAATATGCATGCGGCGCCGACGAGGTGTGACAGCGTGGCGTGGGGCCCATTGTCAGTGACCTCCCCGTGTAGAGTAGGCGTGTGGGGTGTTGTTTTCAAAAAAACAACCTCGGAATTTTATTTCTTTGCATGAGAAAGCCCCTGACAGGTGCGAAATCCAGCCATAGCACAAATTTTTATATTGGAATGAAAAAATAACATAAATTAAGACGAAGACACGAACTGGCCATTTGGACCATCCAGTCGCTCGGCTAGCCACCCAATCGCTACACCATTTGACGGCTTGGTGGATACACATATCTTATATCTTTTGCTTAAACAACATGAATTAATAATATTATTAATGCAGAAAAAATGCTGCCGTGTGGTTCGAACCTTCGACTTGGGGCAAAATTTAAGACCAGCCAATCACTGCATCAACATTCATTTGGTCTCTACTGGGATTGTTATCCTTTTAGTCACATGAGCTACAACACACTGTGTTTTTTTCATCTTTTACAATTTGTGAAAAATATGTAAATCCTAATTATAAATAATATACTTATACATAAAATAAATTACACAAAAAGAAGCTCATCTAATTCAAAAAAATGGCCACCTATTAATTCTAAAGAATCCATAAAATTAAATTACAAACTATACAAATGTTTGTGTAATTTTTTTAAAGTGTTTGCATATTAAATAGAAATATTAAATTAATTTTATAATATATATGGAAATCAATTTACTTACAAGTTCAAACTTTCACAAGTTGGTAAATAAAATATTCATGTAGGATATAAAAGAGTTCATGCTTGAATTGTTTTAATGTTGGCTTACAAGTTTTTATGTGTTTTGATAAAGTTTAAGTATGTTAAAAGAATAAATTAAATAAATACAAATATATGTATAGAAAAGTATATGAGCTAAATGTATCACCTGCAGATCCTCAAAGGAATATGCATGTACAATTATATGTATATTATTTATAATTAGATTCACATATCTTTTTACAATTTTAAAAATGAAAAGAAAAACAAAAAACATGTTAAAAATAGGCTGCACTAACTGTAGTCCATTTTTCGTCCATGACCGCAATCCGTTGTAGAAATAAAATGTAACAATCGTATGCAAAGAAAAAAATGCCTGCCTTTGTTGGGGTGGCATGCCCGTCAGAATGTGTCCCGCATGTCTTTTTGTTGGAATTAAAATTCTTAATTTATGTTGTTAAAAGCAACGATATAATGACGTAGTATTCTTGTAGGACATGAAGTGTATTCTTGTATGTTGGTTAGCTGCGCGGTTAGGTTAGCAGGCGGTCGCGGTTTCGCTGACAATGGGTCCTGCACATATAAGGTTTTTTTATGCGAAAAAATCGTGGGTGTTTAGGCAAAAATTACACGCCACACGCCTAGTCTACTGCCCGGTCACTGACAATGGGCCCCCACGCCATGCTGTCACACTTCATCAGCGTCGCATGCGTATACAAACGATTTTTGCACTGTATTTGCACGGCGAGCCAAGTTGTGGCACCAGTTCAATGTATGCCGCAACTTTTGGTGCTAAAGTGATTTTTCTCGCCAAGTTTAAGCACTGATGGTGTAATTGACTCATTAAAAAAGGTACACATGGTTTGTCGACCACTTTATCACCAAATTAGAAAAAAAATGAGGACAAAGTTCGGGGTTCGCCCGTGGCTAAGTTTGTGGGGAGGTTTAGAGGGATGACCGAAGTTTTACTTGATCCATGCTTGCCTTCTTTCTAGGTTGGAGTAGACAACACAAGGAGGAAAAAACGGCGATCGACCGAAGCAAACTTGATGATATACCGGTGGCGCACATGGCCAGGTGTCGTTGGTCTCAAGGCGCACAAGGCCGAGAGGATCATCAGGAAAGGCAACCCATACCGGTTTTCACTGGTGGAAAAACAGGCTTCCGTCCAGCCCCATAAGTCGCGAAGCTGTAGGAACCGCGACTAATGGGACCTTTAGTCGCGGTTCTGGAGGTGAACCGCGACCAAAGGCCTGGGCCCAGGGCGCTCGGTGGCCAGCTGGCGCACGTGAGGGTCTTTAGTCGCGGTTGGCCAGGACAACCGCGACTAAAGGCCTTCGGGCACCTTTAGTCACGGTTTGCCAGGCCAACCGCAACTAAAGCCCCTCCCCTATATATACCCATCCAGCAGCCAACACTTAGCCATTTGGAGCCATTCTCTTCACAAGTGGGTGTAGGTTTGCTTTTGGTTCCTCTTATGCACATAAGGTGTTTGATGAAATGCCCCAAGAGCATGAAACAAACATGACATGAAGTGT
>LR880970.1:556482521-556499784 GCA_904067115.1 Aegilops sharonensis
TAAACCTGTGGCGGCCTTTAGTCGCGGTTGGCCAGAAGAACCGCGACTAAAGGTCCTCCGCCCCGACGGCCGCCTGGCGCCCACGTGGACGGGCCGTTAGTCGCGGTTCTTAAGCAGCCGCGACTAAAGGTGGGGGGCTTTAGTCGCGCTTATTTGGTCGCGGTTGCGCAACCGCGACTAATGGCAGTTGCGAACCGCGACCAAAGGCCTTTTTTCCACCAGTGTTTGTTCAGTCGTTCTAGAAACCAAGGCGTTGACCCTGGACCACCGCAC
This sequence comes from Aegilops sharonensis, assembly GCA_904067115.1. Lineage (NCBI taxonomy): Eukaryota > Viridiplantae > Streptophyta > Magnoliopsida > Poales > Poaceae > Aegilops > Aegilops sharonensis. The sequence goes on from LR880970.1 coordinate 556,482,795, forward strand.
GACTCATGTCAGGCTTATCGTAGACACATCCAATCGCATCGTGCGAACTCCCAGAGGTTGTTAGTTACGTTCAAGTGAATAACATAGTACCGGGGTTGAAATTAAAGACTTGATGAATCAAGTGTTTAATTCAAATGTGCTTAGTGAAATATACAGTATATGTCTTCATGTCCTTGTAGGACAAATGATATTGTTTGCTTTTGATGGGTGTGCATTGTTCTTAACATCTAAATATATCGTACCATGTAGCTAGGCTAGTAATCTTCCCAATACGCAGACTAGTAATAATGCACTCAGATTGGCCGACTTTACATTGCTAAGTCTCAGCTACAGGAGCCCGACTTCGCTTCCGAGGACCATCAGATAAAAAACGAACAGAAGAGATAGATGTGGCGGCTGATTCCCACGCTTCCCTGGTGGGCCCGGCCTTGGATCCCATTGGCGCTTCCCCTGTTGTCGCGCCTGCCGATGGGACCAACCCTCCATCGCCCGGCCCCGCTCCCGCCAGTCCTCGGGCATCACCTGTGTCCCCCCAGGTGGCCCCCGCGACTGTGTCTCCCGTGACTGGGCCGCTGGCTGATTCCCCTGGCGCGGATCCCTCGGCTGCCCCCCCCCCCATCGACAGCCCCTCCCCAGCGGTCTGATGCTGGCCCCATCATCGCCTCCCCCAATGTGGATTGCGAGGCCCCACCACTATCGGATCCCGCGGGCGCCCCGCCCACTTCATGCGAGCCACATGCTCCGCAGGAATTGGCGCTCTGCCCCCTGCACATGCACGTCCAACCCGCATGCAACCCAACTCCGGCGAACCTGGTGGATTTCCTGTGCGCCATGCAAGCCCCCGCTCCGTCTATCCTGCCTTCTCCGGTCCACCGCAAGCGCCGCAATGCGATCCCGCCCAACTTCACGCCTCGCCGCAGTGGGCGCATTGCTCGGGCCGACCGTGGCCTTGACTCCGAGATGAAGGCTAAACGGGTCTTGCTGCGTAGGTTGGGCCTGCTCAAGGAGGATGAGCCTCTAGATGATGCCACTCTGGCCCGCTACTCTGCCCTCTTCTAGCAGCTGCTCGCCGAGGATGTGATCTTGGCTTTCGCGGATTTCTACGGCTGGAGCCTGCCTCCCTCATCCTCGCTTGTTGGCGCCCCGTCCGCAAGCCCTGCCTGGTGGAGGGTTAATCTCCCCCCCCCCCCACGTCTTCTTCACCCCCCACCCTTTTCATGGATTGTGATCTGAGCATTGTATTTTGGAACGTGCGCGGCCTTAATTCACGGGCTAAACGCACGGCAGTTCGTAGCGTGATTTCCTCCGCTAGACCTTGTATTGTTTGCCTTCAAGAAAATAAGCTCGAGTTGGTCTCGTCCTCGTTGGTCTCCGAGACGTTGGGGGCTTCTGTTGGTGATTTCTTCTTCCTTCCCGCGACTGGCACGTGCGGTGGAATTTTACTTGCGTGGGACAGCTCCAAGATTGCCCTCTCCCATCCTGAAATCGGCTCCTAGCACGCCTCGGCGCTCGTCACTCCCCTCTCGGGCAACCATCACTGGTGGCTCTCGGGTGTTTATGGCCCTCAGACTGATGCCAACAAGCTCGCATTCCTCACCGAGCTCCAAGATTTTCGGAGCACATGCGCGGGCCCCTGGGTAGTTAGTGGGGATTTCAACATGATTGTCTCCGCCTCTAACAAGAATAATGGCCGGGTCAATCACAGGTCCATGAATCGCCTCCGCCGCTTCATCGCCGACATGGAACTCTCGGACATATACCTTCATGGCCGTCGATACACCTGGTCCAACGAGCAAGATCACCCCACGCTTGTGCGCAATGATCGTGTGCTGTGTACCCCCTCCTGGGAGGCTGCCCAACCTAGCTGCCTGCTCCGTTGCTTGGCTTCGACAGTCTTAGACCACTCCCCGCTCCTCATCGACTGCACAACCCCCCCTGAGCGTGCCAAACGCTTCCACTTTGAAAGCTATTGGCCCAAGATGGATGGCTATCTCGCCGTGGTAGCAGAGGCTTGGAACTCCATGGAGCCGGACCCGGACCCCTTCCGCCGGATCTACGACCGTCTCAAGGTCAGAGCGCGCAAATTGCGCAGCTGGGGCTCGCGGCGCATGGGCGAGATTTCTCTCCAACTGCTTCTTGCACGTGAGATCATCGCGCGGCTCGATGAGGCTCAAGACTTCCGCCCCCTTTTTCCGCTCTGGAAACGTGGCTGCGCCGCAAGTTGAAGCATACCTACCTCGGTCTGGCATCCCTGGAGCGATCCCTCTCTCGCCAGCGATCACGTTTCTCTTGGCTACACGTCGGCGCTGCCAACTCTGGTTTCCGCCGGATACACGCATCCCAGCGCCTCCAGAAGAAGAGAATCCACACGCTTCAGGTCGGGGACCAGTGCCTCACCGATGAGGCGGCCATGGCCCAGGCGGCTTTCGAGCACTTCTCCGGCTCTCTGGGCTCCGCGGACTTGCGTGCCTTCTCCCTCAACTTCCCAGCCTTTGAGCCGCGCTCCTTCGACCTCTCGGCTCTTGAGCTCCCATTCTTTGCTGACGAGATTTGGCACGCCATCAAGCTCCTGCCCACCGGGAAAGCGCCCGGGCCTGACGGATTTACGGCTGAGTTCCTTCGCTCCGCTTGGACGATCATCAAGGACGACATCGTCGAGGCCTTTGGCAAGTTATACGAGCTTAACGGTCAGAGCTTCCAGCGGTTGAACGAGGCCCTCCTCACGCTGCTCCCCAAGAGACCAGCCGCTGCCTCCATCTCTGACTACCGGCCGATCAGCTTGATCCACCTCCTCTCAAAGCTCTTTGCGAAGGTTCTCTCCCTCCGGCTCGCCCCCAGGCTTGGGGAAATGGTCTCCCCGAACCAAAGAGCATTCATCTCGGGCCGTTGCATCCATGACAACTTCTTCCTTGTCCAACAAACCGCCAGGCACCTTCATCATCGCAAGCTGCCTCGAATCCTCCTCAAGCTCGACATTGCCAAGGCGCTCGACTCGGTCTCCTGGCCGTTCCTCCTTGAGACTCTCTGCCATCTTGGATTCGACCCTCGGTGGAGGGAATGGATTTCCATCCTCCTCTCCACGGCCAGCACCAGGGTATTGATCAACTGGCATCCTGGTCTGCCCATCCCCCATGCCAAGGGCCTCCGCCAGGGGGATCTAGTCTCCCCGATGCTTTTCACGATCGTCATCGACATGCTCCACTCCCTCATCCAGCACGCCGTCCGCTGTGGTGTTCTCAGACGCCTCACTCCACAATGCGCGACCCCCAGTGTATCCCTCTTCGCAGACGATGTGGTGATCTTCTGTCATCCGGATGCCCACGACCTCGACGCGGTGCGAGAGATACTCCGGATTTTTGGGGTGGCCTCTGGCCTCCATACCAACTACGCCAAGTGTTCCATCTCTCCCATTCGCTGCTCCGATGAGCTGTCTGCGGAGGCGAGCGCCGCCCTGGCATGCCCTATTACCCAATTTCCGATTACCTACCTCGGCATCCCTCTGTCACTCCGTAAGCTGCCATCCTCCGCCTTTGATCCGCTCATTGTTCGCCTCCAGAAGAAGCTGCCCACCTGGCGAGCCGCCCTGCTCTCTAGGGGCGAGAGACTTGCGCTGGCTCGTCACGTCCTCTCTGCCATGCCGACTCACATCCTGGCGGCAATCGCGCTCAATGTCAGCACCCTCAAGCGTGCCAACCGGGTGATCCGCGACTTCCTGTGGCACGGGCGCAAGGATGCAGCGTCAGGATGCTGCCCTGTCAACTGGCGCAGGGTGTGCATGCCCCTCGGCCTCGGCGGCCTGGGCGTGCGCGATCTCTTTCGTGTGGGCATTGCCCTCCGGGTCCGGTGGCTCTGGCTCCAGCACACTGACCACAACCGGCCGTGGAAACACCTCGAGCTCCCCCATGACGCAGAGGTCCGCGCGATCTTCAGGGTGTCTACCAATTGGACCATTGGTGATGGCCACACCTGCCGCTTCTGGACTGATCACTGGATCCAGGGACAATGCGTGGCCGAGTTTGCTCCGGCGATCTTTGCCCTTGTTCCCAAACGGCGCCGGAAAACCCGCTCGGTGGCGGACGGCCTTCATCTTTGCTCCTGGACCCAAGACATCCAAGGAGCTCTTGGCCCCATGGCGGTTCTTCAGTACTTAGAGCTCTGGCGTCGCGTCCGCGACACCCCCCTCTCCTCAGCTCCTGACGCCATCCGCTGGCGGTGGACGGCTTCGGGCGTATACTTTGCAAAATCCTGCTATGATGCCCTCTTTCTTGGTTCCACCATGGCGCCGCACGCCCAGCTGATCTGGAAAACGTGGGCTCCGCTTTGCTACAAGGTCTTCATCTGGCTAGTCACTCTCTACCGATGCTGGACTGCGGAGCGCCGCGCCTGCCATGGCCTCCCCCACAGCCCTACCTGTGTCCTTTGCGACCAGACCCTCGAGACGATTGGCCATCTCCTGGTTGGCTGCCCGTTCTCCCGCGAGGTATGGCATCGTGTGCTATCGGGCCTCAGGCTGACTGCGGCGATCCCGACGGCTCAGGACAGATTCATCGACTGGTGGAGCGCCGCACCCTCAACACCCCGCGCTCGCTTCGCAAAGGCTTCGCCTCCCTTGCCATTCTTATTGCTTGGAGCATATGGAGGCACCGTAATGCTGTGCTCTTTGACTCCGCCCGCCCATCTACCGACCTAGTAACGCAAAACATTCTTGACGAGTCACGGACCTGGGCCCTGGCTGGGGCTCGAGGACTTGCCGCGATCATGCAATTCGAGCCACCTTAGGCGCGCCTCTGCTCTGTTTTCCGGGCTGAGCATTCCGGTCTCTTCGCGAACCCAGTTTCTAGCTCTCCTGTTGGTGTTAGAGTTTGTAATTGGGCCCATGTAACTCTTGCTTCCTACCTATCAATGAAATGATACGCAACTTGCGTATTCGCGAAAAAGAGATAGATGTGGCATCTGATCTGATGTTTTCTTCAGATCTAATGGTTCACATATAGCAAAGTCAATAGTACAGTAGCTTGGCTGACTTTGCTTGTCCAAGTCAGCGGATCTGGGGTGTATAGTTCCATGTTGGGACAAATAAATGAGGTTTGATCTCTTATAACCGCACATACTAGGTCTAAAGCGGTGTATGTTGCGAAAAGGCCAAATGGAGGATGAGCTTCATGGAGGCCGAATTTATACTTATATGTTTCCAAAAATTCCAAAAACACACATATATGCAGAGACATGATATAAATGTGTGTAAGTTTTCAAGATGTAAAACACAAAAATGAGAGCTACTATGTGCTTTTCAGCACATGCATTGTTCATTCTCAAAGTCCATGTATTTGTTTTCTTTGTGCAGTTCACAGCTGAAGGTTACTTCTTCATGAATTTTTACACACATATACATTATATCCTTGGGAGTATATGTGTATATCGTTTCAGGATTTTTTGATACTATTTTTTTTGAATTTGACAAAATTTCGGCCTCCCAAATGTCCAACTCTAAGCGCGGTTCTCATGGTACAAAACTATGGTCTTGGCTTGTCTAAAAAAAGAGTCAATTACACTGGTGGTGCCACAACTTGGCGTAACCGGTCATTTCGGTGCTAGAAGTTGTGGCGTACATTAAAGTGGTGCAAAAACTTGGTTCGGACGTGCAAATACAGTGATTATCTCTGGTCGTACGTATGTCGTCCGTAGTTTTGCAAAAATGCCCCTCAGTTTCTTTGAAATAAACCCGCAGTCCAAGTTAGAAAATATTTGGGCCAAAGCCAGTCGAGTGCCGCCCGTAAGCCGCACCCGCAGCCACGCGCCGGAGGCCGAGCCCCCGAGCGCGCCGCCGCCTCGACCTCGCGACCCGCCGGCGACCGGATCCTCGCCGGAGATGAGTGCCGGCGTGCCCTGCTCCCTCCTCTCTTCCTTTGTCTCCTCTCACCTCGCTCATCCCCCGATCTCTCTGTCCCCAGAACGGACAGGAGCATGCCATGGCCTCGGATCCCGCCGTCGCCGGAGAACATCGTCCGCCACCGGTTCTTCGACCACAACTACCGGATCAAGTTGCCCCGCCTCCAATCTACCGGTTCCCGGCCACCCTAACCTCGCCTCGTAGTCGAGCGCGCAGAGAGACGGCCATGGCCGTCTGATTCCCGAGCGCCGCCGGCCAAGGTCTTGGAGGGGTGGTTCTGAAGCACAAGCTGCGGCGAGTTGTCGGCTATGTGACAGAGGAGACCGCCGAGGTCTTGCAAGGGTGGTTCCGGAGCGAAGTGGGATGTTTGTCAGGTGAAGGACGCTCTTGTGGCGAACGGCGCTGGGTGCTATCAGCTGGGAAGGCTTCGGACCGGACCATGGACGGTGCAGCGGGTGAGAGTTGGGGCAGACGGCGAGTGCGGTGGATGCCGATGCCGCCTAGGTTCTGTTGATATCGACATGGAGGATACATAGAGTTTGCTGACTCTATTTCTGGGTTGGCCCATGAGAGGGAAACCAAGGCAAAATTCAGCCAATTTCAGGTGCATATATATCTATCCCATGGGTTTGAGTCCCTAGTTAACTTGGAGCATTGCACGTATTGTTAAATATAATTAGTTTCTTTAGTTTACTGGCAATAATTGTGATAAGCAGAGCAGATACGTGCTTGGTTTTATTTTGATAAGTAGCTGGCATGATGTGATTTACTAAGTATTAATTTGGAAAAACTAGGCCTGGAGATAATATGCCTCCCCGTTTTCTGAGGATAGTGACTTGTGCCGTGATCAAATTCAATAGGTTTATATGATAAGCTTCTTCATCTATGTTAATTTTTACCTCCGTTTATAGAACTCTGGTTGTGTTAACAGTTTGAGACGTCCTTAAAGACCATGTGGTTGTTTTCCATGTCTGCACGATAATTGCTTGCTGAAGTAACTGGTCCTTCAGCTGTACACTGTGTTGGAAATATGAGCAATTTACCGAATAATTTTATTAACAGAAATACTAGATAAAGCATGACTAAAATTGCAAATATAGAGCAAGTCATGCAATCTGACAGAGAGAAGGTAAACATCGTCTGCATATATGAACTTGAGGTAAACACATCTAGAGCAGACACTAGATGAAGATGCTTATACGAAACAGAACCTAACATACGTAGGACAGAAACCAGAGCCAAGAACTGTAGGAGGACTTCTAACAGAAAGGAGAAGAACACGTACGGCACAGCAGCAGCAGAAGCGCTGGACTTGGGATCGGTGTCCTCGCCTGCCATGTCGTCGAGGAGGTCGTGGACGTCGGGGAAGAAGTCGTCGTCGGGGAAGTAGTCGTCGGCTACCGGATCGTCCGTGATGATGAAACAGCCAGTAGTCGCGCTGAGCGCTCCCCAAAAACCTTATCACCCTTCTCCCGTACAGGACTCAAAAGGTGCGGTTCCGGAGGCCTATTGTCCCGACGTGCGGTGCACGCCGCAAGCCGGGATGAGGAAGATCGTAGCAGCAGCGCAGTGCTCAGGAACTTGTGGCGAGAGGAGGAAGAGATTCTGGTGTGTCTCTCTGAGAGGAGCGACCTCCCTTTTATAGGCGCAAGAGAAGGAGGCGAGAGGTTGCGCCGGGAGCTGAAGGGAATGCGGGAGACGAAACGAACAGACAGCAACTGAAGAGGCGCGCCGTTCGGATTCAGTGTCCAGGTAGAGAAAAAAAAAATGTTTCAGCTTCCGAGTGACCTTTCGCATACCCGTAGTGCGTGGCAAAAATTTAGACATCGGCTCGTTCCCGCAACCCGCGGCGCGTCGTGACGAGGCGCGGCGGGCGGCGGAGGAGGAGCGCGCGTGGATGTCCCTCTTGTTCTCATGCTCATACAAATGGAGAAAGAACCTCCCTTATAAGGAGGTCCAATTCCCACTCAACTAGCAATGTGGGACTAAACTTTAGTAGTATCCCTTGCCTTGCACAAATGGGCTTCTAGGATTTATTAGGAATTTCTGAAATAGTTATTGGGCTGCCCAAAATAGACTAAATTCCAGCACACTGTAGTTAGGGAAATCCATAATCTTCATATACTTAAAGCATGACATTTACCTGGAGATAGTGTGCCTCCCTGTTTTGTGCAACAACTGATTGTGGTGATATACTGTGGCCAAATTGAATGAGTTTATACGATTAAGTTCTTCATCCACATTTTCAGTTTGGTTTATGGAAATTGAACTACTGTCGTGTTAACACACTCTATCAGCCTCGTGGGGCTTGCAGGTTAACTGTTAGTGTTAACTTGTAGGTTGCGCCCACTCCATCAGGATGTCCTCCCCCACTGTTAGTGTTAACTGATTAATCATGCACATCCATTGGAGCAAAGATTCAGACAAATGTTTGATTCACTATAATTAATCAATCAGTAAAAGACCAATTGTTTAATCCTACTAGCTAGACACTCCATCCATCCAATCCAGTGAGTTTAAATTGATTAATCCTGCACATCCTTAAATTATGAAGAGTAATGAAAATATTTTGGTGTTGGAGGAGCCGCCAGCAAGTGCAGTTTGCAAACCAAATGCAGTTTCTATGGAGAACACTGATTTGCGACCTCAGCTCAGCCATATTGAATAGATTGATTACTCTATGAAATAGGAGTTAGCCCATAATAGTAATGCCACTCCAATATTGGAGGAAGTGTGGATTGAGCTGAGAAATTTACTTGACGATGAAAGGAACGGCTTGCTTCAAAATTTGTAAAATAACTTCTCCAAGCTCTCAGTAGAGAAGCAATAATGTGACTCCCAGGTGCCACTTTGAGAGAAAAGCTGGAGATGCTTTGGCAATGGCAAAATAAAGGGAAGTAATTGCTACGGATGCCAGCCAGGTGTTCATCTGCCTATTTGATTACTGTTTTCTGCTCTTAATAATGCTTCCCTTTTTCTTTTTTTAGAACTCTTCTTTTGTACTCCTACAGATAGCTATTGGAGAGGGTCAATTGAGGAGATCAGAAGTACTTTATGTGCTCTCAAAAGTAGCTTTATTCAGTTTGAGTGGATTTTGTGGCCTAACTTCCAGACTAGCACTTTGGAAGAAGTTAGAATTTCTGTTAATACGACTTTAGTTTAGCCTGACTGAAATAAGGGGCAATACTTAATTTTGTACTGTATGTATATGTGTACTTTGCTGTTTGCTCAAATCTACATCTTAATACCGCCCTATTTTCTGGGATTCAAATTTTCAGGCTGGAATCAACAAGCCCACATAATCTTCAGTCTTCCACAATTATGTTTTGCTTCATGTTCTATGATCAGGTTGTAATCTGCTGGTGCGATTCTGCCCTGCTTTGATTTGGGGATTCATCTGGGATCTAATTTTGACCGAACAAAGCTGGTTTGTTGGCTGCTGGCTGGTGTCACCCGATGGTACTGTGCTACGGAGAGAGATGTTTTTCCAGCAATAGAAGTGGCCAGTTAGTTAAGTTGAGGATTTGCGTCCTCTTCTTCAGGCCTGTAGCTTGTGGTTTCAGTCGGATAGTTAAAGTTGCATTTTCAGCCGAACACATGTTTGTTGTTTTGCCTGCTTTTTTCTTGACTGCGCACTCTTGCTGTTCGTTGTCGTGCAATGCTGAAGTTGTTCATGCGGTGTGGTGGATGAAAGTGAGTACCAGACTAGCATATTGGTTGTCCCTGTTTGGTGATAAAAAGCTTTGGCTGAATATTGAATCAATAATGTTTCTTTTCAGCAATCCTTCTGCTATTGCCACTGCTTCCGATTCATCAAGATATCTGTCCATGCATATCTTCTTGATGAACAGACATAAAACCTTGGATGCCCATAAATGTGTTAGGTAATCACCTGTGTTTACTGAACATATGTGTATTTACATATTTTTTTTTTACTTTTATACTCCCTCCGTTCCTAAATAATTGTCTTTCTAGAGATTTCAACAAGTGACTACATACGGAGCAAAATGAGTGAACCTACACTCTAAAATATGTCTACATACATCCGTATGTTGTAGTCCATTTGAGATGGCTAGAAAGACAATTATTTGGGAACGGAGGGAGTATGCTTCAACTCGAGCTAACAATCTGCTGATAAGAAGCGGTCCCAACAGATTTTACACATTCAAAAAGAATTGTAACTTCATCAAACAAATTAGAGGACCAACCGTAGGTTTCATGGACGTGTGAATCAGCAGACAGGTCTAATTGTTTTTCTATATATGCGCGAAAGAAGAACTATATTCATCCACGGATATTCTTAGTCTCTTGCTTGGAGAACCTTTTTTTTGCCCTATTGGTTGCATATAAACCTCAACCTCAAATTGTAGTCATATTATGAGAATATTGGAACAGGAAAAAGGGGTGTACTGTACTTTAAAAAGCTGGTGTTACTTGAGAACTTAATGATGACTTTGTTCGATGCAAAGAATTTCATTTTTAAGAAAAGGCTTGGACATCTAATGTTGTTTGTATCTTAGTGTTACAATGTAAATCATCTGTGGTAGCAAACATGTTAACCAAGGCGCAAGTATGTGATTCATTTTGTAGTGTACTTAAATCAGTTTTTTATAATCCACAGAACTACCTACATGCTTCATTTGGTTTTGCATTTTTTTTCTTTTTTTCTTTGTCACGGAGCTGAATGCAAGTTTCAATATGAGGCATCTCAAGTCTGAAGTCCAAACCGTGCAACGTCTTCTTGGACTATGAAAATATGAGCTGTTTGGTTTCATTCCAATCGGTTGGTGCCTCGAAAAGGCTCAAATAGGGTGGAAGACCGATTTGTGCTTTGGTTTTGTTGGCAAATCAAGGGGAGGAGGACGGAGGAGAAACCAAGTTATGGAGAAAAATAATGGGGCCTAGACCCCATGGCCTTGAGTTGTGTGCATGTGTGGTGCGACAAATTGGCGCCCATTAGGCGATGATTAGACACTAATTGGTCATGTGGGGACATGTGAGGGACCCATCCTACCTCAGTGGAACAAATCCATGACACAAGTTCTCCCTCAGTGGAACAAGTCCATGACATTTGATCTTCAATTGCGAGAGGTAGTATGATGAATGATGTATAGAACAGGTATAGGGTATAGTTCGGATCTTGAGCAATGGTTATTATTGGGCCAGGGGCTTGTGTTATTTTTTTTCGTTGCAACGTATGGGCATTTTTCCTAGTTCTATTTACATACGGAATCTGTCTAACTAGGAGTGCGGACCCTGTTGTCAGCGACTGGACCAAGGCAGGGCCGGGCCGTCAAATTCTGGGGCCCTGTGCGAAATTAAAAAATGGGGCACTATCTCACTAGATATTTTTTCATTCAAAAAACATCTCACTAGAAAAAAATGAACTAGCTAGCGAGAAATTATAGTGTATATGACATAGTGTCTTACTCAGTTAAGAGATTATGTCTCGATATTTGGCAATTAGACGAACCATCTAACTCACCTACTCCGGTGTTCTGGTTAAACTACTATAATGTGATATTTAACCGAGGAGGCAAGAACTGATCTCTAACGATTCTTGCCAAAAATTAATTAGGAATTAGGAGTAGGAGTAGAAGCCGAAGTTAATCAGGAAGGAGGAGTTTACAAACCGTAACTGTGAATTTTTGCCTTAACCTTCCTACTGAAGTCATAATCTTCTTTGAAACCTATACAAAGTCTTGGATCATCAGAACTGAGCAAACTCATCTGGGTAGCTACAGTACAGCCGTTTCATATCTTCCATTGTATGGCCGTCGATTTATTGATTATTCACACGTAATGGTCTAACTAACATGCATGATAACTCAAACGGTTGATGCCATGGACAAAAAGTCAGACGAATCATCAGGTTCTAGCACTAACCTGTGGTCAGCGGCACGCTACCTGTCTTGTCTGAGAGGAACTGTCCCGTGTCGCCCGTCGCCGGCGCTCTGGAGTCTGGATGCCGATTTTGTTTTGACGAGAGGAGAGGAACTGTTGCCGACTCGCCGTGCCGCCCGTCGCGGATCGATCCGCCAATCCCGTTTCTAATCCGACGATCCCGTTTCATGTTGGCTGTAGCGCCACGAAGGGGCCTGAGCATGTATGCACGTTGGTTTCAGACCTTTGGAGATCGATCTCGTTTCCTTTTTTTTTTCTTGAGATAATCGATCCCGTTTCCGATCGAGCCTTGATTCACCTGGACGCGGCAGCGGCCCAACACCATGCGGGCTAGCGCCCAGGAGTCTTTTTTTTAGCGACATAGCCGAGGAGTCATAGGCCTTTATAAAAATTTGGGGCCCCTAAATTTTATGGGCCCTGTGCGGGCCGCACAGTGTGCACAACTATGGGCCCGGCCCTGGACCAAGGACAAGGGCGTTTGGACCAACCGTAGGTTTCATGGACGTGTGAATCAGCAGACAAGTCTAATTGTTTTTCTATATATGCGCGAAAGAAGAACTATATTCATCCACGGATATTCTTAGTCTCTTGCTTGGAGAACCTTTTTTTTTGCCCTATTGGTTGCATATAAACCTCAACCCCAAATTGTAGTCATATTATGAGAATATTGGAACAGGAAAAAGGGGTGTATTGTACTTTAAAAAGCTGGTGTTACTTGAGAACTTAATGATGACTTTGTTCGATGCAAAGAATTTCATTTTTAAGAAAAGGCTTGGACATCTAATGTTGTTTGTATCTTAGTGTTACAATGTAAATCATCAGTGGTAGCAAACATGTTAACCAGGGCACAAGTATGTGATTCATTTTGTAGTGTACTTAAATCAGTTTTTTTATAATCCACAGAACTAACTACATGCTTCATTTGGTTTTGCATTTTTTTCTTTTTTTCTTTGTCACGGAGCTGAATGCAAGTTTCAATATGAGGCATCTCAAGTCTGAAGTCCAAACCGTGCAACGTCTTCTTGGACTATGAAAATATGAGCTGTTTGGCTTCATTTCAATCGGTTGGTGCCTCAAAAAGGCTCAAATAGGGTGGAAGACCGATTTGTGCTTTGGTTTTGTTGGCAAATCAAGGGGAGGAGGACAGAGGAGAAACCAAGTTATGGAGAAAAATAATGGAGCCTAGACCCCATGGCCTTGAGTTGTGTGCATGTGTGGTGCGACAAATTGGCGCCCATTAGGACATTTGATCTTCAATTGCGAGAGGTAGTATGATGAATGATGTATAGAACAGGTATAGGGTATAGTTCGGATCTTGAGCAATGGTTATTATTGGGCTAGGGGCTTGTGTTATTCTTTTTCATTGCAACGCATGGACATTTTTCCTAGTTCTATTTACATACGGAATCTGTCTAACTAGGAGTTCGGACCCTGGACCAAGGACAAGGGCGTGTGGCCTGTTTTTTTAGAAAAACCCTTCGTTTCTTTTAAGTCCATGTGGACGTGGCGTTGTCCCAGGTTTCGAACCTGCGACAACCTACTACAAAAGATGCGGTTCTAACCACCACGCCATATGTTTTATTCTAACATCAGCTGATAACAGTTTATATGTATTACGCAGGTGGAGCTTAAATGGGCTCTAAATATTGCGGCCCATTTTGCACCAACTATTTTTTAAGATATTTGTAAACGTAGGTAATAAAACTGGCATTTCTTATTTTTTTTGAGACAATCTCGCATGCTTTATTCATAGCCCATAATGTTTACAGGAAGAAACTCAAGGTTTCCTGGTTGACCTAGCCATACATGACGACCAAAATTTAAAGACAAAGCATATCTAGCGAGATTGTGAGCCTCGAAATTCGAGCTCCTGAACTCATGAACTACTTTACATGAAGAGAAAGCATTTGCATGAAGTAGTATTTCATGCACAATAGCTCCGTAACTAGCCGCCGAGTTCTTCTGGACATCTTCAACCACCCTCTTGCAATCTGTTGCGATTTGAATGGAGTTCTCATATAGATCCTCAGCCAACGATTGGCCTTCCCTTACTGCTATTGCCTCTAGTGTGCTTACATCCGTGATGAACTCAAGTTTTAAGATCGAAGCACCCAAAAAACATCCTTGTTGGTCTCGGCACACTGCTCCCACTGCTCCAAACTCCCCTTGCAAGGACACTGTTGCATCCACATTCATCTTTGCATGCCCATCCGGCGGAGGCAACCATGAGTGTTGTCCCAAGCTAGCTTGCTTCGTAACACTGCCAGCTCCTCTGTCAATCATCTCCAAGTCCCTCAAAAAGGAGAGTATGAAAGAGTTAGTAGTAAAAGGGCTATCAAAAATCTCTTCATGTATTGCTCTCCTTCTTGCTCGCCAAACTGCCCAGAGTGTCACCACCATCCGTATAAATTCCCCTTGCGGCAAAGATTCATGCAATGTAAAAATCCAGTTTTTTGCATCCAACGAAAGATTACCCAACATTGCCTCCACTGTCTCCTCTGAGCAGAGTGACCATACACTCCTGGCCATCACACAGTCCACTAGTGCATGCTTCCAGTCATCTTGCGCAGAACAAAAAGCGCACACACTCGTAGTGGACATATTTCGATGGTGTAACACCCCGGCTGTTGGAATTGTTTCATGGCAAAGTCTCCATAGGAATACCTTGATTTTAGATGGAACTTTAATGTGCCACAGGGACGTCCAAGCTGCCTCTTCTTCTGCCTCATTTGAGTGTCCCCCAACCGGTTGCAGTAGTGCTTCACCTTGTAGTTTCATTTTCAACAAGAATTTGTAGACTGACCTTACTGAAAAAACGCCTCGTTCGTCCTCTCCCCAGCCCCGAAAGTCATCAACTCTTCTAGTACACAGCGGGATCTTGAGTATCACATTTGCATCAACTGGCAGAAAAGTCGCACGAACTTTATCCTCCTTCCACTTGGCCGAGGTTGAGTCAATAAGTTCAGCAACATGTGTTGGTCTATCCACCGTCAAACACGCAATAGGTCTCATTAGGCCTGATCGGGGGAGCCAGTTTTGGTCCCAGATACGGGTCTCTTCTCCTGTACTGATCCTCCGAATCAAACCTTGCTCCAGAGCTCCTCTCCCTTCTACAATAGATCTCCATATTTGCGATGGCCTGCTTCCTAGTTCGGCCTCAAGAAAAGAGGAGGCAGGGTAATACTTGGCTTTCAGAATCTTGGCACTTAATGTAGAGGGAGTGTGTATAATCCACCAAACTTGTCTGGCCAATAAAGAGAGGTTAAAGAGATCAATATCTCGAAAGCCAAGTCCTCCCAAATACTTCGGTTTAGTGCAAACATCCCAAGATATCCAGCATGGTTTCCTCTTCCCTCTTTTACTCCCCCACTAGAATTTCCTGATCAGTGACGTGATACTTTCACAAATACCTCTAGGGAGCCTGAAACAAGACATAGAATATATGGGTATTGCCTGAGCCACTGCCTTGATCAACACCTCCTTCCCCGCATATGACAAAAGTTTTTCCATCCAACCTTTAATTTTCTCCCACACCCTGTCCTTTAGATACTTGAACGGACCATTCTTTGCCTGCCCGACATCCGTTGGCATCCCGAGATACCTATTAGTTAGTTGCTCATCATAAACATGCAAAGTGTTTTTGATCCCGTCCCGTATCACCTGCGGACAACCTTTGCTAAAGAAGATGGACGACTTCTCATTATTCACTCGTTGCCCCGATGCATTGCAGTATGTGTCCAACAGGTTTGACACCACTTCTGCCCCTTCTGTACTCGCCTTGAACATCAGCAGGCTATCATCAGTGAAAAGCAAGTGGTTAACAACCGGAGCTGTCGGTGCCACCTGGACTCCCATGAAAGCTGATGACTGAGGAACGGATTTTAGTAGGCAAGAAAGGCCCTCCGCTGTTATCAAAAAGAGATAAGGGGAGATAGGATCTCCCTGCCGAATACCTCTACTAGGTTTGAACTCATCCAACTTTTCTCCATTAAACAGAACCCAAAAAGAAACTGACTTGATCATATTCATTACCACATTAATCCACTGTTGAGCAAAGCCGAGCCTCTCCATCATTGCTTGAAGATACTCCCACTCCAGCCTGTCATAGGCTTTCTGCATATCCAATTTAAGAGCACAGTGGTTGTTCTTCTTGGATTTACTCCCCTTCATAAAATGCAGACATTCATATGCCGTGATTATATTATCACTTATCTGAAGGAAATATGCCCTAGAGGCAATAATAAAGTTATTATTTATTTCCTCATATCATGATAAATGTTTATTATTCATGCTAGAATTGTATTAACTGGAAACATGATACATGTGTGAATACATAGACAAACATAACGTCACTAGTATGCCTCTACTTGACTAGCTCATTAATCAAAGATGGTTATGTTTCCTAACCATAGGCATGTGTTGTCATTTGATTAATGGGATCACATCATTAGGAGAATGATGTGATTGACATGACCCATTCCGTTAGCCTAGCAATTGATCGTTTAGTATATTGCTATTGCTTTCTTCATGACTTATACATGTTCCTGTAACTATGAGATTATGCAATTCCCATTTACCGGAGGAACACTTTGGGTGCTACCAAACGTCACAACGTAACTGGGTGATTATAAAGGAGTACTACAGGTGTCTCCAAAGGTACATGTTGGGTTGGCGTATTTCGAGATTAGGTTTTGTCACTCCGATTGTCGGAGAGGTATCTCTGGGCCCTCTCGGTAATGCACATCACTATAAGCCTTGCAAGCAATGTAGCTAATGAGTTAGTTACGGAATGATGCATTACGTAACGAGTAAAGAGACTTGCCAGTAACGAAATTGAACTAGGTATTTGTAACGCCCCCGATGCGGCTATATCTCCCACGTGTCGAGGCACGACTTAGAGGCATAACCGCATTGAAAGCAATGTCGCAAGTGAGGTAATCTTCACACAACCCATGTAATAATTAAGGGAAAGATACATAGTTGGCTTACAGTCGCCACTTCACACAGTACATAAATAAACATCCATCATTCAGAGTACACTCAAGGTCCGACTACGGAACCAAAATAAAGAAGATACCCCAAATGCTAACACAGATCCCCGAATCGTCCCAACTGGGCACCACTACTGATCATCTGGAAACGACACATAGTAACGACCACGTTCCTCGTCGAACTCCCACTTGAGCTCGGTGGAAT
>LR880970.1:556509652-556523260 GCA_904067115.1 Aegilops sharonensis
TTATGGCACTGCCGTTTAGGTCATATTGGTGTAAAGCGCATGAAGAAACTCCATACTGATGGGCTTTTGGAATCACTTGATTATGAATCACTTGGTACTTGCGAACCGTGACTCATGGGCAAGATGACTAAAACGCCGTTCTCCGGAACTATGGAGCAAGCAACTGATTTGTTGGAAATCATACATACTGATGTTTGTGGTCCAATGAATGTTGAGGCTCGCGGCGGGTATCGTTATTTTCTCACCTTCACAGATGATTTGAGCAGATATGGGTATATCTACTTAATGAAACATAAGTCTGAAACATTTGAAAAGTTCAAAGAATTTCAGAGTGAAGTGGAAAATCATCGTAACAAGAAAATGAAATTTCTACGATCTGATCGTGGAGGAGAATATTTGAGTTACGAGTTTGGTCTACATTTGAAACAATGCGGAATAGTTTCGCAACTCACGCCACCCGGAACACCACAACAAAATGGTGTGTCCGAACGTCGTAATCGTACTTTACTAGACATGGTACGATCTATGATGTCTCTTACTGATTTACCGCTATCATTTTGCGGTTATGCTTTAGAGACGGCCGCATTCATGTTAAATAGGGCACCATCAAAATCCGTTAAGACAATGCCTCATGAACTGTGGTTTGGCACGAAACCAAAGTTGTCGTTTCTTAAAGTTTGGGGCTGCGATTCTTATGTGAAGAAACTTCAACCAGATAAGCTCGAACCCAAATCGGAAAAATGTGTCTTCATAGGATACCCAAAAGAGACTGTTGGGTACACCTTGTATCACAGATCTGAAGGCAAAATTTTCGTTGCAAAATTCGGATCCTTTCTAGAGAAGGAGTTTCTCTCGAAAGAAGTGAGTGGGAGGAAAGTAGAACTTGATGAGGTAGCTGTACCTGCTCCCTTATTGGAAAGTAGTTCATCACAAGAACCGGTTCCTGTGACAACTACACCAATTAGTGAGGAAACTAATGATATTGATCATGAAACTTTAGATCAAGTTTCTACTGAACCTCGTAGGTCTACCAGAGTAAGATCCGCACCAGAGTGGTACGGTAATCCTATTCTGGAAGTCATGTTACTTGACCATGACGAACCTACGAACTATGAGGAAGTGATGATGAGCCCAGATTCCGCAAAATGGCTAGAGGCCATGAATCTGAGATGGGATCCATGTATGAGAACAAAGTATGGACTTTGGTTGACTTGCCCGATGATCGGCAAGCCATTGAGAATAAATGGATCTTTAAGAAGAAGACTGACGCTGATGGTAATACAACTGTCTATAAAGCTCGACTTGTTGCAAAAGGTTTTCGACGAGTTCAAGGGGTTGACTACGATGAGACTTTCTCACCTGTAGTGATGCTTAAGTCTGTCCAAATCATGTTAGCAATTGCCGCATTTTATGATTATGAAATTTGGCAAATGGATGTCAAAACTGCATTCTTGAATGGATTTCTGGAAGAAGAGTTGTATATGATGCAACCAGAAGGTTTTGTAGATCCAAAAGGTGCTAACAAAGTGTGCAAGCTCCAGCGATCCATCTATGGACTGGTGCAAGCATCTTGGAGTTGGAATAAACGCTTTGATAGTGTGACCAAAGCATATGGTTTTATACAGACTTTTGGAGAAGCCTGTATTTACAAGAAAGTGAGTGGGAGCTCTGTAGCATTTCTGATATTATATGTAGATGACATATTATTAATTGGAAATGATATAGAATTTCTGGATAGCATAAAGGGATACTTGAATAAAAGTTTTTCAATGAAAGACCTCGGTGAAGCTGCTTACATATTGGGCATCAAGATTTATAGAGATAGATCAAGATGCTTAATTGGACTTTCACAAAGCACATACCTTGATAAAGTTTTGAAAAAGTTCAAAATGGATCAGGCAAAGAAAGAGTTCTTGTCCGTGCTACAAGGTGTGAAGTTGAGTCAGACTCAATGCCCGACCACAGCAGAAGATAGAGAGAAAATGAAAGATGTTCCCTATGCTTCAGCCATAGGCTCTATCATGCATGCAATGCTATGTACCAGACCTGACGTGTGCTTAGCAATAAGCTTGGCAGGAAGGTACCAAAGTAATCCAGGAGTGGATCACTGGACAGCGGTCAAGAACATCCTGAAATACCTAAAAAGGACTAAGGATATGTTTCTCGTATATGGAGGTGACAAAGAGCTAGTCGTAAATGGTTACGTCGATGCAAGCTTTGACACTGATCCGGACGATTCTAAATCGCAAACCGGATACGTGTTTTTATTAAACGGTGGAGCTGTAAGTTGGTGCAGTTCTAAACAAAGCGTCGTGGCAGGATCTACATGTGAAGCGGAGTACATAGCTGCTTCGGAAGCAGCAAATGAAGGAGTCTGGATCAAGGAGTTCATTTCCGATCTAGGTGTCATACCTAGTGCATCGGGACCAATGAAGATCTTCTGTGACAATACTGGTGCAATTGCCTTGGCAAAGGAATCCAGATTTCACAAGAGGACCAAGCACATCAAGAGACGCTTCAATTCCATCCGGGACCAAGTCCAAGTGGGAGACATAGAAATTTGCAAGATACATACGGATCTGAATGTTGCAGACCCATTGACTAAGCCTCTCTCACGAGCAAAACATGATCAGCACCAAGACTCCATGGGTGTTAGAATCATTACTGTGTAATCTAGATTATTGACTCTAGTGCAAGTGGGAGACTGAAGGAAATATGCCCTAGAGGCAATAATAAAGTTATTATTTATTTCCTCATATCATGATAAATGTTTATTATTCATGCTAGAATTGTATTAACCGGAAACATGATACATGTGTGAATACATAGACAAACATAACGTCACTAGTATGCCTCTACTTGACTAGCTCATTAATCAAAGATGGTTATGTTTCCTAACCATAGGCATGTGTTGTCATTTGATTAATGGGATCACATCATTAGGAGAATGATGTGATTGGCATGACCCATTCTGTTAGCCCAGCACTTGATCGTTTAGTATATTGCTATTGCTTTCTTCATGACTTATACATGTTCCTGTAACTATGAGATTATGCAACTCCCGTTTACCGGAGGAACACTTTGGGTGCTACCAAACGTCACAACGTAACTGGGTGATTATAAAGGAGTACTACAGGTGTCTCCAAAGGTACATGTTGGGTTGGCGTATTTCGAGATTAGGTTTTGTCACTCCGATTGTCGGAGAGGTATCTCTGGGCCCTCTCGGTAATGCACATCACTATAAGCCTTGCAAGCAATGTAGCTAATGAGTTAGTTATGGAATGGTGCATTACGTAACGAGTAAAGAGACTTGCCGGTAACGAGATTGAACTAGGTATTGGATACCGGCGATCGAATCTCGGGCAAGTAACATACCGATGACAAAGGGAACAACGTATGTTGTTATGCGGTTTGACCGATAAAGATCTTCGTAGAATATGTAGGAGCCAATATGGGCATCCAGGTTCCGCTATTGGTTATTGACCGAGAATAGTTCTAGGTCATGTCTACATAGTTCTCGAACCCGTACGGTCCGCACGCTTAACGTTACGATGACAATTTTATTATGAGTTTATAAGTTTTGATGTACCAAAGTTTGTTCGGAGTCCCGGATGTGATCATGGACATGACGAGGAGTCTTGAAATGGTCGATACATAAAGATTGATATATTGGAAGCCTATGTTTGGACATCGGAAGTGCTCCGGGTGAAATCGACATTTTACTGGAGTACCGGGAGGTTACTGGAACCCCCCAGTGACCTAATGGGCCTTAGTGGGCCTAGTGGAGGAAGAGGAGAAGGGGCCAAGTGGCAGCCGCGCGCCCCTCCCCCCCAAGTCTGAATAGGACAAGGAGGGGGGGCGGCGCCCCCCCTTTCCTTTCCCCCCTCTCCTCCTTCCCCCAAAGTCCTAGTCCAACTAGGGAAGTGGGGAGTCCTACTCCCGGTGGGAGTAGGACTCCTCCGGCGCGCCTCCTCCTAGGGCCGGTCGCACCCCCCCTTGCTCCTTCATATACGGGGGCAGGGGGGCACCCTAGAGACACACAAGTTGATCTACGGATCGTTCCTTAGCCGTGTGCGGTGCCCCCTCCACCATATTCCACCTCGGTCATATCGTCGTGGAGTTTAGGTGAAGCCCTGCGCCGGTAGAGCATCATCATCATCACCACGCCGTCGTGCTGACGGAACTCATCCCCGACACTTTGCTGGATCGGAGTCCGGGGATCATCATCGAGCTGAACGTGTGCTGAACTCGGAGGTGCCGTACGTTCGGTACTTGGATCGGTCGGATCGTGAAGACGTACGACTACATCAACCGCGTTGTCATAACGCTTCCGCTTACGGTCTACGAGGGTACGTGGACAACACTCTCCCCTCTCGTTGCTATGCCATCACCATGATCTTGCGTGTACGTAGGAATTTTTTTGAAATTACTAGGTTCCCCAACATTATCAATCTGCCAGGCACAAACGCCGATTGTTCCTCTGAAATAATCTCTGGCAGAATTTGCTTCAGCCTGTTTGCAATCACCTTCGAAGCAATTTTATACAATACATTGCACAAACTTATAGGCCTGAACTGAGTTAACAAGGTTGGGCTCATTACCTTTGGTATAAGGACCAAGAAAGTATCATTGATACACTCTGCATCTTCCTCCCCTTTTACTATCCGGAGGACAGCCTTTGTAACTTGTGCTCCACACACATCCCAATGGCGTTGATAAAAGTGAGCTAGAAACCCATCCGGGCCCGAGGATTTTGTGGGAAACATCTGAAAAAGTGCGGATTTGACCTCCTCATCCGAATAATCTGCACAAAGAATATCATTCATCTCCGGTGTAACCTATCTTGGAACATGGCAAAGGACAGCCTCCATGTCCGTCACCCCCTCTGTTGTGTATAGATTTTTATAAAAGAGCATGACCATCTCCTTTAGTTCTTTCGGATCATCCACCTGTACACCTAGTGAGCTCATCAGGGCCTTTATCATGTTCTTTTTTCTCCGCATGCTCGCGCGCATATGAAAAAACTTCGTGTTCTTATCTCCCGCCGATAGCCACTCTATCCTTGATCGCTGTCTCCATAATAATTCTTCTCTATGGTATAGTTCCACCAACCTCTCATTCACCTTCTTCTCCTCGTGGCTTGGGCCCGAACACCCCTGTGCATTGCGCAAAAGCTCAAGCTTCTGTTTCAACTCCTTGATCTCCTTGTGAACTGACCCAAATGTCCTTCTGTCCCATCTCCTTAAGTTATTTGACAGCCCTGCTAACTTGAGCTTTAGATCCTCCACTCTTTCCCTGACCAAAGGTGCTGCCCAGGAAGTAACAATAGTGCTCTTCAAGTCCTCATGGGTCTCCCAGGCAACTTCATAGCGAAAAAGTTTGTCCCGCACCTGATCCCCCTACGCGGTCGGGTGGAGCTCTAGCTGGATCGGACCATGGTCCGAGGTCGCTGCCGTTAGGTGATTAAGGCATGCCGATGGGAATAGCTCACACCAATCAGTCAACCCGAGAGCCCTGTCCAGCCTTACTCTTGTGAAAGAGCCACCGGACACCTTCTTCTCAAAATTCCAGAATCTGCCTTTATAGCCAATGTCTACCAACATGCAAGTATCAACCATGTCCCTAAAACCTTGGATCTGAGCATTACTCCTCTCTCCAACCCCCTCATGTTCTTCTGGACGTAAAACTTCGTTAAAATCTCCAATACAGAGCCATGGCAGAGTGCTCAAATTTGCTATGTTTCTCATAGTGTCCCACGTCTGGTATCTCAAGTGAGTTTGAGCCTCACCATACACCATAGTTAGCCTCCACGGGTCAAAACCCGGGTCACGCACCTCGCAATCCGAATGATAGTCAGAATAGCCCGTAATATCAATATTTATTGTGTTATTCCAAAACAAACCGATGCCTCCGCTTCTACCAACACTGCTTACGGCAAAACCTTTATCAAAACCAATAGAAGTAGCTAGACTTTCTACCCTAACTTTGTCGATTTGAGTTTCTAGAATACAAAGTAAGGTAGGGGCAAAATTCTTCACGATCTCGCGAAGTTCGCAAACTCTCCAGGCTTTGCCCGCAGCTCGACAGTTCCAGCAGATGATACTCATTGTTCCCGGCGGTACTCCTCATGGGAGCCCGCCGATGTTGCATTGTTTGCTTCGTTTCCTCCTTCCTTTCTAACCCCTTCCACTTCAAAACCCTGCATTCCCATGCTGTCCAACTTCCTTCCCTGGCCTTCACCTTTCTTTGGTCTCTTCACTTCCTTCCTCAGCGAAACATATACCGGGGGCATCGGAGGCACCCCCGTCGGCTTCTCCTTCACCACCATCGCTGTGGACACATTTTCTGCTACAACAGCCCCTCCTTTTTCTACCATTGACTCGGGCAACATAGGTGCCGTGTTGTCCGCCGAGAGACGCTTGAGCGAGACTCCAGCTGTTCCATTTGTACCCTCCATAGATGTGTTCGTTCTCCTCCCCTCCAGCCCATCTGATCCTCCATTGTTGCCCTCATGGAAGCTTTATTTTTCCCTCTGTCTTGATCCAAAGGCTGCGACTGCTGTTACAAATCATACTGGTTTGTCTGCATGGTCTCCCGTCCTCCTTGTTGTCCATTCGATCCTGATGCTTCTCCATGGGGCTGCGGTGGCCGAGCGTTGAATCGCCAGCTCTGGTTTGGGTTGAAATCCCCGTCCCTACCGCGTCCCCCCCTCGCAAAGCTTCCTCTCCCCCTCTGTATTTGAGCAAAACCGCGCCCCGGAGCTCTAACTCTAACATTATCTGCAAATATTTCTCCTTCCTGTTTTCGAAACATCAAAAATAGAGTGCTGTCACGGGGGTTCGAACTCGCAACAGATTCGTTGGGAGCGGTCGGCTGTAGCCACGAGGCCATCTACTCACTCGTGTAAGGCTAGTTCGTTTTACACTTTTTATTCGTTCTACACTTCGGTTTATTCCTTTTTCTCATCTTTATATTTTATTGCGCGCTTTTTTAAAATCCGTGAACTTTTTCTTTAAATTCGAGAACTCTATTTGAAAATCAATGAACTTTTTCCGGAATCAACAAACATTTTTTGAAATCTGACGAACTTTTTTGAAATTCGACGAGCTTTTTTCAAATTCGGTGAACTTTTTTCGATTTTGGAGAACTTTATTCTTCAAATAGATGAACTTCTTTTCTAAATCCATGAACTAATTTTGTCGAAAATCATGAATTTTTTTCAAATTGATGAACCTTTTTCAAAATTAAGGAACTTATTTTTCAAATTTGATGAGCTTTTTACAAATTTTTGAACTTTTTTTTAAAAATTTTGAACTTTTTGTGAAACTCGTAATTTTTCCAAAATCAATGAACTTTTTTTCCAAAATCGATGAACTTTTTTTTCCAAAATCGATGAACTTTGTTCAATTTAGATGAACATTTTCCCAATTTGATGAACTTTTCTTCAAATTCGATGAACTTTGTTTGAAAATTGATGAACTTCTTTTGAATTCGTGAACTTTTTTGATTTGGTGAACTATTTTTCGAATACACGAACTTTGTTTGCATGCTCATGAACGTCAACTGTAATATGTGAACATGTTTTAAAATAACTAGAAAATACAAACGCTACAGTGTAATACGCAATAAATAGTGTGTATACATTTCTATTCTTGAAATAAAATATCTCAAGCTGTTAATATTCACTACTAGTTAGCTGGTACGGTGGTTAGGCTGCCCGTCTGGAAGGTTGATGGTGCGAGACTGATTCCCAGTGGCGTGATATTTTTGACTGTGTTTTTCCGCGTCGCGCCTTCTGCGATCATGGGCCGGCTCATTTTTTTTGAGACAATCACGCGAAGCTTTATTTATCCTGATAAAATGTTTACAGGGACAAAAACGAGATTACCGGGGTGTCCTAACTAAACATGGCGGCCCACCCCTAACTTTAAAGCATGCTTCGCTAGATTGTGAGACTCGAAGTTCGAGCTCCTATACTCATGAACAAAAATACACTTTACGAAACCATTCGCAAGGTCAGATATTTCATGTAGAATTGCACCATACCCAGCTGGGTTTTGCTCCTTCATGTCCTCAATCACTACTTTGCAATCTGATGCAACGTGTAGATTCTGCAAGTTCAGATCTTCGGCCAGGGCTAGAGCCTCCCGGATAGCAAGAGCTTCTAGTGTCGGTGGGTCGTAAACACCCCTCACAAGTATGGCCGAAGCCCCTAGAAAATTTCCAGCGTGGTCTCTGTATATTGCCGCTGCAGTTCCTCTCTTCTGGTTCTTAGAGACAGCACCATCTACGTTGATCTTGCACATTGTCTCTGGTGGGTGAATCCATTGTGTTATCCTCGGCCGTGCTCCTCCCTCCATCGGCCGTACTATGCTTCTATCTTCCTGTATTGACCGAAGATCATTCATATAGGCCTGGATAAAGTGATGAGTGGATTGAGGGCTCTCAAACATATCCTCATATATCGCCTTTCGCCTAGCTTTCCAGACCGCCCATAGAGTTACCACCATGATCACAAACTCCTCCTGCGAAAGTACTTCATGCATTGCGAAGATCCAGTTCCTTGCATTCCTATCCGCGTTCTGGCTCATATGCTCCACAAGACTGGGATCGGACAAAGACCATATGCATCTAGACATAGTGCACTCCAACAGGGCATGTTTCCATGAATCGTCACAACCACAGAGGGCGCAGCATCGGGTGGTAGACATGTTGCGGCGGTGCAGAACATCCATCGACGGGATCGAGTGTTGAGCTAGTCTCCACAAAAACACCTTAAGCTTCGAAGGCACCTTGATATGCCATAGATTTGTCCACTCATTGTTCTGTGTGTTAATGTCTGAAACTCCACCAGATCCCTCCAACCAATTCTCACGATGATGCTTTGTGTTCATCACCATCCTGTATGCTGACCTCACCATGAATTTTCCATTCCTTTCATCGGACCATGCCCAAAAGTCGTCCATAGATTTTGTGCACAAGGGAATCGCCAAAATTGAGTCCACGTCAAACGGTAAGAAAGTATCCCTGATCAGATCCTCTCTCCATGAAGCGGATGTGGAGTCAATCAGCTCTGACACTAGCCTCGGGGGATTGACTGAGATGGAAGTAATTGGTCTCATGGGACCAGTTCTTGGAATCCAGTTGGTGTTCCAAATATCTATTGAAGCCCCGTTTCCAACTCTTTGAATGATGCCCTGTTTCAAAACCTCTCTGCCATCAATCACCGCCCGCCATATTTGCGAAGGGTGGTTACCCAGCTCCGCTTCCATGAAGCTACTCACTGGATAGTAAGCAGCTTTAAGCAATTTTGCACTAAGCGATGTAGGGTCATCCATGAGCCTCCACGCCTGTCGAGCAAGTAGAGCAAGATTGAAAACCTCAATATCTCTAAAACCCATGCCACCTAGGTATTTTGGCTTTGTCATAACGTCCCAAGAAACCCAGGCCAGTTTTCTTCTACCTTGTTTACTCCCCCACCAAAACTGTCTGATTATCAAAGTGATGTTCTCACACAAGCCCCTTGGTAATCCGAAGCATGCCATTGAATACACTGGGATTGCCTGTGCCACGGATTTTATAAGCACTTCTTTCCCTGCAGCTGAGAGTAACTTCTCCATCCACCCTCGAACCTTCTCCCATACTCTATCTCTTAAGTACTTGAATGTACCCATCTTAGACTGCCCTACATTAGTGGGCATTCCCAAATACTTGTCGCTCAAAGACTCATTGTGAACATTCAGGGTCAGTTTAACATTGTCCCTTACCACTTGGGGGCACCCTTTGCTGAAAAAGATTGAAGATTTATCATTTTTTATCCGCTGTCCAGAAGCCTTGCAGTACACATCCAATAGGTTTGAAACCATTGTCGCGCCCTCAACACTTGACTTAGAAAGCAACAGGCTATCATCAGCAAAAAGGAGGTGGTTTACAGACGGAGCTGATGGTGCCACCTTGATCCCTTCCAAACCTGACGACTGAGAGTTAGATTTCAACAGGCACGAAAGGCCCTCTGCTGCAATCAAGAAAAGGTAAGGGGAGATAGGATCTCCCTGTCGGATGCCTCGTGTGGGTGTGAAATGTTCTAGTTTATCACCATTGAATAGAACTGAAAAGGATACTGATTGTACCATATTCATCACTATCTGAATCCAACTTTGTGCAAAGCCCAATCTCTCCATCATGGCGCGGAGGTACGGCCACTCTAATCTGTCGTAGGCTTTCATCATGTCCAGCTTCAGTGCACAGAAACTACTGGATTTAGCCCTGCTCCTTTTCATAAAGTGTAAACACTCATATGCACAAATAATGTTATCTGTGATTAGCCTTCTTGGAACAAAAGCAGACTGTTCCTCGGATATTATATCAGGGAGGACTATCTTTAGCCTGTTAGATACAACCTTGGAGGCAATTTTATAGATTACATTGCAAAGACTAATGGGACGGAATTGAGAGAGTTGTGTTGGGTTCAGAACCTTGGGGATGAGAACTAGCACCGTGTCGTTGATAACACCGCCCCCTCTTCCCCTTTGATAATTCTCAAGACTGCCTTTGTCACCTCATCTCCGCAGATATCCCAGTGCCGCTGGTAAAAATGTGCTGGGAACCCATCCGGTCCCGGCGCCTTGGTAGGGAACATTTGGAACAGAGCCTTTTTTACCTCTTCCTTCGAATATGGCGCCAATAGCATCTCGTTCATGTCGTTTATGACTTTGACAGGAACTTTGGATAGCACCTCCTCCATGCCATCTACCCCTTCGGACGTATACAACGTCAGATAGAAATCCCGGACCATCGATCTTAGTTCTGCAGGGTCCTCTGTCATGACTCCCAGGGAGTTGGCGAGTGCTTTTATCATGTTCCTCTTCCTTCGTTGACTTGCTCTGAGATGAAAGAATCGAGTATTGCGGTCCCCAGCTGAGAGCCATTCTAATCTTGAACGCTGTCTCCACATGAGCTCCTCCCTGTGATACATTTCTATTAGCTTCTCGTTGATCTTCAACTCTATATGCGAGGGTGCAGTCCTTGCAGGGTTAGCTCGCAGCCTTTCCAGTTCATTTTTCAAGTTTTTTATCTCCTTTCTGACGGAGCCGAAAGTGTTCCTGTTCCATACTTCCAGATTCCCGGAGATCCTTTTGATTTTCCTGCTGAGCTCTTCTACTGTACCCGTCGCTCCGCCTTCTGTCTATGTGGACATAATCATCTCCGGCCAAGTCTCATGAGTTTCCCACATGACTTCGTACTTGAACTCCTTTTTTAGGTGCGGGCGTTCTGTCCCTCGAAATTCCAGCAAAATCGGGCAATGATCAGATGTCGATGCCGTTAAGTGTTTCAGGTATGCTTGAGGAAACATCTCATTCCAATCTGCTGTGGCAATCGCTCGATCCAGCCTAACTCGCGTGTAGGTTCCACCCACCACCTTCTTCTCATAAGTCCAAAAATGGCCTTGATAGCCCATGTCCATCAACATGCAAACATCAACAGCGTCTCGGAATCCCTGTATTTGAGCATTACTCCTTTCTCCCACTCCCTCTTGTTCATCCGGACGTAAAACTTCGTTGAAATCACCTATGCAAACCCACAGGAGCTCGCTCAAAGTGCTTATCCCCTTCATAACATCCCATGTTTGGTGTCTCAAGTGTGTTCTTGCTTCTCCATAAAACAACGTCATTCTCCATGGTTCACTACCTGGTTCCTCCACAGAGCAATCAATATGATACACCGAGTAACCAAGAATTTCGATCTTTATTGGATTATTCCAGAAAAAACCTAAGCCACCACTTCTACCTTGACTGCTAACCGCATAGCCATTATCATAGCCAATAGTTCCTACTAAACTTTCTACCCTAGATCCATCGATCTGAGTTTCAACAATACATAACAGGGTAGGGGCAAAATTCCTCGCTAAATCGCGAAGCTCTCTTACTGTCGCGGCTTTGCCCGCGCCGCGACAGTTCCAACTTAAGATACTCATTGTGCTCGGCGGTGCTCCGGTTGTGGTTGACATCCCCGCATCGACCTCCTCCTAGAGTGTTTCTTCTGACATACCTGCCTTCTTTGGCCTCTTCCATTCCTTCCTCGGTGATACATAAACAGGTGGGAGGGGCGGAACCATAGTATCATGAACTATCAGTTCCATGCGTTCCCCTTGTCCACCTCCATCCAGCGATGCCCCTGAACCGCTCGCCCCATTTTCAACAGAATTACGTTTGTTGGATGACACTATGGTCCCCAACGAAAGAGGAGGCAGGCCCCCTAAATCCCCTTCCATTGGGCTATCCTTCCCGCCTGGGTTCTCATCTGTCGGCTCCTTCTCTTGTGGCTCATGCTGATGCTGCGGACGCACGTTAAAACGCCAACTCTGATTCGGGTTGTAGGGTTCTCGGCCTCTTCCTCTGCCTCCTACGCCTTGTCTTCCCCCTCCCCGCCGAGGTGTATATCCTCTGCCAGTGGTCTTGCCACGGACATTGTCAGCAAATATGAACTCCCCCCACTGAAAAGTCGTTTCGTCATGCACCCCGTCTCCACATTCCTCATGCCAATGACCGAACTCACCGCAGTTATAGCAAAAAGTTGGGAGTTCTTCATATTTTACTTGGTACTTGAAACTCTCTTCTCCCTTTTTAGCATTCACAAAACGCTTGATCTTTGCATTGATGTCTATCTTTACTTTAACCCTCACAAATTCTCCAAAGAAGCCGGCAGGTAACTTCAGTTGCACCTCCTCTACCTCACATATCCTTGATGCCAGCCCCTTCACAGCCGGCTCAATCAGAAACTTGTCCGGCAAACGATGAATCTGTGCCCATACAGAGATTTTATTCAGCGCAAAAGTATCAGGGTTTCTGAAGCCATCATATTCCTCCATGATCACTACTTGCTCCCTAAACAACCACGGCCCTTCTAGCATCGCCTTATTCCAATCGCCTAAACACCCGAACTGCGCCGTGAACAGATTGGCTTTCACCTTCCTCCATACTACCTGTTTAGCAGGATTCCATGCCGCCCGCATGTCATTGTACAACGCATTAGGGCTAAAAGTCTTGGGTGTATGCACGCGAGTGATCTCCAGCCACCTCGCCGGTTCCGCCATGTCCGGCAGCTCCTCCTCCCATATGAACTCATCTTCTTCCTCCTCCTGCAGCGTTAGCCTGGCAAGCAGATCCTCCGCTGATTCTTTTCCCGGCCTCCCCTGCGAGCTGCTTGTCTCCGTCATCGCCTTACAGATCCGATCTCGCCTCCCCTCGCTCCGGTCCGAAAACCCTAGGAACCAGGGCCGGGTAGAGTCACCAGGACCCCCCTTGATCAACCCGAGCTCCCGGAATTAGCATGGAAACGACGTCAGGGAGCTTATGATAGATTCCGGCGGCGCACGCCGGAAGACTTCGAAACCCTAGGTTTTTCGCCTAGGGGAAACGTCCAGCGATATACTATATCTCATTCGTGGGCCGGCTCATGAAGCCCTTCTCCGCGTCGCGCCTTCTGCGATTGTGGGCCGGTCCATGAAGCCCCTGCTGCGGGCGCCACTTCCCTTGTGCGGCGCTGAAGGCGCCCAATAGGAGGGGAGTGCCTATAGGGAGCAACACGCGCTGCGAAGTAAGCGGGCGC
>LR880970.1:556528924-556539299 GCA_904067115.1 Aegilops sharonensis
GTGACCTCCCTCCCCCACACGCACCGATGCGCCCCACCCCACCATCACCTGCCGCCAGTCCCGCTGCCCACCACCACCTTCCACGATCTTGCCGGCGACCACTGGGACGACCGGACCACTGCACCGCTCCATCCTCCCACCACCTGCCGAGTTCTTTCTGGCGACCACTGGGAAAGCCTCCCGACCACCGCGGCACCACGCCACCACCTCCTCCTTCAACCATCGCTACTTCCCCACCACTCCCGCCCGACACCCCACTGCTCGCCGGCCGCCCCAATGCTCTGTCCCGATGCCCCACCTTCTTCTTCATCCATCCCCTGCCTCCCCCGACCCACCACTGCTACACCCCAACACTGGATCTCAGCNTCCACGATCTTGCCGGCGACCACTGGGACGACCGGACCACTGCACCGCTCCATCCTCCCACCACCTGCCGAGTTCTTTCTGGCGACCACTGGGAAAGCCTCCCGACCACCGCGGCACCACGCCACCACCTCCTCCTTCAACCATCGCTACTTCCCCACCACTCCCGCCCGACACCCCACTGCTCGCCGGCCGCCCCAATGCTCTGTCCCGATGCCCCACCTTCTTCTTCATCCATCCCCTGCCTCCCCCGACCCACCACTGCTACACCCCAACACTGGATCTCAGCCTTGATGGTTGCCAGATTCGCGCCAGATCCATGGACCCTCCCCAACGCACCCCACACACGAGGGCTGCGGGACGACCGCTCCCAGGAAAGGCGACCAAAGATGGGGAGAGGGACGCGCTCTTCTTTGGTGAGGCCAACGGCGGCGATGGCCCTGCCTGGGACCCCTCACGATCGCCGGGGACGGTAAGGAGTCGGAGACCGGCTAGTAGGCAGAGGTGGGGTCAGTGGGGATCGACCGCATGGTGCTCAGATTCATGAAGGATGCCGGTGCGGATCCGGCCCCACCGCCCTGTACCCAATCGCATGGTCCTCCTCTCCCTGCTCATCTCTGTCGCCCTAGTGGCCTCCTCAGCCTCCAATCTGCTTCTACGTCAGGCAATGGAGGTGGGATGCCCGAGCGCCGTGGGCTTGAATCTCCCCCTAGCCACCGCCGACAGAAACTCCCCCAGCTTACTTGAGCGCGCAATAGTGGTCCATGGGCGTCGTCCGATGCAGCTCGGTTCCTGCCCCAATGCAATTCGGCTGCCACTGTGTCCGCTCCTTCATGTAGTGGCACCGCACCCAGTTCCGACTCCCCGTGCAACCCGACTGCGGTGTGCAGTGCGGACGACGTCGTGTGCAGTTTGGGAGTGCTCCGCCATGCAGCCCATGGGGCTCCTTGCTGCTGGCTGATGCTCCGGCTTCTCCACCGACATCGTCCTCCCTGTCTAGCAGGGAGCTGCAGTTCGTCCGCAACGCCAACGTGTGTTCGTCGGCGGGCATCGCGAGAAGTTAAATGGTAGGGCACTTGCAGTTTTAGTGACCGTTCTTGTACAAGTAGTTTCCCATTCATACATACGACGCGTGTAGTTTGGTTGGCATTCGAGGTGGTGCACGCTGTGCAATGGGTTTTTTGTGTGCGCTCCACATTTTTTTTTCTGCAGTTCGCCCGGGACGCCGGCGCATTGCAGTTTAGCGGCTCCAGAGCGAGCAGTGCAGATTGCTCTTATTGCAGCTCAGTTGGGTCATTGATGCAATATGCATAGACGTGAGAGGATAGGACGACGATGTTGACTCCTGTGAGAATAGCAACCATATCACCCCATGAACCCCGTTTTCCTACGAGATGTTTCTCAATTGCATTTCAGTGCTGGTGCGCCAGTTTCTTCTTTGTCTACATTTGTAGGTTTCTTATCTAGTGCAGCTCGGTTGGTCCCCAAATACAGTTTTGTTGATCCTCAATTGCAGCTCGACCAGGTGCTAGTGCTGATTTTGTGTATTGCAGCCGATTGATGCAGCCCACTAGACCCATGTTTTTCATTTGTTGGATTTTTTTTGCTATGCACTCAATAACGAAGGACAAGAGAGCATCACTTTTCTTTTAAAAAGAAGTTTATTTTGTTGTTTGAGAAAATGCAGAGAGGAAATGAGAGTAAAGAGATGTGTATGAATTCTTGTGTGTAATGTGTAGCGTGCAAACAAATAATGCAGTCCACTCGCCTCGTCCCCGCAGTGCATATTTCATTTTTAAACCAAAAATAGATATATGCAGTGCACTACGGGAAAATCAAAAATCTGTAGAGAAAAAGAAAAAGAAAAATGCAGTGCACTCCGGTCTTTAAAAAAGTCCGCTCCGAAGGACTTTGTAGTACANCGTCGTCCGATGCAGCTCGGTTCCTGCCCCAATGCAATTCGGCTGCCACTGTGTCCGCTCCTTCATGTAGTGGCACCGCACCCAGTTCCGACTCCCCGTGCAACCCGACTGCGGTGTGCAGTGCGGACGACGTCGTGTGCAGTTTGGGAGTGCTCCGCCATGCAGCCCATGGGGCTCCTTGCTGCTGGCTGATGCTCCGGCTTCTCCACCGACATCGTCCTCCCTGTCTAGCAGGGAGCTGCAGTTCGTCCGCAACGCCAACGTGTGTTCGTCGGCGGGCATCGCGAGAAGTTAAATGGTAGGGCACTTGCAGTTTTAGTGACCGTTCTTGTACAAGTAGTTTCCCATTCATACATACGACGCGTGTAGTTTGGTTGGCATTCGAGGTGGTGCACGCTGTGCAATGGGTTTTTTGTGTGCGCTCCACATTTTTTTTTCTGCAGTTCGCCCGGGACGCCGGCGCATTGCAGTTTAGCGGCTCCAGAGCGAGCAGTGCAGATTGCTCTTATTGCAGCTCAGTTGGGTCATTGATGCAATATGCATAGACGTGAGAGGATAGGACGACGATGTTGACTCCTGTGAGAATAGCAACCATATCACCCCATGAACCCCGTTTTCCTACGAGATGTTTCTCAATTGCATTTCAGTGCTGGTGCGCCAGTTTCTTCTTTGTCTACATTTGTAGGTTTCTTATCTAGTGCAGCTCGGTTGGTCCCCAAATACAGTTTTGTTGATCCTCAATTGCAGCTCGACCAGGTGCTAGTGCTGATTTTGTGTATTGCAGCCGATTGATGCAGCCCACTAGACCCATGTTTTTCATTTGTTGGATTTTTTTTGCTATGCACTCAATAACGAAGGACAAGAGAGCATCACTTTTCTTTTAAAAAGAAGTTTATTTTGTTGTTTGAGAAAATGCAGAGAGGAAATGAGAGTAAAGAGATGTGTATGAATTCTTGTGTGTAATGTGTAGCGTGCAAACAAATAATGCAGTCCACTCGCCTCGTCCCCGCAGTGCATATTTCATTTTTAAACCAAAAATAGATATATGCAGTGCACTACGGGAAAATCAAAAATCTGTAGAGAAAAAGAAAAAGAAAAATGCAGTGCACTCCGGTCTTTAAAAAAGTCCGCTCCGAAGGACTTTGTAGTACACTCTTGAAAAATTTTACGTCCGGCAAAAGAAATCATGAAGTGCGCTTGCTCGTCCGATCCAGTGCGGTTTTTCGTCTGAAGCAGTGCACACCACCTTGTTGGGAAAATTTACGTCCCACAAAAAAGAAATCATGCAGTGCACTTGTCTGTCCGATGATGTGCGGTTTTTAGTCTGAAGCAGTGCACTCCACCTCGTTTGGAAAAATTTACGTCCCACAAAAAAGAAATTATGTAGTGCACTTGTCTGTCCAAGTAAGTGTGGTTGTTAGTCTAAATAAGTGCGGTTTTCTGTCTGATGCGGTATGGCCCGTTTATGGTAGTTTCGAGGTTCACTTTTTCATAGTATTGTGGTTCACCAACACTCGACATGAAGTGCACTCCACCTCGTTTAGGAAAATTTACGTCCCACAAAAAAGAAATCATGTAGTGCGGTTATTTGTCCGATGAAGTGCGGTTTTGCGTCCGATGCAGTGCAGTTTTCAGTCGGATGAAGTACCCACGTCGATTTGGGTGTCACGAAAAACAGAGTGTCCGCATTTCAGTAAATTTAAAACTGCTCTTAAACCGTAAGGAATTAGAGAGAGTGTTCTACATGAAAAAGTTGCGTCTCATCGACATCTTTCCAACGGCATATAATTTGAATCATTTCGACAACCGATTTGTAAAATTTTCGTGAAAAACGGCCGCTATCACTCGTCGTCCGCCACACGATTTTCAAAATTAACTTAAAACTGTAAGGAATCTCAAAACCATTTCTACAAATGAAAGTTGCGCCTTGTCTATAGCTTTCCAACGACGTTTTACACGCCTTGTTTCGATAAACGATTCAAAAATTAGAGCGAAAACAGTACCGAAAATTGAAAAAATTTCAAAAAAACAGAATTCCGCAATTTGGTAAATTTGAAACTGCTCTTAAACCATAAAGAATTAGAGAAAATAATAGATATGAAAAGGATGCGCCTCGACGATATCTTTCCAACGGCGTATCATTTGCCTTATTCCGATGAGCGGTTTAGAAAAAATCATGAAAATACGCTCACTGCCACTCGTCATCCGCCGCACCATTTTTGAAACTGCTCTCAAACCGAGAGGAATCTCGAAAAGTGTTCAACATGACGAAGTTGCGCCTAATCAATAGATTTCCAACGGTATATTATACGCCTCATTCCGATAAAAGGTTAAAAAGTTAGAGCGAAAGGTTTTTTCCGACACGAAGTTCACTCGTGTGAGTACTGCAGCACACTTGGTTCAAACAATGACGTGCACTTGCGTTGAGCGTGCAGTGCGGAAGTGTTACCAGAATAGTTATTCTGCTAATATTAGCAGAATAGACCGGCTGTATATATATTCTAATCACGGGATCAGAATATTAGAAGTTACACAATATAAACTTCTCTCTATACGAACCCGACCTTCAGGCTATCTTTGCAACCGTGTCTCCCTGTGCGATTTATTTTTGTTAGTCATGTTTTATGTGATGTTAATGTAATCTGCAAATGATTTTTAACAACTAAATGTCCGTTTCAAATAGGAATCTGGCTCATTGGCTGATTTTTCTATACCGTTGAAAAGCTATGGACACGAGTATTATGACCTAAATTAATTTTTTGTCAAACACTACTAGGAAAAGGCCTACTAATGGCGCATCGGTTTTGCCTACTAATGGCGCACTACCGGTGCGCCATTAGTACCACGCCACTAGAATTTTTTACTAATGGCGCACCTGTGGTCAAATCGCACTCCGTGGTCAAACTTCCCGAAAGGTCACCCATCCTCACGCTATTCCAGCCCAAGCACGCTTAACTTCAGAGTTCTATCCAACCCCAGCAACAGCTCATTTCACAGGCAATTGTTGATATATCTAGCATATCAATCCTATTATACCTTGTTGATGTCTAGGACTTTGTTCATGTTCATGACTATGATGAAATTTTNACAATCACACCGTTGGATCATCTTATTATATTAGAGTGAGGCTCCCCTATTTATTTCATATTTTTGCTTACTTTTAAACCGTTAAATGTTTAGCAAGCCTTAACTAGTTCTGTGGCAAGCTATGATAGACACAGTTTTGTTACCAGCAACAGAATATTATTCTGTTACTCTCCGGCCCTATAAGGGCGCGATGCATCCCCGACCGACCCAGCCCCAAG
The DNA here is from genome assembly GCA_904067115.1 of Aegilops sharonensis. Lineage (NCBI taxonomy): Eukaryota > Viridiplantae > Streptophyta > Magnoliopsida > Poales > Poaceae > Aegilops > Aegilops sharonensis. The sequence continues at coordinate 556,534,515 of LR880970.1, forward strand.
CCGACCCGCTTCCTATCGCCGGAGGCAGCCGTCGCGGGCGAGCGAGCGAGGGCGGCAACCGGAGCGAGGGAGCCCGCGGCGCCGTGACCCGCCCGCCGGTGAGTTTGCACCACCCACCCCAACCCCCACCCCTGATCCCCACACACCACTGCCCTAACGCGCCGCCATCGAGCCATCCCGCCGGCCCGACCGCCGCCACCATCGCTCGCCTCGTCCGGCGTCGGAGCCTCCCCGCCGTCGGGCGCCGGAGCCTCCCCGCCCACCTCCCCGCCGTCGGGCGCTGGAGCCTCCCCGCGCACCTTCCGCCGACGGGTGCCGGAGCCTCCCCGCGCGCCTCCCTCCGTCTGGTGCCGGAGCTTCCCCGCGCGCCTCCCCACCGCCTGGTGCCGGAGATTCGCCTGGGCCGTGATCCACGCCTCCTGCCTCTACCCCTCGTCGGACCTCATCGACGGAGCTCCACCACAAGGACCGTCGTCTCCCCCACAACAATGGCTTCGCCTTCCAAGTTTTTGCCAATACGCCGCCAACGAGACGAAGAAGAAGTCAGATGCAACAAGGTGCAGGTGATGTCTGCTTCCCACACAAATTACTAGCCACACCAAGTTTTTCAGATCTGGGTTTGAATGAAGATAGTTACCACATTTGTGTCAATTCATCAGTTCATCTGTGCTGCTATGCTCTGCCTACATGTTACACTATTAGGTTCATCAGTACAAATTGTGTGCTGCATCTGTGCTACATCAGTACATTGCAAATGCTTGCATCAGTTCATTACACCCCTGCCACTTGATGCACAATTAGGATGTGGAGATTACTGTCAGTACCTCTAATATGGTAGCTTCAGTTCAAGTCAAAAAAACTTAAACTTATGCACTAGTCCAAGTAGCTAGTACTAAGGTTCAGCTACCATTGAAAGTTGTATGTTGTTATTTCTAAGAGTACATGTCATGTAGTTGCGTCAGTTCGAACGAGTAAAAAAACTGTTGCTGAAAAAATAATATAATTGTTACACAGTAAGTTCAATGATACAGAAACTAGGAGTACTTGTAATGTATATGCATAAGTTCTAGATGAAATGAGAAGACATCCATTCATGTTTATATAAATCCACATTGTGAAAGTTCAATGTTCAGTTTCCAAGCAGTGCACCATATGTTCATGCATCAGTTATAGAGAAAAAAACAATTTTTTTTACATCCGTACATCAGTTCTTAACATGTCCATACATCAGTTCGACTGAAACTATGCCAGGCTACAAAAAGGGGCAAGTTCAACTTGTACATTACCTTCAGTACATGACATGTTACCCATATCATATACACGAGAAAATGCAGAAAAGATTAATCCCAAAACTGTTGAATGTCATTGCAGAAACAAGCAAGGCGGCACACACAGGGAGGGTTTGATGAGCCAGGCAGATATAAGGCACCGCCTGGTTGGGTAACACCAGAAATACCACCTGGATACCTCAACAATACAGGCAGATTTCAAGCTACACCAGAATCATCAGAAGCAAAGTATAGTTCTTCTCTGCAGCACATCGATTGCTGGGTATTCAAGATTTGCCACTGTTGGGGTGCAACAAGGTCTGCAGTATCCCCAGAAACAAATATTTTTCCTTCCCTAGCACATGCAGAAAGGCAAGGACACCCAGGCTTCCACCAGTTGCTCCATCAACAACAATCATCCATGCCGCAAAAGCGGTTGCGACGGGAAGACCAGGTGGAAGAGACAAGAATGTTCACCACTCTAGCAGGGTGAAAAGTACAAGATATGAGCCATATAGACAGGAGCAACCTCACAACAAATCTAAGGCAAGACGGCTGTACAATGAGAGATGGAGAGCTTCATCAACATTGCTCCCTCCAAGAGATGCATTGTTGCATGTGCCTAGGGTGACACCTCCCGCACCCATACACGAGGGTGAACTGCAAACACCGGATGCAGCACAAAGCTATACATGTAAGTATCCATAAAAAAAACATACAAGCACAATCCACCCCCTAGTTCTATGATAACACCATCTAACATTTTCATCACTATGTTTCTGTTTGCTCACTATTGCGTGCATCCACCTAACATTGAAGCTTACGTTCTGCCAAGGCTAGAAATGCTCTTTGAAACTTTTGAAGAAGCAAAGAACTTCTACAACGTCTATGCAAAGCACGCGGGTTTTGCTATCAGGGAAGGCCCCAAGGTTGAGAACAGAGTCTACCTTTATTGCACGTGCTATGGAGTCTATGAATCAAAGGTTTCAGAAGCAAATAGACAGCGGAACAAGACCACAGCCAGGACTAACTACGGGGCTAAAATTAGGATGAAGAAGGAAAAGGATGGAACACATGTCGTAAAAGAGATAATCTGGGAACACAACCACATGCTACAGCTCACCACAGAAATGCTTGTCTTTTTGCACTCCTAGAAAAACATTGACAAGACAATCCTGGAGTATGTCAAGTACCTGCAGTTCAAAGGCATTGAACACGCGCAAATCATGAGCATACTGCGCGGCGATGACCCCGGTAGCTACTTCCTCGAAATGAATGCCAAAGACCTAATTAACATGTAAGTACAAACTTGTCCTCCTCCCAAAACCCCCCTCCGTCCTTTTTCAACTGTCAGTACAAATATATTACGCAACACATTACCTGATGCCAGTTCAACATGCATTTTTGCAATGACTATTCACTTTTAATATGCAGCAAAGCAAAGAATTCAAGGATGGATGACATGGACGATGTCTTGAAGACTATCAACTTCTTTAGGGAGATGAAAGCAATAAATAGGGAATTCTTCTGCGACATACAACTTGATGAGTCTGACAGAGTGAAGAACATATTCTAGGCGAACGCGGCTGCCGAGGGGCACCCTAACCCTAAACCCACACCTAAAAAAAAGGAAAATAACACAGTAACAATGTTGTGTCAGTTCTATTTGTATATATGCACAACCATCAGCTGACCACTGTGAGTCTATTTTCTCATTACCAGACGAGTGCCCGGCAATGGCTTTGGCGATCCCAGATGTTTTCAAGAACACAGTACATAAGCTATGCCACTGGCACATTATGAAGAAGTACAAGGAACACCTCGTGTACCTGTACGACCTCCACAAAACCTTTAAGGATGAATTCACAACAATCCTCAACTGGCCCCTCATGCCAACTGAGTTTGAGACTGCCTGGAAAGATCTCATGGATAGGTACAACCTCCATGATGATACCATGATGGTGGCAATGTGGAATGAGCGCGAGAAATTGATATTAGCTTACTTCAAAGAAATTTTCTGTGCCAGAATGACATCGACACAACAGAGTGAGATCATGAACTATGTGCTGAAGAAGAACTACGTATGTCAGAGACAAAACCTGCACCGGTTTGTCAGCGAGGTAAACACCTGCATCAAAAATAGGAGGCAGGCAGAAAACAAGGAGACAATGGGTAACCGGGTATAGCTCTATCACCTATCGTATGACAAATAATGTGCTTACTAAAGTAATTCTTTCTTAGTTAGACAAGTTTTTGCTGCAAGAAAACTAATAATTTGTTCAACTCTCTTGCTTGCACAGAATAAAACAAACACGCTGACCCTCTATGGGTTTGACACTCAGATGGCAAAAGTTTACTCACGAGTTGTGTACAACGAGATCAGAAAAAGTCTAAAGCTGAGCACCCTCTTCACGGTGACGGACACGAAAGACCCCACAAAGTACCTTGTACGCTACAACAAACCGCAAACATCGTCTGCGTGGTCTCAGCACGCGTTCCAGGTGGTTGCAGACCCCGTGGAAGAAATATACGACTGCGAGTGCAAGCTCTGGGACCACACATGTGAGTACTAAGAAAATGTTACGCACTGTACTACTTATTTTTGCAAAAGTTTTTGTTTGGATGAAATGATAGAAAACATGCACCTCTTCCAAAAGAAACAGGTATTTTCTACGTGCATGTCCTGGGCATGATGCAAACAATTAAGGCTAAGAGCGTTCCAGAGATATACATCCTCGGGAGATACACCAAACACCCAAACATCCAGCCAACCTTCAACAGAAATGACTTGAGGACAGCAACGTCAAACAAGGCCTCCCAATACTGCATTGAAAGCGCTCTGCTGCAGCAGGTTTTGAGAGTGCACAGGAAAAGCTTGAGAAGCCAAGACCAAATGGCGAGGTCACGGGTAGTCATGGAAAGACTTGAAGAAGAACTCGACGCCATGCATTCTTCTGAAAACGGAGGTGTCGTGGACAATGAAGCAGAAAAACTTGAGCAGGATATCGCTACAATCTTATCCGAGATGAACCATATGGGAGATGTTGACCCATACGACAACGAGGAGGAGGAGCAACAATAATCAGAGCTTCCCCATGGGCACACTCAAGAGAAGCAACATGCTCATGTGCAAGATCATGAACTTGACGGTGCTCTAGGCGAACGGCATGACAACAGGAGATCCTACCACCACCACCAGCAGCAATGGGTAATTAAACCACCCATATACTCATGCACAAAGGGGAGGAAGAGTAAGACGCAGGCAGCAAAAGTAGCAAAAGCAGCATCCAAAAATCCATCACGCCCCATCAAACGCGTGGAATACGGCCCGGACGGGAAACCTCTCGGGGTAAGGGCATGCAGATTCTGCAACTGGGTGACCAATCATAATTACCGCCCATGCCCACACCGCACAGATGCCATTGCCAACAAGCAAAAGTTGCAGAAGTAGATTGGAGCTGCCCAGGTCTCTACCAATGGAGATGACACACGTAGCAGCTACACTTGCAACAAGTGT
>LR880970.1:556551395-556563032 GCA_904067115.1 Aegilops sharonensis
TAAGTGCTACTATGAATGGACTATCAGTACAACTTAGTCTACACGCAAGTACCATAGTGCTGAAAATGATACCAGAAGACCCTTGATAATAATCACAAAAACAAACACAAAAACAAGGCAAAAAACTTCAAATGAAAAAATAACACTTCCACAGAACTAGAACAAAAAGTATCAGGTCCAAGTTACTGGTGGAGTCAAGTACTAGATTCAAACAAAAAAAAGTAAAAATTGACAGCCCAAGGACAGTCAGGCCCTGACGTTGCTAGATACTTGAACTCGAGCCCACGGCAGAACCGTCGGCGAATCCTTAGTAATCCGCACAACATAGGGCCAGCCGACCAGGCCCCACAGGTCATGAGAGAGTGCGAGCGCCGTGTATAAGCGCTCAAGTAAGTATTTAGAGGAGTTCGACCAGTAGGAATCGGCCGCGCATATAAACAGGTCGAGAGTTTCCTCCCTTAACGAGCCGGGACTAAACCAAGAGCACACGCACATCCAGCAGTCCCCAAAACGCACGCACGGGCCATTTGGGCCGGAAAACGGCCCAATAGCCTCCATCGTCTACAAACACCCCACCAATAAGGCCAGTTAAACAAAGCAGAGCGCGGTGCAAAGAACTGTAAACTACAAAAAAAAGTTTGAAAACTGAAAATATAAAAGTTCAACTACTAGTTCATAGGCAATAACTTTAAAATACAAAAAATAAAAATAAAAATAATTTTAGCTCTCCACCACGGATGATAAAAAAAGGAAAAAATATGATACAAAACAACGAAACTCTAAAAAGCAGAGAACTTAATAGCCTATTTGTTAAATGTACATAATTTAAAACATTGAATTAAATATTACTTCAAGTTCAACTACTAAAATGCAAGAAATTCAAATAGATTTTCTTTGTCATTTCTGCTAAACTTCTTATTTATGTAAAATCTGACAAGTTCAACTACTAGAATGCAAGAAGTTCGAATAGATTTCCTTTGTCATTTCTGCTAAACTTCTTACTTATGTAAAATCTGACAAGTTCAACTACTAAAATGCAAGAATGTCAAATAGATTTTGTTTGTCATTTCTGCTAAATTTCTTATTTAGGTAAAATCTGACAAGTACAACTACTAAAATGCAAGAAGTTCAAATGTATTTTCTTTGTTAATTCTGCTAAATTACAATTCAGTTCACACAACACTAAACCATAAGTGCACTAAAAAGAGAATACAAAAACTATAAAAGGCCTAACTTAGGTTCGGACAGATGAAAATAAAATAAGTCCCAGTTTTGAGCAACAACTCCCAGGGCACTGAAAAATGTTTTGAGATCAACTAGTGTATAAGACTTCAGTAGAAAAACAAGACATAACCTCCACACGGATAAACATTATAAAAAGCATACGTCACTTAAACAGTGCAAAATGCCATCATCACCACCCCTGAGACGTGCAAGTGGGATAAGCAGCTGATAAGTACAGCTTGACAAGACTACTCAGTTCGACGGTAGAGACCCTTGACTTGGACGGTTTGTTCTTCCAGGCCACCACCCGCGCCACCCACTGGGCGGTTGCCACAAGGGAGTGCAAACCGCGACACCCACGACCACTACACCCACGTCCCCGATGAACCACCTCCCACACATCCCCCATCGACGCGCTGAAAAATAACCCATTGTCTTCCATCTCTGCCTCATTCCCGCAACCACCATTGCCGCTTCCATCTCCACTGCAGACAAACCAGATACTTCTCTCTCCCAAGCCCACAATCGCCGGAGGAGGGCGATGGCGGAGGAACCGCCTGCCAAGCGTCATCATGGCGAGACGTCCAACAAGAGAAGCAACCTCGACGACGTTCACGTCCCCGGTGAGAAGCGCGCGTACACCAAAATGCACAAAGGGGTTAAGCTCCACGGCAAGGAGACGCTGGAGATCTTCTGCACCAGCGAACTAGACAAAGCCGACGATATGATGAGCAGGCTCGGGATGAAGGGCGGCGGCTTGCATCCGAGCTTCATCGGAGTTGATGTGGAGTACACCAAGGAAGATGAACCTCCCTAGATGGCAGCAGTCCTGTAGTTGTGCATCGAGGAACTCTGCTTGGTGTACCACATCGCAGCGGCCACAAAATGGTAATCCATACTACTGTTCATTCATCTGTTGTACTAGTACTACTCCCTAAAAATTTCATTAAACTTGTTTCCCAACTAAATGAACTACTATAGTTTGTGAAGTGGATGCAGGAGTACATGTTTATCAAGTTTCATGCATTTCTGAAATTGTGAAGTGGATTGTTTCACCAGATTAGCATCTGATACTCATGCACTAGATTAGCATCTGAAAAATGTTTCACAAGATTAATTTCTGAACTTGATGTACTAGCATAGATTCTGATCTTGATGCACTAGCATAGTTTATAGAATTGATGTATTAAAAGATGTTTGGTGAAGTGATATAGGTCCATATCTTTGATGCACCTATTTCTCAAATTAATTTCTGAACTTGATATAGAATTGATGAACAAAGATGTATCAAGCACTGGTATAGGTCTTTTATTCAACAAAAAAGAAAACTAAACTTGAAGTAAGTAGCACATATATCATCGACTCTGGTAAATAGGTTCTTGAACTTGGTGAAGCATTTGGTGAAGCACTGAAGATACCAAAAAAGAAAAATAACATGGTGTAGTTGAATTTAATTTCAGGACTTTGTGTACTAGTTTGTGAACTACATTCATCCATGACTTGTACTATATAAGCATCTACCTCATGGATTATCACTTGTAAACAAAAAAGCAGGATAATTAAATCTTCACAAAACACTAATCTTCATATGTTTCTTCCCCCTTGTAGGCCCAAGCACCTCAAACAGTTCCTGTAGGAGGAGAAATTGTACACATTTGCCGGTTTCAGCATTGAAGGTGACAAGAAGATGCTGAACAAGTCTGGTTTGGAGATCAACCCCAACAACTTCATCGACATGCAGCACAAGTGGAAAGTTCCAACCACAAACAAATTCTACGACTCCTTGGTCGATGTTGCAGCCAGCGTCATCCACCCGTTCTACAAAGGCATGAAGCAGAACATCAACAAGGAGGAAGGCCACAAACTGTGGGGGACCAGCCCGCTGCCAGACAAGCTCATCGAGTACGCAGGAAAAGATGCGTACGCCATGTACAAGTCATGGAAGATAATTGACAACATCGTGACAGGTTGGGATATTTCACAAGAGCAGGAGGCTGACCCTACTACCAGTGCAACTTCGCCGGATGAAGAGGCATGAAAGTTTGCCTTCATGTTGCTCGCGCTTCTGCTTGTCCTTAATCTTGTTGTTTTAGATTTGTAGTTTGCTTTCGTTAGATAGAACCAGCTTCCTTATGTTATGTGTGCCAGGGTTTGGACAAGTTTGCCTATGTGTATCAAGTACATCGTTTGCTTATGTCGTTCGACAAGTTTGCTAGCTTCCTATTTTGTTTATCCATCATTTGAAGTTGAAGTAGGTTGTGAATGAAACTTGATGGCTACTATGCAGCACTAGTCATGGAGCAACAAATCACACATGGATATTTTCAGAAAAAAACAGTGGCAGACTAACTAAGGACAACAACAAACAGTAGCCTTGGACACTCAGTACAGCTTAGACATGTATGATAGTACTACCACACTAAAAATCAGTTTTTAGTTTCAGAAGAACACTAAGAAGACTAAGTTTCAGCCGAGGACAACATTCAGTACTTACAACATCATTCTAATAGTAGTTAGAAAATTACTAAGTACTGCAATAGGAAAAGCAAAGAACCATTAGTACGTATTTCCTAGTCAGTAGCATGCTAGGATTGAAAGTACTGGTACACTTGAACACACAGTACATTCATTCTACAAAAATAAAAAGGAACGGGAAGCTTCCGTTCGCATTCCCTAACATAGTGACATACTAAGGATTACAGTAATAGTAAAATTGAAATATCAGTACAACTTAGTCTATACGGCAAGTACTATGATGATACCAAATATTGCCTTGAGAAAAACCACAACCTAGAAAAAGGAAGGCCAAAACTAAATAAAAAAGATATCAGTTCAACCAAGGAGAAAAATCACAAGAAAGACAACAGAAGCAATAGCCCACATTGACCAGTGAGGTACTAGTTTCAAACAACACAAAAAAAATATAAATGATGAAAGTACTAGCACAATTGAAATCTCAGTACAACTTAGTTTATTCGGTAAGTGCTATGATGATACCAATTAATGCCTTGAGAAAGAAGGCCAAGACTCAACCAAATAGATTACAGTTCAAGCAAGGACAAAATTCACAAAAAAACAGAAGCATCAGTCCACATTGACTAGTGAAGTAGTTATGAACTTAATAGGGCTATCTGTTAAATGTAGCTAATTTAAGCCAGTGCTTTGACTTTTACTATGAAGTTCAACTACTAAAGTTCAAGAATTTCAAACAAAAATTTGGCTCCCAAATTTTGCTAAATTTCTTATACTTAAATAAAATCTGGCTAGAGATCACATAGCAACTTCGCCGTAAATAATTTAAATACCAAAAAAAACTTCAGTTCTAATACATTATATAACATTAGTTCGAATACACAACAAGCGTCACTCCAATCATGCTAGATCCATAAGTGCTATTGCGACACCAAATTTTAAAAGCCTTATGCTGAATGAGATTACAATTTAGTACTAACAAAACTATACCATAAGTACAAGAAACGAGGGTACAGAAACTATAAAGGTCCAACTTAGGTTGGAATCAGATGAAAAATAAAATAAATCTCACTTTCTCAGCAACAACTCGTATTGCACTTGAAAAAAGGTGTTTTCAGTTCAACTAGTATATAAGACTTCAGTACAAAAAATAAAACTTAACCAAAACTAATTCCCGATGAAACATACACAAGTGAAACAACTATTCAACCACACTATCATCATGGAAAAAAAGTTTGTTAAACATTGTGCCACACTTAAACACAACACAAAATATACCAGTTATTACATAGTACTTGAAACACTACAAACAAAGCCTACAATGCTTTCAAGAGATATATCACACAACTATCCCATTCACTACACAAATGTTGACCATTTCTTCTATGCACCAGGAGCCAAAGCCTGAACCTCCTTGGGAAGCTCCGTCACCAGAAGATGGTTATTCCGGTTGAACACAACTCTATACAGATCCTCAGCGTTCCAATCAACAATACGAGGCTGCAAAACAATAAAGCAAATTATCAAAAACAATGACACATAAAAAAAGAATACACAATAAGCCAAACACAGAAAGTGAAAAAGCTAATCTAGAACCCACATCATTATTTTGAATGTTCTCAACGATCTTTTCACCATCATAGGATCCCGCATACTTCAGAGTATAATGGCCACATTCATTCGGCCCTTGAAGTGGAACCTTGACAAATATTGTTTTTTTTTTTGCAAAAACCTCCCATTTGGGCTGCTTGCTCGCATTGTACTGAGCATCACCATACACAGCCTTCATTACCTGGACCAATCTAGAAATCTGTAAAAAAGGAAAACAAACCACACATTTTCTAGTTCTCAGAAAAGCAGAAACAAAGATGCGGAAAAATTAATCCACTACAGAAAATAAATGTCACTCACAATCTTCTCGCAGTCTTTATGATAGGTGTTCTTTGAAGGACGATGGTTCTTAGGATAAGGTAAAGAGTCAAGGATGTCGTGTTGGAGAACGTAGTAATTTCAAAAAATTTCCTACGCACACGCAAGATCATGGTGATGAATAGCAACGAGAGGGGAGAGTGTCGTCCAGGTACCCTCGTAGACCATAAGCGGAAGCGTTATGACAACACGGTTGATGTAGTCGTACGTCTTCACGATCAAACGATCCTAGTACCAAACGTACGACACCTCCACGATCTGCGCACGTTCAGCTCGGTGACGTCCCACAAACTCACGATCCAGTAGAGCTTCGAGGGAGAGTTTCGTCAGCACAACAACGTGTTGACGGTGTTGATGAAGCTACCGATGTAGGGCTTCGCCTAAGCACCGCTATGATATGACTGAGGTGGATTATGGTGGAGGGGGCACTGCACACGGCTAAAGATCAATGATCAACTTGTGTGTCTATGGGTTGCCCCCCTCCACCATATATAAAGGAGTGGAGGAGGGAGAGGAGGGCGGCCTCCTAGGCGCGCCCCAAGGGGAGTCCTACTCCCACCGACAGTAGGATTCCACCCCTTCCAAGAGTAGTAGGAGTAGGAGAGAAGGAAGGGGAAGAGAGAAGAGAAGGAAGGAGGGGGCGCCGCCCCCCTAGTCCAATTCGGACTAGGCCTGGAGGGGGGGGGGCTGCCCTAGGTAGCCCCTCTCTCTTTCCTGTATGGCCCAATAAGGCTCAATACTTCTCCCGGGGAATTCCCGTAACTCTCCGGTACTCCGAAAAATACCCGAATCACTCGGAACCTTTCTGATGTCGGAATATAGGCTTACAATATATCGATATTTACAGCTCGACCATTTCGAGACTCCTCGTCATGTCCCCGATCTCATCCGGGACTCCGAAAAAACTTTGTTCATAAAAAGCACATAACTCATAATACAAGTCGGCACAGAACGTTAAGCGTGCGGACCCTACGGGTTCGAGAACTATGTAGACATGACCGAGACTCATCTCCGGTCAATAACCAATAGCAGAACCTGGATGCTCATATTGGATCCTACATATTCTACGAAGATTTTTGTCGGTCAAACCGCATAACAACATACGTTGTTCCCTTTGTCTTCGATATGTTACTTGCCCGAGATTCGATCGTCGGTATCTCAATACCTAGTTCAATCTCGTTACCAACAAGTCTCTTTACTCATTTCGTAATGCATCATGCCGCAACTAACTCATTAGTCACATTGCTTGCAAGGCTTATAGTGATGTGCGTTACCGATAGGGCCCAGAGATACCTCTCCGACAATCGGAGTGACAAATCCTAATCTCGATCAATGCCAACTCAACAAGTACCATTGGAGACACCTGTAGAGCACCTTTACAATCACCCAATTACGTTGTGACGTTTGGTAGCACACAAAGTGTTCCTTCTGTATTTGGGAGTTGCGTAATCTCATAGTCATAGGAACATGTATAAGTCATGAAGAAAGCAATAGCAATATACTAAACGATCAAGTGCTAAGCTAACAGAATGTGTCAAGTCAATCACATCATTCTCTAATGATGTGATCCCGTTAATCAGATGACAACTCATGTCCATGGCTAGGAAACTTAACCATCTTTGATTCAACGAGCTAGTCAAGTAGAGGCATACTAGTGACACTCTGTTTGTCTATGTACTCACACATGTACTAGGTTTCCGGTTAATACAATTCTAGCATGAATAATAAACATTTATCATGAAATAAGGAAATAAATAATAACTTTATTATTGCCTCTAGGGCATATTTCCTTCAGTCCCCCACTTGCACTAGAGTCAACAATCTAGTTCACATCGCTATGTGATTTAACACCAATAGTTCACATCACCATGTGATTAACATCCATAGTTCACATCGCCATGTGACCAACACTCAAAGTGTTTACTAGAGTCAGTAATCTAGTTCACATTGCTATGTGATTAACACCCAAAGAGTACTAAGGTGTGATCATGTTTTGCTTGTGAGAGAAGTTTAGTCAATGGGTCTGTCACATTCAGAGCCGTATGTATTTTGCAAATATTCTATGTCTACAATGCTCTGCATGGAGCTACTCTAGCTAATTGCTCCCACTTTCAACATGTATCCAAATTGAGACTTAGAGTCATCTGGATCGGTGTAAAAGCTTGCATCGATGTAACTCTTTACGACGAACTCTTTATCACCTCCATAACCGAGAAATATTTCCTTAGTCTTCACTAAGGATAATTTTGACCGCTGTCCAGTGATCTACTCTTAGATCACTATTGTACCCCCTTGCCAAAATCATGACAAGGAACACAATAGGTTTTGTACACAGCACAACATACTTTATAGAACCTATGACTGTGGCATAGGCAATGACTTTCATTCTATTTCTATCTTCTGCCATGGTCGGTCTTTGAGTCTTACTCAACTTTGCACCTTGCAACACAAGCAAGAACTCCTTTTTTGACTATTCCGTTTTGAACTACTTCATAATCTTATCAAGGTATGTACTTTTTGAAAAAACTCCTCAAGCGTCTTGATCTATCTCTATAAATCTTGATGCTCAATGTGTAAGCAGCTTCACCGAGGTCTTTCATTGAAAGACTCTTATTCAAGTATCCCTTTATGCTATCCAGAAATTCTATATCATTTCCAATCAACAATATATCATCCACATATAATATTAGAAATGCTATAGAGCTCCCACTCACTTTCTTGTAAATACATACTTCTCCAAAAGTCTGTATAAACCCATATGCTTTGATCACACTTATCAAAGCATTTATTCCAACTCCGAGAGGCTTGCACCAGTCCATAAATGGATCACTGGAGCTTGCACACTTTGTTAGCATCCTTTGGATCAATAAAACCTTCGGGTTGCATCATATACAACTCTTCTTCCAGAAATCCATTCAGGAATGCAGTCTTTACATCCATTTGCCAAATTTCATGATTATGAAATGCAGCTATTGCTAACATGATTCGGACAGACTTTAAGAATCACTAGGGTGAGAATGTCTCATCGTAGTCAACTTCTTGAACTTGTCGAAAACCTTTCGCAACAAGTCGAGCTTTGTAGTGTAGCGACCAGACCTCAAACAAACTGATCTCCATGCATCAGTGTCATCCTTAGATCGGTAATGCTGACATGCACAGTACTTGAAGGATTTATAACAGAGTAGCAATCACACACTTATTACATCGAGTGTCTCAAAAGAGAACTTATTACAATAAATATGGCTTAAGGCCATCTAAATATGATAACATCGGAAGGATTGGAAGATAAAGTGAGTAAATCAACTCCAACGGCATCACTGAGTGAAAGATCACGACCTAAGGCACCTTACCCGTCGTCTGAAAAGTCTGCAACATGAACGTTGCAGCCCGGAAACAGGTCAACACATGGAATATGCTGGCAATGTAACACATAGAGAGTAATGAACAAAATAATACTATCACTACATGCATATATGGCTGGTGGAAAGCTCTTGTGACGCCCTCGATTCAATCGTACACTAATCATGCACGTAAATGTGTACGATCAAGATCAAGGACTCACGGGAAGATATAACAACACAACTCTACAAATAAAATAAGTCATACAAGCATCATAATACAAGCCAGGGGCCTCGAGGGCTCGAATACAAGTGCTCGATCATAGACGAGTCAGCGGAAGCAACAATATCTGAGTACAGACATAAGTTAAACAAGTTGCCATAAGATGGCTAGCACAAACTGGGATACAGATCGAAAGAGGAGCAGGCCTCCTGCCTGGGATCCTCCTAACTACTCCTGGTCGTCGTCAGCGGGCTGCACGTAGTAGTAGGCACCTCCAGTGTAGTAGTCGTCATCGGCGGTGGCGTCAGGCTCCTGGGCTCCAAAGTCTGGTTGCAGCAATCGAGTATAGATAGGAGGGAAAGGGGGAAACAAAGCAACCGTGAGTACTCATCCAAAGTACTCGCAAGCAAGGAGCTACACTACATCTGCATGGATATATGTGTAAAGGGCCATATCAGTGGACTGAACTGCAGAATGCCAGAATAAGAGGGGGGTAGCTAGTCTTAACGAAGACTACGCTTCTGGTCACCTGTCTTGCAACAGGTAGGAGGGGACAATCTGAAGTCCCCAAGTAACATCACATAGCAATAATCCTACCCGGCGATCCCCTCCTCATATCCCTGAGAGAGAGCGACCACCGGTTGTATCTGGCACTTGAAAGGGTGTGTTTTATCAAGTATCCGGTTCTAGTTGTCATAAGCTCAAGGTACAACTCCAAGTCGTCCTGTTACCGAAGATCACGGCTATTCGAATAGATTAACTTCCCTACAGGGGTGCACCATCTTACCCAGCACGCTTGATCCCATTTGGCCGGACACACTTTCCTAGGTCATGCCCGGCCGCGGAAGATCAACACGTCGCAGCCCCACCTAGGCACAACAGAGAGGCCAACATGCCGGTCTAAACCTAAGCGCGCAGGGGTCTGGGCCCATCGCCCTGAGCACACCTGCACGTTGCGAGGGCGGCCGGAAGCAGACCTAGCCTAACAGGCGTTCCAGTCCAATCCGGCGCGCGCCGCTCCGTCGCTGACGTCTGAAGTGCTTCGGCTGATACCACGACGCCGGGATACCCATAACTACTCCCGCGTAGATGGTTAGTGTGTATAAGCTCGTAGCCAACTCAGATCAAATACCAAGACCTCGTTAAGCGTGTTAAGTATCCGCGAACGCCGAATAGGGCCAGGCCCACCTCTCTCCTAGGCGGTCTCAACCTGCCCTGTCGCTCCGCCTCAAAGATCCACTTGCGGGTGCTCCATCAGCCGACCCGACTTTAATCTCCACATGTATCATGTATAAGTATATAGTATATACCCGTGATCACCTCCCGAGTGATCACGGCCCGATAGTATAGCACGACAGACGGACAAGAATGTAGGGCCACAGATGAATGTACTAGCATCCTATACTAAGCATATAGGATTGCAGGTAAGGTAACAACATAAGTAACAAGGACAGGCTATGCAGCAGTATAGGAGTATCTGAAAGCAGTAACATGCTACGCTACTCTAATGCAAGCAGTATAGAGAAGAGTAGGCGATATCTGGTGATCAAGGGGGGGGGGGCTTGCCTGGTTGCTCTGGCAAGAGAGAGGGGTCGTCAACACCGTAGTCGAACTGGCCAGCAGCAGCGTCGGTCTCGTAGTCTACCGGAGAGAAGAGGGGGAAGAAACAATGAATACCAAGTAAACAGATGCATATCGATGCATGAGATGTCAAGAAGTGATGCTAGGCGTGCCCTAACGAGGTATGAGGCGGTACTGGTTAAGGGGGGAAACATCCGGGAAAGTATTCCCGGTGTTTCGTGTTTTCGAGCAGAGGAGCCGGAGGGGGAAGTTGCAGGTTCGATAGGTTAGGGGGGTGTGGCGGACGAACGGACTGCGTATCCGGATTCGTCTCGTCGTTCTGAGCAACTTTCATGTTGAAAATATTTTAATCCGAGTTACGGATTAAAAGATATGATTTTCTAAAGATTTTATTAATTTCTGGAATTTAATTAATTAATTAATTAATTCAGAAAAAAATGTATTTATGACGTCAGCATGACGTCATGCTGACATCAGCAGTCAACAGGGTTGACTAGGTCAACCCTGACATGTGGGTCCCGTTCGTCATACTCTGTTAACTAATTAACCTAGCTTAGTTTAATTAACAGTAGTTAATTAGGTTAATTAGTCATTAGGTTAATTAATCAGGATTAATTAGATTAATTATTTACTTAATTAATTAATTAATTAATTAATTAATTTTATCTTATTAATTATATTTAATTAATTTCATTTCCCTTTTTCTTTTATTATAAAACGTCCTGGGGGTGGGGCCTGCTTGTCATAAGCAGGGGGTGGGTTGGACCGGTCAGCCCTGCTGACCGAGTCAACAGAGCGGCGGGGGGGCCCTGGGCCCACCAGTCAGTGGCCCAGGCGTGGCCCCGGTTCGTGCCACGTCGGCGGGGTACC
>LR880970.1:556574809-556589293 GCA_904067115.1 Aegilops sharonensis
TATTTTCCTTTTTCTATTTTAGTTTATTTAAAATATCCAAACACTTTACAAAAATGTGTGCACCCACTCATAATTAACTTTGTAATAATTGACAACCCCCGAACATTTTAGTTTTCATTTTTGAAAACTTTTATTGTTTGCCTAAGTTTTAAATTTGATTTAAACCGGGTTTGAATCAACGTGAGTTTAATCACAGTGACGTGGCATCATTAGCAGGGATTACTGTAGCTTAATTATCCGGGTGTTACAGCTCTATGGTTACGGTTTCGCATAAAGCCAATTTTTCCCTACAACAAAGGAATAAATTTTATTTAACTATCATGGTGGTTGTTAAACATTGAGATGGTTCCTCCAACTCAATCCCAATTAAGCTTCATCATTAACCCAATCAAATTTAAATTAAGTAACATGATGAGATTCACATGATAATCCAAGAAACTAGATACTCAAAACGTCCATAACCGGGGACACGGCTAACCATGATTAGTTTGTACACTCTGCAGAGGTTTGCGCACTTTTCCCTGCAAGACTCGATCGCCTCCGTTGGATTTCTCGCACTACATGGTGTTTGAGAAACGGATGACCGAGACACGGTCTTTCAGAAGCATTAACTCTTTACTCTAGGTAGACAGTACCAACCTACATCCCCTACATCTGCTAGCCTACCACTGAAAGAGGTCACGCGACATACTCAACTATGCTAGAGCCCATAGTAGCTTGCGGCTGCACACGGAAGTTTCTAGCATGAATAATCTTATGATCCCTTTGAGCCTGGGTGGCAGTCCATAGGAGAATCACACGGTACCCCAGGATTTCCAAAAATACAAGCAACACTGGGTTCCCCAGGTGCCTCAATCCACCCAGATGTGTATTAAAGTTGCCACCTTAAGTTAATCATTAATTAACAATCTCACATCTATCATGGATTCACTCACCAAATCCACGTCTACGAGCATAGCATAACAATATAAGCAAACGTAGAAGTAACTCCCAAAGGTTTGATAATAAACAGGGCAATAGGTACTACCTCATCTACTTCCCCAAACCCACACATTAATCAGATCCTAACCATGCAATTGTTTGAGGTTTGATCCAATGCAATAAAACTGGGTAGTAAAGAGGTATGATCAAAGTGTTACTTGCCTTGCTGATGTTCCGTGAAACCTAGAGACTCGTAGTAGCACGCTGCGCACTCTGGGTACTCTATCGCAAACAAACAAGCATACAATAAGCACTCATCTAATGCATGGGTAAAACTCAAATAAAAGATCTAACCAGAAAGTTCAACTTAAGAACTCCGGTTTGCAAAACGAATCAAATCAAACAAAGCAACGAAACTCAAACGGCGAAAGAAACAAGCTTCGTTTACTAAACTGGACCTAGGTCAAATTTTACACTAGCGAAAACTTGTTTAAGTTGGTTAAATAGAAAGAGGGCTTCGAGACGAAACTCTAGGCGCTTGAATCACCTGATTCCGATAAACAAGCGAAAAGTTAAACTAAAACGAAAATCGGATCAGAAATCGCGATTAAAAATAATCGTGAAAAACCCGAGGAAAAGAAAAACTGATGAACAGGCTAACGAACGAACATTTGCTGTCTGCGGCTAAATGGTGAAAACCGTTCATTAAAGCGAACGTACGGATGGACATCCGCTAAATAAACAAACCGAGAAAAACCGACGAACCGATCTAAAAAAAATAAACCGGAGTTTCCTAAAAAAACCAAGGGTTTTCCAAGGAAAACCGCGGCGGCGGCGGGGTGGTGGCGACGACGGCGTCGGCGGCGGCGCGACGGGAGGCGGGGTCGGCGGCGACGACTGGCGGCGGGGCGATGTGAGGCGCGGCAGCGACGACAGATCCGGTGGCTGGCGGCGGCGGCTGGGGCGGGGCTAGGGTTTGGGGGTGGCTCGGGCCTCCGCTTAAAAAGGCCGGCCGGGCGAAGTCCTAGTCGGGCACGGCCCGAGGTCGGTTGACTTTTTTTTAAATAATTCCGACATGCAGAAAAAGAAAGAAAAGAAAAACTAAACGGACTCCAAAAATCCTGAAATAAATTTTCCCCGTCCTCTAAAAATAAGCCAGACAAGGTGAACATTTATTTGGGTCTATAATGCAATTTTGGAAAACGCGCATTTTTCCTAATTCAAATAAAATATCAATAAAACTCCGAAATAAATTCTTATTTGATTTTTTTATTATATCTCCCATATTTCTTTATTTTGGGAAAGTCATTTTATTCCCTCTCTTTTATTTTTATAAAAGAAATATACAAAGATAAAATTATTAAAATCAAATGATCCTATTTTCAAAAATTTGAGAAAACTCAAATATGAAAATAACGAAATCCCCAACTCTCTCTGTGGGTCCTTAAGTTGCGTAGAATTTCTGGGATCAAGCCAAAATGCAATAAAATATGATATGCAATGATGATCTAATGTATAACATTCAAAATTGAAAATTTGGGATGCTACAAATCTACCCCCCTTAAGATGAATCTCGCCCTCGAGATTCGGGTTGGCTAGAAAATAGGTGAGGGTGGTCCTTCCGTAAGTCTTCCTCTCACTCCCAGGTGGCTTCATCCTCGGTATGGTGGCTCCACTGAACTTTGCAGAACTTGATCACCTTGCTGCGCGTGACTCGGCTGGCAAACTCGAGAATCTTGACTCGTTTCTCCTCATAGGTCAAATCGCTATCCAACTGAATTGCTTCCAGTGGAACTGTATCTCTCAGAGGTATATCGGCCATCTCTGCGTGGCACTTCTTCAACTGGGAAACGTGGAACACATCATGTACTCCTAACAATCCTTCGGGCAATTCCAACTTGTAAGCAACTTCTCCCATACGTTCCAAAACTTTGTATGGTCCCACAAAACGTGGTGCTAACTTTCCCTTAACTCCAAAACGCTTAACTCCTCGAGGTGGGGACACATGAAGATAAACTCTGTCTCCGACTTCATAAACTGTCTCCTTGTGTTTAGAATCTGCATAGCTCTTCTGCTGGACTGGGCTACCTTGAGCCTATCGCGAATCAACTTAACCTTCTCCCCAGACTCTTTAATCAAATCTGGTCCAAACAACTGACGGTCTCCAACTTCATCCCACAACAATGCTGTTGAGGGAGTCCTGGACTAGGGGGTGTCCGGATAGCCGAACTATCACCGTCGGCCAGACTCCAAGACTATGAAGATACAAGATTGAAGACTTCGTCCCGTGTCCGGATGGGACTTTCCTTGGCGTGGAAGGCAAGCTTGGCGATACGGATATGTAGATCTCCTACCATTTTAACCAACTCTGTGTAACCCTAGCCCTCTCCGATGTCTATATAAACCAGAGGGTTTTAGTCCGTAGGACGAACAACAATCATACCATAGGCTAGCTTCTAGGGTTTAGCCTCCTTGATCTCGTGGTAGATCTACTCTTGTACTGCCCATATCATCAATATTAATCAAGCAGGAGTAGGGTTTTACCTCCACCGAGAGGGCCCGAACCTTGGTAAAAACATCATGTCCCTTGTCTCCTGTTACCATCCGCCTAGACGCACAGTTCGGGACCCCCTACCCGAGATCCGCCGGTTTTGACACCGACATTGGTGCTTTCATTGAGAGTTCCTCTGTGCCGTCGCCATCAGGAAGGATGCCTTGTCCCGTCTTTAAAGACGACACCGTAGCTGAAGGAGCTTTGGCCATCGGCCAAACTCTTCGGCTAGGCGGTTTTCTCATGACCGCCTGTTCGGCCGCCGCGCTGATGATGACTTCTAGGGTCATCAAAAGCAATCTTCACGTCAACTCGGAACTCGCCGAGCAGCTAGATCCAATGGAGCTCTCCTCCTGAAATGAGCTCTTGGATCGCATCGCCGCCCTGGGAGTCGCTACAGACTACGATCAGATCGGGCCTAAAACCGATCTGAGAGAGATCAACTCTCCCCAGGCTACCCACCACGTCGCAATGGTGAAGGAACAGTACGGCGACTCTTCTTCTATATTAAGGACTAGTTATGTCCGGATTCCTAACCCCTCCATGCCGGATTCCCGCGGAGGGACGGACATCGATCAAATCCTGAACCTAAAGTCAGGCAGCGGGCGGGATTCATTGGACAATACCCAAAAACCCAAGCTTCCAGGTTTGGAAACATTACGGCCCCTAAGTCTTAGATTGGACGGGGTTCCGAATTTAAATCCACCCGCTCACCCAAACATAAGCGATTTATCCCGAATCCGGCAAGAGCCCGCTGAAACAGTACACCATTACTGGGCCAGATTCCTCCTGGTCATGGACAGGATAAAGGACTGCCGCGAGGAAAGCGCAATCTCAATTTTCTGCAATAATTGCACGGACAAGGGAATCATGAACACCATAAGTCGTCGTGAAATTACACGCTTCGCCGACTTGGCGTCCATAGTACGAAAGTACTGTGCGATGGAGAGTGCCTGGAAAACCGAAACCAAATTTTGGGACAATCCGGCTCCGAATACAACCCTAGTCCAAAATAAAAGGGTGCATCATATTCAGGCACCTGGGTTAAAAACCAAAAAGCAAAACCCCCTAAAGGGCACGGAACCGTACTGGAGGGATGGCTCAGCAGACCCTGCAAAATCCATAGTATAGAGGGCGCCACTCCAACACATAGCCTTCGAGCATGTTGGATACTACGGCAGGTGGCCAAAAGTGGCGAAGAGCTTCTAGCTCCAGAGAACCAGCCCAGCAGTACCAGTACGATATTAACAGTCTTCGAGACTTTCGCATCAAATAATATGCGGAAACGAACACTCCGCAGCCTCGCCGAAGTCTACCAAGTAGCAACAATAAATCCATGGAGTGACATGGCTATTACCTTTAATGCCAGTGACGAACCTAAATTCCGGACAGCCCGAGCACCAGCCGTATTGGTCCTCAGTCCAATAGTGGACGGCTTCCGCCTTACTAAGGTACTCATGGATGGCGGCAGCGGATTAAACCTCATCTACGAGGAAACCCTTCGAAAAATGGAAGTAGACTGGGGCCGCATTGAGCGAAGCAACACAACCTTCAGAGGAATAATCCCTAGTCGGGAAGCATGCTGCACAGGAAAAATCACACTGGATGTGGTGTTCGGCTCGCCGGACAACTACAGGTCCGAGGAGATCACGTTCCATGTGGCCCCGTTCAGCAGCGGACATCACGCTTTATTAGGACGAGAGGCATTCACAATTTTTCAAGCTATACCCCATTACGGGTACATGCAGCTCAAAATGCCCGGGCCCAACGGAATCATCACCCTTGCCAGTGATCTGGACGTAGCGCTCCGCGCCGAAAATAAGACAGCCGCACTAGCCCTAGAGGCACAATCTGAAGCCCTAGCGGCCGAGGAACTCACAGCGCTGCGCTCCACGGTGAACAGGGATGACGTGATACTTGACAAAAGATCCAAGTCCACCTCTTTTAAGCCAGCGGACGAAATAGTCAAATTCGAAGTCCATCCAACGGACCCTACAAAGACGGACTCCATCGGGGCACAATTAAATCCTGATGTAGATGCCGCATTACGAGAATTCCTACGAGAAAATTGGGACATTTTTGCCTGGCACCCTTCAGACATGCCAGGAATCCCACGACGGCTGGCCGAGCACAGCCTAAATATCCTAAAAGGATTCAAGCCAGTCAAGCAGGCTCTTCGGCGATTTTACGAACCCAAGAGACAGGCAACGGGAGAGGAGCTAGCCAAACTATTGGAAGCCGGATTCATCAGAGATATAAAACATCCGGACTGGCTAGCAAACCTGGTGATGGTACCAAAGAAGGATAAATCCTGGCGCCTATGTGTCGATTTCAAAGACCTTAACAAGGCTTGCCCAAAGGATCCATTCCCCCTCCCATGCATCGATCAAATCATCGACACTACCGCAGGGCACAATTCATTGTGCTTCCTCGACGCATACTCCGGCTACCACCAAATCAAGATGGCGGATCCAGACCAAGCCGCAATGACATTCATCACTCCATACGGACCATTCTGCTTCAACACAATGCCCTTCGGGCTCAAAAACGCCGGCGCAACATATCCGCGCATGATTCAGACATGTCTGGCAAACCAGATCAGCAAGACAGTGGAGGCATACGTAGATGATGTGGTCGTCAAATCCAAGCATGTTGAAACTCTAGTAGACGACTTGAGACTCACATTCGACAATCTCCGAACATACGACATTAAGCTCAACCCGGAAAAATGCGTTTTCGGCGTACCAGCCGGAAAGCTCTTGGGCTTCATTGTATCCGGTAGAGGAATAGAAGAAAATCCAGCCAAGATACGAGCTCTGTCACAATTGGATATCCCAAAAGACCTCAAAAAAATACAAAAATTGACTGGATGCGTGGCGGCTTTAAGCTGCTTTATCTCCCGCTTTGGAGAAAAGGCATTACCCCTTTATCGCCTCCTCCGGCGCTCCGAATACTTCGAGTGGACGGATGCCGCCACGGCCAGACTCGAAGAAATCAAAGCCATACTGGCAACAAATCCGGTCTTGGCCGCGCCCAATGTGGGCGAACCAATGTTATTATATATCGCGGCAACACATCAAGTTGTAAGCGCGGTGCTCGTCGTCGAACGAGAAACGGACGGACACAAGTTCCCTCTTCAAAAACCAGTTTACTACGTGTCCACTGTCCTAACTCCATGCAAGTCTCGGTACCCGCACTATCAAAAGATAGCATACGCGGTGTTCATGGCATCCCGGAAGCTGCGACACTACTTTCAAGAGTGTTCGATAACAGTAGCCTCCGAAGTACCACTTAATGACATTATAAACAACCGCGACGCGACTGGTCGGATTGCAAAATGGGCCATCGAGCTCCTCCCATTCGACATAACCTATAAGCCACGACGAGCTATCAAGTCACAAGTTTTGGCTGACTTCATTGCCGAATGGACTGAAGCCGAACTCCCTAAAGAGTACGGCGCATATTCCAATTGGATCATGCACTTCGACGGCTCCAAAATGTTGGCCGGCCTGGGGGCTGGCATCGTCCTAACATCCCCAACCGGAGATACAGTCCAATACGTACTCCAGATAATGTACACGGACTCCAACAACGCAGCCGAATTCGAGGCCCTTCTACATGGTCTCCGGATGGCAGTCTCCATGGGCATTCAGCGCCTAGAGGTCCGCGGGGATTCAAACCTCTCAATATCCCAAATAAATGGAGACTTTGACGCCAAGGATCCGAAAATGGCAGCTTATCATAACGCCGTCTTAAAAATGTCAACTCGGTTTGAAGGGCTCGAATTTCACCATATAGCCCGGGATAATAACCAGGCGGCGGACGTATTGGCACGCATCGGCGCAAAGCGCGATGCCGTCCCTCCCAACATCTTCTTGGAGCGGCTTTTCAAGCCATCCATACTGTGGGAAGGGGAGTACGGAAAAAACAATCCGGACCCAACCGCACCGCTCAACACCGAACACTCTGACACAATCGGTGGTTCTGCCAACGAAATAACACCTTCAGCCCACAAAATAATGGCAGTTATTGCCCCGTGGACCGAGCCATTCCTAGCCTACTTAACTAGGCAAGAACTTCCCGAGGACCAAAACGAGGCCCGCTGCATAGTTCGGCGATCTAAAGCCTATAAGGTCCACGAGGGAGAGCTTTATAAGAAAAGCACAACCGGAGTCCTTCAAAGGTGCATCTCCGAAGAGGAAGGGCGAAATCTTCTGGCTGAAATTCACGCCGGACTCGGCGGGCACCACGCTGCAGCCTAGGCCCTAGTAGGCAAGGCCTTTCGTACAGGATTTTACTGGCCGACGGCCCGGGCAGATGCTCAGGACTTAGTCCAACGATGCGTCGGCTGCCAGCTCTTTGCTAATCAAAGCCACATGCCACCCACCGCCCTCAAAACTATACCCATCACCTGGCCGTTTGCGGTCTGGGGGCTTGACATGGTTGGACCCCTTAAAGGAGGAACCCACAAGCAAAAATACCTATTGGTCATGATGGACAAATTCACCAAATGGATAGAGGCCAAGCCAGTTAAGACGGCCGAATCCGGACCTGTGATAGACTTCATATCAGGGGTAGTACACCGTTACGGTGTCCCCCATAGCATCATCACTGATAACGGCACGAACTTCACGGCCGACGAGGTTAAACTCTGGTGCAAAAACATGGGCATCAAGCTCGACTACGCTTCAGTCTATCACCCTCAAACTAACGGTCAAGTCAAACGAGAAAATGGTCTAATCATGAGCGGCATCAAACCCAGACTAGTGAGGTCCCTTAAGGAATCTAAAAACGCACTGGGTAGAGGAGCTCGACTCCGTACTCTGGGGGCTGCGGACCACGCCGAATCGCACTACCGGATTCACACCATTTTTTATGGTATACGGCGCAGAGGCAGTTTTGCCCTGCGACATAATTCATGACTCACCTCCCGTGCGCATGTACGAAGAAAGAGAAGCCGAGTTGGATCGGCAGGATAGTTTGGACGCCTTAGAGGAGGAGCGCGACGTGGCAAAAGCTCGTTGCGCATTCTATCAGCAGCAGGCTCGAAGATATCAAAGCAGAGAAGTACGGGCCATAACTTACAATGTTGGCGAACTAGTTCTACGCCTGCCGGACAAGAAAAAGGATAAACTCAAGCCCAAATGGGAAGGTCCCTTCATCATCGACCAAGTCCTAACCGGCGGAGCGTACCGTCTGCGAAACGCATCGGATAACCGACTCGAGCTGAACCCATGGAAAGCAGCCCGTCTTCGAAGATTCTACGCCTAGCGCCGGACTCCGAGTTCGTCTCCTTCCTCCGTATACATTTTTTACTTTAGCTGTCTTTTGTTTCTCTCCTTCTCCCTCCCCTTTTCTCAAAGCCTTTGGAGGCTCGCCTGCGCATTGTTCGCACACACTTGACGTGCCATTTGCACTCATTATACCTGGGGGCTTCTTTAACAGAAGCTTATTTATACGGGCTTTGTGCCCAACACGTGCGTCACACTTCCGCATGTACCTTTTATCCACCATTATATGCACCGATATGACTTAAGTTTTGGCCAAGCTGGGTTGCCTGGCTCCTATGCTTACCCCTACGTTCCCGATTGTTCGGCTAGGAGGTAAAGGGAGCACCTCTGCGATTGTTACTGCCGGGTCAGCCGGATGTGTACCTCAGACTGGGTGAAGCCGAAAGCTAGCGTTCTTAAGGGAATATTCCGTCGGTGAATTGAAAGATGATTTTTTACCTATCTATTTATTTGCCCCTAGACGCTTTCCTGCTTTTTTAGCAGTCCGGACATGCACTTTAGGGCATGCCTCCCAGGGAAAGGAACCCCTAATGGAACTATTCTCCCTGGAAGATGTTTCTTACTAACCATGTAATATAACATAACTAGTTGGGCACTTGTCTGATAAAGCACTAATGACCCCTACGCCTGGTCTCCATGCATGCCCCGATTTTTACATAACCGTGAGGGTATTCGGACACACTCCGGACTATCGGGTCCCGAGGTTGAAGCGAAAAGGTCCGCAATGACAAACGATCTACAATCCGGCTAGAAGGCATTTTACATGTCATTTGAAATTACATAGTCAAGCTGACTGATGGTATTCCTCTTCGATACCATCTAATAAGCTGTCTAGTTTACAGTCCTGCTGTGAATACTTTGCGGCCAATTCTACTTGGTCGTACACTAAGCTCACAGGGATATCCTTCCCATCGGGCCCCACAGGTCCGACCTCGGCCATGTGGTTTGGGTCAGCCTTCGCATACCGTGTCTTCACCATGGCCCAGGCCTCCCTGGCGCCTTGACGGCAGGCCGATATCTTCCATAACCGGAAGCGCCGCCGTGCTCCCTGAAGCTTCTCCGCAAGCTCTCCAAGACCTTCGGGTAGGGACATGGATGGCCACAAGGCCTGGGCGACTCTGCTCATCACCTGCCGAACTCGTTCGTGCAGTTGCAGCAGCTCGGGAAGTAGGTCACCCGTCGAACCGGGCATTTCCTCCACAGGACGACCTGTGAGCATACCTATAGACATATTTCTGTCAATCG
This sequence comes from Aegilops sharonensis, assembly GCA_904067115.1. Lineage (NCBI taxonomy): Eukaryota > Viridiplantae > Streptophyta > Magnoliopsida > Poales > Poaceae > Aegilops > Aegilops sharonensis. The sequence goes on from LR880970.1 coordinate 556,584,818, forward strand.
ACTTCCTCGCCGAACTCTTCTTTTCAAAAGTTCGCTCAAGCACTTACTATAGATGCCGCGATGAAGCCGCCGATTCTCCTTCACGGAGTCAGATAGCTGGGCCCGAACATCTTTTAGTTCCTCGCCCAGCTTGGTGTTGGCATCTTGGAGCTTATTTTTCTCTTGCCGCACCCTTGTAAGCACCTTCTCGCCGGCCTTTAGCTGGCGTAGTAGCTGTTGCTTGTCCGGATCTAGTCCGGCGCCATCTGCAATATTATTGTCAGACTTATACACACGCCACACTCCACAAACTACTTATCTTTCAAAGTATATATTACCGGAGGGGGTCTCTGTGGCTCCCCCTGTGGCGGCTAGTGCGGCCTCAAGTTGGGCCTTGCACTCTTGAAGCTCCTGGGACATGTGGGTATTCTTTTCTGTAAGATCCTGCATAACAAATGATCCTTAAATCAGTTATTCTAACTATTTTAAGTCTCAGGGGCTACTGGCATATATAACTGTCAAAATTCACTCACCCATATGTCCTTCACATACTGCTCCGCGGCTCTGGCTAGACCATCTTGAGCAGCACGGAGGTGCGCATCTCCCGCATTGAAGGCATTCAATGCCTCCGGGGAGAAACACGCGTCACGAAGAACTGTCCGGCGGCGCCTGTGATTCATGGCACTCTCCACCTCAGATCTGGTGGCGGACAACCTGTCGGCATCCTCCGTGGGAGGAGCATTCGGCGCACGCCTTGTGTTCGCCTCCTCCTCCAGACCTGGCGTTGGAGCCTGGCTGGCGGGGGCTCGACCGGCAACATCTCCGGACACAGCCAGCGAGCGCTCTTTCTCCTGGAAAACTCACGAGCGTTAATATGCCTCCCAGGAACCTTTCCTTTAAACACGGTGGCGCGCCATACCGTTGCGGCGACGTCTCGATTCGCACCACACTTCTTTTCCGCCTGCTGGGCCGAGCTGCTCCTTGCTGGGCAGCCGCCGCAGGCTTGGCTTCCTGCCTCAATGGCACCTCCTGCGGAACACCATTGGTATACGGTGATCAGAGATAGGCATGGATGGGTAATGGTATCAGGACTCCGATCACAGTTACCTGGGAAACCGGAGATATCCGGGGTAGTCGGCCGTAATGGCGACCAAAGAATTGTCGATGCTAAGTTGGTGGAACACCCCATCGATCAGCTCCACCTTTATGTCCGGATCCTCTTCAGAGGCCGGATCGAGGGACCGTTCCGGATCCTCGGGTTGTGGAGCTAGGCTGTGTATATACTCTACGGCCCGACGCAGTTCCTGCGTCGAAATCACAAAGTGAGACACTTAACTTTGGGAATATGGATCGGATAGACGAATGTCCGCTTACCTAGCTTCGAGGGTTGTTCATAGAAAATCCGTTCAATGGACTAGCACGGAGGAAGTCCTCCTTCTCCCCTTTGTACAGACTGGACAGGATCTTCACCAGATCGGCGATCGATCCCGGCCCCTTGCGGCCATGACGGGTGGCATCATCCTCCCCGTTGAAATCCCACATGGGATGGCCCTATACTGGAGCGGCTGCACCCCTCGCATAATGCATGTGGCCATGACCCCAATCATGGTCAATCCGGAATGAGCCAATAACCTTATTCGGCCCATCAGGTATTGGACGTCCCTATCATTCTCCCGTTGAGGGCTCCGCGGGCGCCAACTTAGGCGTTTCTTCAGAGGAGCGTTGCTGAACTCCGGGAGGGCGATCGGATCTGGATCCGGTAGCGGGGCGTCTTCCATATAAAACCATTACGAAGGCCAGTCTTCGGACGCCTTCTTCGGGGTTCTGGATAGATATCCGGTCCCGGCGATGCGCCATAGTTCGGCTCCTCCCACTTGATATATCGACCCCTCATGAGAACGGGGTACGAGGCAGAATAATCTCTTCCACAGCGCAAAATGGGCCTCGACGCCCAAGAACAGCTCGCAAAGGGCCACGAAGCCCGCGATGTGCAGGATGGAGGCAGGCGTAAGATGATGAAGCTGGAGCCCATAGAACTCCAGGAGCCCCCGGAGAAACAGATGCATGGGAAATCCGAGTCCTCTTATTAGATAAGGGACAAAGCATACCCGCTCTCCTTTAGAGGGATTGGGGACGCTCTCCGCCTGCTTTCCGCCCTTGTAGGTGGCGAGTCCGGCTCGAACCGGAACCATAAAGGCTGGGGGAAGAAATCCCTCGGCTTGGAGCGTCACTAGCTCACTATGCGGGACTGAGCATCTCCCCCAATCTCCTGGCTGAGGGCTGGGAGCGCAAGAGGAGGAGCCGCGTCGGCTGTCCATGATGGAATGGATTTTTGTCAGAGGCGCTCCGATGAACACTCATGGAAGGAGGATGGTGTGATTCGGATCTAGATCCTCGTCTCCCTTTATAGGCAGCTCATTCACAAAGCTAGGGGGTAAAGTGTAAAAATACCCTGGCTTTTCACATTCGTACGACACGTGGAAGATGGCCATTATTGGACGTGGAAGCCAAGAAGCGCAACATTTATAAGAAGCCGGACACCATTCGGCAAGTACATGGAATTTGGAGAAGAACCCGCCTTGCAATGCCGAAGACAGTATGCGCGCCGGACTCGTCGTCATTGAAGCCTGGTTCGGGGGCTAGTGAGGGAGTCCTGGACTAGGGGGTGTTCGGATAGCCGAACTATCACCGTCGGCCTGACTCCAAGACTATGAAGATACAAGATTGAAGACTTCGTCCCGTGTCCGGATGGGACTTTCCTTGGCGTGGAAGGCAAGCTTGGCGATACGGATATGTAGATCTCCTACCATTGTAACCGACTCTATGTAACCCTAGCCCTCTCCGGTGTCTATATAAACCGGAGGGTTTTAGTCCGTAGGACGAACAACAATCATACCATAGGCTAGCTTCTAGGGTTTAGCCTCCTTGATCTCATGGTAGATCTACTCTTGTACTACCCATATCATCAATATTAATCAAGCAGGAGTAGGGTTTTACCTCCACCGAGAGGGCCCGAACCTGGGTAAAAACATCGTGTCCCTTGTCTCCTGTTACCATCCGCCTAGACGCATAGTTCGGGACCCCCTACCCGAGATCCGCCGGTTTTGACACCGACAGCTGTCCTGCACCTCCTTCCGTACAAAGCTTCAAAAGGGGACATCTTCAAACTAGATTGATAACTGTTGTTGTAAGAGAACTCTGTATAAGGTAAATTGTTGTCCCAACTAGATCGATAATCTAGCGCACAAGGTCTCAACATGTCCTCCAGAATCTGATTGACTCTTTCAGTCTGTCCATCTGTCTGTGGATGAAAGGCTGTACTGAACTCTAGCCTGGTACCCAAAGTTTCGTGCAACTGATTCCAGAACTTTGAGGTAAACTGGGTTCCTCTATCTAATACAATTGTCCTCAGAACTCCATGCAAACATACGATCCTGGTCATGTATATCTTTGCCAACTTAGCACTGGTGTAAGTGGTCTTCATTGGGATGAAATGAGCTACCTTCGTCGAACGATCAACTACAACCCATATCGAGTCATATCCTGAACGTGCCCTGGTAATCCTGTGATAAAATCCATGCCTAGCTTATCCCACTTCCATTCGGGTATCGGCAATGGCTGTAGCAGTCCTGCTGGCTTCTGATGCTCTACCTTTACTCTCTGACATACATCACAAACTGCTACATACTCCGCAATATCATTCTTCATTCCGGTCCACCAGAAACTGTCCTTCAAATCCAGATACATCTTGGTATTTCCTGGGTGAATCGAATACGGTGAATCATGGGCCTCTTGCAAAATCAAGTTCCTGATCTCCGGATCATTAGGCACATATACGCGGTCCTCAAAGCATAGAGTATTGTGCTCATCCTCACAAAGTCCCTTAGCTTTTCCTTTGCTCATCTTCTCCTTTATCTCGGCAATCTCCTTGTCAGTCTTTTGAGCTTCTCTGATCTTATCCATCAAAGTAGACTGAACCTCCAATGCTGCTTGATGACCCACAAGTTTAGGGGATCTATCGTAGTCCTTTCGATAAGTAAGAGTGTCGAACCCAACGAGGAGTGATGTCTACTACACAACCTTCTTCATGTAGACGTTGTTGGGCCTGCAAGTGCACATGTTTGTAGGACAGTAGCAAATTTCCCTCAAGTGGATGACCTAAGGTTTATCAATCCGTAGGAGGTGCAGGATGAAGATGGTCTCTCTCAAACAACGCTACAACCAAATAACAAAGAGTCTCTTGTGTTCCCAACACACCCAATACAATGGTAAATTGTATAGGTGCACTAGTTCGGCGAAGAGATGGTGATACAAGTGCAATATGGATGGTAGATATAGGTTTTTGTATTCTGAAAATATAAAAACAGCAAGGTAACTAATGATAAAAGTGAGCGTAAACGGTATTGCAATGGTAGGAAACAAGGCATAGGGTTCATACTTTCACTAGTGCAAGTTCTCTCAACAATAATAACATAGATAGATCATATAACAATCCCT
>LR880970.1:556590024-556618634 GCA_904067115.1 Aegilops sharonensis
AATGGTAAATTGTATAGGTGCACTAGTTCGGCGAAGAGATGGTGATACAAGTGCAATATGGATGGTAGATATAGGTTTTTGTATTCTGAAAATATAAAAACAGCAAGGTAACTAATGATAAAAGTGAGCGTAAACGGTATTGCAATGGTAGGAAACAAGGCATAGGGTTCATACTTTCACTAGTGCAAGTTCTCTCAACAATAATAACATAGATAGATCATATAACAATCCCTCAACATGCAACAAAGAGTCACTCCAAAGCCACTAATAGCGGAGAACAAACGTAGAGATTATGGTAGGGTACGAAACCACCTCAAAGTTATCCTTTTTGATCGATCTATTCAAGAGTTCGTAGTAAAATAACATAGAGCTATTCTTTCCGCTCGATCCATCATAGAGTTCATACTAGAATAACACCTTAAGACACAAATCAACCAAAACCCTATTGTCACCTAGATACTCCATTGTCACCTCAAGTATCCGTGGGCATGATTATACGATATGCGTCACACAATCTCAAATTCATCCAACCAACACAAAGTACTTCAAAGAGTGCCGCAAAGTTTCTACCGGAGAGTCAAGAAAATGTGTGCCAACCCCTATGCATAGGTTCATGGGCGGGACCCGCAAGTTGGTCACCAAAAACATACATCAAGTGGCACGTGATATCCCATTGTCACCACAGATAAACACGGCAAGACATACATCAAGTGTTCTCATCATAAAGACTCAATCCAATAAGATAACTNAAATTCATCCAACCAACACAAAGTACTTCAAAGAGTGCCGCAAAGTTTCTACCGGAGAGTCAAGAAAATGTGTGCCAACCCCTATGCATAGGTTCATGGGCGGGACCCGCAAGTTGGTCACCAAAAACATACATCAAGTGGCACGTGATATCCCATTGTCACCACAGATAAACACGGCAAGACATACATCAAGTGTTCTCATCATAAAGACTCAATCCAATAAGATAACTTCAAGAGGGAAACTCAATTCATCACAAGAGAGTAGAGGGGGGCGAAAATAAGATCCAACTATAATAGCAAAGCTCGCGATACATCAAGATCGTGCCATAGAGAGAACACGAGAAAGAGAGAGAGAGAGAGAGAGATCAAACACATAGCTACTGGTACATACCCTCAGCCCCGAGGGTGAACTACTCCCTCCTCGTCATGGATAGCGCCGGGATGATGAAGATGGCCACCGGTGATGGGTTCCCCCTCCGGCAGGGTGCCAGAATGGGCTTCCGAGAGGTTTTTGGGGGACTACTGAGGCTTGCGGCAGCGGAACTCCCTATCTATCTTCTCCGTGGATGTTTTTAGGGTACGTGGGACTATATAGGCGAAAGAAGTCGGTCGGGAGGTGCTCGAGGGGCCCACGAGACAGGGGGGCGCGCCTAGTAGGGGGGGGCGTCCCTATCTCCTGGCCTCCTCGAGGATCTTCTGACATGAACTCCAAGTCTCCAGGATGATATTCTTCCAAAAAATCACGCTGCCGAAGGTTTCATTCCGTTTGGACTCCGTTTGATATTCCTTTTCTTCGAAATACTGAAACAAACAATAAAACAACAATATGGGCTGGGCCTCCGGTTAATAGGTTAGTCCCAAAAGTAATATAAAAGTGTATACTAAAGCCCGTAATCATTCAAAACAAATAATAAAATAGCATGAATGCTTCATAAATTATAGATACGTTGGAGACGTATCAAGGAGCAGAAGGAAATGATAAGCGGTTTTCAGTAAGGTTTTCTCTGCAAGCACTGAAATTGTAGGTAACAGATAGTTTTGTGATAAGATAAATTGTTACGAGTAACAAGTAATAAAAGTAAATAAAGTACAGCAAGGTGGCCCAATCCTTTTTGTAGAAAAGGATAAGCCTGGACAATTTCTTATAATGAGAAAAGAGCTCCCGAGGACACATGGGACTTATCGTCAAGCTAGTTTTCATCACGCTCATATGATTCGCGTTCGGTACTTTGATAATTTGATATGTGGGTGGACCAGTGCTTGGGTACTTCCCTTACTTGGACAAGCATCCCATTTATTATTAACCCTTATTGCAAGCATCCGCAACTATGAAAGAAGTATTAAGGTAAACCTAACCATAGCATTAAACATATGGATCCAAATCAGCCCCTTACGAAGCAACACATAAACTAGGGTTTAAGCTTCTGTCACTCTAGCAACCCATCATCTACTTATTACTTCCCAATGCCTTCCTCTAGGCCCAAATAATGGTGAAGTGTCATGTAGTCGACGTTCACATAATACCACTAGAGGAAAGACAACATACATCTCATCAAAATATCGAATGAATACCAAATTCACATGACTATTAATAGCAAGACTTCACCCATGCCGTCAGGAACAAATGTAACTACTCACAAAGCATATTCATGTTCATAATCAGAGGAGTAATAATATGCATTAAGGATCTGAACATATGATCTTCCACCAAGTAAACCAATTAGCATCAACTACAAGGAGTAATCAACAGTACTAGGAACCCATAGGTACCAATTTGTGGTTTTGATACATGATTGGATACAAGAGATGAACTAGGGTTTTGAGAGGAGATGGTGCTGGTGAAGATGTTGATGGAGATTGACCCCCTCCCGATGAGAGGATCATTGGTGATGACGACGATGATGATTTCCCCCTCCCGGAGGGAAGTGCCCCCGATAGAACAGCTCTGCCAGAGCTCTAGATTGGTTCCGCCAAGGTTTCGCCTCGTGGCGGCAGAGTTTCGTCCCGTAAGCTTGCCCCCGATTTTTTCTAGGGTAAAAGCCTTCATATAGCAGAAGATGGACACCGGAGGGCCACCAGGGGGCCCAGGAGATAGGGGGCGCGCCCAGTAGGGGTGGGCCCCCCCTCCTGGCCAGGGTGTGGGCACCCTGTGGTGTTTTTTCCGCTCAGTAATTCTTATTAATTCCAAAAATAAGTTTCGTGGAGTTCCAGGATTTCTGGAGCAGTGCAGAATAGGTTTCCAATTTTTGCTCCTTTTTCTTGATAACCCACAAGTATAGGGGATCGCAACAGTTTTCGAGGGTAGAGTATTCAACCCAAATTTATTGATTCGACACAAGGGGAGCCAAAGAACATTCTCAAGTATTAGCAGCTGAGTTGTCAATTCAACCACACCTGGAAACTTAGTATCTGCTGCAAAGTGTTTAGTAGCAAAGTAATATGATAGTGGTGGTAACGGTAACAAAAGTGAAGACAACAAAAGTAATGTTTTTGGTATTTTGTAGTGATTGTAATAGTAGCAACGGAAAAGTAAATAAGAGAGAACCAGTATATGGAAAACTCGTAGGCACCGGATTAGCGATGGATAATTATGCCGGATGCGGTTCATCATGTAACAGTCATAACATAAGGTGACACAGAACTAGCTCCAGTTCATCAATGTAATGTAGGCATGTATTCCGTATATAGTCATACGTGCTTATGGAAAAGAACTTGCATGACATCTTTTTTCCTACCCTCCCGTGGAAGCGGGGTCCTATTGGAAACTAAGGGATATTAATGCCTCCTTTTAATAGAGAACCGAAACAAAGCATTGGCACATAGTGAATATATGAACTCCTCAAACTATGGTCATCACCGGGAGTGGTCCCGATTATTGTCACTTCGGGGTTGCCGGATCATAACACATAGTAGGTGACTATAGACTTGCAAGATAGGATCAAGAACACACATATATTCATGAAAACATAATAGGTTCAGATATGCAATCATGTCACTCAGGCCCTAGTGACAAGCATTAAGCATAGCAAAGTCATAGCAACATCAATCTCAGAACATAATGGATACTAGGGATCAAACCCTAACAAAACTAACTCGATTACATGATAAATCTCATCCAACCCATCACCGTCCAGCAAGCCTACGATGGAATTACTCACGCACGACGGTGAGCATCATGAAATTGGTGACGGAGGATGGTTGATGATGACGACGGCGACGAATCCCCCTCTCCGGAGCCCCGAACGGACTCCAGATCAGTCCTCCCGAGAGAGATTAGGGCTTGGCAGCGGCTCCGTATCTTAAAACGCGATGATTTCTTCTCTCTGATTTTTTTCTCCCCGAAAGCCAATATATGGAGTTGGAGTTGGCGTCGGAGGGCCACCAGGGGTCCCACGAGGTAGGGGGGCGCGCCCGAGGGGGGGGGGGGGGCGCCCCCCAACCTCGTGAGCAGGGTGTGGGCCCCCTGGTCTTCATCTTTGGCGAGGATTTTTTATTGTTTTTTCTAAGGTGTTCCATGGAGTTTCAGGTCATTCCGAGAACTTTTATTTTCTGCACATAAAACAACACCATGGCAATTCTGCTGAAAACAGCGTCCGTCCGAGTTAGTTCCTTTCAAATCATACAAGTTAGAGTCCAAAACGAGGGCAAAAGTGTTTGGAAAAGTAGATACGACAGAGACGTATCACTTTTCTAGCCAGAATTCCAGCTGCCGGCATTCCCCCTCTTCATGGTAAACCTTGTAAAATAAGAGAGAATATCCATAAGTATTGAGATATAATGTGTAATAACAGCCCATAATGCAATAAATATTGATATAAAAGCATGATGCAAAATGGACGTATCAACTCCCCCAAGCTTAGACCTCGCTTGTCCTCAAGCGGAAGCCGAAATCGAAAAATATGTCCACATGTTTAGAGATAGAGGTGTCGATAAAAATAAAATACGGACATGAGGGCATCATGATCATTCTTATAACAGCAACATAAATAGATTTTGTCATATGATTTCTTATGCTCAAGTAACAACCAATTCACAATGTCAAGTATGGTTCATTAACTTCATTGGGAACTAACAAACTATAATCTCAGTCACTGAAGCAATTGCAATTTATCATAACATCAGAAAGAGTCAAGAATTGAGCTTTTCAGCAAGTCCACATACTCAACTATCATGTAGTCTTCTACAATTGCTAACACTCACGCGGTACTTGTGGTTATAGAGTTTCAAACCGGACACTGAGAAAGATAGGGGCTTATTATGTTGCCTCCCAACGTATTCACCTTTAGGTGATGTCAACAATAATAGTTCATGCTAACTTACATCCAGTTGGATATATATATCATGATCTTTCAAACACGAGGAGCTTGCCAAAGGATAAAATGAAAAAGGGAAAGGTGAGGATCACCTTGACTCAACCATAAAGTAAAAACATAAAGTAAAAGAGAGGCCCTTCGCAGAGGGAAGCAGAGGTTGTCATGTGCATTTAGGGTTGGATGCATGAAATCTTAATGCAAAAGAACATCACTTTATATTGCCACTTGTATGTGGATCTTTATTATGCAGTCAGTCGCTTTTATTGCTTCCACAACAAGATCGTATAAAGCTTATTTTCTCTGCACTAATAAGTCATACATATTTAGAGGGCAATTTTTATTGCCTGCAGCATGACAACTTACTTGAAGGATCTTACTCAATCCATAGGTAGGTACGGTGGACTCTCATGGCAAAACTGGGTTTAAGGATATTTGGAAGCACAAGTAGTATCTCTACTTGGTGCAAGGAATTTGGCTAGCATGAGGGGGAAAGGCAAGCTCAAAATGTTTGGAAGGTCAATGACAATATACTTTAACTGAGATGTGAGAAAACATAAACCATTACGTTGTCTTCCTTGTCCAACATCAACTCTTTTAGCATGTCATACTTAATGAGTGCTTCACAATCATAAAATATGCCCAAGATAATATATTTGTATGTGAAACCACTCTTTCCTTATTACTTCCTATTAATTGCAACGATGACCAAAACTACGTTTATCAACTCTCAACAACTTTTATGCCTCATACTTTCTATGTGTGAAGTCATCACTAACCATAAGATCAATATGAACTCTTTTATTCTCTATTTTCTCAATATCATAGCAAGATAGCAAAGCCCTTGACTCAATACTAATCTTTATTATAGATAGCTCACGGACTCGATTACATAAAGAGATCACAAAGCAAAACACAAAACTACTTGATACTAAAACTTCAATCTACTAGATGAAGATACTACTAAAAGGATCGAACTAAATAAAACGGTAAAGATAGGAGTGTGATGGTGATACGACACTGGGGCACCCCCCCAAGCTTGGCAGTTGCCAAGGGGAGTGCCCATACCCATGTAATTATGCCTCCTTCTTCACGGGTGGTGTTATGATCTTCTTGGCAATGATGCCCCTCAGGATACGATTCTCCTCCTCGAGCTTATTGACTTGTTGTTTGAGGTCCATAATTTCTTTGCGGAGCTTGCCCGTAACGGCTAAAGATCCCTTTACCCAAGGATGCTGCATGGCTTCTGGAGAAAAAGTGACGCTCTTTTTCATATTTTCATAAGAAAGAAATCTAAAGTTGGAAGGGATGACCGAATTTGGAATAGCTGAGCTATGTAGTTCCCCCATCATGAATTCTGGTTGGAGATGAGAGGTAACTTCTTGATCTTCCTCCATGGCATCTATCCTTTTCAAGTCGGCCTCCATCTCATCCTCCGTTGATGGTCCAAAGTGATAAGCATCACTATTTGCTCCTGGACCTGGTGTCAGGTGTGACACCCGGCTCTCCCTGACTGACTCTTGACAAGACATCTTGCTCTTAAACTACAACAGGAACAGCTCGAAACGAAAACAGAGGATATTTGCATGATACAATGGTCAAAACCTTCGGAAGATTATATAATGAATTTTTACCGACCAAAATACGTAACGTGCAAGAAAATGGAGTCCGGGAGGCACACGAGGTGGCCACGAGACAGGGGGGCGCGCCCAGGAAGGGTGGACACGCCCTCCACCCTCGTGGAGGCCTCGTGTCCTTCCTGGACTACTTCTTTCTTCCTAAAATTATTAAATATTCCAAAACTGATAAAAATTGCCATTAGAATTGTTTTGGGGTCGGTTTACTTACCGTACCAGATACCTATTCCTTTTCGGAGTCTGGAACGTTCTGGAAAGTGTCCCTTATGTATTCCTCTGGGGTCATGGTTTCAATAATATTAGTTTCAACATTGATAGGATTACCTAAGATATAATGTTTAATTCTTTGACTGTTCACCACCCTCGGACTTGTGCCTTCAAAGTTGTTGATTTTTATAGCACCAGAACGATTGACCTCCTCGATAACGTAAGGGCCTTCCCATTTAGAGAGAAGTTTTCTTGCAAAAAATCTTAAACGAGAGTTGAATAATAACACATAATCACCTACATTAAACTCACGCTTTTGTATCATTTTGTGATGCCAGCGTTTGACTTTTTCTTTGAATAGCTTGGCATTCTCATAGGCTTGGGTTCTCCATTCATCAAGTGAGCTAATATCAAACGACCTCTTCTCACCGGCAAGTTTGAAGTCATAGTTGAGCTCTTTAATAGCCCAATATGCTTTATGTTCAAGTTCTAGAGGTAAATGACATGCTTTTCCATAAACCATCTTATACGGAGACATACCATAGGATTTTTGTATGCAGTTCTATAGGCCCATAATGCATCATCAAGTTTTTTGGACCAATTCTTTCTAGATCTATTGACAGTCTTTTGCAAAATTAATTTGAGCTCTCTATTTCTCATCTCTACTTGACCACTAGACTGCGGATGATAAGGAGATGTGATTCTATGATTAACATCATACTTAGCAAGCATCTTACGGAAAGCACCATGAATAAAATGTGAACCACCATCAGTCATAAGATATCTAGGGACTCCAAACCTCAGAAAAATAACTTCTTTAAGCATTTTAATAGAAGTGTTATGATCAGCACTACTAGTTGGAATAGCTTCTACCCACTTAGTAACGTAATCAACAGCAACTAAAATATGTGTATCACCATTAGAGGCAGGAAAAGGTCCCATATAATCAAAGCCCCAAACATCAAACGGTTCAATAACAAGAGAATAATTGATAGGCATTTCTTGACGTCTACTAATATTACCAATTCTTTGACATTCATCACAAGATAAGACAAACTTACGAGCATCTTTGAAGAGAGTAGGCCAATAAAAACTGGATTGCAATACCTTGTGTGCAGTTCTATCTCCAGCGTGGTGTCCTCCATAGGATTCAGAGTGCCACTTGCATAGGATCTGTTCCTGTTCATGCTCAGGTACACAACGTCTAATAACACCATCTACTCCTTCTTTATAAAGGTGTGGGTCATCCCAGATGTCGGGGAAACTGATCCACGAACACCTATGGGGACCGGCGGATCGAGCCCCTTTCGGTTCGGAGGGGAGCGGAGGTCGCACGAAGAGCGGATCGAGGCAGTGCACACGAGCAGTTTACCCAGCTTCGGAGCTCTCCAGAGAGATAACACTCCTACTGCTGCTTGTTGGATTATGTTGAGTTCTTGCTCAGGAGCGACGGGCGCTACCAGACCGAGCGTGAGAGTGTTCTTGGTGTTTCGAATGAGCCGACCCTCCCCTACATTGCGCATGGGCCTCCTTTTATACGCTCAAGGGGTCACCGACATGTGGCAACGTAGACTAGAGGGGTAAAAATGGAAAAAAGAGTGCGGTAGGTACAACTACCTCTACTGTAGATACAGTGTATCATACCTAACCCTGACGGCAGGGGACAAGGGCAATAAATGCCCGTCTGTGTCATCTAAACAGTGCGAGAAGAGACCGTCAGGGGCGCCACCGATCGCCACGATGGCCTTCCTGTCAGCGCCGCTTGCCACCACGCACTGCTGGCTGCACAGCCCTCCCGCCACGCATGCCTGGAAGGGTCCCAGGACGACACGTTGGTGGGTGTGCTGGAGCCTGGGCGCGGAGCGACCGCTTGCCGCGGGCGCTACCTTGTCGGGCCCGGGAGCTTGTCGCTCACCGTGCCTTGCCGGGACGCGTGGCGCGTCGCGGCAAGCGTTCTTGAGATGCCTTGGTTGGCCTTCCCGGCAAGCTCCTCTTGCCGGGGCCTTGTCTTCTCGGGTTGAATGCTTTGTTCTTGAATGGTTTCCCGGCAAGCTCCTCTTGTCGGGGTCTTGTCTTCTGAAGAGCCACAGAGGATCTTGGCGGTGACCTGGCGAGCCTTGCCGCGGGGTGCTGCAACTGCCCGTGCACAAGTTCGGGATACTAGGGTACCCCTACTCTAGTACACCGACAGGAGCCCCCGGGCCTGGGCCACACACGGTGCCGAGCGCTGTTGGGCCAGGCCCAAAATAGGGCACGGGCACACGCGGCCTGGTCGTGCCGTTTCCTACTCCGCCTCCACCGCGCCCTCCCCGAACGGCATGCGTTGATTGCGGCGTCGTGGGAGAGATCGCGGGGTATTCTTTATTCTGAAAATGCGTAACGTTCGCCCCCTCCCTCTTTATAAGCAGAGGGGACAGAGGCAGTTGCTCACCTTGTCTGTTTACTACTCCAGAATCTCCGCCGTTCCCCTCTCTCTCGACAAAACAGCGCTCCGCCCCCAATCTCCGCCGTTGCCACCAACGCCGTCGACCCCTTCCACCACCTTCGCCATGGCCCCGAAGACCGGGAAGGTCGCGAAGTCGGCCGAGGCGCTGCGGGTCGAGGCGCTGCGCAAGGAGCGGGCCACTTTCCCCGCCGAGCTCGACGCGGAGGGGCTGCGTCAATGGTTCTATCTCTTCTGGGCGACGGAGACGCGTGAGCATCCGCGCACGAGGGTTCTCTCCGCCGCTGGTTCGACAAGGGCTCCATACGGGTATCCATTCTTCCCGCTGTTCTTCTATTGTGGTCTCTGTCCACCCTTCTCGGAATTCTTCTGCGACATTATGAACACCTACGGGTTTCATCTCCTTGATTTCACCCCCAACGCCGTCTTGACCATGTCCGTTTTCACACATTTGTGTGAAAACTTTGTCGGAGTCCACCCAAATGTCGCTCTTTTCCGCCACTACTTCATGCCTCGGGTCGAGAGAGGAGAGCCGCTTTCCGGAGGAATCGCCTGGATCTCGAGGGCCGGCAAGAAGGAGGCATATTTGGAGGGGGAGCTCCGCAGCAAGTGGGACGGGTGGAGATCTGAGTGGTGCTGGATCATGGAGGAGGACCCGCAGCCGTTCACCGCCCTGCGACAAGTTCCTGTAGTGCGCGGCAATGACTGGAGCAGCCTGGCCCCGGAGGACGCGAGGCTGAAGATTGCCACCACCAGAATCTTGCGTCTCAGGGTTGCCGGGTTGACGGTAGGTGCCGTAGGCGCAGATTTTCTCCGCCGCCGCATCGCCCCCTGCAGGAGAGGAAAAGACCCGCTTGGGAGTTTGGCGGCCCGACAGATATCATGCGACTGCGCCCGGGCCTCAACTTCAACTTCACCGTGCTGGAGCTGGATGCGATGCTCAAGGAGCTATTCAAGCACGATCCCCAGCATCCGGAGTGGTTTAGGTTGCCGGCTGGGGTCGTCCCGCTGTGCAACAATTCTTCCCTCGACCGCATCCGCGCGATGATGCCGCAGTGGGACTCGCACGGTCTGGTCCCGACGTGGCAAGAGCCAGCCGACGAGGTTGTGCAGCGGTTCTTCGACGGGCTGGTGGAGGTGGAGGTCCGCGCCGACGAGAAGAGGAGCCTCACCCGCGACACCACCGAGGAGGAGATGCGACACATCTTCACCAGGGCGGAAGAGGCGGTGGCAGCCGCTGCCGCGGGTGAGTTTGGCTTCACTGTGGAGGAGGCAGAGGCGGAGGCGGCAGCAAGCCTTGCCGAGCGAGAGTGGATTGACGGCGAAGAAGAACTTGCCGCGCCAGAGGTCGAGTCGAGCGAGCCCGCCGAGGGCGAGCCTGACGAGGGCGCGAGCGGCCCGCCCTCTCCAGGCCACTTGCCGCAGGCGGATCTCGCAGCGCAGCCCCCAGTTCAGCCAAGAAGGCGCCTTCGTAGGGGCGGGGAAGCAGTGGGGCGACAAAGGAATCAGCAACCGACGCGCCGCGCGACACGCTCCACCGCGACAAGCGATGTTGCCGCGGGAGCGCCCCGCGCCGCTGCGGCAACTGGAGCTGGACCTTCCCGCGCCACCGCCACCGCGCCCGCCAAGCGGACAAGGGATCCTACTTCTCCGCCTCGTCACGCCGCAGGTGGTCCGGACTTCGACCTCTCCGCGCTCAGCTCCGACGAGGAGGAAGAAGAGTAAGGCTTTTCTGCGCACTTGTAGTTCTTCAATCTTGTAGCTTGATCTTGTATCTAACTTGCTTCAATTTGAACTTGCTCCTTTTCAGGACGTTGGCTCAAAGAGCGGCGAAGAGAGCCAAGGTGCCGGTGGTTGTCATCGAGGATGAGCCCGTCGAGGCAACAGGAGGGGCGCCCGAGACCACCTTGCCGGACTCGGCAACAACTCCGCGAAGCAGCCCCCAGCGCAGCCCCCAGCGTAAGTACATAATTTACTTTCTGCTTTTGGGTGCGCACAGGTGCTCTTTCCTTTGCTGACTTCTAACTGTTGGTTTGCTTGTGCAGGAGCAGAATAGCTTCACCCGGAGGGCTCGGAAACTGCCTCCGACGTGCCTTCTGCTTCCACCACACCGCCAAGGGGTGATTCCCCGGCAAGGGAATGTTCCTCGGCAAGGGATCAATCTCCGGCAAGAGAGGAGTCTCCGGCAAGGGGCGGCACCGGCGAGCCTTCGGTGGTGGAGCCCATGGTCACGGATCCCAGCGCAGGTAATTCCTTACTCGAAATTTCTCTTGTGTTTTTCTGCTGATTTTTCTTCTCGAGTGCTTGTTTGATTTCTCCTTCTTCTCCGGTCGTCAGATCCACCCTCCACGGATCCGATGGGGACCGAGGCGGGCGGCGAGGAGAACACGCACGGCAATACTGATGATGCCGCGGTCACCGAAGAAGGAGTCGGTGCTGATGTGCCCGCCAGCGAAGAGGCCGCCAAGGCTGCCGCCGAGGAAGCTGGCGAGGGATCTGGCGATCGCACAGACGGCCCTGAGGCCGCAGGAGTGCCAGGCGCTGCACTGACTGCCGATCCCTCCGCCGCTGCCGCAGCGCCAGGCTCCGAGGAGTCCTAGCCCGGCGCCTATCTGAAGGCCGGCGAGGGCATCTTCATCAAGCTCCCCTGGGCGTCAAGCTCCAGGGCGCCGGTGGAAGGAGAAGCTCTGGATGGGGAGGTGCTCGCCTCCGCCGGGTTGTCGATCGTCGACGTGCCGGGAAGCAGCAGCAACGAGCCTGAGGAGGAACGGTTGCTACGGAGGCTGCTGGCGCTCTACCGCGCCCGCCAAGCCAAGCTGGAGTCCCGGGAAGCGCTCGTCGCGAAGGCGAGCGTGGACATAGAGAAGCGCGCAGAGGAGTTCCGGGGTCTTCGCCAGGAAGCTCTCCGGGCCTTGGCGGAGGAGCGGGAGGAGCTTGCAGAAGAGCGGAAGGCCTTCCTCCTCGAGAAGGCCGAAGCCGAAGAGCAGTAGCGGCTCGCCGGCGAGAAGCTGCATGCGCGAGAAGGCGAGCTGGCTCAACGGAAAGTGAACCTCGACAGCCACGAGGAGGAGCTTGCCGCGCGCGAACAGGCACTTGGCGGGGCGCTCCAAGAAGCAAAGGATGCGGCTGCGGCTGCCGAGACCGCCAAGAAGGAGTTGGAGGTAAAGGTGGCGCAGCTGGAGGCTGATCTGAAGGCGGGTGGCGAAGAGCTTGCCGCGCTCAAGCTGGAGCGCGAGAAGGACGCCCTTGCCCACGGTGAGCTGCAGGGCCAACTCGCCGAGAAGGGCAAAGAGCTGAGCGCCGCCAAGGATTCCAACGCCGATCTGAAGCTCAAGCTGGCCACCTTGACGGAGATGCTGGACGGCGCCAAGAAGCGGGAGGCGGATTTGAAGGAGGAGATCAAGGGCAACGAAGCGTTGCTGACGAGGGCCGCCGAGACCCAGAACACCTTCAGGGACACTGTGGAGCTCTGGACGGAGGGCCTCGTGAACATTGCTGCTGTCATTGACGGGGAGCTAGCGCAGCTGGGGGAGGAGGACTTTGGGTACTCCTCCGACGAGAATCTTCCCCCCAGCGCCAAGCTCACTATCTTCTTCAAAGGCGTGGCGACAGCCCTTCAGCAGCTCCGAGAGAGGATCCCGAAGAAGCTGGCCGACGAGTCGCGCACGATCTGCGCCAGGGTCTTGGAGAAGGTGCTGGTGAAGGTGGCCTTCCGCAACCCAGGCCTTAACTTCGCCAACGTCCTCAAGAAGCTGCCGACGGATGCTGATCTTGACGCGCTCAAAGCCCTTGTCGCACCCATTGTGGACAAGGTGAATGAGGTCAAGAGGGTTGATGGCGGCCGCGTAGACTAGGCCGTCCGTTTTCTTCTTTTTCTTGCCGCTGCCAGTCATGTCATGGGAACACTTTATTAGAGGCGCGACAAGTTACTTTTGTAATATAACTCTATCTTAGGTAATAATTGCTATGTTACTTCCTTCACTCGACTCTCGGCTTTGTATGTTTCTGCCCTACGCTTTCTAGGGAAACTTGCCGGCGCAGGCACCCTTGCCACGAGCGCCGAGTGCTGAACTTCAGCAGCCTGCTGGCGGGGCAGCTACCGACAAGCAACCTTTTTGCAACTAGTCGCAGCTCTCTTAAGTTGTTGAGCGGACTCGAAACAAAGTAAGGGCGCAACTAGCTACGAGAAGGTTCCTTCGCGCACAGGTTTTCCATACAAAGCACGGTCGTTCAAGGAAAATAACTCAAAAAACTTAAAAACTGACTGCTCAAACTTTGGCAACTTAGCTTTTCTGTCGTTTGCTTCCCGGCAGGGCGAAAAACTTTCTTGAACGGCCCGGTCCACACCATTATCTTCTCCTTCCCTCCGGCAAACCTTGTGGGCGAGGGAACCTTCTTCCTTTTGAGAAAGAGACAGAAAAAGAAAGTAATGATATGGAGCCTTACGGCTCGTTATTGCTTACCGGGGTTTCGTGCTGCACAAAATGTCAGATGATACATGCGAAAAGAAAGAAAGCATGAAATTGACAAGATGTGCGGAGCACATGAGTTTTATTTATGCACGGGATCTGCGCCCGGCTTTGTACAAAGGATTACATGCAATAGCGGCAAGACTTGTACAAAGGGTGGTTGCCGGAACGGGTTCCGGCAACCGCGCCCTACGGGTAAAATTTACGAAGATGCTCAACGTTCCAAGAGTTGCTCACCGGAATGCCATCTTCGGTCTCAAGGCGGACAGCGCCGGGCCTAGTGACTCGTTTCACCCGATAAGGGCCTTCCCACTTCGGCGTCAACTTGTTGGAATTCTTGGCGGACTGAACTCGCCGAAGAACAAGGTCGCCTTCCTCGAAGCTTCTGGCTTTAACTTTGCGGCTATGGTAGCGACGCAAAGCTTGCTGGTAGCAAGCGGCTCGCACAGCAGCCTGAAGACGGTCTTCCTCAAGGAGCAGCGCGTGATCTTGTCGCAGCTGCTCTTGCTCGAGCTCATCATAAGCGAGCACTCGAGGCGACCCGTATACGAGTTCCGTGGGGAGAACTGCCTCTGCTCCATAGACTAGAGCGAAAGGTGTCTGGCCAGTGGCTCGATTTGGCGTCGTCCTAATCGACCAAAGAACCACTGGCAGCTCCTCGATCCAGTTTCTTCCGCACTTGTGCAGCCTGTCGAAAGTTCTGGTCTTGAGGCCTCGCAGCACTTCAGAATTCGCCCTCTCCGCTTGACCATTTCTTCTCGGATGAGCAATAGAAGCGAAGCAGACCTTGGCGCCAAGATCTTGGACGTACTGCATGAAGGTGCGGCTCGTAAATTGCGTGCCGATGTCGGTGATGATCCTGTTAGGGATCCCGAAATGGCAAACAATCGACCTGAAGAGCTTGACTGCTGACTGTGTTGTCACCTTCCTCACTGGCTCCACTTCCGGCCACTTTGTGAGCTTGTCGATGGCGACGTACAAGAACTCAAAGCCCCCGACAGCTCGGGGGAAAGGGCCGAGGATGTCGAGCCCCCAGACCGAAAATGGCCAGGATAAAGGGATCGTCTGGAGAGCTTGAGCTGGCTGGTGTATCTGTTTGGAATGGAACTGGCACGCTTCACACTTGGTTACTTGTGCAGTTGCATCCTGGAGGGCTGTCGGCCAGAAGAAACCTTGCCGGAACGCTTTGCCGGCAAGTGCTCTCGCGCCAATGTGGTGACCACATATGCCTCCATGTATCTCTGCCAATAGCTTTTGTCCATCTTCCCGGCAAATGCACTTCAATTTCACACCGTTGAGTCTTATTCTGTACAGTGTGCTGTCGACAAACTTGTACATACTTGACTGTCGGGCTACTCTTTCCGCTTCTTTTTGCTCTTCGGGAAGCTCTCCTGTCTGAAGGAAACGGACAATCTGCTGTGCCCATGCTGGAGCTTGCGGCTCAACAACAAGGACAAAAGGCATATCTGTTGCTGCGGGAACATCCGCTTCCACGGCAAGAACCTGTGGTTCAGCCGGAGCGTGATGCTCCCCGGCAAGCTTGCCGGAGTAGAACTTGTCGGGAGCGTCTGCTTCAACGAAACAAACCGTAAGGCTTGTTGGAGCAGGCTGCTCCTCAGCACTCTTGGTGTTGATCTTGGGGACCTTCTTGGCGGCGGCTTCGGGTAGCTCTGCCAGAAAGTAGTCACCAGAAACCAACTTCCTCTTCTTGCTCTGTCCAGTTGACGGTGTCGCGGATGGTTGAGTCAGCTTGAGCACAAAGATCCCTGGTTCCACAGGCAACTTTAGTGCAGCGCACTTCGACAGGCCATCAGCAATGTCATTCTGAGCTCTTGGAACATGTTCCATTTGCAGGCCGTCAAAGTGTTCTTCTAGCTTTCTCACTTCATCAACATAGGCTTCCATCAACGGACTCTGGTAGTTCTTGTTCACTTGGCGGACGACAAGCTGCGAGTCACCCCTGACAATGAGCTTCTTGATCCCAAGGTCTGCCGCGATCCTGAGACCGGCAAGCAAGCCTTCATACTCTGCAGTATTGTTCGTTGCTTGCTCCTTGGGAAAGTGCATCTGGACTACGTACTTGAGGTGCTCTCCGGTGGGTGCGATAAGCAGCACGCCAGCACCGGCGCCTTGCAGCGAGAAGGCACCATCAAAGTACATCAGCCACTCTTTGCTTGTCTCCTTGACGGGGATGCTCGTTTCTGGAATTTCTTCGTTTGGGGTTGGCGTCCACTCTGCTATGAACTCTGCCAATGCTCTGCTTTGGATTGTTGAAGTGCTCTCAAACTTGAGGCCAAAGCTTGACAGTTCCAGTGCCCACTCGACAATCCTGCCTGTTGCTTCTGGATTCTGCAGTATCCTCTTCAGCGGAAAGCGAGTGACAACTGTGATCTCATGTGCCTGGAAGTAATGGCGCAGCTTTCTCGAGGCCATGAGAAGGCCGAAAAGCAACTTCTGCACACCAGAGTACCTTGACCTAGCCCCCTGGAGAAGGGAGCTGACAAAGTAAACTGGGCGCTGCACCATTTTCTTCTACACCTCTTCGCACACCTGCGCAGATCCATCCTTGTCGGGACCAGAGCTTGCCGGCGAAGCCCCCTGCTTGTCGCTGGATGCGCTTGCCGTGGTTGCGGGCTCATCATCTGCCTCCCTCTCCGCCACTAACGCAGCACTAACCACCTGATTGGTTGCCGCTAGATATAGCAGCAACTTCTCTTGTGGCTTAGGGGCGACAAGTATTGGAGTGGAGGACAGGTACCTCTTCAAGTCCTGCAGCGCAGCCTCCGCTTCCGGAGTCCATTTCATTGGACCTGCCTTTTTCAATATTTTGAAAAATGGCAGGGCGCGCTCAGCAGACTTAGAGATAAACCTGCTGAGAGCAGCCACGCAATCGGCAAGCCTTCGCACATCCTTGACGCGCTTTGGTGCTTCAATCTGCTCGATGGCCTTGATCTTGTCGGGGTTGGCTTCAATTCCCCGCTGAGACACGAAGAACCCGAGAAGCTTGCCGGAAGGGACTCCAAACACGCACTTCTCGGGGTTGAGCTTGAGGTTGATCTTGCGCAAATTTGCAAAAGTCTCATCTAAATCTTGAATCAGAGTAGCCTTGTCCTTGCTCTTGACCATTATATCATCCATGTAGGCTTCCACATTTCTGTGTATCTGCGGCTCAAAAGCTACATGGACTACTCTTGCAAACGTTGAACCAGCATTCTTCAACCCGAAGGGCATCCATATGAAACAGTATGTGCCACAAGGGGTGATGAATGCGGTTTTCTCCTCATCCTCTTCTGCCATGAAGATCTGATGGTATCCTGAATATGCATCAAGAAATGAAAGCAAATCACATCCGGCTGTGGAGTCAACAATCTGGTCAATGCGCGGCAAGGGAAATGGATCTTTGGGACAAGCTTTATTGACATCAGTGAAGTCTATACAAAGCCTCCATTTCCCGTTAGCCTTGCGCACGACTACAGGATTGGCAACCACGTGGGATGGAGCACTCCTTTGACAAGGCCTGCTGCTTCCAACTTCTTGATTTCTTCTGCAATGAACTCTTGGCGCTCCACTGCTTGCTTTCTAACTTTCTGCTTGACGGGCCGCGCATGAGGACAAACGGCTAGGTGGTGCTCAATCACTTTCCTGGGAACACCGGGGATATCAGACGGTTGCCATGCAAACACGTCGACATTCGCCCGCAGGAAAGCAACGAGCGCGCTTTCCTATTTAGGATCGAGAGTGGCACTGATGGTGAAGGTACCACCAGTACCGTCCTCCTTGGCGGACACCTTCTTGGTCTCCGGTGGAGCTGCCATCGTCTTCTTACACTTGCCGGTGGAGCTCGATGGTGCACCCTCGACGGTAGCGCAACACTCCGAAGAGGTGCGCTTGCCGGAGTGGGCATCAGAGCTCTTGCCAGACTTCGTCTTCTTCTTCCCCCCGGGAGCTTCAGCGGCAAGTGTCTTGCGATCGGCTGCGGCTGCTGCTTCCCGGTAGATCTTATCGGCGCAGATAAGGGCATCTTTCTTGTCACCAGGGACAGAGATAACACTTATCGGGCCTGGCATCTTGAGTACGTTGTAGGCATAATGAGAGGCTGCCATGAACTTGGCGAGCGCAGGACGGCCGAGGATCCCATTGTAGGGCAATGGAATATCATCCACGTCAAAAGTGATCCTCTCAGTTCTGAAATTCAGCTCGCTGCCAAATGTGACCGGCAACGTGATCTTTCCCTTCGGCTTGCTCCTTCCCGGGTTGATTCCTTGGAACGGGCCGGTTTCTTCGAGCTCGCTGTCAGGGATCTGGAGTTTCTGGAGGACCGCGGAGGAGATCAGATTCAAGCCGGCCCCGCCGTCAACTAGCATCTTCGTGACTTTGAGGTTGCGGATAGTTGGCGAAACCAACATCGGCAAGCACCCGACCGCAGTTATGCGATCAGGGTGATCCTCAATATCAAAGATGATAGGCGTGCTGGACCATTTTAGAGGCCTGCGTGACTCCATGGATGGTTCAGCTGCATTAACTTCCCGCATCCACTGCTTGAGTTGGCGGTGTGAAGCATGCAGGGAAGCACCACCGTCAACGCACATGACCTCTGTGGCTTTCTGAAATTCCTGCTCATCGGCCTCGTCATCATCCATGTCTTTGTCGTCGTCGTCGTCTTCATCCTTGTCGCGGCCGCGGGGAGGTCTGTCTCCTTGCCGCTGCTTGGCCTTGCCGCGGCGTCCCCCCCGGCCGGGGCGTTTCTTGCTGGCTCCTCCAGCACCTTCCTGAGCTTTCTCCTTGTCGCGTCACTCGTATTCAGCCTTCTGCTGCTGAACAAGCTGCTCAACTTTCTTATAACTCTGGAGGTCATGGCCCTTGGTGCGGTGGATCTTGCAGTACTGCTTGCCGGAGCTGTCTTGCTTGTCGGCGGCAGCCACAGCCTGGCTTTCCTTGCCGGAGCCACCAGCTCTAGCTTCCTTGGCGCCACCTCCGTTGCCGGACTGCTCAACAGCTAGCACCTCTTTGCCCTTCTTCCTTCTGTTGTTCCGCTGCCGACCCTTCCGTGCCGGGGCAGCATCCTCACTGTCCGATCCTCCTGCTCCTGTGTTCTCTCCGGGGAGCTTTCTCCCCTCTTCAGCGCATGCACACTTTTCGGCTAGGGCATAAAGCTCGCTGACATCCCTGATCTTGCACATCGCCATCTCCTCCCTCATCCTGCGGTTTCGCACGTTCTGATGAAACGCGCTGATGACCGCGGCAGGGTGGACGTCTGGGATGTTGTGCTGCACACGGCTGAATCTCTGAATGTACTTGCGCAGGGACTCTCCTTCCTTCCGGGCGAGCAGATGAAGGTCGCTCTCTTGGCCATGTGGCTTGTGGCCGCCTGTAAAGGCACCGACAAACTGATGGCACAGATCTGCCCAAGACGAAATGGAGTTGTCCGACAAGTGCATGAGCCAGGATCTGACGTTGGGCTTGAGCACCAGCGGGAAGTAGTTGGCAAGGATCTTGTCGTCTCGTCCCCCGACATCCTGCACTGCGATGGTGTAGATGCTGAGGAACTCCGACGGATGCGACTTGCCGTCGTACTTCTCCGGTACATCTGGCTTGAAGTTTTTCTTGTTGGGCCACTGGACTTGCCGCAGCTCATGGGTGAACGCAGGGCAACCTACCACATACGGCAAGTCGCCTGGTTCCCCCGGCGCATGCATGTCAACAGTGGGCCCAGCGCGCTGGTCAGATTGACGCCGCGCTTCTCTTCGACGCTCGATGCAGGTACGAGCGTCCTCTTGCTGTCGCTCGTGTAGAACTTGACGCTGATCGCGACGAGCTCGTGGATCCGATGACACGGTGGAGCCGCTGTCTGGGTGGATCCAGCGAGGCGGCGATCTTGGCCTTCGTGGTGGAGAGTGCATGGAAGTCGCACCCCCATTGGTCTTGTCACCATCGGTCCGCGTCCGGCAGTCTTGCCACGGCAGCGAAGTGCTTGGTTGCCGCGCGGTGTCGCCGTTGGCGAAGCCGATGAGACTCTGGATAGTGGCCCTCCATTCGTCGGTCTTGTCCGCCGTGGGAGGGTAATCTAGAAACAGTTGAGCTCGCACCAATGCTTCTGCTGGAGTGGAGGGCGGTAGTGGCGAACGGTGCGAGGAGCGGGATATGCTCGGACTTCTAACTAAGTTAGAAGGAGCAGTATCCCGTCCGGGCGACCGCACTTCGCTCGGGCCAGCATGCTGGCGTGCATGCTGGTCTTGGTCGCCGCGTGAACCACCAGCTTGATCTTGACCCAGCGGGCGTATGGCGCTGCGAACGCCATGACGCTGCTGGTCCCGCGCCTCCTGAGACGGGCGCGGTGCGCGTACGGACGCCGAGGTTTGTGCCGCCTTGTCCTTGGACTTGGCCGCACTGTGAGCTCCCTCGCNGCCTGGTTCCCCCGGCGCATGCATGTCAACAGTGGGCCCAGCGCGCTGGTCAGATTGACGCCGCGCTTCTCTTCGACGCTCGATGCAGGTACGAGCGTCCTCTTGCTGTCGCTCGTGTAGAACTTGACGCTGATCGCGACGAGCTCGTGGATCCGATGACACGGTGGAGCCGCTGTCTGGGTGGATCCAGCGAGGCGGCGATCTTGGCCTTCGTGGTGGAGAGTGCATGGAAGTCGCACCCCCATTGGTCTTGTCACCATCGGTCCGCGTCCGGCAGTCTTGCCACGGCAGCGAAGTGCTTGGTTGCCGCGCGGTGTCGCCGTTGGCGAAGCCGATGAGACTCTGGATAGTGGCCCTCCATTCGTCGGTCTTGTCCGCCGTGGGAGGGTAATCTAGAAACAGTTGAGCTCGCACCAATGCTTCTGCTGGAGTGGAGGGCGGTAGTGGCGAACGGTGCGAGGAGCGGGATATGCTCGGACTTCTAACTAAGTTAGAAGGAGCAGTATCCCGTCCGGGCGACCGCACTTCGCTCGGGCCAGCATGCTGGCGTGCATGCTGGTCTTGGTCGCCGCGTGAACCACCAGCTTGATCTTGACCCAGCGGGCGTATGGCGCTGCGAACGCCATGACGCTGCTGGTCCCGCGCCTCCTGAGACGGGCGCGGTGCGCGTACGGACGCCGAGGTTTGTGCCGCCTTGTCCTTGGACTTGGCCGCACTGTGAGCTCCCTCGCTGGCGCCCGTTCTTCCGCCGGCGTCTACTCCACCGTCCGCTTGCTCCGGAGGTGGTGGAAGCGACGCAGACGGAACAGCTGCCTCCGTGGCCTTCTTCTTCGGTGGCATGTCGATGAAGACGATGAAGATTTAGCTCGCGTGCACGCCGGATCAGGTTCACACGATCTCGACGCCCCCTACCTGGCGCGCCAAAGATGTCGGGGAAACTGATCCACGAACACCTATGGGGACCGGCGGACCGAGCCCCTTTCGGTTCGGAGGGGGGGCGGAGGTCGCACGAAGAGCGGATCGAGGCAGTGCACACGAGCAGTTTACCCAGCTTCGGAGCTCTCCAGAGAGATAACACTCCTACTGCTTCTTGTTGGATTATGTTGAGTTCTTGCTCAGGAGCGACGGGCGCTACCAGACCGAGCGTGAGAGTGTTCTTGGTGTTTCGAATGAGCCGACCCTCCCCTACGTTGCGCATGGGCCTCCTTTTATACGCTCAAGGGGTCACCGACAGGTGGCAACGTAGACTAGAGGGGTAAAAATGGAAAAAAGAGTGCGGTAGGTACAGCTACCTCTACTGTAGATACAGTGTATCATACCTAACCCTGACGGCAGGGGACAAGGGCAATAAATGCCCGTCTGCGTCGTCTAAACAGTGCGAGAAGAGACCGTTAGGGGCGCCACCGATCGCCACGATGGCCTTCCTGTCAGCGCCGCTTGCCACCACGCACTGCTGGCTGCACAGCCTCCCGCCACGCGTGCCTGGAAGGGTCCCAGGACGACACGTTGGTGGGTGTGCTGGAGCCTGGGTGTAACGCCCTCGATGCGGCTATATCTCCCACGTGTCGAGGCACGACTTAGAGGCATAACCGCATTGAAAGCAATGTCGCAAGTGAGGTAATCTTCACACAACCCATGTAATACATAAGGGAAAGAGATACATAGTTGGCTTACGGTCGCCACTTCACACAATACATAAATAAACATCCATCAATCAGAGTACACTCAAGGTCCGACTACGGAACCAAAATAAAAGAAGATACCCCAAATGCTACACAGATCCCCGATCGTCCCAACTGGGCACCACTACTGATCATCATGAAAAGACACATAGTAACGACCACGTTCCTCGTCGAACTCCCACTTGAGCTCGGTTTCGTCACCTGCACTGGCATCGTCGGCACCTGCAACTGTTTTGGTAGAATCTGTGAGTCACGGGGACTCAGCAATCTCACACCCGCGAGATCAGGACTATTTAAGCTTATAGGAAGGACAGAGTTGTAAAGTGGAGCTGCTGCAAGCGACTAGCATATATGGTGGCTACATTCGCAAAAGAGAGCGAGAAGAGGAGCAAAGCACGGTCGTGAAGCTAGTAGTGATCAAGAAGTGATCCTGAACTACTTACGTCAGACATAACTCCAACACCGTGTTCACTTCCCGGACTCCGCCGAGAAGAGACCATCACGGTTACACACGCGGTTGATGTGTATTTTAATTGAGGTCAACTTCGGGTTATCTACAACCGGATATTAACAAATTCCCATCTGCCTCATAACCGCGGGCACGGCTTTCGAAAGATATTACCCTGCAGGGGTGTCCCAACTTAGCCCATTATAAGCTCTCACGGTCAACGAAGGATATTCCTTCTACCGGGAAGACCCGATCAATCTCGGAATCCCGGACTACAAGACATTTCGACAACAATAAAACAAGACCAGCAAAGCCGCCCGATTGTGCCGACAAATCCCGATAGGAGCTGCACATATCTCATTCTCAGGGCACATCCGGATAAGTCAAGCTACGAGTAAAACCAAGCCTCGAGTTTCCCCGTGGTGGCCCCGCAGGCTGCTCGGTTCGGGCCAGCACTCGAAGGAGCACTGGTCCGGGGGGGGGGGGGGGTTAAAATAAAGATGACCCTCGGGCTCGCGAAAACCCGGGGGAAAAGGGCTTAGGTGGCAAATGGTAAAACCAAATGTTGGGCCTTGCTGGACGAGTCTTATTCAAACCGAACTGTCAAGGGGGTCCCATAAATCACCCAACCGTGTAAGGAACGCGAAGTCAAGGAACATAACACCGGTATGACGGAAACTAGGGTGGCAAGAGTGGAACAAAACACCGGGCATAAGGCCGAGCCTTCCACCCTTTACCAAGTATATAGATGTATTAATAATAGCAGATATATATATATATATATATATATATATAGATATATATATATATATATATATATATATAGATATATATATATATATATATATATATATAGATATATATATATATATATATATATATATAGATATATATATATATATATATATATATATAGATATATATATATATATATATATATATATAGATATATATATATATATATATATATATATAGATATATATATATATATATATATATATATAGATATATATATATATATATATATATATATAGATATATATATATATATATATATATATATAGATATATATATATATATATATATATATATAGATATATATATATATATATATATATATATAGATATATATATATATATATATATATATATAGATATATATATATATATATATATATATATAGATATATATATATATATATATATATATATAGATATATATATATATATATATATATATATAGATATATATATATATATATATATATATATAGATATATATATATATATATATATATATATAGATATATATATATATATATATATATATATAGATATATATATATATATATATATATATATAGATATATATATATATATATATATATATATAGATATATATATATATATATATATATATATAGATATATATATATATATATATATATATATAGATATATATATATATATATATATATATATAGATATATATATATATATATATATATATATAGATATATATATATATATATATATATATATAGATATATATATATATATATATATATATATAGATATATATATATATATATATATATATATAGATATATATATATATATATATATATATATAGATATATATATATATATATATATATATATAGATATATATATATATATATATATATATATAGATATATATATATATATATATATATATATAGATATATATATATATATATATATATATATAGATATATATATATATATATATATATATATAGATATATATATATATATATATATATATATAGATATATATATATATATATATATATATATAGATATATATATATATATATATATATATATAGATATATATATATATATATATATATATATAGATATATATATATATATATATATATATATTGTGATATCCCCAACAAGTAAACATGTTCCAACAAGGAACAACATCTCCATGTTCCAACAAGGAACAAACTTCAACTTCACCTGCAACTAGCAACGCTATAAGAGGGGCTGAGCAAAGCGGTAACATAGCCAATCAACGGTTTGCTAGGAGAGGATGGTTAGGGGCTGACATGGCAATATGGGTGGCATGATATAGCAAGTGGTAGGCATCACAGCATAGGCATAGCAAAAGAGCGAGCAACTAGCATAGCAAAGATAGAAGTGATTTCGAGGGTATGGTCATCTTGCCTGCAATGTTCTCATAGTTGTCGAAAGCTTGATCCTCGTAAGCGTTCTCAACAGGTTCCTCGTTCACGTACTCGTCTCCCGGCTCTACCCAAAGCAAGAACACAAACAAAGGAACCATAATAAATCACGGTGCAATGCACAAGCAACATGATGCAAAACATGACATGATATGCGAGATGTGATATGCAATGCGTATGCGCGCTCCGGAAGAAAAATGATGAACCAGGCATCAACTTGGCAAACCAAGTATGCCACTGGAAAGATGAGATGATTTCGGTTGAAATCGATATAAAGATCACCGGAATCGGATGCACGGTTTGGAAATGACAAGCAAAACAAGAATGGCACAAATCTGCCATTAACAACATGATGCCACTTAGCAAGCAACAATAAATTAAGCTACTGCACCCAAACGTACCAACAAAGTATATGACAGTGATCTACACAAGATGCTTGACAAAAGATGAGCACTGAGCTACGGCTAGTTCACATCATAACATGTCCAAGCAAGCATGGCAAAAGTGCACAAAATATCAGGCTGGACATGGCAAAAACAGCATCAGGTAGCAATGTTCAGAGCAACAAAACTACATGCTACAGGAACTTATAATAGCAAAACAAGGCATGGCATGAATCTAATCAAAGCATAGAAAAAACGTCCCTTAATGACCATAAGCCAAAAAGGATCAGAAAATATATTAATACCCATGTCAATATCGCAAGTTTCGTTAACAGATTCAGCAACATGGCATGTCAAAAACTGATAACAAGTAGGCATGTTTACAAGCTCAATGCACTCACTACAGAGCCTTACATGATAAACTAAGCATACCTACATCAAGAAGACATGTCATAGAAGACATACATGGCAAGAAAAATCACATAGCATACATGGATCAACCACAACAACCTTGGCAAAATTGAATAACATGTAAACAATCTGCCAGGAAACATTTGATAGCAAAAGTAGAGCTCGATTGACTCAAGCTACGGCACTCCATAATTGCAAACAAAGGCATGGATGGATATAGCAAGACATGTAGAACAAAACATCCTTACTGAAGTATCTCAAATTATGCATGGATCTCTCGGTAGCATCAAGTTAACATGGCATCAAAATATCAGCAAAACAGAGCTGAAATCAGCAACATCAGAACACCTACTTTGCATGCTTGTGCTAGTCACCACATAGATCACAAAAATACATGGCATACACCCCTGGAAAGATGGCATGACATATTACAAAACACATGTAGGACTCAAATTCATAGGATGCACACATCAATCATAGCAAAAATAACAAAAGTGCAAGTTCTGTTAAGAAACAGAAACTAACATCACATAGCCCTCTTCCAACAGCATTTCGGGCATCAAGATGAGCTCAAATGAAAATGGTGCAATGTGATGAAATGATCTACTCTTCTAGACGAACATTTTGACATATTATACACGCAAAATGGAGCTACAGATGCAAAGTTACGATGCTTAGAAAATGCCACAAAATAATTAACGGACGAAAAACTTAGAGGAAAAAAGAGAGGGGAAGAAGTCAACGGCTCCGAGATCCGATCGGGATCCGGCCCGATCCAGATCGGGCGAGGCGGCGGCGGCTTGCCGGAGCGCCGGAGCGCGGCCGGGGAGGAGAGAGGTGGCCGGGGCCGGCCGGAGGAGGCGACGGCGGCGGCGGGGCCGGCGCGGCCGGCCGGTGGCGGCGGAGGGGCGCGGCGGCCTGAGCGGCGACGGCGCCGGTCGGCGAGGGCGGCGGCGGGCCGGCCGGTGCGGAGGCGAGGTGGCGGCGGAGCGGGAGCTCGGGCGCCTCGGGCCCGGGAGGCGGAGGAGCTGGGCGGCGGCGGGCTGGGAGGCGGAGCGACACGTGGCGTGCTCTGAGTGGCCGGGTGCGGCGGCGGTTTCGTCCGGCGGCGGCGGACGCGTCCGGTGGCGCGGGGATGAAATTTTTAGGGTTTCGGGGAAGAAGACCCGGATTTGGACGGGGGAGGTGTATAAATAGGCATAGAGGGAGCTAGGAGAGTCCAAATGAGGTGTAGTTTTCGCCCACACGATCGTGATCGAACGACGGAGAGCATGGAAGTGACTTAGATGGGTTATTGGACTATTTTGAAGGGGTGTTGGGCTGCAACTTAAAAGAGGCCTTTGCGAGAGTGCGGTTAACCGTTGGAGTACCAAACGAGCTCCAAATGACCCGAAACTTGACCGGTGGTCTACGGGTGGTATACCATGGCCACTTGACAAACCTCGGTCCATTTCGAGAAGGTTTAGTACCCGCACACGGAAAAACGTAAAAGGGGCCGCCGAGGGAGATAGGAGTGCCGGATTGCAAAACGGACAACGGGAAAAATGCTCGGAATCATGAGACGAACACGTATGCAAATGCGATGCACATGATGACATGATAAAAATGCATGACATGTACAAAATGCAAAAAGAAGAAAAAAAACCAACCACGGAGGGAATATCATATCACAATGCCGAAAATGGCAAGAGTTGGAGTTACAAATATGGAAAGTTACTTCCGGGGTGTTACAACACTCCACCACTACAAGAGGATCTCGTCCCGAGATCTAGGACTGAAAGAACTCCGGATATTCGGAACGGAGGTGATCCTCACGCTCCCAGGTGGCTTCTCGGTCGGAATGGTGTGACCACTTCACTTTCAGGAATTTGATTGACTTGTTGCGAGTCTTGCGCTCGGTTTCTTCAAGAATAGCAACGGGGTGCTCATGATAAGAGAGATCTTCTTGAAGGTCAATCTCTTCGAAGTTGATAGTGCGTTCCGGAGTCTTGAAGCACTTGCGAAGCTGTGACACGTGAAACACATCGTGCACATTTGCGAAGTTGGATGGAAGCTCAAGTTGATAGGCGAGATCGCCTCTTTTGCCACTGATCTTGAAAGGACCCACGTATCTAGGGGCAAGCTTCCCTTTGATACCGAAGCGACGAGTGCCTTTCATTGGAGAGACGCGGAGGTAGACATGGTCTCCGATTTCAAAAGCCACATCACGGTGCTTATCATCATAATAGCTCTTGTGGCGCGATTGCGCGGCTTTGAGATTCTCACGAATGACTTGGCACATTTCTTCTGCTTCTGTGATCAAGTCATTGCCAAGAAGTTGGCGTTCACCTGTCTCAGACCAATTGAGAGGAGTACGACACTTTCTGCCATTGAGAATTTCGAATGGGGCCTTGCCCGAACTCGCTTGGAAGCTGTTGTTGTAGGAGAACTCGGCATATGGAAGACAATCTTCCCACTTCATACCGAAGGAAATGACACAAGCCCTGAGCATATCTTCAAGGATTTGATTTACTCGCTCGACTTGGCCACTTGTTTGAGGATGGAAAGCTGTGCTGAAACGAATGTTGGTGCCCATGGCCTTCTGAAAAGAATCCCAAAACTTGGAGGTAAAGATGCTGCCACAGTCTGAAGAGATCACTTGTGGAATGCCGTGCAAGGAGACAATCCTGGAGGTGTATAGCTCTGCCAACTGAGCTGCTGTGATGGATTCTTTGATAGGAAGAAAATGAGCCACTTTAGTAAGCTTGTCAATGACAACGAAGAGAGCATCATTTCCACGCTTGGACTTTGGAAAACCAGTCACGAAGTCCATTTCAATATGATCAAACTTCCATTCTAGAATAGCAAGAGGTTGGAGGAGACCAGCTGGTCTTTGGTGTTCTGCTTTCACTCTTCTGCAGACATCACACTCATTCACGAATTGAGCAATTTCTCGCTTCATTCGAGTCCACCAATATGACTGCTTGAGGTCCTGGTACATCTTCGTACTTCCAGGATGAATGGATAGAAGCGAATTGTGAGCCTCGTTCATAATGACTTTTCTCAGATCACCCTTAGGAACCACAATCCGGTCCTCAAAGAAAAGAGTATCTTTGTCATCAACGTGGAAGCACTTGTACTTGGAAATGCCCTTGTCGATACCACGTTTCACCTTTTTCACCATGGTATCCAGAAGTTGAGCCTCACGAATCTGATCTTCCAAAGTAGGAGAGACTATGAGGTTGGCAA
>LR880970.1:556625938-556648702 GCA_904067115.1 Aegilops sharonensis
CTTCAGCTTCACCTGCAACTAGCAACGCTATAAGAGGGCTGAGCAAAGCGGTAACATAGCCAATCAACGGTTTGCTAGGAGAGGATGGTTAGGGGCTGACATGGCAATATGGGTGGCATGATATAGCAAGTGTTAGGCATCACAGCATAGGCATAGCAAAAGAGCGAGCAAGTAGCATAGCAAAGATAGAAGTGATTTCGAGGGTACGGTCATCCTGCCTGCAACGTTCTCAGAGTTGTCGAAAGCTTGATCCTCGTAAGCGTTCTCAACAGGTTCCTCGTTCATGTACTCGTCTCCCGGCTCTACCCAAAGCAAGAACACAAACAAAGGAACCACAATAAATCACGGTGCAATGCACAAGCAACATGATGCAAAAACATGACATGATATGCGAGATGTGATATGCAATGCGTATGCGCGCTCCGGAAGAAAAATGATGAACCAGGCATCAACTTGGCAAACCAAGTATGCCGCTGGAAAGATGAGATGATTTCGGTTGAAATCGATATAAAGATCACCGTAATCGGATGCACGGTTTGGAAATGACAAGCAAAACAAGAATGGCACAAATCTGCCATTAACAGCATGATGCCACTTAGCAAGCAACAATAAATTAAGCTACTGCACCCAAACGTACCAACAAAGTATATGGCAGTGATCTACACAAGATGCTTGACAAAAGATGAGCACTGAGGTACGGCTAGTTCACATCATAACATGTCCAAGCAAGCATGGCAAAAGTGCACAAAATATCAGGCTGGACATGGCAAAAACAACATCAGGTAGCAATGTTCAGAGCAACAAAACTACATGCTACAGGAACTTATAATAGCAAAACAAGGCATGGCATGAATCTACTCAAAGCATAGAACAAAAGTCCCTTACTGACCATAAGTCAAAAAGGATCAGAAAATATATTAATACCCATGTCAATATCGCAAGTTTCGTTAACAGATTCAGCAACATGGCATGTCAAAAACTGATAACAAGTAGGCATGTTTACAAGCTCAATGCACTCACTACAGAGCATTACATGATAAACTAAGCATACCTACATCAAGAAGACATGGCATAGAATACATACATGGCAAGAACAATCACATAGCATACATGGATCAATCACAACAACCTTGGCAAAATTGAATAACATGTAAACAATCTGCCAGGAAACATTTGATAGCAAAAGTAGAGCTCGATTGACTCAAGCTATGGAACTCCATAATTTCAAACAAAGGCATGGATGGATAGAGCAAGACATGTAGAACAAAACATCCTTACTGAAGTATCTCAAATTATGCACGGATCTCTCGGTAGCATCAAGTTAACATGGCATCAAAATATCAGCAAAACAGAGCTGAAATCAGCAACATCAGGACACCTACTTTGCATGCTTGTGCTAGTCACCACATAGATCACAAAAATACATGGCATACACCCCTGGAAAGATGGCATGGAATATTACAAAACACATGTAGGACTCAAATTCATAGGATACACACATCAATCATAGCAAAAATAACAAAAGTGCAAGTTCTGTTAAGAAACAGAAACTAACATCACATAGCCCTCTTCCAACAGCATTTCGGGCATCAAGATGAGCTCAAATGAAAATGATGCAATGAGATGAAATGATCTACTCTTCGAGACGAACATTTTGACATATTTTACGCGCAAAATGAAGCTACAGATGCAAAGTTACGATGCTCAGAAAATGCCATAAAATAATTAATGGACGAAAAACTTAGAGGAAAAAAGAGAGGGGAAGAAGTCAACGGCTCCGAGATCCGATCGGGATCCGGCCCGATCCAGATCGGGCGAGGCGGCGGCGGCTCGCCGGAGCGCCGGAGCGCGGCCGGGGAGGAGAGAGGTGGCCGGGGCCGGCCGGAGGAGGCGACGGCGGCGGCGGGTCGCCGGCGCGGCCGGCCGGTGGCGGCGGAGGGGCGCGGCGGCCCGAGCGGCGACGGCGCCGGCCGGCGAGGGCGGCGGCGGGCCGGCCGGTGCGGAGGCGAGGTGGTGGCGGAGCGGGAGCTCGGGCGCCTCGGGCCCGGGAGGCGGAGGAGCTGGGCGGCGGCGGGCTCGCGCGGGCCCTCCCTGGGCCCCGCGGGCCGCGGCGGCGGAGGGCGGCGGAGCGACACGTGGCGTGCTCTGAGTGGCCGGGGCGCGGGGATGAAATTTTTAGGGTTTCGGGGAAGAAGACCCGGATTTGGACGGGGGAGGTGTATAAATAGGCATAGAGGGAGCTAGGAGAGTCCAAATGAGGTGTAGTTTTCGCCCACACGATCGTGATCGAACGACGGAGAGCATGGAAGTGACTTAGATGGGTTATTGGACTATTTTGAAGGTGTGTTGGGCTGAAACTTAAAAGAGGCCTTTGCGAGAGTGCGGTTAACCGTTGGATACCAAACGAGCTCCAAATGACCCGAAACTTGACCGGTGGTCTACGGGTGGTATACCAAGGCCACTTGACAAACCTCGGTCCATTCCGAGAAGGTTTAATACCCGCACACGGAAAAACGTAAATGGGGCCGCCGGGGGAGATAGGAGTGCCGGATTGCAAAACGGACAACGGGAAAAATGCTCGGAATCATGAGACGAATACGTATGCAAATGCGATGCACATGATGACATGATAAAAATGCATGACATGTACAAAATGCAAAAAGAAGAAAAAAAACCAACCACGGTGGGAATATCATATCACAATGCCGAAAATGGCAAGAGTTGGAGTTACAAATATGGAAAGTTACTTCTGGGGTGTTACACTGGGCGCGGAGCGACCGCTTGCCGCGGCAAGTATCTTGCCGCGGGCGCTACCTTGTCGGGCCCGGGAGCTTGTCGCTCACCGTGCCTTGCCGGGACGCGTGGCGCGTCGCGGCAAGCGTTCTTGAGGTGCCTTGGTTGGCCTTCCCGGCAAGCTCCTCTTGCCGGGGCCTTGTCTTCTCGGGTTGAATACTTTGTTCTTGAATGGTTTCCCGGCAAGCTCCTCTTGCCGGGGTCTTGTCTTCTGAAGAGCCACAGAGGATCTTGGCGGTGACCTGGCGAGCCTTGCCGCGGGGTGCTGCAACTGCCCGTGCACAAGTTCGGGATACTAGGGTACCCCTACTCTAGTACACCGACACCAGAAGTAATGTCTTAAATCATAAAAGAATTTTTTCTTTTGCTGGTATGTGAAACTAGGAGGTATAAATTTAGCAAAAATGTAATTAGCATAATCAGCATACCAAGGAGCAGTACGAGAAGCATTAATGACCGCTAATTGTTCATCAGGAAAGCTATCATCAATAGGCAGTGGGTCATCAAGAACATTCTCTAACCTAGACAAGTTGTCTGCAACGGGGTTCTCAGCTCCCTTTCTATCAATAGTATGCAAATCAAATTCTTGGAGCAAGAGAACCCATCTAATGAGTCTAGGCTTAGCATCTTTCTTTTCCATAAGATATTTAATAGTAGCGTGGTTAGTGTGAATAGTAACTTTGGAATCAACAATATAAGGTCTAAACTTATCACATGCAATCACAACTGCTAAGAACTCTTTTTCGGTAGTAGCATAATTTCTCTGGGCAGTATCAAGGGTCTTACTAGCATATTGGATAACATTCAATTTCTTATCAACTCTTTGCCCTAGAACAGCACCTACAGCATAATCACTAGCATCACACATAATTTCAAAGGGTAAATTCCAATCAGGTGGCTAAACAATAGGTGCTGTGATCAAAGCTTTCTTAAGTATTTCAAATGCTTCTACACAATCATCATCAAAGACAAAAGGAATATCTTTTTGCAATAAATTAGTCAGAGGCCTAGAGATTGTAGAGAAGTCCTTAATGAACCTCCTATAAAAACCGGCATGACCAAGGAAACTTCTGATACCTTTTATGTCCTTGGGACATGGCATCTTTTCAATAGCATCAACTTTAGCTTTATCAACATCAATACCTCTCTCGGAGATCTTGTGCCCCAAGACAATGCCTTCATTAACCATAAAGTGGCACTTTTCCCAATTCAAGAAAAGACTAGTGTCTTTGCATCTCTGCAAAACTCGATCAAGGTTGCTCAAGCAATCATCAAAAGAGGATCCATAAATGGAGGAATCACCCATGAATACCTCACAAATCTTTTCAATAAAGTCAGAGAATATAGCCATCATACATCTTTGAAAGGTAGCTGAAAGTGCAACAAATCCCTAGGTGGTTTTGGTAATTCCTAACAACATATAGCTCATTGAGCTAATACTATTCCAAGACAAATATTTCAGGAAAGCTCAATGAATGGCATGGCATGGATGAGGAAAGTGGATCCCTCAAAATACTAAGGATAAAAGGATTGGCTCAAGCTCAAAAGCTCAAGACTCTACATTTTACATTTTAGTGATCCAAGATCACATTGAGTCTATAGGAAAAGCCAATACTATCGAGGAGGGATGAGGTGTTGCTTAATGAGTTTCTTGCTCCATAGTGCTTAGTGATATGCTCCAAAACCCTCAACTACTTTCTCATATCCACCTATGACCTAAACCTAAAGTCAAACTCGACCCCACCGATTATTTCTATCCGGCGCCACCGAGTTCAGATGTCATAGCTGCTGCCACAAACCCTAGGCAAATCGGTCTCACCGATAGGGATCTCGGTCTCACCGTGGGATTGTAATCTCTCTGTTTCCCTTCATAACGTTTCGGTCTAACCGAAGTGAGTGATCGGTCCCACCAAGATTGCAATGTAAACTCTCTGTGTCCTTTTTGTAACATTTCGGTCTCACCGAAATGAGCGAATCGGTCCCACCGAGTTTACCTGACCAACTCTCTGGTTAGCTTATTACCAAAATCGGTCCCACCGAGTTTGTGTAATCGTTCTCACCGAGATTACGTTATGCCCTAACCCTAACCATATCGGTCCTACCGAGTTGCATGTCGGTCCCACCGAAAATCACTAACGGTCACTAGGTTTACCAAATCGGTATGACCGAGTTTGTTGATTCGGTCCCACCGAGATTGGTAAATTGTGTGTAACGGTTAGATTTTGTGTGGAGGCTATATATACCCCTCCACCTCCTCTTCATTCGTGGAGAGAGCCATCAGAACAAACCTACACTTCCAACTTACCATTTCTGAGAGAGAACCACCTACTAATGTGTTGAGGCCAAGATATTCCATTCCTACCATATGAATCTTGATCTCTAGCCTTCCCCAAGTTGCTTTCCACTCAAATCTTCTTTCCACCAGATCCAAATCCTGTGAGAGAGAGTTGAGTGTTGGGGAGACTATCATTTGAAGCACAAGAGCAAGGAGTTCATCATCAACACACCATTTGTTACTTCTTGGAGAGTGGTGTCTCCTAGATGGGCTAGGTGTCACTTGGGAGCCTCCGACAAGATTGTTGAGTTGAACCAAGGAGTTTGTAAGGGCAAGGAGATCGCCTACCTCGTGAAGATCTACCGCTAGTGAGGCAAGTCCTTCGTGGGCGACGGCCATGGTGGAGATAGACAAGGTTGCTTCTTCGTGGACCCTTCTTGGGTGGAGCCATCCGTGGACTCGCGCAACTATTACCCTTCGTGGGTTGAAGTCTCCATCAACGTGGATGTGCGATAGCACCACCTATCGGAACCACGACAAAAACATCCATGTCTCCAATTGCGTTTGAATTCTCCAAACCCTACCCTTTACATTCTTGCAAGTTGCGTGCTTTACTTTCTGCTGCTCATATACTCTTTGCATGCTTGCTTGAATTGTGTGAAGATTGCTTGACTTGTGCTAAGATAGCTAAAATCTGCCAAAGACTAAAATTGGGAAAAGGTTAAGTTTTTAATTGGTCAAGTAGTCTAATCACCCCCCTCTAGACATACTTCAAGATCCTACAAGTGGTATCAGAGCTTTGGTCTCCATTTGCTTTGATTTCCATACCTTTTGGTGGTCATAGCCTTGGTTTCACAACCTAGGAGAGTATGGCATCTAGCGAGGGAAATTATCACCGTAGAGGTCCTTACTTTGATGGTACTAATTTTGCTAGTTGGAAGCATAAGATGAAAATGCATATTCTCGGGCATAACCCCGCAGTTTGGGCTATTGTGTGTACTGGCTTGCAAGGTGAATTCTTTGATGGGAGAGAACCGAACCGTGAAGCTAGCGCGGATGAGTTGAAGATGCTACAATACAACGCTCAAGCTTGTGATATCCTCTTCAACGGATTGTGCCCCGAAGAATTCAACAAAATCAGCCGTCTTGAGAATGCAAAGGAAATTTGGGATACTTTGATTGATATGCACGAAGGTACCGACTCTGTCAAAGAATCCAAATTGGATGTGCTCCAAAGTCAACTTGAGAAGTTCAAAATGAAGGATGGTGAAGGTGTCGCTGAAATGTACTCTAGGCTTGCTCTCATCACAAATGAGATTGCGGGCTTAGGAAGTGAAGA
Source organism: Aegilops sharonensis (assembly GCA_904067115.1). NCBI lineage: Eukaryota > Viridiplantae > Streptophyta > Magnoliopsida > Poales > Poaceae > Aegilops > Aegilops sharonensis. The sequence continues at coordinate 556,632,346 of LR880970.1, forward strand.
GATGACCGACAGATTCATCATCAAGAAGATCCTAAGAGCATTGGATGGAAAATATGATACCATGTGCACATTGATCCAAATGATGCCCAATTACAAGAATCTCAAGCCAACGGAAGTCATTGGAAGAATTGTTGCTCATGAGATGTCACTCAAGGATAAGGAGGAACTTCACAGCAAGTCAAGTGGTGCTTACAAAGCCTCATGTGAAGCTCCTACATCATCAAGTGAGAAACAAACCTTCAATGAAGAATTGAGCTTAATGGTGAAGAACTTCAACAAATTCTACAAGAGTAGAAGCAAAGAAAGAAGCTCCAAGTCAAGGTCCTACAATGACAAAAGATCTTCCAGTCGAGAGCACAATTGCTACAATTGTGGGAGACCCGGACACTATTCCAATGAGTGTACGACACCCTACAAAAGAATAGAAGATTCTCCCAAGAGAAGAAGTAGAAGAGAAGAATCACCACCAAGAGAGAGAAGGAGTAGAGATGATCGTTATGAACGAAGAACATCCCGGAGAAGCAAGGATTCGGAAAGGAAGGACAAGTCATCAAAGAGCTACACAAAACGAATACATCAAGCTCATGTTGGTGAATGGGTATCCAGTTTCGACTCTGAACATCACTCCGAGAGAAGCTATCACTCCGAATCCGAACATACTCAAGATGAAGGTGTTGCCGGTCTAGCACTTGTGTCGACCAACTCCTACGACATATTTGATTCACCAAATGAAGGAATTGGGAGATGCTTCATGGCTAAAGGCCCTAAGGTAACACACCTCGAGTATGTTGATTTCAATAGTGATGAAGATGACTTGTTAGGTGATGATGATTTACTTGTTGACAATTCTAGTGATGAATACTATGATGAAACGTCAATTAATCATGCTAATCAAGATAAAACGAATGACAATGATAAGGAGAAGATTGAGCTTCTTACTAAAGAACTAAACACTCTTAAGTTAGCTCATGAAACTATCTTAGGGGATCATCGAGAACTTTTGAGGACTCATGAGAAGTTACACTTTGAAAAGCTCAATCTTGAGCAAGAGCATGAGTTTTTAAAAGCAATCAATGATGATCTTCGCAAGAAAAGTTCTTCTTACATTGCCAAGCGTTTACTCTTATCTACTTACATGCCTCAAGTCAAGTCTAGTAATAAAAACAAGAAGGATTCTTCCTCTAGTAGTAACAATAATCATGCTAAATCCAATATTGTTGCTTCTAGTAGTTCTCTTGATTCCACTAATGATTCTCTTAGCCAAGTTACACTTGAACAAGAAAATAGCTTATTGAAGGGAATTATAGAGAAAGGTGTTTACAAGAGCCTTTCCGAGAGTAAGCAATTCGAGGAAATTGTATGCAAGCAAGGAAGGCACCGGAAGAACCAAGGTGTTGGTTTTGAACGAAAGTTCAATGCCAATGGAGTTGAGTGGGAAGAAGATCAATATCCCAAGACGAAGTTTGTTCCTCAACAAGAGAAGTATGATCCTACTTCCTTCAAGGGAACACAAGCTCAAGATGATCTTCTGATACGTCTCCAACGTATCTACTTTTCCAAACACTTTTGCCCTTGTTTTGGACTCTAACTTGCATGATTTGAGTGAAACTAACCTGGACTGACGCTGTTTTCAGCAGAACTGCCATGATGTTGTTTTATGTGTAGAAAAGAAAAGTTCTCGGAATATCCTGGAAATCCACAGAGGCACTTTTCAGAATTAATAAGAATTTTTGGTGAATGAATGAAGGTCAGGGGGCCCACGGGCTATACACGAGACAGGGGGGCACGCCCCCCTAGGGCACGCCCACCTATCTCGTGGGCCCCCTAGACCTCCTCCGACCTCAACTCCAACTCCATATATACCGTTTCAGGGAGAAAAAAATCAGGGAGAAAGTTTCATCGCGTTTTACGACACGGAGCCGCCGCCAAGCCCTAATCTCTCTCGGGAGGGCTAATCTGGAGTCCGTTCGGGGCTCCGGAGAGGGGGATTCGTCGCCGTCGTCATCATCAACCATCCTCCATCACCAATTTCATGATGCTCACCGCCGTGAGTAATTTCATCGTAGGCTTGCTGGACGGTGATGGGTTGGATGAGATTTACCATGTAATCAAGTTAATTTTATTAGGGTTTGATCCCTAGTATCCACTATGTTCTGAGATTGATGTTGCTATGACTTTGCTATGCTTAATGCTTGTCACTAGGGCCCGAGTGCCATGATTTCAGATCTGAACCTATTACGTTTTCATGAATATATGTGTGTTCTTGATCCTATCTTGCAAGTCTATAGTCACCTACTATGTGTTATGATCCGGCAACCCCGAAGTGACAATAATCGGGACCACTCCCGGTGATGACCATAGTTTGAGGAGTTCATATATTCATTATGTGCTATTGCTTTGTTCCGGTTCTCTATTAAAAGGAGGCCTTAATGTTACTTAGTTTCCAATAGGACCCCGCTGCCATGGGAGGGTAGGACAAAAGATGTCATGCAAGTTCTTTTCCATAAGCACGTATGACTATTTACGGAATACATGCCTACATTACATTGATGAATTGGAGCTAGTTCTATATCACCCTATGTTATAACTATTTCATGAGGAATCGCATCTGGCATAATTATCCATCACTGATCCATTGCCTACGAGCTTTTCACATATTGTTCTTCGCTTATTTACTTTTCTGTTGCTACTGTTACAACTACTACAAAAAACCCAAAAACATTTATCTTTACTTTTGCTACCGTTACCTTTATTATCATACCACTTTTGCTACTAAACACTTTGCTGCAGATACTAAGTTATCCAGGTGTGGTTGAATTGACAACTCAACTGCTAATACTCAAGAATATTCTTTGGCTCCCCTTGTGTCGAATCAATAAATTTGGGTTGAATACTCTACCCTCGAAAGCAGTTGCGATCCCGTATACTTGTGGGTTATCATCTTCCACCACAAGACCACAAGCAAAAAGGCAAGGACAAGCTTCAAGAGGAGATTGATGCATTTGAAGAAGCCCCTAAGGCCTTGGTCAAGTGGGTTCCCAAGACTGTGTCAAGTTCTACTTCATCAAGCACGACTACAACTCCAAGGATTCCCATCAAGATGATGTGGATCCCGAAGAAGAAGAACTAGAGAGTTCTTGAGGGTGACTCCACCAACATTCTTCACTCATATCCTATTGGCAACAACAAGTGCAATCAACTTCCACATCTTGCACTAGTTCAAGGAGTCACAAACCCTCATGTTGGTAAGACAAGGGACAAGGTAACCTAATGCTTTCGTGGACATCATCTTGTGTGTGCATCACTCTATGTCTATGGATATACTTGTTTGTTCCTTGTGGGACTAACCCGTGTAGGTATTGAAAGTGCAAGTCACTCCAAAGGATTGCTCCAAATGATCTTCATCAACATTGAGCATCCACATCTTCAACACCTACATGAAGTCATCATCGACAAAACCCAAGGTTAGTTCATCCCTCTGAGGGGGGATCTCACATATAGGGGGAGCTTAACTCTAAGAATTGAGTCAAGGCTACTCTAATGGTGTGAACACATCAATGCATTATGTAAAAGTGGTAACCCCACTTGAGCTTAAACGATGAGTATGACCTATGATCAAATGTTCCCATTTGACTCCTAAGTCAATATACTCATATATAGATGACCTAGTCATTGCCAATTGTTTGATAGATGCTAGAATTGGTCGTGCATGCTTTTCCACATATTTCATTTGCCATTCTATTGTGTGAGCATGTTGGTTGCATATTTAACTCATTCAAGGACATCCACTTGTTGCTTTGATTGATTGACTTCTTTTTCTTTTGCCAAGTGGATGAACAAGAATGCCTAAGAACCTTCTCTAGCTATCTATGCTTTTCTTGTCTCAAACTCTATTCATGCTACATCACAAAATTTGATCAAGTCAGATTCGAACCACTCTGTGTGAGGAGCACTCGGAGTCCCCGATTTGTTATGGACTTAAACTTCCAAAACTTCTTTGCGTGTTTCGGTCTGACCGATTCTTCCATTTCGGTCATACCGAGATCACTAAGTCGATGTAGGTTTTCAATCTCGATGCAACCGATTTGAACTTTTCGGTCTCACTGAGTTGCTGTAACTGTCAACAGTTATGCATCTTGGTGCCACCGAGTTGTTCCACTCGGTCACACCGACAGGGTCGGGCTATATATACTCACGGGCAAAAATTTGGAAACCTTCTCCAAACCCCTTCGCCCGCGCATAGCTCGCTCTGCCTCCAAGGTCTCCGGATCGTTGACTTCGTCGCCAGCCGCCTCCAGTCGCTGGTCTCCGCCGCCGTCAACGGAATTCATCCCCGCCATTGCCGCCATAGCGAGTTCATCACCAAACTAGGGTATGGACTTGATCACAGTGCTATCCCTGTCCAATTCCTAGCACATTGTGTTCATTATGATTCTTGCCGCGATTGAAATGCATCTATCCAGTCAAAACAATCCTTAGATTAGATGTGAATTGAAAATTTAGGGTTAGGTTTCCGTCGAAACCATCTCGGACCCACCGAGTTGAAAAACTCGGTTCCACCGATTCGGCTAAAGCCATTGCACAAGTGATTCTCGGTCTGACCGAGAATCGCAAATCGGTGTGACCGAGTTTAGAACTCTGTGAAACCCTAGCAGACTCGGTGCCACCGAACTATGACTCGGTCTGACCGAGTTCACTAGTTTAGGTTCCAAAAGCTGCTTCGGTATCACCGAGTTTGCAAATCGGTTGATCCGAAATGCTTTCTGTGGAAAACTAAAACTAAGTTTTTGAATCATTCTTTTGTAAAAATCTCTGCATTTTGTGATGCTCATCCATTCTATCTCAACTACATCTATTCACAGGGTCAGCAGTCAGTGTTTGCAGCATGTCAGACCAAAGTGACGGCCAGAACATGGAAGAGGAGAAGATTCACATGAGTGAGGGCACTAGTCCCTCTAGCACCTCAGATGAGGGCAGCAAGAGCACTCCTAGCAATTTGCCCAAAGCAGCCACCAGGGCCAGAAGGAAGAGAACCTCAGACTCCGAGGATGAAGACTATGTGGCAGCTGAAGATGAGGCTACTTCCAAGAAGATAGTGCTCAAAAAGGAGTATGGCTTTGCTAAAACCACCAAGCCAGGACTAAACAGGAAGGTCCCTGCCAAGAGGGCACCTATGCTGAAAGTCAGAGCTTCAACTCAAGAACCTGAGAAACCTGATCCCAAAGAGGCTGCTGCAGAAGGGAAGAAGAGAAAGGAAAGGGTCAAGAAGACCATGGCCAGAGTTGTTGGAAAACCTTCCATGATGGAAGAGGAGGAGGAAGAAGAGGTTGCTGCACCAACACCCAAGGCACAAAAGCTTATTGGTGATGCTATAAGGTCAGGGGATGCAACATCAAAGCCCAAAGAAGCACCCAAAGCTGCCTCCAAGGCCAAGTCTGCACCTAAGAGGAATACCAGGAGTATACCGGCTGCTGAGAAGAACAAGGCCCCAGTGCCTGAAGTTGCCGAGGAAGAAGAAGATGAAGGACAAGTTCCGAGGAAGCTGAAACCTAAGATTCCAGACCACAATGATGCTCATCCAGTAGCTGAGAACATGAAGCTGAGGAAGGAGGCAGGGCTCAGGCAGTGGAGATTGTCTGATCCTTATGCAATCAGAAGAAGGACTGCTGTTGATTACAGGTTCCACACTAAGGAACAGTAGGATTTCTATGAGACTGTGCTGTTGGACAAGAAGCCCATAGTTTGTGATATGAGGTGGGTAGACTGGCAATACATGAAGGCAAATGAGGATCACTACCCAGGAGTGTTTGACAGCTTTAAGGCTTGTGGAGTTGATGAGTTTGTTGGACAGAAGTTCACAAACTGGAATGATGAGCTTGTAATGCAATTCTACTCCACAGCTCACTTTTATCCTGATGGCAGAATAGTCTGGATGTCTGAAGGTACAAGGTACCAGTCCACAATTGAAGAATGGGCCAAACTGATCAATGCACCAGAGGAGAGTGAAGATGACTTGGATGTCTACTCCAATAAGAAGAAGGATTACAATTTTATGTCACACATGTACAAGGAGATACCAGACAAAGCACTTGAGACTTTCAAGTTTGGATCTGTCCATTTTCTTCTGTCAGGGCTGCCAACTATCAACTGGATCCTAAGGCACACTCTCTTTCCCAAGTCAGGTGACCACAACATGATCAGAGGGCATGCAATAAACTTACTACACATATTTGATGTGCCTCAGAAATTCAAGGTCATGAGCCTCATTGTTGAGACGATCAAGAGGACAGCAGCAGACCAGAAGAGAAGCTGTGGGTATGCCCCACAGATCCAGGAGCTGATCAACTCCAAGATGGGCACATGCAAATACTTGTTGGATAAGGAACACTTTGCTATCTACCCAGACTTTGAGGACAATCAAGTAGTCAGGAATGAGAATGAATCATCTTCAGTGCAAGCTCAAGAGAAGAAGGAGAAGGCAAAGAAGGAGAAGGCTGCCAAGATGCCAACTTTAGAGGAGGCATCTGAGTACTTTTTGAAGAGCAAGCAGGACCAGCTTGGTTACTTAATAGCATCAACTCTGAGAGTTGAGAAGGGGTTGGCCACCCTAACTCAAAACCAGGAGAGCCTGGAAAGAATCACGGAACAAAAATTCTATGACCTAGATGTGAAAGTAACTGAGATCCAGTCAGTTGTGGAGCAGCTTCAGGATGACATGCAGGAGAGGAAGGGCAGGACAACCACTGATGCATTTGCCAGAGTGCCTCGAGCTCAGAGATCAGTTGCAGAGCCTGTGACAGACACCCGATCCACTTCATCTGCACCAGCTACAGCTCCAGTGCAATCAGCTCCAGCACCAACTCATCCAGCTCCATCAACATCAACTGAAGTCTTCGTCCTTGGAGCCATATCTACACCACCACATCAAGACCAAGCCTGAGAGACGACATAGTACTGTGCATTTTCTATGAAGTTTTTGGTAATTTGTTGCCAAAGGGGGAGAAAAATGTATAGATCATAGGCTTCGAGAGAGAGAGAGAGAGTTTTCTTTTGTTCTCTCTTGTCTTCGTGGTTGAACTTTATTTGCTTTTGCTTGCTTGAGATACTACGTAATTGTCTGTGTGAGACATTGATGATCATGTGTTTGATCATAAGCTACATTTATGCTTGTTAGATGACATCATCCCATTTATCTTTATATGATCATTCACTTTGCTTGGTGATGAGTGCACGTATTCAATCTTTATTATTGTGAGCGCTCCACCAAGATGTATGTGACATGGAAGAGTAACCCATGAGCCTAACTCCTTGTGCATTTGTAGTCCAAAGCAAATCTTAAACTATGCACAAATTTAGGGGGAGCTCTTGCTTATCACATACTTCTCAAAGCGACGATGTTTTCAATCTTATTATCATTTGTTGAAGCTTTGATCTATATGTTGTCATCAATTACCAAAAAGGGGAGATTGAAAGTGCAACAAATCCCTAGGTGGTTTTGGTAATTCCTAACGACATATAGCTCATTGAGCTAATACTATTCCAACACAAATATTTCAGGAAAGCTCAATGAATGGCATGGCATGGACGAGGAAAGTGGATCCCTCAAAATACTAAGGATAAAAGGATTGGCTCAAGCTCAAAAGCTCAAGACTCTACATTTTACATTTTAGTGATCCAAGATCACATTGAGTCTATAGGAAAAGCCAATACTATCAAGGAGGGATGAGGTGTTGCTTAATGAGTTTCTTGCTCCATAGTGCTTAGTGATATGCTCCAAAACCCTCAACTACTTTCTCATATCCACCTATGACCTAAACCTAAAGTCAAACTCGGCCCCATCGATTCTTTCTATCCGGCGCCACCGAGTTCAGATGTCATAGCCACTGCCACAAACCCTAGGCAAATCGGTCTCACCGATAGGGATCTCGGTCTCACCGAGATGGCATTGTAATCTCTCTGTTTCCCTTCGTAACATTTCGGTCTAACCGAAGTGAGCGATCGGTCCCACCGAGATTGCAATGTAAACTCTCTGTTTCCTTTTTGTAACATTTCGGTCTCACCGAAATGAGTGAATCGGTCCCACCGAGTTTACCTGACCAACTCTCTGGTTATCTTATTACCAAAATCGGTCCCACCGAGTTTGTGTAATCGGTCTCACCGAGATTACGTTATGCCCTAACCCTAACCATATTGGTCCTACCTAGTTGCATGTCGGTCCCACCGAAAATCACTAACGGTCACTAGGTTTACTAAATCGGTCTGACCGAGTTTGTTGATTCGGTCCCACCGAGATTGGTAAATTGTGTGTAACGGTTAGATTTTGTGTGGAGGCTATATATACCCCTCCACCTCCTCTTCATTCGTGGAGAGAGCCATCAGAACAAACTTACACTTCCAACTTACCATTTCTGAGAGAGAACCACCTACTCATGTGTTGAGGCCAAGATATTCCATTCCTACCATATGAATCTTGATCTCTAGCCTTCCCCAAGTTGCTTTCAACTCAAATCTTCTTTCCACCAGATCCAAATCCTGTGAGAGAGAGTTGACTGTTGGGGAGACTATCATTTGAAGCACAAGAGCAAGGAGTTCATCATCAACACACCATTTGTTACTTCTTGGAGAGTGGTGTCTCCTAGATTGGCTAGGTGTCACTTGGGAGCCTCCGACAAGATTGTGGAGTTGAACCAAGGAGTTTGTAAGGGCAAGGAGATCGCCTACTTCGTGAAGATCTACCGCTAGTGAGGCAAGTCCTTCATGGGCGACGACCATGGTGGGATAGACAAGGTTGCTTCTTCGTGGACCCTTCTTGGGTGGAGCCCTTCGTGGACTCGCGCAACCGTTACCCTTCGTGGGTTGAAGTCTCCATCAACGTGGATGTACGATAGCACCACCTATCGGAACCACGACAAAAACATCCGTGTCTCCAATTGCGTTTGAATTCTCCAAACCCTACCCTTTAAATTCTTGCAAGTTGCATGCTTTACTTTCCGCTGCTCATATACTCTTTGCATGCTTGCTTGAATTGTGTGAAGATTGCTTGACTTGTGCTAAGATAGCTAAAATCTGCCAAAGACTAAAATTGGGAAAAGGTTAAGTTTTTAATTGGTCAAGTAGTCTAATCACCCCCCTCTAGACATACTTCAAGATCCTACAGTAGCAGGTGCATTACATAAACCAAAAGGCATACGTCTATAAGCAAAGGTACCCAAAGGGCAAGTAAAAGTAGTTTTCGATTCATCCTTAGCTGACACAGGTATTTGAGAGAAACCAGAATAACCACCTAGAAAGCAGAAATGTGTGTGTTTGGATAGTCTTTCTAGCATTTGATCAATAAAAGGTAAAGGGTAATGATCTTTCTTAGTAGCTTTATTTAATTTACGGAAATCTATTACCATCCTATAACCTGTAATAATTCTTTGCGGGATCAATTCATCTTTATCATTAGGAACAACGGTAATACCTCCCTTTTTCGGAACACAATGGACAGGGCTTACCCAATCACTATCAGCTACGGGATAAACTATACCTGCCTCGAGGAGCTTTAGTATCTCCTTTCTTACCACTTCTTTCAACTTAGGATTCAGTCGTCGTTGAGGATCTCTAACTGGTTTGGCATCATCCTCCAAATTAATTTTGTGTTGACATAAAGTGGGACTAATGCCCTTGAGATTATCCAGAGTATATCCAATAGTAGCACAGTGCTTCTTCAGAGTTTTCAATAATCTTTCTTCTTCTTGCTCTGAAAGGTTAGCACTAATAATAACATGATATATTTTCTTTTCATCAAGATAAGCATACTTAAGATTATCTGGTAATGGTTTGAGCTCAAACACGGGATCACCCTTGGGTGGAGGGGGATCCCCTAGAATTTCAACGGAAGGTTATGTTTCAGAATAGGTTCCTGTTGAAGGAATACTTCATCTATTTCCCTTCTTTCCTTCATAAACATATTGTTTTGATTGTGTCGGTGTACTAAGGTAGGGGTACGTTAGTACCCCGAACCTGTGCACGGGCAGTCGCAGCGTCCCCGTGGCAAGCTTTGCCAGGCGTCCGTCAAGATCCCCTGCGGCCCCTCGGAGCCATTCAAGACGAAGTAAACAAGACCCCGGCAAGGGGAGCTTGCCGGGAAGGCCACTCAAGGCGCGAAGGAAACAAGGCCCCGGCAAGAGGAGCTTGCCGGGAAGGCTTGGTAGGCGCCGAGCCCCCAAGCACGACAAGGTTCCTGCCGCGGCAAGGCGCTTGCCGGGGCAGGCAACCTCTCCATCTCCGCTCCAGCTCATCCGCCAACGTGTCGCCACGGGGTTTCTCCAGAAACGCGTGTCGATGGGCTGTGCAGCCAGCGGGGAGCGGCGACAAGCGACGCTGACAAGCGAACTTCGTGGCAAACGGAGGCGCACTTGACGGTCCCTGTTACACTGTTCGGGCGACTGAGATGGGCATTGATGACTCTTGTCCCTTGCCGTCAGAGTTAGGTGTAGGTTACTATACACTGTACAAAGCGGTGTACCAACCTATGTTTTTACTATCTTACCCTTTTTTCACTTGCCACATGTGGAAACCCCTTGTGTCTATAAAAGGAGGCCCGGGTGCAACGTAGAAGGGGTTCGGCTCATTTCAGTTCAGCTCCTGATAGTTCATCCCATTCACACACACTTAGGCTAGGTTTTGTAGCTCCCGTTGCTCCCTAGCAAGAACACAAGATAATCCACGAAAGCAGCAGTAGGAGTATTATCTCTTCGGAGAGCTCCGAAGCTGGGTAAACCCGCCCGTGTGCATCGCCTCGATCCGCTCTTTGTGCAACCTCCGCCCCCCCTCCGAACCACAAGGGACCCAGGTCCCATAGGTGCTCGTGGGACGCGGCCAGCCCGTCCTCCCCGACATCTTTGGTGCGCCAGGTAGGGGAGGACGTTGAGGCTGTGCGAACCCGATCCGGCGTTCGCACGGACAATTTCTTCATCAACAATCTTCGTCAACATGGCGCCGAAGAAGAAGTCTTCGGTAGCAGCAGAGCCGTCTGCGTCGAACCCACCGCCACCGGAGCTGTCAGGTGGTGGAGGGAACGCCGGCGGAGGGACGGACGTTGTCGAGAGAGTCCACGACGCCGCCAGGTCCAAAGACAAGGCGACGCAGGCATCGGCGTCCGAATCTTCACCGCGTCCTTCTCAGGAGGCGCGGGACCGACAGCGTCGTGATGTTCGCGGCACCATACGCTCGTTGGATCAAGGCCGAGCTGGAGGATCCCAAGGCCCTCGAGACTCGCATGCACGTCAGCATGCTGGTACGAGCGGAGTACGGTCGCTTGGGCGGGATGCTGCTCCTCCCAACTTGGTTAGGAGTCCGAGCACATCCCGTTCTTCGCTCCGTACGCCGTTGCCGCCAACCACGCCAGCGGAAGCCTTGGCAAGAGCTCAGTTACTTCTGGATTACCCTCCGACGGCCGGTAAGGTCGACGAATGGAGGGCAACCATTCAGAGTCTCATCGGCTTCGCCAACGGTGACGTCCCACGGCAACCGAGTGCCTCGCAGCCGCGGCAAGGCGACAAGACGCGAGCTGATGGCGACGAGACTTGCGGGGGTGCAGCCACCGTACACTCCCCCTCCAGAAGGCCAAGATCGCCGACTCGCCGGATCCACATTGACAGCGACTCTACAGCGTCATCGGATCCGCGAGCTCGTCGCGACCAGCGCCAAGTTCTTCAAGAACGGCAAGAAGAAGACGCGCGAACCAGAATCGAGCGCCGAAGAGAAGCGCGCCGTCAGTTTGACCAGCGCGCCGGGCCCACTGTCGACATGCATGCGCCAGGGGAACCAGGCGACCTACCATACGCGGTAGGTTGCCCTGCGTTCACCCTTGAGCTGCGGCAAGTCCGGTGGCCCGACAAGAAAAACTTCAAGCCGGATGTGCCGGAGAAGTACGATGGCAGGACACACCCATCGGAGTTCCTCAGCATCTACACCATTGCAGTGCAGGCTGCAGGGGGACGAGACGACAAGATCCTCGCCAACTACTTTCCCCTGGTGCTCAAGCCAAACATCAGATCTTGGCTCATGCACTTGCCGGATAGCTCTATTTCTTCTTGGGCAGATTTGTGCCACCAGTTTGTCGGCGCCTTCACAGGCGGCCACAAACCTCATGGCCAGGAGAGTGATCTACACCTGCTTGCCCAGAAGGAGGGGGAGTCCCTGCGCAAGTTCATCCAGAGATTCAGTCGAGTGCACTACAACATCCCTGACGTCCACCCCGCCGAGGTGATCAACGCATTCCATCAGAATGTGCGAAACCGCAGGATGAGGGAGGAAATGGCGATGTGCAAAGTGAAAGACGTCAGCGAGCTCTACGCCCTGGCCGACAAGTGTGCACGCGCTGAAGAAGGAAGAAGACTCCCAGGAGAGAATGTGGGGGCAGAATCTGATAGTGAGGAGACCGCCCCGGCAATGAAAAGCCGACGGCGAAATAACAGAAGGAAGAAAAACCAAGAAGTACTAGTTGTCGAGCAGTACGGCAAGGATGGTGCCGCCAACAAAACCAAGGCGAGTGGTTCCGGCAAGGAGGTTGCCGTTGACGCCGACCGCCAAGCTGTGGCGGCCGCCGACAAGCCTGACAGCTCCAACAAGCAGTATTGTAAAATCCACCGGAGCAAGGGCCATGATCTCCAGAGCTGCAAGAAGGTCGAACAGCTTGTTGAGCTACAGAGAGCTGAATACGAGCGGCGAGACAAGGAGAAGGCCCAGGAAGGTGCAGGTGCAGCTAATAAGAAGAGACCCGGTCGGGGAGGACGCCGCGGCAAGGCCAAGTAGCGACAAGGAGACATACCTCCCCGCGGCCACGACAAGGAAGAAGATGAATATGAAGATGACGAAGACATAGAAGATGATGAAGCTGACGAGCAGGAGTTTCAAAAGGCAACAGAGGTCCTTTGCGTTGACGGCGGTGCATCTCTGCATACCTCGCACCGCCAACTCAAGCAATGGATGCGAGAGGTCAATGCGGCAGAACCATCCATAGAGTCACGCAAACCTCTGAAGTGGTCCAGCACGCCCATCATTTTTGACATTGAGGATCACCCTGATCGCGTCACTGCGGTCGGGTGCTTGCCGATGTTGGTATCTCCAACGATCCGCAACCTCAAGGTCACAAAAATGTTGGTTGACGGCGGGGCCGGCCTGAACTTGATCTCCTCTGCAGTGCTCCAGAAACTTCAAATCCCTGACAGCGAGCTCGAAGAAACTGGTACTTTCCAAGGAATCAACCCAGGAAGGGGCAAGCCTAAAGGGAAGGTCACGTTGCCGGTAACATTCGGCAGCGAGCTCAATTTCAGAACTGAGAAGGTCACGTTTGACGTTGCCGACTTCCCATTGCCCTACAATGGCATACTTGGCCGTCCAACACTCGCCAAGTTCATGGCCGCTTCTCATTATGCTTACAACCTCCTCAAGATGCCCGGCCCGATAAGCGTCATTTCTGTCCATGGAGACAAGAAGGATGCGCTTATCTGCGCCGACAAGATTTACCGGGATGCAGCAGCCGCAACAGATAGCAAACCACTTGCCGCTGAAGCTCCCGGGGGGAAGAAGAAGGCCACCAAGTCCGGCAAGAGCTCTGTTGCCCACTCTGACAAGCGCACCTCCCCGGAGTGCTGCGCTACCGTCGAGGACGCACCATCGAGCTCCACCGGCAAGTGCAAGAAGACGATGGCAGCTCCGCCGAAGACCAAGAAGGTGCCCGCTAAGGAGGACCGCGCTGGTGGTACCTTCACCATCAGTGCCACGCTTGACCCTAAATAGGAAGGCGAGCTCGTTGCTTTCCTGCGGGCGAATGTCGATGTGTTCGCATGGCAACCATCTGACATCCCCGGTGTTCCCAGGAAAGTAATTGAGCACCACCTAGCTGTCTGTCCTCACGAACGGCCCGTCAAGCAGAAAGTTAGGAAGCAAGCAGTGGAGCGCCAAGAGTTTATAGCAGGAGAAATCAACAAGTTGGAAGCAGCAGGACTTGTCAGGGGAGTACTCCATCCCATGTGGTTGGCCAATCCGGTAGTTGTACGCAAAGCTAATGGGAAATGGAGGCTTTGTATTGACTTTACGGATGTTAATAAAGCTTGTCCCAAAGACCCATTTCCCTTGCCGCGTATCGACCAGATTGTTGACTCCACGGCTGGATGTGACCTGCTTTCGTTCCTTGATGCATATTCAGGATATCATCAGATCTTCATGGCAGAAGAGGATGAAGAGAAAACCGCGTTCATTACACCATGTGGCACGTACTGTTTCATACGGATGCCTTTTGGCTTAAAGAATGCTGGTTCAACCTTCGCAAGAGTAGTCCATGATGCCTTTGAGCCGCAGATACACAGAAATGTAGAAGCCTACATGGATGATATAGTGGTCAAAAGCAAGAACAAAGCAACTCTGATTCAGGATTTGGATGAGACGTTTGCAAATCTGCGCAAGATCAACCTCAAGATCAACCCCGAGAAGTGCGTGTTTGGAGTCCCTTCCGGCAAGCTCCTCGGGTTCTTTGTGTCTCAGCGGGGGATCGAAGCCAATCCCGACAAGATTAAGGCCATTGAGCAGATTGAAGCACCGAAGCGTGTCAAGGATGTCAGAAGGCTTGCCGGTTGCGTGGCTGCTCTCAGCAGGTTTATCTCTAAGTCTGCTGAGCGCGCCCTGCCATTTTTCAAAATCTTGAAAAAGGCAGGTCCAATGAAATGGACTCCCGAAGCGATACCTGTCCTCCGCTCCAATACTTATCGCACCTAAGCCACAAGAGAAGTTGCTGTTATATATAGCGGCAACCAATCAAGTGGTTAGTGCTGCGTTAGTAGCGGAGAGGGAGGCAGATGATGAGCCGGCAACCGAGGCAAGTGCACCCAGCGACAAGCAGGGGGCTTCGCCGTCAAGCTCTGGTCCAGACAAGGACACATCAGCGCAGGGCTGCGACAAGATACGGAAGAAGATGGTGCAGCGCCCAGTTTATTTTGTCAGTTCCCTTCTACAAGGAGCTAGATCAAGGTACTCTGGTGTGCAAAAGTTGCTTTTCGGCCTCCTCATGGCCTCGAGAAAGCTGCGCCATTACTTCCAAGCACACGAGATAACAGTCGTCACTCGCTTTCCGCTGAAGAGGATTTTGCAAAATCCAGAAGCAACAGGCAGGATTGTTGAGTGGGCACTGGAACTGTCAAGCTTTGGCCTCAAGTTTGAAAGCACTTCAACTATCCAAAGCAGAGCGTTGGCGGAATTCATAGCAGAATGGACGCCGACGCAAGATGAAGAAACTCCAGAGACAAGCATTCCCGCTAAGGAGGCAAATAAAGAGTGGCTGATGTACTTTGATGGTGCCTTCTCGCTGCAAGGCGCCGGAGCTGGTGTGCTGCTTATCGCACCCACCGGAGAGCACCTCAAGTACATAGTCCAGATGCACTTTCCCAAGGAACAAGCAACAAACAATACTGCAGAGTATGAAGGTTTGCTTGCCGGTCTCAGGATTGCGGTAGACCTTGGGATCAAGAAGCTCATTGTCAGGGGGGACTCGCAACTTGTCGTCCGCCAAGTAAATAAAGATTATCAGAGCCCGTTGATGGAAGCATACGTTGATGAAGTGAGGAAGCTAGAAGAGCACTTCGAAGGCCTGCAAATGGAACATGTTCCAAGAGCTCAGAATGATATAGCTGATGGCCTCTCCAAATGTGCCGCACTAAAGTTACCTGTGGAACCAGGAGTCTTTGTGCTCAAGCTGACTCAGCCAACCGTAACACCATCAACAGGACAAAGCAAGAAGAGAAAATTGGTTTCCGGCGACTACTTTCCGGCAGAACTTCCTGGAGCCGCCGCTAAGAAAGTCCCTAAAATCAACGCAAATATCACTGAGGAGCAGTCTGCTCCGACAAACCCGCTGGTTTGTTTCGTTGAAGCAAACGCTCCCGACAAGCTTTGCTCCGGCAAGCTTGCCAGGGATCATCAAGCTCCGGTAGAACCACAGGTTCTTGCCGTAGAAGCTGGTGTTCCCGCAGTGATAGATGAGCCTTTGGTCCTTGTTGTCGAGCCACAGGCTCCAGCATGGGCACAGCAGATCGTCCATTTCCTTCAGACAGGAGAACTTCCCGAAGAGCAAGAAGAAGCGGAAAGAGTAGCCCGGCAGTCAAGTATGTACCAGTTTGTTGACAACATCCTGTACAGAAGAAGACTCAACGGTGTGAAATTGAAGTGTATTTGCCGGGAAGATGGACAGAAGCTGTTGGCAGAGATACATGGAGGCATATGTGGTCACCACATTGGCGCAAGAGCACTTGCCGGCAAAGCTTTCCGGCAAGGTTTCTTCTGGCCAGAAGCCCTCCAGGATGCAACTGCACAAGTA
>LR880970.1:556700138-556720423 GCA_904067115.1 Aegilops sharonensis
CAAGAGTATATGAGCAGCAGAAAGTAAAGCATGCAAGTTGCAAGAATGTAAAGGGATGGGATTGGAGTGTGCAAACGCAATTTGGAGACACGGAGATTTTTTATCCGTGGTTCCAATATGTGGTGCTATCGTACATCCACATTGATGGAGACTTCAACCCACGAAGGGTAACGGTTGCGCGAGTCCACGGAGGGCTCCACCCACAAAGGGTCCACGAAGAAGAAACCTTGTCTATCCCTCCATGGCCGTCACCCACGAAGGACTTGCCTCACTCGGGTAGATCTTCACGAAGTAGGCGATCTCCTTGCCCTTACAAACTCCTTGGTTCAACTCCACAATCTTGACGGAGGCTCCCAAGTGACACCTAACCAATCTAGGAGACACCACTCTCCAAAAGGTAATAGATGGTGCGTTGATGATGAAATCCTTGCTCTTGTGCTTCAAATGATAGTATCCCCAACACTCAACTCTCTCTCACATGATATGTATTTTGTGGAAAGAAGATTTGAGTGGAAAGCAACTTGGGGAAGGCTAGAGATCAAGATTCATGTGGTAGGAATGGAATATCTTGACGTCAACACAAGTGTAGGTGGTTCTCTCTCAGAAAATGGATAGTGGAAGTGTAGGCATGTTCTGATGGCTCTCTCCACGAATGAAAAGTGGGTGGCGGAGTATATATAGCCTCCACACAAAATCTAACCGTTACACACAACTTACCAAACTCGGTGGGACCGAATCGTTAAACTCGATCAGACCGATTAGGTTCATAATGTGACCGTCAGGCATTTCGGTGGGACCGACATGTCAACTTGGTGGGACCGATATCATTAGGGTTAGGGCATAACGTAATCTCGGTGAGACAGATTACACAAACTCGATGAGACCGATTTTGGTAATAAGCTAACCAGAGAGTTGGTCAGGCAAACTCGGTGGGACCGATTTTCTCATCTCGGTTGGACCGAAACGTTACGAAAGGGAAACAGAGAGTTTGCATTGCATTCTCGGTGGGACCGATCGGTTCATCTTGGTTAGACCGAAACGTTATGAAGGGAAACAGAGAGATTACAATCCCATCTCGGTGAGACCGAGATCCCTATCGGTGAGACCGAAAAGACTAGGGTTTCTGGCAGTGGCTATGTCAATTGAACTCGGTGGCGCCGGATAGAAAGTTTCGGTAGGGCCGAGTTTGACTTTTGGTTCGGGACATATGGAGATGTGAGAAAGTGGTTGAGGGTTTTTGGAGCATATCACTAAGCACTTTGAGCAAGCAACTCATTAAGCAACACCTCACCCCCTCTTAATAGTATTGGCTTTCCTATGGAGTCAATGTGATCTTGGATCACTAAAAGTAAAATGTAGAGTCTTGTGCTTTGAGCTTGAGCCAATCCTTTTGTCCTTAGCATCTTGAAGGAGTTCCACATCCTCTAGTCCATGCCACTCCATTGTTGAACTTATCTGAAACATACTAGGTAAAAGTATTAGTCCAACAAGGGATATGTTGTCGTTAATTACCAAAATCACCCAGGGAGCACTTGTGCTATAAATCTCCCCCTTTTTGGTAATTGACGACAACATACATCAAACCTTTAGATAGAAATATAGAGAATAGCAAGTAAATCTTTGGAAGGACATGTAACATGCATAGGCTCCCCCTTACATGTATGCAATCATGTGAATATGGAACATAAGATCAAGTGAGTGCATAATCATGACAGAGCAAGCAATGAGTTACATGTATCTTGGCTATATGCATCAGTGCAAATAGCGGAACCTGGATGCTCATATTGGCTCCTACATATTCTACGAAGATCTTTATCGGTCAAACCGCATAACAACATACGTTATTCCCTTTGTCATCGGTATGTTACTTGCCCGAGATTCGATCATCGGTATCTCAATACCTAGTTCAATCTCGTTACCGGCAAGTCTCTTTACTCGTTCCGTAATGCATCATGCTGCAGCTAACTCATTAGTCACATTGCTTGCAAGGCTTATAGTGATGTGCATTACCGAGAGGGCCTAGAGATACCTCTCCGACAATCGGAGTGACAAATCCTAATCTCGATCAATGCCAACTCAACAAGTACCATTGGAGACACCTATAGAGCACCTTTATAATCACCCAGTTACGTTGTGACGTTTGGTAGCACACAAAGTGTTCCTCTGGTATTTGGAAGTTGCATAATATCATAGTCATAGGAACATGTATAAGTCATGAAGAAAGCAATAGCAATATACTAAACGATCAAGTGATAAGCTAACGGAACGGGTCAAGTCAATCACATCATTCTCTAATTATGTGATCCGATTAATCAAATGACAACTCATGTCCATGGCTAGGAAACTTAACCATCTTTGATTCAACGAGCTAGTCATGTAGAGGCATACTAGTGACACTTTGTTTGTCTATGTATTCACACATGTACTAAGTTTCCGGTTAATACAATTCTAGCATGAATAATAAACATTTATCATGAAATAAGGAAATAAATAATAACTCTATTATTGCCTCTAGGGCATATTTCCTTCATGCCGATACTACTCCGGTACCGATTCATGACATATAAGGAAAAGTTGTTCACTTTCCTATCCTTTGGTAAAGTCATAGGTTTGAATAGAGGCATCAAGATCTAAAAAACAAATGACCAAAAAAGACATATTAAATATGCAAAATAAAAACCAGCATGAAAACAAACAAACAAAACCAAAAATCAGCTAGTAGAACTCACAAGGTCGGCACTGAGCAAGTCTTCCTCATCTTTAACATAGCTCTTGAAATCTCTCATTGCACTCTCCACATTAAACTCTTTATCTTCATCACCGTAAAACATACAGTCAACACAACCTGCAAAAATCAAAAAAAGAAATATATACAGGAGGAAAGGATCAACAAGCAAAGAATTATAAAAACTCGTAAAACAATAGGCAGTCTTGTGTAACAGAAAGAAACGATCTGATTGATTACCGTGATGAAATATGGACTCAGCAATACCCTTTTTCCAGATGCGAAATCAGCATTTCTCTCAGGATCTTGCTTCCAATCATCAATGAGGAAGTCCATTACATCACCCTCCATCATTTGCCCAGGTGAAAAAACTTCCCAGAAGTGTTTCCAAGTGAAGCTAGTTACATTATCACCAGGCTGACGTATCATTGAGAACACATTCCTGCAGCACACACAAGAATAAAAAACAGGGGAAGCAAGACAAGGCATTCATAGCAGTTCAAGTTGTATAAAAAGGAACAGTACAGGTCATATTTATCTAGAAGTTAGAAACAACAGAAGATAAGAAGAGGAAGCATAATAAGAGATACTCACTCGGCATACTTCTCACGTCATTCATCACTAAGCAACATATTATACAACTTGTGTGCCTTGTCCAGGTGAGGGAATTCATGAGGGTGAAGCTGCTGCACAGGGGAGCAAAACTTTATAGGAGCTCTGGGTGCACGCTTCATGCTTGTAACATTGCCAGAATTCATAGCAGGATCCTTCCTAGCAGCACCAGCTCTACGGGCCACTATTCCAGCAAGGGGGGATAAACCCTTGGCAGCAACGCTCCTGGTGACTCTTCCCATGCCAGCAATCTTGTCAAACGCGTCATCGTCGCTGTCCATCAATTCCACAATGGGATTCTGGGGTGTAGAGGGGCTCTCTGCACAAGCAGCCGTAGAACCTTTCAGAGATCCCAACCGCCCCTTCATAACACCAGATCTTGTCTTGTCGGCAGAACGCCCCTAGATAAAATCAATAGGTATACGCTTGAGCTCTGAGAACTGGCTGCCAAAGATCCTGTAGTCATGCTCACCAAGATCCAACCACTCACCTGCAAAATTAAAAAAGAAAGGACCGCTTCAAGGGTAAGTACAAATAAGTAATTCATGAAAGTACTAATCAAGAAGTACAAGCTGCAAAAAATTACAAAAGGTGATGCATACGTATAGGGTTCGATGCCAAACAAACCCCGGAAGTCAACATCAAACACATCGCTAGTTGCGCAGGTATACAGAAAAGCCTTCCTAATGTCAATAATGTCTTTGTGGCTGTAATCTAACATTTAAAACACACCATCCTCCCGGCAATGAAAGGTCTTGCAGTTTTGTAGCATAAAGAAGCCAAAATCATGCCTGTTAACAAAACAAAATTAAAAAGGGTACATCACAAATTCAAAAAAAATAGGAACATGAAAAGATCGAGAAGAGGAGTCTAGAGGGGGGGGGGGGTGAATAGACACTCAACACACAAAGTTTATAGTTTTTAATTTCTTTAAGTTGAGGTGGAGTTTTGGCACAAGTTTCAACATTCAAAATATAAATCAAGCAAGCATGCAAACAGTATATGAGCAGCAGAAAGAAAAGCATGCAGCTTGCAAGAAAGTAAGGGAATGGGATTGGAGTGTGCAAACACCATTTGGAGACACGGAGACTTTTTATCCATGGTTCCGATAGGTGGTTCTATCGTACATCCATGTTGATGGAGACTTCAACCCACAAAGGGTAACGGTTGCGCGAGTCCACGCAGGGCTCCACCCACGAAGGGTCCATGAAGAAGCAACCTTGTCTATCCCACCATGGCCGTCGCCCACGAAGGACTTGCCTCACTCGGGTAGATCTTCACGAAGTAGGCGATCTCCTTGCCCTTACAAACTCCTTGGTTCAACTCCACAATCTTGACGGAGGCTCCCAAGTGAAACCTAACCAATCTAGGAGGCACCACTCTCCAAAAGGTAATAGATGGTGTGTTGATGATGAACTCCTTGCTCTTGTGCTTCAAATGATAGTATCCCCAACACACAACTCTCTCTCACAGGATATGGATTTTGTGGAAAGAAGATTTGAGTGGAAAACAACTTGGGGAAGGCTAGAGAACCAGATTCATGTGGTAGGAATGGAATATCTTGACCTCAACACAAGTGTAGGTGGTGCTCTCTCAGAAAATGGATAGTGGAAGTGTAGGCATGTTCTGATGGCTCTCTCCATGAATGAAGAGTGGGTGGAGGGGTATATATAGCCTCCACACAAAATCTAACCGTTACACACAACTTACCAAACTTGGTGGGACCGAATCGTTAAACTCGGTCAGACCTATTAGGTTCATAATGTGACTGTTAGGCATTTTGGTGGGACCGATATGTCA
Organism: Aegilops sharonensis; assembly: GCA_904067115.1. Taxonomy (NCBI): domain Eukaryota; kingdom Viridiplantae; phylum Streptophyta; class Magnoliopsida; order Poales; family Poaceae; genus Aegilops; species Aegilops sharonensis. The sequence goes on from LR880970.1 coordinate 556,705,276, forward strand.
AATTGGTGGGACCGATATCATTATGGTTAGGGTATAACGTAATCTCGGTGAGACCGATTACACAAACTCGATGAGACCGATTACACAAACTCGATGAGACCAATTTTGGTAATAAGCTAACCAGAGAGTTGGTCAGGCAAACTCGGTGGGACCGATTTAATCATCTCGGTTGGACCGAAACGTTGCGAAAGGGAAACAGAGAGTTTGCATTGCAATCTCGGTGGGACCGATCGGTTCATCTCGGTTAGACCGAAACATTACGAAGGGAAACAGAGAGATTACAATCCCATCTCGGTGAGACCGAGATCCCTATCGGTGAGACCGAAAAGACTAGGGTTTCTGGTAGTGGCTATGTCAATTGAACTCGGTGGCGCCGGATAGAAAGTTTTGGTAGGGCCGAGTTTGAATTTTGGTTTGTTACATATGGAGATGTGAGAACGTGGTTGGGGGTTTTTGGAGCATATCAGTAAGCACTTTGAGCAAGCAACTCATTAAGCAACACCTCACCCCCTCTTAATAGTATTGGCTTTCCTATGGACTTAATGTGATCTTGGATCACTAAAAGTAAAATGTAGAGTCTTGTGCTTTGCGCCTGAGCCAATCCTTTTGTCCTTAGAATCTTGAAGGAGTTCCACATCCTCTAGTCCATGCCACTCCATTGTTGAACTTATCTGAAACATACTAGGTAAACGTATTAGTCCAACAAGGGATATGTTGTCATTAATTACCAAAATCACCCAGGGAGGACTTGTGCTTTCAATCTCCCCCTTTTTGGTAACTGATGACAACATACATTAAAGTTTTAGATAGAAATATAGAGAATGGCAAGTAAAGCTTTGGAGGACATGTAACATGCATAGGCTCCTCCTTACATGTATGCAATCATGTGAATATGGAATATAAGATCAAGTGAGTGCATAATCATGACAGAGCAAGCAATGAGTTACATGTATCTTGGCTATATGCATTAGAGCAAATGATCTGAGTATATGAAATGTACCTCCATGCTCATGAGTCCTTCTTGCAAACAATATGTACATCAGCAAGAGATCCTCATAAACATGACTGTGATGCATATACTTACCTTGTGGTCTTGAGTTGGCTTAGGAGGGAATGAACCTGCGTAAACAAGGTTAGATAACACAGATACATCTACTAGCTAGAGAAAAAAAAGAAACCACAAGAGTACCAAGACTGGGATGACATGTAGAGAGTGAGTACTGAGTACCCAATTGGATATAGACATGTCCCCAAAGGTAAAGATGTGCAATGAATTTAAGGATTTCCTTCCCTTAGATGTCTTGCTCCCCCTGAATCTAGCATGGGATACTGGGAGAAGATAGGGAATAGAAAATTAGAGCAAAGACAAGATTCAGAGCTAAAATGCAAACAATCAAATATGAACATGTCTTTCCCCTCTTAAAGACATGTGACTTCTCTCCTCTTGAACACCAAGCATCTGGAGTAACTCTCTCCTCTTGAGTATTTTCTCCCCCTATAGAAATGATTAAGCTTTGGTGTGATCTTTCTCTCTCTCCCCCTTTGACATCAATTTCCAAGAAGGGTCCTTCTGGATTGTTGTTGCAAATGGGTTTGGTCCTTGAGTCACAGAACAAAGCAGCAAGTTGAATGTGATGCTGGCAGAGAACAAGAATCATTGAGTGGAGCTGGATCAAAAGGAATGTTGAAACAAGTGGCAAGTTGTCTTTCCTGTAGTGAAATCGGTGGCACCGAGTTGTGTGCTTCGGTTGCACCGAAAGAATTCGGTTGGACCGAAGACGAAAGACCGGTGGAACCAAGTTCATCATATATAAAACACTTGTCTCCTCAACTCACTAGTCAAGTAAGATCGCACAAGGATTTTGTTGGCGTTCTGGGAACGGGGGTCCCCAGACTTGCCTGCCTACGGCCCGCGGCTTCGCTCAAAGGGGGTCCAGCACGGCCCATCTCCATCAACACAAGCTCAAGACCCTCGCGAGGGGCCAAGCCTCGCAGGGCGGACGGCAAGGAGCTTCCTCAGGCACGGCCTCATCAGGCTGGCTCACGAGGAGGCGGGGAGTTCAAGGCGGGGTACCTCACGAGGTGCCCATGACGCAAGCCATGACGACCAAGGGCGCCAGTCGGGCGCCAGCCCCCGCAGTGTCCTCCTTTCCTCTTTGGTGCAAAGGGAGCAAGCGCAGGCGATAGCATCAAGAAAAGGCGTCCGTTTCGGTGCAACAAGACCAAGACCAGCCCAACGGCAGGAAGGAAGTCATTGTGGAGCCCAAGCAGGCGTCACCACCAGAGCCTTTGGCAGGCGAGGACCAACTTTAGTCAAGATAAGTGTACTAGATATTCCCCTTCAAAATGGCCAATTGTTGGCGCCCTTCCCGCTCAATATTTGGGAAGAGGCCCAGTGCCTTTTCCTATAAATAGGACTAGCCACCCCCAGGGTAGAGGCATCGAGAATCCAAGAGCTAGAATCAAGTAGCACCAACCAAGAACAGACCCTCGCGAGGCTGTTCTTCCTTGTATTGTTCATCATCAGCCCAAGAGGCAATCCACCACACCACACATTTGAGTAGGGTATTACACCACAATGGTGGCCTAAACCAGTATAAACTATGTGTCTCTTGTGTTGTTTCTTCCGTAGTTTAGATCCTAGCGAGGCGGCGAGGAATAGGTAGGTAAAGGGCGAAATCTCCGCGCGCACCCCAGTGTTCGAACCTCAAGGGTCTGCCGGAACCCTAAATCCGACATTTGGCACGCCAGGTAGGGGTGCACCGGAACTCGTCTTCCACCGCCCTTTTCTTCTCCGACCATCGCATCCATGTCTGACGCTCGTCGGGCCCGGCCAAGCGCCGAGCCGCCCTCACTTCCCGCATCGCCCAGACGGCTCCCATTGGCGGGCACCCTCGTCGTTCCCCGTCGCCTGCCGTCAACACCGCCACCGGCCCGGCGGGGAACGAGCAGCAAGCATCGTCCCAGCATCCATCCATGAGGTGAGACGGCCGCACAGCTACACCCTCGCTCACCCCAGCTGGTACTTCGTCCCGCGCGCCCCGCGCGGCCATGGAAGCTCGAGCTGCGCTCATCGCGGCAAACGAGCTCCTGCGCTACCGTCTCGTCGACGACGTCTACGAAGAATGGCTCGACCGCGTCGCCGAGCTCGTCCGCGCCGCAGGGGGCTCCCCCGCGCCGTCCTTCTCGCTGCACCGCGCCCCGCCCTGCGCTGGCGATGAATCCCCGGGGGCGCCTCAGCCGCCTCCCCCTCAAGAAGGCACCCTGGCCCCAAGGCGCATGGCTCCTGGGCGGAACCCGCTCCGTCAGGCGCCAGCGCGGCAAGAGCAGGGCTGCCAAGAAGTCCCTCGCCCGCGAGAAGCTGCCCGAGCGCTCCCCGCTCCGGCTCGTTGCGACCACGCTCCTGCTCTAGCACGTCAAGACCCCACGCTGCTCCCAGCTGCAGCGCATGGGGACCCGCAGGACCAAGCTCTTCGTCACCCAAGGCCTCCCGTGGCCACGGCAGGCTGCCGCGCCTTCACCACCGAGCTGCGCAGCGTCGCGTGGCCCGGCAAGTTCAAGCCAGACCTGCCCCCTCGCTACGACAGTACGGCTGACCCCACAGAGTTCCTCCAGCTCTACGAGCTGGGCATCGAGGCTGCCAACGGAGACGAGAAGGTCATGGCGAACTGGTTTCCCATGGCGCTCAAGGATGGGGCCCGCACCTGGCTCCTGAACCTGGCTCCAGGCACGATCTCCTCCTGGGAAGAGATGCGCACCAGCTTCATCGCCAACTTCCAGGGCACACGCGACCGGCCACCCGCAGTGAGCAACATGCGCCGTATCAAGCAGCAACCTGGGGAAACCTTGCAGAAGTACATCCAGCGCTTCAACAACGCGCGCCTCAAGATTCCCAAGGTGACCGAGGAGGCCATCATCTCAACCTTCTCCGATGGCGTGCGCGACGTCAAGATGAAGGAGGAGCTGGCGATGCATGAAGATCTGTGCAGTTCCTTGGAGCTGTTAAACTTGGCGACCAAGTGCGCCAGGGCTGAGGAAGGGCGTCTATCCCTCCTCGAGCTGCCTGCCGCAGACCCAGAAGAGAAGAAACCCAAGGCCAAGGATGTGAAGCGCAAAGGGGCTGCCGTGCTTGCGGCAGAACCAGACACCAAGCGGGGCAGAGATCAGCCCGAGTCTTCCAAGGGCAGCCGGTACTGTGTATACCACGACCTCCACACCCACAACACCAATGAATGCCAAGAGCTCCGAGCCATGCGAGAAGGAAGGACCGGCCGACGTCCCGAATGCAGTGACCGGGGCTACGGCCGAGGAGGAGGAAGGAAAGCAGGACGCTGGGAGAACCGCGGCCCTCGCCAAGGGTGGCACGACCAACCTCGTGAGGACCGCTGGCAGGACCCGCCTCGCGAGGGAGCCTTGAGGGATCAGCCTCGCGAGGATCGCCCGCAAGGCAACGCAGGCCTCCCTCCACTGCCGCCACAGCCAAGGAGAAATGAGGACCGTCATCAGGACGAGGGGGCTGGGGGCTTCCAGGAGCCACGTGCGATCGCCTGCATCCTGGGCGGAGCTCAAGCCCCAGCCTCTCAACGCATCTTCAAGCAGTTCGCCCGCAAATTAAATGCAATCCTCCCCAAGCTCGAGGCCACGCGCCCTCTCAGGTGGTCGGCGTGCACCATCGCGTTCAGCTCAGCAGATCAGCTCAAGTGCGTGGCCACCGCCGGAGTCCTCCCAATGCTCTGTTCCCCAATCATCAGCAACGTGCTAGTCACTAGGACCCTCATCGATGGTGGGGCAGGGCTCAATGTCCTGTCCGTGGAAACATTCAACAATCTCCAGGTGCCTTGCAATCAGCTTCAGCCAACCAAGCCATTCTCCGGAGTCACCGACGGCTCCACGGTCCCGATCGGGCAAGTCCGCCTCCCTGACACCTTCGGGGCACGCGACAACTACCGCACCGAGCTCATCGACTTTGACGTCGCCCACATTCGCCTGCCATACAACGCCATCCTCGGGTACCCAGCGCTGGCCAAGTTCATGGCCGTAACCCACCACGGCTGCAACGTCCTCAAGATGCCAGGAAGTGGCGGAGTTATCACGGTGCCCTGCGAAGAGAGAGACGTGGTGTGCTCCCTGGAACGAGCCTTTCAGGCCGCGTCACTGGAAGACCCGGATCGCGGAAGCAGGAGGCTTCCCGAGACCGCCCCCTAGAAGAAGAAAACATCGTCCGGCCCGGCCCCTCAGGAGGCAGGCCCCTCAGGGCCCGCGCCTGCCCAGGGGGAGCCTCCCTCCATCGCATAGGAAAGCGCGCCCGGCGCCCTCCTCAGGCAGGGCTCAGGGGCTCTCCCCTAGAGGGCCGCCGACCTCGCCAAGGTCTCGAGGGAGGCGCTTGGGCACCACGTGGAGGCGTGTTTCGAAGCACGTTTCCCGCAAGCAGGAGCAAGACCAGGAGGACAGAACCCTAAAGAGTTCATCAGCAAGGCCATTCAGGAGCTACAGGAGTCAAGGGTCATGAGGGGCAGCCGCCGCCTACCCGCTGTGGCCCCCCATCCAGGCGAGGATGGTGGGCTGCGTGTCTGCATCGACATACCAGGGCCCAACCGAGCCTCATCTCAAGAGCGCCTCTGGCCCTCGNGGAGTCACCGACGGCTCCACGGTCCCGATCGGGCAAGTCCGCCTCCCTGACACCTTCGGGGCACGCGACAACTACCGCACCGAGCTCATCGACTTTGACGTCGCCCACATTCGCCTGCCATACAACGCCATCCTCGGGTACCCAGCGCTGGCCAAGTTCATGGCCGTAACCCACCACGGCTGCAACGTCCTCAAGATGCCAGGAAGTGGCGGAGTTATCACGGTGCCCTGCGAAGAGAGAGACGTGGTGTGCTCCCTGGAACGAGCCTTTCAGGCCGCGTCACTGGAAGACCCGGATCGCGGAAGCAGGAGGCTTCCCGAGACCGCCCCCTAGAAGAAGAAAACATCGTCCGGCCCGGCCCCTCAGGAGGCAGGCCCCTCAGGGCCCGCGCCTGCCCAGGGGGAGCCTCCCTCCATCGCATAGGAAAGCGCGCCCGGCGCCCTCCTCAGGCAGGGCTCAGGGGCTCTCCCCTAGAGGGCCGCCGACCTCGCCAAGGTCACGAGGGAGGCGCTTGGGCACCGCTTGCAGGCGTGTTTCGAAGCACACTTCCCTCAGGAAGAAGCAAGGCAAGGAGGGCCAAACCCTGAGGAGTTCATCAGCAAGGCCATTCAGGAGCTACAGGAGTAAAGAGTCATGAGAGGCAGCCGCCGCTTACCCGTTGTGGCCCCCCATCCAGGCGAGTATGGTGTGCTGCGCGTCTGCATCGACATACTAGGGCTCAACCGAGCCGCATCTCAGGAGCGTCTCTGGCCCTCGCGAGTGGGGCGCTGCGAAGCTCCACCCCACGGCTACGTTCGCATACCTTATGGCTTGCCGAATGCGGCTGCTACGTACCAGCGCCTCATGAGGGGCATCCTGGAGGCTCAAGATGTGAGGCGTTCTGCAGCCCTGGCGGAGATGGAGATGGTCCGCGAGGAGCCACCAGCGCCTCTGGAGCCTCTCGAGGCCTCAGGGCCTGGGGGCTCGTGAGGATCGGCCCCCGCAGCCCACCGAGTCTGCTACACCGACACCCCTTCGTTGTCAACGCTATCAGGTGACATCTTTCATGTTTCGTTTCCAGCTGGGAGCACCCTCAGGGCTGCATCATTCCCAGGCCGCGTGGGTCCGTCCCTGCGGCGTGTATCCCTTTTGCTCGTGTTTTTAGCTTACTTTGTTGGGGGCGCCCCTCGGGCTGCATTATCCCCAAGTCGCTCGGGTCAGCCCAACGACATGTACCCTTCTTGCATTTATCTTAGGGCTATGCTTTCAGCCCATCATGCTTGTTATTTAGAGCCTGTCCATGGCACCTTTTCTGCCTGGGTGTCGGCAGCTTGCGCGTTAAAGGGGGGATGCCTGAGCATCGCGACTCAGGGCTCCTACCGGCTCTCCAGCCCTCATCGTCTGGCCTTGTCCACGGCATCGCGCCTGGCATACCAGCGACGGCTGAGACCAGCTCGAGGGCCGGGACCCGAGGACGTAGAGCTCCGACATCTAACCAAGCTTGCGCATTAAAGGGGGGGGGGTGCCTGAGCATCGCGACTCAGGGCTCCTACCGGCTCTCTAGCCCTCATCCTCTGGCCTTGTCCACGGCATCGCGCCTGGCATACCAGCGACGGCTGAGACCAGCTCGAGGATCGGGACCCGAGGACGTAGAGCTTCGGCATCTAACCAAATTTGCAGGAACAAACCCCAAGATGAGGCTCAGCGCCAGGCGCAACCCGCCTTGGGGTAGGGCCCCGTGAGCCCCGCGTTGGCTCACGGGTGCCCCAATACACCTCGCCAGGCCTTTCGTGCCTAGTCGCCTCTCCAAAGCAACTAACGGCTGACTGTTCGATTGTCACGACGAACTCTCGTTCTTTCTGTGATGAGCCTGCAGGATCTCTTCAAGGAGCAGCGTCAGGTGAGGCACTCACCGCGTCTTCTCCACTCTCGTCCGCGCAAACCGCTTGCACGTTAAAGGGGGGGGTACCTGAGCATCACGACTCAGGGCTCCTACTGGCTCTCCAGCCCTCACCCTCTAGCCTTGACCACGGCATCGCGACCTGGCATACCAGCGACGGCTGTGACTCGCTCGAGGGCCGGGACCCGAGGACGTAGAGCAGAAAGGGGAGCGAAGGTGAGAGGGGAGAGGCACGCAGAGACCTCGCCAGGAGACCCCTCGCCGGCCAAGGCACGGACCCGGTACCGCACCAGGAAGCGTTTCCTGACCCCCGAGATAAGTCACTTGCCGGAAACACTGGCTATCGCAGCACTGTCACCGCCTCCAATGCAATCCCGTGTTAGCAACGTCACCTTCCTTTCTCACCAAATGATGGCTGCTTGAGCGCTAAAGGGGACGTCCTGAGCATCGCGACTCAGGGGCTCTTACCGGACCTTGGGCCACTCACCTCCTGGCCTTGACCACGGCATCGCGACCTGGCATACCAGCGACGGCTGAAGCCGCCTTGGGACTGGGACCTGTCGGCGTAGAGCATCAAGCCCTCGTGAGGTCCGAAAGGAAGAAACTAAGCTAAGACGGAATAAGCATCTCGACTGCTTCACGATAAGGATCATATTGACAAACGGAGCTACAAACACCTTACAGGCCCCCACGGGGTATATTCTTGGCTCCTCGCAGGAACAAAAGACGCGTATCCTAAGGAGTCCTAACTACAGGAACTGCCGCGGCAGACGCCATCATCAACAGTGGGCCGCCTTCACCGGCGCCAACCCCATCCAGATCAGGGGCGGCGACGGCCTGACGAACCCGCCCTGCTCCGGGAGCGGCGCAGGCTCGGGGGCTCGTAGCTGTCGTCGCTCGTCTCTGGAGTCGCAAAGAGCTCGGCGGAGTCGCTAGATCCCCCGGCGCCTCCACCGCCTGAGGAGCTGCCAAGGGAGCGGTTAGCTGGCCTCGGCCTAGCCGCAGTGGGGTCCCGACCACCTCTCCCGGGGCAGCACTCCTGCCGGCGACCCTCCGCATCGAAGACCTTGAAGAACATCACCGAAGCACCCTCGTACTCCAGGTGGATCGCGAGGGCGCCCCTCGTCCTGCAGACCCGGGCGATCTCGCCCCAACCTCGAGTCATGAAGACCTTGCCCGGGGCAACGACTGCAACCTCTGCCCCGGTCGCGGGGGTGCTGCAGCCGGCGTGCTGTAGCCAGAGCCCTAGGATTCCCCCCTACGGAATGACGGAGGCGAAGAAAGGAGGAAGGCGAATCCAAGACTGAGGAGGCATGGTGGCGTAGAGCACGAACTCTCAGGAGGAGCCCTCGGCGTGGACTCTAGGGGGATAGATGCACACCTTCGTGACCCGCCGGCGCCAACGGCGGCGCTGCCCGTGGCGTTCGGCATCGACACTTTCAGAGCTCTCGATGTGGGCGTACAAGGGAAGCAGAAACCCTGGTGGTGGCCGCTCACACCAGGGCCTCGACGCTTCCTGATGGGCGCCCTCACCCCGATGGTAGAGGGCTAGTCGTTTCTTTGGCGGGAGCGGGTCAGGACCCTCTCGGGGATCCTATCCCTTCTCCGCCGCAGAGAACCGACGGATCGGAGCCATCGCAGCAAGGCGGAGCAAGGACCGGGAAGAAGGAGGAGCAAGAAGGGATAGACTGGAAGGGCACGCGACGTGCCGTACTTAAAGCCAGAGGAGGCCAACTGCCGGCCTCCACGATCGCAGGTAATCATGACCCGCTTTGCATGCAGGGACTTGTCGAATCCATGCAGTTGCCGAGGCGTCGTGGGGAAGTGGAGACGCCCGCGTCCAATCAACCGCCACGCGGCGCCCAGGAACGTAGGCTCTTAGGGCCCGCGACGCTTCGCACTTGCCCTTTCGCCTCTCTGCTCGGCCAAGTCCGGGCGCGCCTTGGGCCCGGGGGCTACTATCGGCGTTCTGGGAACGGGGGTCCCCAGACTTGCCTGCCTGCGGCCCGCGGTGTGGCTCAAAGGGGGGCCCAGCACGACCCATCTCCATCAACACAAGCTCAAGACCCTCGCGAGGGGCCAAGCCTCGCGGGGCAGACGACAAGGAGCTTCCTGAGGCATGGCCTCATCAGGCTGGCTCACGAGGAGGCGGAGAGTTCAAGGCGGGGTACCTCACGAGGTGCCCATGACGCAAGCCATGACGACCAAGGGCGCCAGTCGGGCGCCAGCCCGCGCAGTGTCCTCCTTTCCTCTTTGGTGCAAAGGGAGCAAGCGTAGGCGAGAGCATCACGCAAAGGCGTCCGTTTCGGTGCAACAAAACCAAGACCAGCCCAACGGCAGGAAGGAAGTCATTGTGGAGCCCAAGCAGGTGTCACCACCAGAGCCTTTGGTAGGCGAGGACTAACTTTAGTCAGGATAAGTGTACTAGATGTTCCCCTTCAAAATGGCCAATTGTTGGCGCCCTTCCCGCTCAATATTTGGGAAGAGGCCCAGGGCCTTTGCCTATAAATAGGACTAGCCACCCCCAGGGTAGAGGCATCGAGAATCCAAGAGCTAGAATCAAGTAGCAACAACCAAGAACAGACCCTCGCGAGGCTGTTCTTCCTTGTATTGTTCATCATCATCCCAAGAGGCAATCCACCACACCACACACTGGAGTAGGGTATTACACCATAATGATGGCTTGAACCAGTATAAACTCTGTGTCTCTTGTGTTGTTTCTTCCGTAGTTTAGATCCTAGCGAGGCGGCGAGGAATAGGTAGGTAGAGGGCAAAATCTCCGCGTGCACCCCAGTGTTCGAACCTCAAGGGTCTGCCGGAACCCTAAATACGAAAGATTTGCAAAGAATTGGTGCAGGGAATGCAGAACAAAGAGAAACAGAAAAGAAATCTGGATGAAGTTTTTTTTAAAGGGGAAACAAATATGCATGAGACAAATGCAAGAGCACAGAAAAGATCACAAGAGAACTTCATTTAGACTTGGTCGGCGACAAAATCACCTATGTTAGAGTATATTGACTTAGGAGTCAAGTGAGATCACTTGATCATATTTCATACTCATCGTTTAAGCTCAAAATGGGGTTACGATTTTTCATTTAAGCATTTTGATGTATTGACATCTTGTTGAGTTGCTTTGACTCATGACTTGGATTGAAGCTTCTCTAAGATGGAATAACATACCTTGGGTGGTGCTGTTGATCGTGATTATGTAGTTGAACTTGTGTGGGTTTCTCAAGGTTGATGTAGTTCATCAAGAGTTCGAAGCACCACTTGGAATTTGAGTTCATCTACCTACATGAGTCAGTCTGCACGGAAGAGCACTTGTGCATCCAAAATGACAATCATGAAACTCAATATAGAATTTGTCAAAGGATATGTTTGAAGGGTTTCATGCTTCCTTGTCTTCAACCACCGTAGAGTAGAGACTTGGTGATGTAGAGATTACTCAAATGTGAGTGAGTTGTAATCTCATAGATTTGAATCCATCCTAGTACCTGCAATGGTTAGATAGCATGCAAGGGTCCAAATATATCCAATATATATGATTATCATCATAAAAGAAATATCATGGAATAGTCATATGCTCTTTTCTTGCATGTATCCAAATGGAGTTTCTACTCCAAGTTTGAAGCATCAACGATGTTCAATTCACCTCTGAACCTGCAAAACACTTTCTCTTCAAGTGGTTTAGTGAAAATATCAGCCAATTGTTTTTCGGTCGAACATGCTTGAGGTTAATGTCACCCTTAGCAACGTGATCTCAAATGAAATGATGAAGAACTTCAATATGCTTAGTTCGAGAATGTTGCACGGTATTATGAGCAATCTTAATAGCACTCTCATTGCCACAAAGCAATGGAACATGTTTCACGTATATCCCATAATCTTTAAGAGTTTGGGTCATCCAAAGTAATTGAGCACAACATGAACCAGCGACAATGTATTCCGCTTCGGCGGTGGATAAGGATATCGAGTTTTTTTTTCTTGGAGGACCAAGATACAAGAGATCTACCAAGAAATTGACAAGTACCCGAAGTGGACTTTCTATCAACCTTGTCTCCGGCATAGTCCGAGTCGGAATAGCCAACAAGATTAAAAGAGGCCCTCTTAGGATACCAAATGCCAAAGTTTGGTGTATGAATTAAGGATCTCACTGTCCTTTTCACAGCCTTAACATGACACTCTTTAGGGGCCGCTTGATATCGTGCACACATGCACACACTTAGCATAATATCGGGAGAAGAGGCACATAGATATAACAATGAACCAATCATAGAGCGATAAACTTTTTGATCAACCGGTTCACCATCATTGGTCCAGTCAAGATGTCCACTAATAGGCATGGGTGTACTCATACCTTTGCATTCTTGCATATTGAACTTCTTGAACAAGTCTTTGGTGTACTTCGTTTGAGAGACAAAGGTGCCTTCCTTAGTTTGCTTGATTTGCAAACCAAGAAAGAACTTGAGTTCACTCATCATAGACATTTCGAACTTCTCTGACATTAGCTTCCCAAACTTCTCACTAAAATGAGGGTTAGTTGATCCAAATATAATATCATTGACATAAATTTGGCACACAAATAATTCTCCATTAACCCTTTTAGTGAAAAGAGTAGAATCAATCTTTCCAATATCAAAGCCTTTTTCAATAAGGAACTTGGTCAAGCATTTATACCATGCTCTAGGAGCTTGTTTAAGACCATAAAGAGCTTTGTGAAGTTTGTAAACATGATTAGGTTTCTTAGGATTGACAAAGCCGGGAGGTTGTTTAACATAAACTTCCTCCTCAATTTCACCATTTAGAAAAGCACTTTTAATGTCCATTTGGTATAAAGTGATATCATGGTGATTAGCATAGGCAAGTAATATGCGAATGGACTCAAGTCTAGCAACGGGGGCATATGTCTCACCATAGTCCATACCTTCGACTTGAGTGTAGCCTTGGGCGACGAGATGTGCTTTGTTGTGAACAACTTGTCCATCTTCATCTTGCTTGTTGCGAAACACCCATTTTGTACCGATGATGTTGTGGTTGTTGTCGGGCTTCTCGACCAATGTCCAAACTTGATTTCTCTCAAAGTTGTGTAGCTGTTCATGCATGGCGTTTATCCAATCCGGATCTTCCAGTGCTTCTTCAACCTTCAAAGGTTCCATGCTAGAGATGAACGAATAATGTTCACAAAAATTAGCCAAACGAGATTTAGAGCGTGTGATTCTCCCAGTTTGGATATCATTGTAGATTTGCTCAATGGGATGGTCTCTAGAACTCTTGCTAGAACTCGTGAGAGCTTTTGCTTTGATCTGGGTGGAACGTCTTCTTCATCATCTTCTTCTTGGCCTTCATTGTTGTTGCTGTTGTCGTTCTCTCGTCGTGGTGGAGAAGGAGGTTGTTGACGTTCATCTTGGTGTACTTCCTCGTTTTCTTCATCTTGCTGTGTCCCACGTGTGGATGCTTCCATATCAACTCTTGGTTCACCTTGTCGTGAGGTAGAAGCTTCCACTTGGATGGACGAGGTACTCTCCTTCACCTCTGTTGGACGAACCTTGCCAATAGACAAGTCTTGGATTGCTTCCGAAGGATCTTTATCTCCTACATCAATTGGCAATTGATCTACTTGCGAGCCGTTAGATTCATCAAACTTCACATCCGCCGTCTCTTCAACCTTTCGGGTGAAATTATTGGATACACGGTAAGTGTGAGAGTTTGAGCCATAACCAAGTAGGAATCCAGCATGAGATTTAGGAGCAAATTTAGAACGACGATGCTTATCGAGAATGTAGCACTTTGAGCCGAATACTCGAAAGCATCCAACTTGGGGTTTGTTACCGGTGAGGAGCTCATATGCCATCTTGCCGGAGTAGCTTGTGAAGATACAAGTGATTTGTTGCATGACAAGATGTCTCAACCGCTTCCGCGCAAAAGTGCTTCAGCGTCTTGTACTCATCAAACATCATTCTCGCCATTTCGATGAGCGTCCGGTTCTTCCTCTCAACAACTCCATTTTGTTGAGGTGTGTACATAGCTGAGAACTCATGTGAAATCCCTTCTTCGTCAAGAAAGGTGTCCACATTTGTGTTCTTGAACTCCATTCTGTTGTCGCTGCGAACCTTCTTGATCTTCACTTCAAATTGATTTAGAGCCTTCCTAGCGATGTTTTTGACGATCTTTTGGAACTGCGATTTATCATCAAGAAAGAACACCCACGTATATCTTGAAAAATCATCAACTATAACAAGACCAAATGAGTTTCCACCGAGACTTTTGTAAGCGTTGGGACCAAAGAGATCCATGTGAAGTAGCTCAAGCGGTCTCCATGTGGTCATGATGTTCTTCACGGGATGGCTTCCTCCAACCTGTTTACCTGCTTGACAAGCACTGCAAAGTCTATCCTTATCAAATATGACATATTTAACCCCAAGGATATGATCACCTTTAATAAGCTTGTCAAGGTTTCTCATTCCCGCATGACCTAACCGTCTATGCCACAACCAACCCTTAGAAGATTTAGCAATTAAGCAAGTTCTAGGTTGAGCCTTTTTAGTGAAATCAACAATGTAAAGATCACCTCTACGTATACCGGTCAAGAACATTTTATGATCATCTCTTCGAAACACTTGGCAATCTACTTCGGTAAATAGGACATTGAAACCAAAGTCAGCTAGTCTAGAAACAGAAAGCAGATTATAGCTAAGGGATTCAACGAGCATGACGTTTTGTATGGAGCTATCATGTGAGATGGCCACCTTACCGAGGCCAACCACCTTACCCTTTGAGTTATCACCAAAAGTGACATACTTTTGAGGGCCGTTGTTTTCAGCAAGCTCACAAAACATATCTTTATCTCCGGTCATGTGATCGGTACATCTACTATCAAGGACCCATTCATTTCCTCCTGCCGTTTATCCCCGAAGATTTGCCATAAGACCAAAGTGTCTCATTGCATCACCAAGATCAAAGTCACTGTTATCATCCTCATCATAGTATCCATGTTCAACATCGTCATGTGGTGGATCATTTCCTAGAGAGGGTGATTCATTAGATAAATGATTTTGACAATAGTCATCTTTATGAATTCTAATAGCTTTGGAGATAATGTCACTAATAATTCCAACCTCTCCTTTTGCACGCATAAGATTTGTAATCCCAAATACACAATCACCAAACTTAGGATCATTGGAATTCATCTTACTCAAGGCAATATACTTATGGAGAATTTCATCTAGATTTTGCAAGGAATAATTTGGAAATCGTTCCTCAAGAAATTTCCATATAGTGTTGGCACACTCAAGAGTAGGCAAGCAACCAATCAAGTTTCTAGGCAAGCCTATAGTGATAAGATTAATAGTTCTAAGATCGCGAATCATGTCAATGGACTCATCAAGGGTAGGATGCATAGGATCAACATGAGGTGCACAAGGGCTAGTAATGTACTTGTTTAAATGATATTCATTGAAAATCACAAGCATCTCATTTTTCCACTCATGAAAATACTCTCCATCAAGTATAGGCACTCGATGTCTAAGACTCCCCAAAGTAGACTCATCCATCTTCTTCCAATGGTGATTACACCAAAGCAATGGAGACTAGTGCTCTGATACCAATTGAAAGGATCGAGAAGAGGGGTCTAGAGGGGGGGT
>LR880970.1:556730706-556744163 GCA_904067115.1 Aegilops sharonensis
TGTCAGTACAACTATGCCCCTCGGTGCAGTGCGGTTATTCTGTTTCCCACCCCCACGCACCCACACCCCCCTAAGATAGATAATGGGGCAAGTCATGTTACGGACTCGCCTCCTCATGCGACGCTGCGGCACGCCGCATCGTCGCCTGCTACGGCTTGTTCCTGGCTCGGCCTTGCCGGGATGGGGGGGTCCCGACCCCCCCAGTTCAGCCTCGCGCTAACGCGGCAATGCGCTTGTTTGACAGGCGCAATGCAGTTATTCTGTTTCCCACCCACACCCCCTAAGATAGATAATGGGGCAAGTCCATACAAGGAAGATGTGTCAGTAAAACTATGCCCCTCGGTGTAGTGAGGTTATTCTCTTTCCCACGCACACACCCCTAAGATAGATAATGGGGCAAGTCATGTTATGGACTCACCTCCGCTTGCGACGCCGTAGCATGCCGCGTCATCGCCTGGTATGACTTGTTCTTGACTCGGCCTCGCAGGGATGGAGGAGGGGGGTCCCGACCCCCTCCCCATGGATCGGCCTCGCGGTAATGCGGCAGTGCGCTCGTTTGACAGGCGCATTGCGGTTATTCCGTTTCCCACGCACCCCCCCCCCCCTAAGATAGATAATGGGGCAAGTCCATACAAGGAAGATGTGTCAGTAAAACTATGCCCCTCGGTGTAGTGAGGTTATTCTCTTTCCCACGCACACACCCCTAAGATAGATAATGGGGCAAGTCCATACAAGGAAGATGTGTCAGTAAAACTATGCCCCTCGGTGTAGTGAGGTTATTCTCTTTCCCACGCACACACCCCTAAGATAGATAATGGGGCAAGTCCATACAAGGAAGATGTGTCAGTAAAACTATGCCCCTCGGTGTAGTGAGGTTATTCTCTTTCCCACGCACACACCCCTAAGATAGATAATGGGGCAAGTCCATACAAGGAAGATGTGTCAGTAAAACTATGCCCCTCGGTGCAGTGCGGTTATTCTATTTCCCACCCACACCCCCCTAAGATAGATAATGGGGCAAGTCCATACAAGGAATGTGTGTCAGTACAACTATGCCCCTTGGTGTAGTGCGGTTATTCTGTTTCCCACCCAACCTCCCCTAAGATAAATAATGGGACAAGTCATGTTACAGACTCGCCTCCGCATGCGACGCCGCGGCACGCCGCGTCGTTGCCTGCTACGGCTTGTTCCTGGCTCGGCCTCGCGCTAACGCGGCAGTGCGCTTGTTTGACAGGCGCAGTGCGGTTATTCTGTTTCCCACCCCCACGCACCTACACCACCCTAAGATAGATAATGGGGGAATGTCCATACAAGGAAGATTTGTCAGTACAACTATGCCCCTCGGTGCAGTGCGGTTATTCTATTGCCCACCCCCACGCACCCACACCCTCCTAAGATAGATAATGGGGCAAGTCATGTTACGGACTCACCTCCGCATGTGACGCTACTACACGCCGCGTCGTCGCCTGCTATGGCTCGTTCCTAGCTCGGCCTCGCCGTGATGGGGGAGGGGGGTCCCGACCCCACTCCCCCCGGCTTGGCCTCGCGCTAACGCGGCAGTGTGCTCGTTTGACAGGTGCAGTGCAGTTATTCTGTTTTCCACCCACTCCCCCCTATGATTGATAATGGGGCAAGTCCATACAAGGAAGATGTGTCAGTAAAACTATGCCCCTCGGTGCAGTGCGGTTATTCTATTTCCCACCCACACCCCCCTAAGATAGATAATGGGAGCAACTCCACACAAGGAAGATGCATCATTACAACTATGCCCCTTTGTGCAGTGCGGTTATTTTGTTTCCCACCCACACACCCCTAAGATAGATAATGGGGGCAAGTCCATACAAAGAAGATGTGTCAGTACAACTATGCCCCTCGGTGCAGTGTCGTTATTCTGTTTCCCACCCACACCCCCTACGATAGATAATGGGGCAAGCCATGTTACAGACTCGCCGCCGCATGCAACGCCGCGGCATGCTCTGTCCTTGCCTGCTACGGCTCGTTCCTGGCTCGGCCTCGCCGGGATGGGTGTCTGTGTCAAAACCGGCGTATCTCGGGTAGGGGGTCCCGTTCTGGGCGTCTTAGGCTGATGGTAACAGGAAGCAAGGGACACAATGTTTACCCAGGTTCGGGCCCTCTCGATGGAGGTACAACCCTACTTCCTGCTTGATTAATATTGAAGATATGAGTTGTACAAGAGTAGATCTACCACGAGATTGTAGAGGCTAAACCCTAAGAGCTAGCCTATGATCGTATGATTGTAATTGTGATCGGCCTTCTACGGACCATCCTCTCCGGTTTATATAGACACCGGAGAGACCTAGGGTTTACATGGAGTCGGTTACAAGAAAGGAATTATAATATCCGGAGTGCCAAGCTTGTCTTCCACGCAAAGGAGAGTCCCATCCGGACACGGGCCAAAGTCTTGAGTCTTGTATCTTCACGCTTTAATAGTCCGGACGATGTACATAGTCCGGCTGTGCGGATAACCCCTAATCTAGGACTCCCTCAGTAGCCCCTAAACCTGGCTTCAATGACGGTGAGTCTGGCGCCCAGTCTTGTCTTCGGCATTGCAAGGCGGGTTCCTCCTTCCGAATACTCCAAGGTTGTTATCGAACACGTAGGCCGTGTCCGGATCTGCAAGATGATCTTCACACAGCATGGTAGGGATCATAGCATAAATCCGGTCTGCCGGCAATCTTCGTACGTCGTGCCCTTGCATCGTGGCCTCGTCCAACACGAACCGACGTTTCCTGCTCCACCTCGAATCGCGTTGCGAGGCGGTTTTATTGTCATGTCCTACCAAAGCAAAGATCGTGTTCCTCTTATTACGGGATCTTCCATCAATATGGGCGTGTGTGACCCTACAGCGACCGTTGGTATGACTCCGTGTATTTTAGATAAGTCTCAAGCGGTCACGCTGAGGACTCTGGATATTCATCCCTTTTATAAAGGGGTCAAGGCCTACGCCTCTTTTCCACCTCCCCTGCTCCTTCTCGCACCTCGAGTTCTAACACCCAAGGCCCAAGCTCCAACACCCTAGATCCTGCAACATGTCCGGATCCGACGTCAAAGGCCGATGGGTGGCCTCCTCGATTCAAGAGGAGGACATTACGAAGCATAGGGAGGTCGGATACCTGTCTGCCGATATCCCGCACAGGCTTCCTGCTCCGGGGCAAGTCATCCCTACGCCGGAGCCCAATGAGAGCGTTGTGTTCGTTCCTCACTTCCTCCGAGGCCTGGGCCTCACCCTCGACCCCTTTGTGAGGGGGCTCATGTTCTACTATGGGTTGGATTTTCATGATCTGGCTCCAGACGCCATCCTCCATCTCTCATCGTTCATTATTGTGTGCGAGGCCTTTCTCCACGTCTCCCCACACTTCGGCTTATGGCTCAAGACCTTCAATGTGAAGCCGAAGATGATCGAGGGGCGACATGCGGAGTGCAGAGGTGCCATAATAAGCAGGAACGCTGATGCCCCATGGCCAGAGGGTTCTTTCCTGGAAGTATCCGATGTATGGTAACGGAGGTGGTTTTATGCTACAGCTCCCAGAGGCACAAAGTGGGTGGCCGCCCCCGAGTTCCGCTCGGGCCCTCCGTCACAGTTAGCGTCTTGGACAGACATAGGACGGAATTATGGGCCTGCTGGCGATGTACCAGAACTGTAGAATCGCATTCCGGAGCTCATTGAGAGGGACATAAGTCTTGTCAGCATAATGCAAGTGATGCTAGTCCGACGGATGTTGCTGTGCAAATGTCGGCCTCTCCGGATGTGGGAGTTCAATCCAGAGGGTCCGCGGACTATTATGCACTTCTTCGGCCTGAAGCTTGAAGGGATGTGTAAATTATTCTTCGGACCACAAGTAAAGTGTCCGAACACCACCGAGGATGCGGGCCTAAGCTGCAATCGCCTAGAAGCCCAAGTAAGTAACCTTAAAGCCGGACACTTCATTTATATTCATCATAACTATAATTCTAAAAATCCCTCCGTGGCCAGGAATGGCTCAACAAGGCGGAGAGAATCAGGTGTCTGACGACACTTCCTGAAGGCTCGCCTGGTCCAACCATTGCAAAGATGCTTGGCCAGGCACTCAGCAAAATCCCCTCAGGGAAAGGCGAAGGAAAGGGCATTGAAGCCGAACTTCACGCACTTCGCATCCAGACCGGGGGAATCGCTACCCATCCTATGGAGGATAGCCGGGAAGGGGCAGTTAAAGCCTCCTCCCCACGCGGGAAGAAGAGGGCAGCCTCCAAAGACTTGGAGGCGGAGACGCCCAAGCAAGGGAAGAAGGTATCTCCAGGGGGCTCTGCCGCGACGGGCACCCTCACCGCGTCGTGCCCACCAACGGGCCAGCCCTCCACCGACCGTAAGTTATTTATTAATTCGAAGGTATGGTGTTACTCCGAGATCCATAACCGGGACTTCGTCTTTTGCAGTCTAGCGAGCAACTCTTCTCAACAGAGTTCGTCTTCGGGGGATCTTCGTCTGGAGATGATGGAGAGTGAGACCCCACCCACCTCTCCGCCTCATGAAGCGGGCGATACGGAGGTGTCGTCACGGAGGAGTCCGGATCTGCCGAAGCCGGACGTTAACACATCAGTCACCCTGAGCCCGGAGCGTTGGGCTCCCACTTGGGGAGATGAGAAGGGTCCCGCACAGTTCGATGTCCGGCCGGACGTACTGACAGGCCTTCTGGAGTGAGCCGCGCTCTCGGAGGAGCACCGCTCTTTAATGAGCACGGTGCTCACAAAGATTTCATCCGCTACCAGCGGTTTGAATGAGGCATTTACAAGCCTACTCAAAGACTTTGAGNAAGCTTGAAGGGATGTGTAAATTATTCTTCGGACCACAAGTAAAGTGTCCGAACACCACCGAGGATGCGGGCCTAAGCTGCAATCGCCTAGAAGCCCAAGTAAGTAACCTTAAAGCCGGACACTTCATTTATATTCATCATAACTATAATTCTAAAAATCCCTCCGTGGCCAGGAATGGCTCAACAAGGCGGAGAGAATCAGGTGTCTGACGACACTTCCTGAAGGCTCGCCTGGTCCAACCATTGCAAAGATGCTTGGCCAGGCACTCAGCAAAATCCCCTCAGGGAAAGGCGAAGGAAAGGGCATTGAAGCCGAACTTCACGCACTTCGCATCCAGACCGGGGGAATCGCTACCCATCCTATGGAGGATAGCCGGGAAGGGGCAGTTAAAGCCTCCTCCCCACGCGGGAAGAAGAGGGCAGCCTCCAAAGACTTGGAGGCGGAGACGCCCAAGCAAGGGAAGAAGGTATCTCCAGGGGGCTCTGCCGCGACGGGCACCCTCACCGCGTCGTGCCCACCAACGGGCCAGCCCTCCACCGACCGTAAGTTATTTATTAATTCGAAGGTATGGTGTTACTCCGAGATCCATAACCGGGACTTCGTCTTTTGCAGTCTAGCGAGCAACTCTTCTCAACAGAGTTCGTCTTCGGGGGATCTTCGTCTGGAGATGATGGAGAGTGAGACCCCACCCACCTCTCCGCCTCATGAAGCGGGCGATACGGAGGTGTCGTCACGGAGGAGTCCGGATCTGCCGAAGCCGGACGTTAACACATCAGTCACCCTGAGCCCGGAGCGTTGGGCTCCCACTTGGGGAGATGAGAAGGGTCCCGCACAGTTCGATGTCCGGCCGGACGTACTGACAGGCCTTCTGGAGTGAGCCGCGCTCTCGGAGGAGCACCGCTCTTTAATGAGCACGGTGCTCACAAAGATTTCATCCGCTACCAGCGGTTTGAATGAGGCATTTACAAGCCTACTCAAAGACTTTGAGGTATATAGTGAAAAATGCACTATTTTTTGGTTATGAAGCACGCGCTAGGTGTGCTCCCTATGGATAGTAGCCCCTGAGACTCTGGTTGCCCGCGATAGGCGGCAAACGGGGGATCATATAGTAATGGCTGTGCTGTACATGTGTGCAGGTATATAAGGATCCGGCAGCCGACCCGTCTGTTGAAGTTGCTGAACTAAGGAGGCAGATCGGATCTATTGATGCCGATATCACGCTGGTGAACAAACGGCTGGAGGAGTCACAGGGTATGTGCTCTGCTTCCCTTATTATGTTGTATAGGAAAATGTGAGAGTGGCATAATGTTAATGCCATGTGTTTGCACTGCAGATGGTGCTGCTGCCGTGGAGGCCCTGAGGGCGGAACTTGCTCAGGCCAAGGAACAAGCTCGGGCTAGCAATGCAGCTGCCCTAAAGGCGGCCGAAGAATTGAGAGCCGAACAGGCTGCTCATCGCCGAAGCGAGGAAAAAATAGCCGAAATGGCTGAGGAGTTGAAAAATGCCGCCGACCGGTATGTACTCCTCGAAAAGGAGAATAAGGCTAGTTCGGTCGAGCTGGACAAGGCACTTAATGCCACCAAGGAGATGCGGACCGAAGTCCGGGGTATGCGGGAGGAGCTCCAACAGGCCGACAAAATCGTGGCTGGGGGCTCCTACTTACTGCAGACGAGGTTTTTGGATCCGAAGTATGCTTCCCTGGCTGGGCGCTGTAGTCCTGTAGACGCATATGCGGACTTGGCGAATAGTACAACTCACGCTGCTAAGTTCTTTGAGGGTAAAGGTGATAAAGAAGTGGAGAAGCTTTTCTGGTCGCAGTTCCATGCTCCCATTCGTCCACTGCCGCTAAATGAGAAGGTGGCTGCTATGGCGGAGCTCCACAGGCTGTCTGGGCTTGCAACGCGGTCTGTAATAGACCATCTGTGGCCGAAGGGGCCTAAATCGGACAGCTACTTTGGTTTCATGCAGCAATTCCTTGAGGCCGTGTCTCGGATTGATGCCATGAGGAGGTCGGCGTGCATAGAGGGTGCGCGGATGGCTCTTGCCCGCGTTAAAGCCTATTGGACGGATATGGAGGCCACCATTATAGCGACCCAAGATCCGGCGGGAGGCCAGTATCTGGCCGAGCACTACTTGGTGCAGGCTACAGAAGGTGCCCGCCTGAGAGAGGCGCAGTGCTCGAAGAATATTTTGTTTGAATGATAAGTCGAATCATTGTAAAAAAACAATGTTTATTTTGATTATGAGGCTATGTTTATACTTTTTGCCCGGAAGTATGATTGTGTCCCCTTTGCGGCCGTTTTTATATAGATATGAGTAGTCCGAAAGTTAGCAGTCGTTGGCTTCAGCCCCCACGCATACAATGCGGGGGTGTTCGCGATAAATATGCTTAATCACACTTGATCCAACGTCTTGGTCCTTTAAGGAGGTGATCGCACATCGAACTAGGCAACCGGACTATATAGCTATAACACTTTTGCTTAGCCATGGGGGTCTAACAGTGGGGCTACTATGTAGCCCTTGGTACATTCGCATGCATCCGAAAACGGGAGCATATGTACGTGGCCGGAAAACGGCCCTTCGTTAGTGCGGAGGAATCCTTAAAGATTCCGGTGAATCTTCGAGTGGTTGAACAGTCTCTCGCTGTATCATGACAGTCAGTTTTCGGCTTTCTCTACTGAGGCGCTCATCCAGAATAACCAGGGCACAATCGCAGTAGTTCTCCTTTGGCCTGCCTTAGCCGATAATAACGGAACATAAGGAGGCAAACCCAGGAGCCGGGCCAACCCAATATTTGACCAAAGACATGATTCGGAGCTGATGCATATAAGGCCAAACTCGTGACGCCGAACACTCCCGAAGGTATTCGGTCTTTGTAAAAGAAAATAGGCTGACGAAAGCCAGCTATAAACCCTCAGGTTCCAGGTACGTGCGATGAATCTGTCGTGGCGAAATGCCAATAACGGCAGTATCCTCTGTGTGTATGGAACCCATGGGATGGTTAAACAACAAGAGGCAGTAGAAAAGGTTTACACAGGGGCTTAATCTAAAAAGAAATCTGTTGAACGGGGCCCTGCTGCAGTCTGCGCCTTGTCTCCGTTTTGCCATATCCTGGAAGGGTATTGCGCAGACATTGTTTGTGAAAAAAGAAAACTAGTAGTAGAGTACAACGTAAGGATGCGGTTAAATAATAAAAAGTGTAAGATGTCGGCCTGCCAGTAAGGTTGAGCCATACGTGGGGCTGTGTTAAATATTTATAGCCCCTGGTACCCGTTATGGGATTACATATACGGTGCCCTGGTTCAGTTTTATTCGGGCTACCGGACTCGTCTAACCGTGTCTGTGGTCGTAATGACCAGTCATGTTTTTGATATTTGGAGGCCGCTTACAGTCCGGCCGCTAGGGCCGTCGCGTGTTCCTCTGCGCGTGAAGAGCGCTTTGTGATTGCGCTAATGGTGACGACGCCACGTGGACCGGGCATCTTGAGTGTAAGGTATCCATAGTGCGGCAATGCGTTGAAGCGGGCGAAGGTCGTTCTTTCGAGCAATGCATGATAGCCGCTCTGGAAGGGGGCGATGGTGAAGAGTAGTTCTTCGCTTCGGGAGTTGCCTTGGGAGCCGAATGTTACTTCCAGCATGACGGAGCCCCTGCCATAGGCTTCAACACCTGGTATCTCCCCTTCAAAGGTGGTGTTGCTTTGGCTAATTCCAAATGGGTTTAACCCCATTCTGCGGACAGTGTCCTCGTATATTAAATTGAGGCTACTGCCGCCGTCCATCAGGACACGGGTGAGACGGTATCCGTCGATTATTGGGTCAAGCACCAAGGCATGTGATCCTTCACGCCGAAAACTAGTTCGGCTGTCAATGTGATCGAAGGTGATCGGACGAGACATCCAGGAGTCGGATGTGGGTACGATGGGCTCTACGTCGTGCGCGTCTATGAACGCGCGTTCGTGCCTTCTCATGAATGTGTGAGTCGCGTGGATCATGTTTACTGTTTTAACTTCTGGCGGGAATTTTTTCTGTCCCCCAGTGTTCGGCTGGTGAGGTTTGTCCTCTTCTTCACTTGGTTTTTCCCTCCCCTTGTGTTCGGCATTTAATTTGCTGGCCTGCTTGAAGACCCAACACTCTCAATGCGTGTGGTTCGCAGCTTTTTTTGGGGTGCCATGAATTTGGCATAGTCTGTCCAGGACTCTGTTCAGACCGGATGGTCCCTCTTTACTGCCTTTAAATGGCTTCTTATGCTGATCAGGTCGAGAGCCCCTGAATCCGGCGTTGACCGTCGTGTTATCCGGGCTCTCTTCCTTGTTTTGGCGTTTGTTTTTATTACGTCGTGGCTTCCTGTTGCCATCCCTTAGTTTGGATGTGCTGGGGTCGCTGGTGCCTTTACGGGCTAGCCAGCTATCTTCACCTGCACAAAAGCAGGTCATAAGGCTTGTTAAGGCTGCCATTGTCCTTGGCTTTTCTTGGCCGAGGTGCCGGGCGAGCCACTCGTCGCGGATGCTGTGTTTGAATGCTGCTAAGGCTTCAGCGTCCGGACAGTCGACTATTTGATTCTTTTTAGTGAGGAATCTATCCCAAAGCTTGCGGCCGGACTCTCCGGGTTGTTAGATTATGTGACTTAGATCGTCTGCATCCAAAGGTCGGACATAAGTCCCTTGAAAGTTGGCCCTGAAAGCGTCCTCGAGTTCCTCCCAACTCCCAGTTGACTTTTCGAGGAGGCCTTTCAACCAGTGTCGAGCTGGTCCGTTCAACTTGAGGGGAAGGTATTTGATGGCATGGAGGTCATCCCCATGAGCCATGTGAATATGCAGGATAAAATCCTCGATCCAGACCCCTGGGTCTGTCATTCCATCATATTCCTCTATGTTCACATGTTTAAAGCCTTGTGGGAATTCATGGTCCAGTAGTTCTTCGGTGAAGCACAGGGGGTGAGCAGCCCCTCTGTATCTGGGCGCGTTGTGGCATGTGGTCGGCTGTTGTTGTGTCCGGTGCTTATTCCGAACTGGTATTTGGCTTGTATGAGCGTTTGGGTGACCATAGTCCCTCGCCGGGGTGTGTCCTTTAGATCTGTAGATGGACCTGGCTGCACCGGCCTTCTTATCCAGCTTCTCACATAGATCGTGCGCGGTGTCAGTACCCGCTCTGTTGTGGTTGTGAAGCGGTACGTCTGTTCTCCTGGTTGTGTTATTCTTTGGTGGAACGGCCTCGTCATCAAATTCTGACAGTAGCTTGCGTTTTGGATAGCTTTTTGTATGGCGATCGTCGTCATATCTTTCTTCAGTGTCTAGCACTTTATTCCATCTGCGACTGAGCTTTTCCTGTGCGGCTTTAAGCCGTTGTTCTGCTTCTTTAGACTTCTTGTTGTGGCCATAAGCTTTCGGTGGAGGTTGTCTCGTTCCACTCGTTCGTTTGGAATGGTGAATGCATCGTCGTCCGGACTGTGTTCCTGTTCTGGGGCGATTTCATGAGCTCGTCCCTCCGGATCATTCTGATCGGGTATTTGTTCTGAACTCAGTTTGGTGTGACCTGGCTCGTCCTGCTCCATCGCTGGGTCCATGTGGTTGTTACTGCCTTCGGGGTTTACTGGTATATCGACCCTTCTTGCGCTCTTGTCGCTATTTTTACTGTTGCTGGACTTTGAGCGGCGTCTGCGCCGCCATTTTGGCTTTTGGCCGGGTGTTTTATCTTCCTGATTATCGCTGTCGTCCTTCTTGGGCGTATCCACCATGTGTATGTCGTGTGACAAAGTAGTAGTCCCGCGCCCCAGAGATTCTGAAGCTTCTCCTGCATCGTCGTCCATACCGTCGATGTCTTTGGATTCGAAGTCAAGGACGTCGGTTAAATCATCGATCGTGGCAATGAAGTGGGTGGTGGGTGGGCAACGAATTCCTTCGTCGCCTGCTTCCCACTCAGGCCGGACATGGTTCAGCCTAGAGTCTCCTGACAAAGAGAGATACTTTAATGAGTTCAGCATGTCGCCAAAGGGCGAGTGCTGGAAGACATCCGCAGCGGTAAAATCCATTACCGGAGCCCAACCTGGCCCGACTGGCTCGAGGGTATGCGGACTGGGACCAACAACCGGATACAAGTCCGGAGGCCCGAGGTTACAGACCTCAATAGAGGTGAGACCTGTGTTCGGCTCCACCGCCGATGAGTATGCGGCCCGTGGGGCAGGGTCCACCCCTCCGTCCTTAGGCAACGCAACCTGTTCCGGATTTAGATCCGGGGCTATTGCAGGGATGGTATCCCGAGCATTGTACGACAGCAGGTCTAGGCCGTGCTCGTCGTGACTGTCCGGCGCTCCTGGCGAAGGGCCGAATCCATCGAAGATCAAGTCTCCGCGAATATCCGCCGTGTAGTTCAAGTTTCCGAACCTAATCTGGTGGACAGGGACGTAGCCGTCGATTTGCTCCAGATGACCAAGAGAATTGGCCCAGAGTGCGAAGCCGCCGAACACAAAGATCTGTCCGGGGAGAAAAGTCTCGCCCTGGACTGTGTTGTTAGCGATTGAAGACGCCATCAAGCCTCAAAGCGACGACATAGAGGAACTCTCAATGAAAGCACCAATGTCGGTGTCAAAACCGGCGGATATCGGGTAGGGGATCCCGATCTGTGTGTCTTATGTTGATGGTAACAGGAAGCAAGGGACACAATGTTTACCCAGGTTTGTGCCCTCTCTATGGAGGTAAAACCCTACTTCCTGCTTGATTAATATTGAAGATATGAGTTGTACAAGAGTAGATCTACCACGAGATCATAGAGGCTAAACCCTAAGAGCTAGCCTATGATCGTATGATTGTAATTGTGATCGGCCTTCTACGGACCATCCTCTCCGGTTTATATAGACACCGGAGAGAGCTAGTGTCACATCCCAGTTAGACCATGCATTAGGGTGTGCATCATGTTTAAATTCCATTTGAATTTGAAATGGGGAAGGCAGGAAACCCCAGAACACCCCCCCCCCCCTTAATTCAACTAGGGTTTACTAAAAATTATTTCAATGAATCCGAAATGCCCTTCAAAATGCTCATCCTCTTTGCTTTGGTGCAGAACCTATGTCAAAGGAGGTGGATCATTTTCTAGGTCAACCAAAGGTCCTTGGTTTAATTCACAAGTTTTGAACATGAGCACTTTAAATTATATAAAATATTTTAAATGTTCAAAAATTGCCAAACCAAAATGTTTCATGTTGGGAATATTCCAACAAGGGACCAGGAGCATTTTGGTGATTTTTAAAACAGTTTTGGTATTTTAGAAAAACCCACAAAGTTGCAGGATATTAGAAAAAGATTAAAAATCAGAAAACCCTTACCTGACGCCCGTGCCCGGCCCACCTGCCGGCCCAGCCCAGCAGCCGCGCCAGCGAGCTGCTTGGCTCGGCCAGGCAGGCAGCCAGGTGCCCGACGGCGAGCTCAGGGCGCGCCACGCAGCTGGCCGCCGCCCTGCTTCACCTCCTCGCCGCCTCGCTGCCCTGGATGGCCTCCACGTCGTCGCCCCGACCCCCTGGACACGCCATTCGCCCCCCTGCCTCTCTCCCTCGCTCCCCCTCGCCATGGCCGACGCCACCGTCGCCGCTCCACCGTCGTAGCCGTAGCCACCGTCGTCCCCGCGCCACGAGACCGTGTCCAGTCGCTTCGCCGTCGTCGACTTCGTCGAACAAGCCGAGCCTCGAGCGCTTGCTTGCCCCGAAGCCACTGCACCGACCTCGCCCGACTCCGCCACCGCCGGAGATCCCCTTCGCCGTCGCCGCCGCATCAGATCGTCCCCGACCACGTCGTCTGGCTCTACGAGACCGCTGTGAGCCTGGCTACCCCCCATCCTCTCCACTCTCCTTCTCGTGCACCACAACGAGCACACGAAGCTCGCCCGCACGCACCGCCGCGGAGCTCGTCGCCGACGAGGCTCCGGCCACCCAACGGCCACGCCACCGTGTCCATCGCACTCACCACGTTGCGTTGGGTCCAACCCTGCACTCCACGCGCCTCACCTTGCCCCCTAGCGACGAGTCCGAGATCACCCGAGCCCCGGCCGCCGCCAAACTCGTCGCCGGCGCCAACTCCGGCCACCCCGACCCCAACTAACTCCACCAAGAGCTGCGGTTCGTCTCCAGCTCCACGTAGATGCCTTCCTTGCCCCATTTGGTGGCCGGAACGTGCAAAAACACTTTGCTCCGCCGCGCCTGGCCTCGCCGGCGGCTAGACGCCGGCGAGTTGACCGCTGACCATTGACTGGTGGGCCCTGTTGACTGCTCTGAGTCAATGACAGGTGGACCCCCCCCTGGTTAACTAATTAGATTAGTTCTAATTAAAGTTAATTAGTTAAACTAACTACTGACATGCGGGTCCCACTGTCAGTTTGACCTGGACGACCCCGTTGACCCCTGACGTCACGCTGACCTCATGCTGACGCAATAAATGAATTTCTGGATTTATTCTGATATAGCAAATTCCAGAATATAATTCAAATTTCAAATGCTTATAACTTTTATTCTATAACTCCAAATGCAAAGATTTATATATGAAAAATTATCAGAAAAATCCACTCTATCCATTGGTACAGGTTTCATGCATGTTAAAACAAGTTAACTATGCTGAATAACCAGAATAAGATAATGCACCTTTAGGACTAACTCAAATGAGC
>LR880970.1:556745906-556773302 GCA_904067115.1 Aegilops sharonensis
AGTCAAAGCTGGCTTGCTGCAAATAACTCCACTTCCTTCCTTGAGAATGTGCATGTATGATAGGATTCTGTGGTAAGACTTGCTGAGTACCTTTGTACTCATGTTTGCTTAATTAATGTTTTTCAGAGGACTATACTACCCCCTCCGACGGATTCTATGTAGATATTGACTTCGACGAGTGAACTAGCCACCCAGGTGGCGATCTAAGACTTGTGAAGGGCCGTTGTAGATAGAAAGGCTCCAACAAGCTTTCTTTCTTTCTAGAGTCTGTACTCAGACTAGTTTGCTTCCGCATGTGCTTGTATGATTGTATGACTTGAGTGTTGGGTCCTGTGACCCCTACCTGTATGACTATGTTATGTATGGCTCCTCGGAGCCTCTTAAATAAAGTACTTGAGTTGTAGAGTTTTGTTGTGATGCCTTGTTGTATTTACTCATATCGGGCATATTGCGTGTATGATTGAAATGCTTGGTATGAGTGGGATCCGACAAACTAGTTGTATATCCTTGGCAGCCTCTCATATGGGGAAATGTAGTCTCGTGCTTCTGAGCGATAGTAGTCCGCTACAGCCCGGTTCACCGGAGTCCTGCTAGCCCAGCACTACTGCTTGGACACCTGACTGGCCGGCATGTGATTCATTTTGTTCCTATGTCTGTCCCTTCGGGGAAATGTCACGCGGTGGTATTCGGAGTCCTGCCTAGCCTGCTACAGCCCGGAATACCGGAGTCCTGTTAGCCCAGTGCTACAGCCCGAATTCATAAGCTGATGACCGACATGCTCGAGGTGATTCATGTATGCCTGTCCCCATAGGTTAGTGCCGCTTTGGGTTCACGACTAGCCATGTCGGCCCGGGTTCTTTGTCATGTGGATGCTAGCGACACTGTCATATACGTGAGCCAAAAGGCGCAAACGGTCCCGGGCCATGGTAAGGCGACACCCGTGGGAATACCGTGCGTGAGGCCGCAAAGTGATATGAGGTGTTACCAGCTAGGTCGATGTGACTTGGAATCGGGGTCCTGACAGCTAGGGTTTACATGGAGTCGGTTACAAGAAAGGAAATATAATATCTGGATCGCCAAGCTTGTCTTCCACGCAAAGGAGAGTCCCATCCGGACACGGGCCGAAGTCTTGAGTCTTGTATCTTCACGCTTTAATAGTCCGGATGATGTACATAGTCTGGCTGTCCGGATACCCCCTAATCCAGGACTCCCTCAATGGGGGAGGGGGGTCCTGACCCCCTCCCCCCGGCTCGGCCTCGCACTAATGCGGCAGTGCGCTCGTTTCCCAGGCGCAGTGCGGTTATTCTGTTTCCAACCCCCAAGCACCCACACCCCCCTAAGATAGATAATGGGGGCAAGTCCATACAAGGAAAATGTGTCAGTACAACTATGCCCCTCGGTGCAGTACGGTTATTCTGTTTCCAACCCACACCCCCCTAAGATGGATAATGGGGGCAAGTCCATACAAGAAAGATGTGTCAGTACAACTTTGCCCCTCGGTGCAGTGCGGTTATTCTATTTCCCACCCCCACGCACCCACAACCCCCAAAGATAGATAATGGGGCAAGTCATATTACGGACTCGCCTCCGCATGCGACGACGAGGCACGCCGCGTCCTCGCCTGTTACGACTCGTTCCTGGCTCGGCCTCTTCGAGATGGTGGAGGGGGGGAGGGAGGGTCTGGCAGTGCGCTCATTTGATAGGCGCAATGCGGTTATTCTGTTTCCCACCCCCCACACACCCACAACCCCCTAAGATAGATAATGGGGGCAAGTCCATACAAGGAAGATGTGTCAATACAACTATGCCCCTTGGTGCAGTGCGGTTATTCTGTTTGCCACCCACACCCCCCTAAGATAGATAATGGGGAAAGTCATGTTATGAACTCGCCTCCGCATGCGATGTCGCGGCACGCCAAGTCGTCGCCTGCTACGGCACGTTCCTGGCTTGGCCTCGCGCTAATGCGGCAGTGCGCTCGTTTGACAGGCGCAGTGCGGTTATTCTATTTCCAATCCCCACGCACCCACACCCACCTAAGATAAATAATGGAGGCAAGTCCATACAAGGAAGATGTGTTAGTACAACTATGCCCCTCGGTGCAGTGAAGTTATTCAGTTTCCCACCCCCATCCACCCACACCCCCCTAAGATAGATAATGGGGCAAGTCATGTTATGGACTCGCCTCCGCATGCGACACGGCCGGACGCCGCGTCGTCGCCTGCTACGGCTCGTTCATGGCTCGGCCTCGCCGGGACGGGGGAGGTGGTTCACGACCCACCTCCCCCGGCTCAGCCTCGCGCTAACGCGGCAGTGCGCTCGTTTGACATGCGCAGTTCGGTTATTCTGTTTCCCACACCCACGCACACACACCCTAAGATAGATAATGGGGGCAAGTCCATACACGGAAGACGTGTTAGTACAACTATGCCCCTCGGTGCAGTGCGGTTATTATTTTTCCCAACCCCATGAACCCACACACCCTAAGATAGATTATGGGGCAACTCATGTTACGGACTCGCCTCCACATGCGACGCCACGGCATGCCGTGTCGTCGCCCGCTACGGCTCGTTCCTGGCTCGGCCTCGCCGGGATGGGGGAGGGGGGTCACGACCCCCCTCCCTGCCGGCTCGGCCTCGCGCTAACATGGAAGTGCGCTTGTTTGACAGGTGCAGTGCGGTTATTTTGTTTCCCACCCCCACGCACCCACACCCCCCTAAGATAGATAATGGGGGTAAGTCCATACAAGGAAGATGTGTCAGTACAACTATGCCCCTCGGTGCAGTGCGGTTATTCTGTTTGCCACCCACACCCCCTAAGATAGATAATGGGGAAAGTCATGTTATGAACTCGCCTCCGCATGCAACACCGCGGCACGCCAAGTTGTCGCCTGCTACGGCTCGTTCCTGGCTTGGCCTCGCGCTAATGCGGCAGTGCGCTCGTTTGACAGCCGCAGTGCGGTTATTCTATTTCCAATCCCCACGCACCCACACCCACCTACTTCCAATCCCCACGCACCCACACCCACCTACTTCCAATCCCCACGCGCCCACACACCCTAAGATAGATAATGGGGGCAAGTCCATACACGGAATACGTGTTAGTACAACTATGCCCCACGGCGCAGTGCAGTTATTCTGTTTCCCTGTTTCCCACCCCCATGAACCCACACCCCCCTAAGATAGATTATGGGGAAGCTCATGTTACGGACTCGCCTCCACATGCGATGCCGCGGCATGCCGTGTCGTCGCCCGCTACGGCTCGTTCCTGGCTCGGCCTCGCCGGGATGGGGGAGGGGGGTCACGATCCCCCCTCCCCGCTGGCTCGGCCTTGCGCTAACGTGGCTGTGCCCTTGTTTGACAGGTGCAGTGCGGTTATTTTGTTTCCCACCCCCACCCACCCATACCCCCCTAAAATAGATAATGGGGGCAAGTCCATACAAGGAAGATGTGTCAGTAGAACTATGCCCCTCGGTGCAGTGCGGTTATTCTGTTTCCCACCCACACCTCCCTAAGATAGATAATGGGGGCAAGTCCATACAAGAAAGATGTGTTAGTACAACTATGCCCCTCGGTGTACTGCGGTTATTCAGTTTCCCACCCCCACACACCCACACTCCCCTAAGATAGATAATGGGGCAAGTCATGTTACGGACTCGCCTCCGCATGGGACGCCGCGGCACGCCGCGTCGTCGCTTGCTACGGATCGTTCCTGGCTCGTCCTTACCGGGATGGGGGAGGGGGGTCACGACCCCCTCCTCCCGGCCCGGCTTCGTGCTAACGCGGCACTGCGCTAGTTTGATAGGCGCAATGCAGTTATTCTGTTTCCCACCCCACGCACCCACACCCCCCTAAGATAGATAATGGGGGCAAGTCCATACAAGGAAGATGTGTCAGTACAACTATGCCCCTCGGTGCAGTGCGGTTTTTCTGTTTGCCACCCACACCCCCCTAAGATAGATAATGTGGAAAGTCATGTTATGAACTCGCCTCCGCATGCAACGCCGCGACACGCCAAGTCGTCGCCTGCTACGGCTCGTTCCTGGCTTGGCCTAGCGCTAATGCGGCAGTGCGCTCGTTTGACAGGCGCAGTGCGGTTATTCTATTTCCAATCCCCATGCACCCACACCCACCTATTTCCAATCCCCACACACCCACACACCCTAAGATAGATAATGGGGGAAAGTCCATACACGGAAGACGTGTTAGTACAACTATGCCCCACGGCGCAGTGCGGTTATTCTGTTTCCCTGTTTCCCACCCCCATGAACCCACACCCTCCTAAGATAGATTATGGGGAAACTCATGTTACGGACTCGCCTCCACATGCGATGCCGCGGCATGCCGTGTCGTCGCCCTCTACGGCTCGTTCCTGGCTCGGCCTCGCCGGGATGGGGGAGGGGGGTCACGATCCCCCCTCCCCGCCGGCTCGGCCTTGCGCTAACATGGCAGTGCCCTTGTTTGACAGGTGCAGTGCGGTTATTTTGTTTCCCACCCCCACCCACCCATACCCCCCTAAAATAGATAATAGGGGCAAGTCCATACAAGGAAGATGTGTCAGTAGAACTATGCCCCTCGGTGCAGTGCGGTTATTCTGTTTCCCACCCACACCCCCCCCTAAGATAGATAATGGGGGCAAGTCCATACAAGAAAGATGTGTCAGTACAACTATGCCCCTCGGTGTACTGCGGTTATTCAGTTTCCCACCCCCACACACCCACACTCCCCTAAGATAGATAATGGGGCAAGTCATGTTACGGACTCACCTCCGCATGCGACGCCGCGGCACGACGCGTCGTCGCTTGCTACGGCTCGTTCCTGGCTCGTCCTTACTTGGATGGGGGAGGGGGGTCACGACCCCCTCCTCCCGGCCCGGCCTCGCGCTAACGCGGCACTGCGCTAGTTTGATAGGCGCAATGCAGTTATTCTGTTTCCCACCCCACGCACCCACACCCCCCTAATATAGATAATGGGGGCAAGTCCATACAAGGAAGATGTGTCAGTACAACTATGCCCCTCGGTGCAGTGCGGTTTTTCTGTTTAACACCCACCCCCCTAAGATAGATAATGGGGGCAAGTCCATACAAGGAAGATGTGTCAGTACAACTATGCCCCTTAGTGCAGTTCGGTTATTCTGTTTAACACCCACCCCCCTAAGATTGATAATGGGGGCAAGTCCATACAAGGAAGATGTGTCAATACAACTATGCCCCTCGGTGCAGTGCGGTTATTCTGTTTCCCAGCCACACCCCTCCAAGATAGATAATGGGGCAAGTCATGTTACAGACTCGCCTCTGCTTGCGACGCCGCACCACGTCACGTCGTTGCTTGCTGCGGCTCGTTCCTGGCTCGGCCTCGCCGGGATGGGGCAGGGGGGTCATGACCCCCCTCCCCCAGGCTCGGCCTCGCGCTAATGCGGTAGTGCGCTCGTTTGACAGGCGCAGTGCGGTTATTCTGTTTCCAACCCCCACGCACCCACACCCCCCTAGATAGAAAATGGGGCAAGTCCTCACAAGGAAAATGTGTCAGTACAACTATGCCCCTCGGTGCAGTGCGGTTATTCTGTTTCCCACCCACACCCCCCTAAGATGGATAATGGGGGCAAGTCCATACAAGCAAGATGTGTCAGTACAACTTTGCCCCTCGGTGCAGTGCGGTTATTCTGTTTCCCACCCCCACGCACCCACACCCCCTAAGATAGATAATGGGCCAAGTCATGTTACGAACTCGCCGCCGCATGCGAAGCCGCGTCGTCGCCTACTACGGCTCGTTCCTGGCTCGGCCTCGCGGTAACGCAGCAGTGCGCTCGTTTGACAGGCGCAGTGCGGGGATTCTGTCTCCAACCCCCACGCACCCACACCCCCTAAGATAGATAATGGGCCAAGTCATGTTACGAACTCGCCGCCGCATGCGAAGCCGCGTCGTCGCCTACTACGGCTCGTTCCTGGCTCGGCCTCGCGGTAACGCAGCAGTGCGCTCGTTTGACAGGCGCAGTGCGGGGATTCTGTCTCCAACCCCCACGCACCCACACCCCCTAAGATAGATAATGGGCCAAGTCATGTTACGAACTCGCCGCCGCATGCGAAGCCGCGTCGTCGCCTACTACGGCTCGTTCCTGGCTCGGCCTCGCGGTAACGCAGCAGTGCGCTCGTTTGACAGGCGCAGTGCGGGGATTCTGTCTCCAACCCCCACGCACCCACACCCCCTAAGATAGATAATGGGGGCAAGTCCATACAAGCAAGATGTGTCAGTACAACTTTGCCCCTCGGTGCAGTGCGGTTATTCTGTTTCCCACCCCCACGCACCCACACCCCCCTAACATAGATAATGGGGCAAGTCATATTACGGACTCTCCTCCGCATGCGACGCTGCAGCATGCCACATCGTCGCCTGCTACTCATTCCTAGCTCGGCATCGCCGGGATGGTGGAGGGGGGAGGGGCGTCAGGCAGTGTGCTCGTTTGATAGGCGCAATGCGGTTATTCTGTTTCCCACCCCCACGCACCCACACCCCCTAAGATAGATAATGGGGCCAAGACCATACAAGGAAGATGTGTCAGTACAACTATGCCCCTTGGTGCAGTGCGGTTATTCTGTTTGCCACCCACACCCCTAAGATAGATAATGGGCCAAGTCATGTTACGAACTCGCCGCCGCATGCGAAGCCGCGTCGTCGCCTACTACGGCTCGTTCCTGGCTCGGCCTCGCGGTAACGCAGCAGTGCGCTCGTTTGACAGGCGCAGTGCGGTTATTCTATTTCCCACCGCCACGCAACCACACCCCCTAAGATAGATAATGGGGGCAAGTCCATACAAGGAAGATGTTTTAGTACAACTATGCCCCTCGGTGCAGTGCGGTTATTCTGTTTCCCGCCCCCACGCACCCACACCCCCTAAGATAGATAAAGGGGGCAAGTCCATACACGGAAGATGTGTTAGTACAACTATGCCCCTCGGTGCAGTCCAGTTATTCTGTTTCCCACCCCCATGCACCCACACCCCCTAGGATAGATAATGGGGTAAGTCATGTTACAGACTCGCCTCCGCATGCTACTGCTCGTTCCTGGCAAGGCCTCGCCGGAGCCCCCTCCCCGCCGTCTCGGCCTCGCGCTAACGCGGCAGTGCGCTCGTTTGACAGGCGCATTGCGGTTATATTGTTTCCCACCCTCACCCACCCAAACCCCCTAAGATAGATAATGGGGGCAAGTCCATACAAGGAAGATTTGTCAGTACAACTATACCCCTCGGTGCAGTGCGGTTATTCTGTTTCCCAACCACACCCCCCTAAGATGGATAATGGGGGCAAGTCCATACAAGAAGGATGTGTCAGTACAACTATGCCCCTCGGTGCAGTGCGGTTATTCTGTTTCCCACCCCCACGCACCCACACCCCCCTAAGATAGCTAATGGGGCAAGTCATGTTACGGACTCGCCTGTCACAGCCCTAGATTAGCCTTGTTGTCTTTGCTTGATATTCATGTCATCATGTCTAAATTTAAATGAAATTTGAATTGAGGAATTTTCAAAGCCTCAGAAACCTTCTAAAAAAATGATCAACATTAAAATCTTCTCAAAGAAGTCCAGGAAAATGTTCCTCTTAGTCTCTGAAAATATTGCAAAGAGGTAAAACTCAAAACAATATTTTTGGTATCTCAGAGTTAATTATTTTGGGCCTTTGAATTAAATAAATGAGTATTTGCATTGGATATATATTTGTTAATTAATTAATATATGTCCAATAATTCTGATCTTTGACGAAGGGCTTTGGAATAATCCAACTAGTCCCTACCATAATTATCAGAAGCAATAAAAATGATTTAGTGTCTAAAACTAAATCAAAACAAACTACAAAAAATAGAAAACAGAATAGAAAAAGGAAAATAGAAATAAAGAGAGAGAGAGAGAGAGCTACCTGGTGCCTACCTGTGCGGCCTGCTGCTGAAGCCGGCCCAGCCCATCTCCACTCCCCCCTGTCGTCTTCCTCGCGCCAGTAGGCAGAGCGCGTGGCCGACGCACGCCGGCACACGCTCGGCCATCTCCTGCCTCCCTGCTTGCCTCCGCTACTCCCTGGAGACGCCACGCGGCCCCCTCGACCCTCTCTCACTCTCCCGTGTCTCTCCCTCCGTCCCTATCCCCCTCTGCTCTCTCTCCCTCCTGCGACCGAACGGAGCCCGTCGCCGCCGACCAGCGCTCGCGCGGCCGCAGCCATCCCGAAGCCTCTCCGACACGCCCTCGAGCTCCGCCGGTCCTCCCTCGTCCTCCTCGTCGTCTCACGCGACCAGAAGAGCCCCGGAGCGCCGCCCCCGACGTTTCCCCCTCCTCTGCCGCCGGAGATCCGCCTCGCCGTCCCGCTCGCTCCGACGCTTCCCCGGCCCTGCCGTCTGCACCGGCCAACTCTCTGTGAGCTCCTCTTCCTTCTCCCCCTAGTCACGTTGCTCGAGCTGCCCCCAAACCCCGTTGGCCATCACGGCCAAGAGCTCGGCTCCGCCGGCCATGTTGCCGTCGTGGCCACAAATGCGTAAGCTCGAAAACGAGCACGTCACCGTGCTCAGCACACCTCCAGGAGGTCGTAGCACCCAGCCGTTCGCCCCGCCGTGCCCCGCAGCACCATACTCAACCTCGCCCGAACTCCGGCCGCCGCCGCGGGCCCCGTTCCGGTGAGCTCGGGCCACCTCAGCCCCTGCCGTTTGCACAGATGGATGCGGGCGAGTCCCAGCTCCACGTAGACGCCCTCATCCGCCCCTTTGGTCGCCGGAGATGCAAACCCGAGCGTCTCCGCTGCTCTGCTTGGTCGCCGGCGGCTAACCGCCGGTGTGTCCGACGTGGCCGCGTGATTAGTGTTAATTACGGCCAGCTAACCCCCCCAGAGCCACTGACAGCTGGGCCCCACGGCCTAACTAACCGGCTAACTAAAATAGATTAGGTTTAATCTAATTGCAGTGGCCCCACGCATCAGTTTTGACGGCGCTGACGTGGCCGTTGACTGGGCCCACATGTCAGCGACACAAACCAGTCTGAGACACTGCCGTGTGGATACCACTGGCCAGGTTTGACCTGGACCAGCCACGTTGACCTGCTGACGTCACTAATACGTCATGCTGACGCAGTATTTGTTTCTGGAACTTCAGAAAATACCCAAAACTTCTAAAATCCATAGAAAATCAACTGTAACTCCAAATGAAACAAATTATATATGAAAAATGATCAGAAAAATCCAATCTATCCATCTGTACCATTTTCATGGATGTTAGAACAACTTATAGCTGCTGTTTAGCACAAGTCACATGAATGGCATTTAAATAATCACATGTGGAGTTTGAATTTGAACCTAAGGTTCAAACCAACTCCATTTAACTTGCTGCTAGTAGCATTAGTTCAATTCACATCATATTGCCATGTCACATTCATGCATCATATTGTCGCGTTGCATTGATTGTGTTCTTCCTGTGTTTGCCGGTGTTGTTCCCCCTCGATAGACGCTGTACCGATGATGTGATCGTTGACACTGATGAAGACTCAATGTTATCTTCAGAAGTGCCAGGCAAGCAAAACCCCCTTGTTCATTCCGATACAATCCTACTCTCTCGCCCTGCTCTCTTTTACTGCATTAGGACAACAACGAGTCATTTGTTACTTGCTGCGGTAGTTGAACCCCTTTATCCTCTGCATGACCTGTCATTGCCAAAGTAAATAGATGAAACCCACTAGTATGAGTAGGAGTTGTTTGAGCCCTGTTGTGCCTACTCATTCATGTTTTTTTGTCATGCTTGCTATTGCTTAGAGTTGAGTCAGGTCTGATTCATCGGGAATGAATCAGAGGTGTGTGAGCATGTCCTGCTGTGTGTGAGCTAAGTGTGTGAACACGATTTGGTAAAAGGTATCGGTGAGAGGCCATGTAGGAGTACATGGTGGGTTGTCTCATTAAAGCCGTCCTTAGGAACTGAGTTCTGTGTTTGTGATCCATGATTCAGCTACTACCATGCATTGGGCCCTGAAATATGACCCCGCTCGACTTCTTATTCACCCTTGTCCTCTGTCCAGGAGTTGCAAGTAGTTTCTGGTGTTTGTAGTATGCTGGAGGCCGTGGACAGCGCTGATCGTAGGGGTGGGCTGTGATGCGGTAGGCACGTGGCCGGGTATACCTGGCGCCCGTTTGGTGTCACGGAACCCTGTTCACATCGTTTGGGGCTGTGAGCGAAACCCCGGCTGGATCTCCTCATGGATGGAACCCGAATAGGCGATAAACCTGGACTAGAGACTTGAGTGTTTAGGTAGGTCGTGGTCTACACCCACGTCGGCTTTCGCTTGAAGTCTGCCGAGCACATGTCGTGTGCAGACGCTAAGTGGTGGAAACATGTATGAAGAAGTACACCCCTGCAGGGTTAACATCATCTATTCGAATAGCCGTGTTCGCGGTAAAGGACTTCTGGGTTGCTTATATCAGTTCATAGACAAGTGAAAGTGGATACCCTAAAATACGCAAGATAAGCGTGAGTGCTATGGATGGCGTTCTCGTAGGGAGACGGGAGCGGATCCATAGTGGTGTATTGATATGGTGAATATGTGGACTCGTGTGCGCCACCTTTAAAGAGTTACTTGCAGTCGTAGTTCAGGATAGCCACCGAGTCAAAGCTAGCTTGCTGCAGTTAAACCCCCACCATCCCTTTGTTGATAATGATGCATATGTAGTTAGTTCTGATGTAAGTCTTGCTGGGTACATTTGTACTCACGTTTGCCTATTTTATGTTTTTGCAGAGAGACTTCGGTCTCGCTAGTAGTTCCGCATGGACTTCGACGTTTAGCTTGTTACCTCAGCTACGATCTTGTGCCCTCGGCAGGATCTGGTAGATAGTCAGGCTTCTCAGCCTTTTTCATTTGTAGATGTCTGTACTCAGACATGTTAGCTTCCGCTTGTGCCTTGATTTGTATGCTCTGAATGTTGGGTCATGAGACCCTTGTTTCTAATATCTCGCTCCTCGGATCCTAATGAATACATACTTGTGTCGTAGAGTCATGTTGTGATGCCTTGTTGTATTTGCACATATCGAGCATATTGTGTGTATGATTGAAATGCTTGGTATGTGTGGGATCTGTCTATCTAGTTGTTTATCTTTAGTAGCCTCTCTTACCGGGAAATGTCTCCTAGTGTTTCCATTGAGCCATGGTAGCTTGCTACTGCTCCGGAACACTTAGGCTGGCCGGCATGTGTCCTTCTTCGTTCCAGTGTCTGTCCCTTCGGGGAAATGTCACGCATTGAGTACCGGAGTCCTGCTAGCCCAGTGCTACAGCCCGGACCCACTTGCTGATGACCGACACGTTCGATGCTCGGTCATGGATGCTTGTCCCTGTAAGTCTGTGCCACTTTGGGTTTACGACTAGTCATGTTAGCCCGGGCTCCTTATCATATGGGTGCTAGCGACACTATCATATACGTGAGCCAAAAGGCGCAAACGGTCCCGGGCAAAGGTAAGGCGACACCCGTGGGGATACCGTGCGAGAGGCCGCAAAGTGATATGAGGTGTTACAGGCTAGATCGATGTGACACTGAGTCGGGGTCCTGACATCGCCTCCGCATGCCACGTCGCGGCACGCCGGGTCGTCGCCAGCTACGGCTCGTTCCTGGCTCGACCTCACCGGGATGGGGGAGGGGGTCATGACCCCCCTCCCCACCGGCCCGGCCTTGCGCTAACGCGGCAGTGCGCTTGTTTGACAGGCGTAGTGCGGTTATTCTGTTTCCCACCCCCACGCACCCACGCCCCCCTAAGATAGATAATGGGGGCAAGTCCATACAAGGAATATTGTGTTAGTACAACTATGCCCCTCGGTGCAGTGCGGTTATTCTGTTTCCCACCCACACCCCCTAAGATAGATAATGGGGGCAAGTCCATACAAGGAAGATGTGTCAGTACAACTATGCCCCTCAGTGTAGTGCGGTTATTCTGTTTCCCACCCTCACACACCCACACCCCCCTAAGATAGATAATGAGGCAAGTCATGTTACGGAATCGCCTCCGCATGAGACGCCGCGGCACGACGTGTCTTCGCCTGCTACGGATCGTTCCTGGCTCGGCCTCGCCGGGATGGGGGAGGGGGGGTCCCTACCCCCTTCCCCCGGCCCGGCCTCGCGTTAACGCGGTTGTGCGCTTGTTTGACAGGCGCAGTGCGGTTATTCTGTTTCCCACCCCCATGCACCCACACCCCCTAAGAAAGATAACGGGGGAAAGTCCATACAAGGAAGATCTGTCAGTACAACTATTCCCCTCGGTGCAGTGTGGTTATTCTATTTCCCACCCCCACGCACCCACACCCCCTAAGATAGATAATGGGGCAAGTCATGTTACGGACTCGCCTCCGCATGCGACACCGCGGTACGCCGTGTCCTCACATGCTACAACTCATTCCTGGCTCGACCTCGGCGGGATGGGGGAGGGGGGTCCCGAGCCTTCCCCAAGGCTCGTCCTTGCGCTAACACGACAGTGCGCTCATTTGATAGGCGTAGTGCGGTTATTCTGTTTCCCACACACACCCCCTAACACAGATAATGGGTCAAGTCCATACAAGGAAGATGTGTCAGTACAACTATTCCCCTGGGTGCAGTGCGGTTATTTTGTTTCCCACCCACACCCTCCTAAGATAGATAATGGGGGCAAGTCCATACAAGGAAGATGTGTCAGTACAACTATGCCCCTCGGTGTAGTGCGGTTATTCCGTTTCCCACCCGCACCCCCCTAAGATAGAT
The DNA here is from genome assembly GCA_904067115.1 of Aegilops sharonensis. Lineage (NCBI taxonomy): Eukaryota > Viridiplantae > Streptophyta > Magnoliopsida > Poales > Poaceae > Aegilops > Aegilops sharonensis. Next base: position 556,758,640 of record LR880970.1, read on the forward strand.
AATGGGGGCAAGTCCATACAAGGAAGATGTGTCAGTACAACTATGCCCCTCGGTGCAATGCAGTTATTCTATTTCCCACCCTCACCCCCCTAAGATAGATAATGGGGCAAGTCATGTTACGGACTCGCCTCCGCATGCGACGCCGCGGCACGCCGCATCGTCGCCTGCTACGGCTCGGTCCTGGCTCATCCTCGCCGGGATGGGGGAGGGGGGTCCCGACCCCCCCGGCTCGGCCTCGTGCTAACACGACAGTGCGCTCGTTTGACAGGCGCAGTGCGGTTATTCTGTTTCCCACCCCCACACACCCACACACCCCCTAAGATAGATAATGGGGGCAAGTCCATACCAGGAAGATGTGTCAGTACAACTATGCCCCTCGGTGTAGTGCGGTTATTCCGTTCACCACCAGCAACCCCCTAAGATAGATAGTGGGGGCAAGTCCATACAAGGAAGATGTGTCAGTACAACTATGCCCCTCGGTGTAGTGCGGTTATTCCGTTCACCACCAGCAACCCCCTAAGATAGATAGTGGGGGCAAGTCCATACAAGGAAGATGTGTCAGTACAACTATGCCCCTCGGTGTAGTGCGGTTATTCCGTTTCCCACCCGCACCCCCCTAAGATAGATAATGGGGGCAAGTCCATACAAGGAAGATGTGTCAGTACAACTATGCCCCTCGGTGCAATGCAGTTATTCTATTTCCCACCCTCACCCCCCTAAGATAGATAATGGGGCAAGTCATGTTACGGACTCGCCTCCGCATGCGACGCCGCGGCACGCCGCATCGTCGCCTGCTACGGCTCGGTCCTGGCTCATCCTCGCCGGGATGGGGGAGGGGGGTCCCGACCCCCCCGGCTCGGCCTCGTGCTAACACGACAGTGCGCTCGTTTGACAGGCGCAGTGCGGTTATTCTGTTTCCCACCCCCACACACCCACACACCCCCTAAGATAGATAATGGGGGCAAGTCCATACAAGGAAGATGTGTCAGTACAACTTTGCCCCTCGGTGCGGTCCTAGTTTTTATCCATATGTAGCAGCTAGAAAATTAGCAAGTACTACAACAGAAAAGTTAAAAAAATCATCATAACCGGCTTAGATTGCTCACTGGTAGACTAAAGAATGATAGTACAAGTACAATTGAACGGACAGTACATATTTATTAATATAAATAAGGAACAAAGAAGCATCAGTTTGCAAATCCATCAGAAGAAATGTTAGTCTAAACACAGAAGTTCTACTTTAAATGAACCATCGACAACTTAGTTTATAAGAAAGTACTATAATGCTAAAAAAACCAGAAAACCTTTGATAATAATCACAACAACAACAAAAAAAGAGTCAAAAACTCAATGACAAACGAACAGTTTGACAAAACTCACAAGAACTACAATGAAACTATAAGTCCAAATTACTGATGGAGTCAAGTACTAGATTCAAAACCAAAAACAAAAAATTGACCGCCCATAGAAAGACAGGCCCGAGCGCAGGTTGACACTTGAAGTCGAGCCCATGGGGATACCGTTGGGGAATCCCTAGTAAATCGCCCCAACGTAGGGCCTGCCGTCAAGGGTCCACAGGTCATGACAGAGAGCGAGCGTCGTGTATAAGCGCTCAGGTAAGTGTTCAGAGGAGTTTGACAGGTGGGATTTGGCAGCGCTTATAAACAGGTCGAGAGCCCCTTCGCCTAGCGAGGTGGGACTAAACCCAAACCACACGCGCACGCTGCACTACACAGCTGGGCGGACGACCTATTTGGGATGAACACAATGCCTCCAGCGGACAGCCCAATGCAACAGTACAATCCAAATACAAAATTCCTACCGATCACACACAAACCAAATTAAAAGGAACAAATGCATATAATTTAAAAATAACCCTCATAAAATATTCTTCTAAAAAAATAATGTACAAAAGTTCAAACACATGTTAGTTGTAGAAAAATTAGAAAGTTAAACAAAAAAACCGTTTTTTAGACATAACTATATAAAAGCATACTTCAACGTAGAAGATTGTAACAAAAATTTCACAAACAAAATTTTAAAAAGTTCAAGTACTAAAGTTCAGAAGGTTCAAGTAAAAATGTACCGTGCAGTAAGATTAAATTCTTTTTATTTAAAAAAATACTATAACTATCAATATTCAACTAAAAAATAATTTGGCTCTAAATTCCTGACAATAGTAAGAAAAATGCTATAAAGCAAACAAGTACGCTTGCCATTGACATCAAAAAATACTCCAGTACTACTATTAACAGCATGCAAGTTAAACAAACTCAACCCAAGGGGTCCAACATCCATCATCAGCGTGTATATGTTTTGTCTGCAAGATATGTACATAAGTTCAACTTTAAATTGTGCCAATTCAATAAAAATCATAAAAAAGTTCTGCTTTAGCCAAAATACGAAGCATTAGATAAAAAAATATACATCAATAACATACGGAAAAAAATATTCCAAACCATCTGGTAATAACATAGATTTCAACCATCTCATATACATTGTTTTAAAAAAATTACTGCGACATAGTCAAACGCACACAAATCTAACAACCAGCATCGTTTGCCACATCTAAACCAACAGCACATAAATTCTGAACGTCAGAGAATCATCTTCCCTGGAGAACATAACTGAGGGAGTCCTGGACTAGGGGGTGTCCGGACAGCCGGACTATCATCGTCAGCCGGACTCCAAGACTATGAAGATACAAGATTGAAGACTTCGTCCCGTGTCCGGATGGGACTTTCCTTGGCGTGGAAGGCAAGCTTGGCGATACGGATATGTAGATCTCCTACCATTGTAACCGACTCTGTGTAACCCTAGCCCTCTCCGGTGTCTATATAAACCGGAGGGTTTTAGTCCGTAGGACGAACAACCATTACAACAATCATACCATAGGCTAGCTTCTAGGGTTTAGCCTCCTTGATCTCGTGGTAGATCCACTCTTGTACTACCCATCATCAATATCAATCAAGCAGGAGCAGGGTTTTACCTCCATCGAGAGGGCCCGACCTGGGTAAAAACATCTTGTCCCTTGTCTCCTGTTACCATCCGCCTAGACGCACAGTTCGGGACCCCCTACCCGAGATCCGCCGGTTTTGACACTGACATTGTTGCTTTCATTGAGAGTTCCTCTATGTCGTCACCGATAGGCTTCTTCAATCAACAACGCCGTCCAGGGTGAGACTTTTCTCCCCGGACAGATCTTCGTATCCGGCGGCTTCGCACTACAGGCCAATTCACTTGGCCATCTGGAGCAGATCGAAAGCTATGCCCCTGGCCGTCAGGTCAGATTTGGAAGCTTAGACTTCACTGCGGATATCCGCGGAGACTTGATCTTCGACGGATCCAAGCCGCAGCCGAGCATGTCGCACTGCCATGATGGGTATGATCTAGCTCTGCCGCCGGACAGTACTTTGGAGGCCGCACACGAATCCGCACCGACACATAATTCGGAGCCGATAGCGCAGATCGAGGACGGGTGGCTGGACACCGCCTCGGGAGCTGCAACTTCCACGGCGATGGAGCCGAACACTGACCTTGTCCCTTATAAAGCTCGTGACTCCGAGGCGCCGGACTCCCTGTCGGACTCCGAACCTCCTGCGCCCCTGCCAATCGAATCTGATTGGGCGCCGATCATGGAGTTCACCGCTGCGGACATCTTTCAGCACTCACCCTTTGGCGACATCTTAAATTCGCTAAAGCATCTCTCGCTATCCGGAGAGCCCTGGCCGGACTATGGCCAGGATGGTTGGGATATGAACGACGAAGAAATTCAAAAGCCCACCCACCACCCACTTTGTAGCCACTGTCGACGATCTAACCGACATGCTAGACTACGACTCCGAAGACATCGACGGCATGGACGACGATGCCGGAGACGATCAAGAAACAGCGCCTACAGGGCACTGGAAGACCACCTCGTCATACGACATATACATGGTGGACACCCCAAAAGAGGGGGATGGCGAAGAAGCAGCGGAGGCAGATTCCTTAAAGAAACAGCCCAAGCGTCGGCGTCAGCGGCGCCGCTCTAAATCCCGCCACAGTAAGAATGGAGATTCCGGAACAGGAGATAATAACACCCCAGAAAGTGCCGAAGATAATCCCCTCCAGCAAGATTCAGCGCAGGAGGATGCAGAAGCAAGCCCTCACGAGAGAGCGGCAGACGAAGAGGTCGAGGATGATAATTACATACCTCCCTCCGGAGACGAGGCAAGCCTCAACGACGAGGAATTCATCGTGCCTGAGGATCCCGTCGAACAAGAGCGTTTCAAACGCAGGCTAATGGCCACAGCAAATAGCCTAAAGAAAAAGCAGCAGCAGCTTCAAGCTGATCAAGACCTGCTGGCCGACAGATGGACCGAGGTCCTCGCGGCCGAAGAGTATGAACTCGAACGCCCCTCCAAGAGCTACCCAAAACGCAAGTTGCTCCCCCGACTAGAGGAGGAAGCATACATACCTTCATCACCAGCGCACAACACGGCGGACCGACCACCCCGTGGTCGCGACAGAGAGGCATCCAGACCCTCCATCAAGACCGTACCCCGGCATCGCTCAAAAAATACAAAGCCACGGGGGAACGTGCCGGACTTGCGGGATATATTGGAGGACAAGGCAAGACAATCCAGATTTATCTATGGATCACGAGGGCGCCCCACGACCCACGACGAATACCGTCGCGCCGGATACAACAACTCCGGCCGGGCCGAACATAGTAGATAACGCTCTCTTGAGCTACGTCGTGATATTGCTCAATATAGAGGCGCCGCACACCCGCTATGCTTCACTGACGAAGTAATGGATCATCAAATCCCTGAAGGGTTTAAACCCGTAAACATTGAATCCTACGATGGCACAACAGACCCCGCGGTTTGGATCGAAGATTATCTCCTTCATGTCCATATGGCCCGCGGAGACTATCTCCACGCCATCAAATATCTCCCACTCAAGCTTAAAGGACCAGCTCGGCATTGGCTTAACAGCTTGCCCGCAGAGTCAATTGGGTGCTGGGAGGACCTGGAAGCCGCATTCCTCGACAACTTCCAGGGCACATATGTGCGACCACCAGACGCCGATGACCTAAGCCACATAATCCAGCAGCTAGACGAATCGGCCAGGCAATTCTGGACACGGTTCTTAACAAAGAAAAATCAAATCGTCGACTGTCCGGATGCAGAGGCCCTCGCAGCCTTCAAACATAACATCCGCGACGAGTGGCTAGCCCGGCACCTAGGACAGGAAAAGCCAAAATCCATGGCAGCCCTCACATCATTAATGACCCGCTTCAGTGCGGGAGAGGATAGCTGGCTAGCTCGCAGCAACAACCTCAGTAAAAGTGCTGGCAGTCCGGATACTAAGGACCACAATGGCAGGTCACGTCGAAGCAAAAATAAACGCCGCGTTAAAGGCGACGACAAGGAGGATACGGCAGTCAAAGCCGGATTCCGAGGCTCTAAACCCGGTCAGCGGAAGAAGCCATTCAAAAGAACCACCCCGGGTCCGTCCAATTTGGACCGAATACTCGACCACTCTTGCCAGATACAGGGCACCCCCGAAAAACCAGCTAACCACACCAACAGAGATTGTTGGGTATTCAAGCAGGCAGGAAAGTTAATTGCCGAAAACAATGACAAGGGGCTGCACAGCGATGATGAGGAAGAGACCCGGCCGCCGAACAGTAGAGGACAGAAGGGTTTCCCCCCACAAGTGCGGACGGTAAACATGATATACGCAACCCATATACCCAAGAGGGAGCGGAAGCGTGCACTACGGGACGTATATGCGATGGAGCCAGTCGCCCCAAAGTTCAATCCATGGTCCTCTTGCCCGATCACTTTTGATCGAAGAGACCATCCGACCAGTATCCGCCATGGCGGATTCGCCGCATTCGTTTTAGACCCAATCGTCGATCGATTTCACCTCACGAGAGTCCTGATGGACGACGGCAGTAGCCTGAACCTGCTTTATCAGGATACAGTGTGCAAGATGGGCATAGACCCCTCAAGGATTAAACCTACAAAGACGACCTTCAAAGACGTCATACCATGTGTTGAGGCCAATTGTACAGGCTCAGTCACACTGGAAGTGGTCTTCGGATCCTCGGATAATTTCCGAAGCGAGGAGTTAATCTTCGACATAGTCCCGTTCCGCAGCGGCTATCACGCTCTGCTCGGACGAACCGCGTTCGCAAAGTTCAACGCGGTGCCGCATTACGCATACCTCAAGCTCAAGATGCCAGGCCCTCGTGCAGTCATCACGGTCAACGGAAATACGGAACGCTCCCTCCGAACGGAGGAACATACAGCGGCTCTCGCGGCAGAAGTACAGAGCAGCCTTCTAAGGCAATTTTCGAGTCCGGCCGTTAAACGACCGGACACGACCAAACGCGCCCGGAGCAACATCAATCAAGACCACCTGGCACGTTCCGAGCACGCGTAGCAATACGGCCCCAACCCCAGCCCTCGCATGATTGTAAGGCCAGCTCTCCGCGTACATCATTACGCTCTGGAGATACCATGGGCATAGGGGGAGGGGCACGACCACAACAGACCCAGAGTGCGGCTCGACCACACCAGGGGCTCCCAAGTGTGTCGCTCTTTTTATTTTTATTTTCCTTCTTTTTATACACAGGGCTCCGTTCACCAGAGGCCCTGTCCGGCGGCGAACCCGCCGAACTCACGATGCAACAGCCAGGGAGGGAAAAAGGCTGCGACGAACACTCAGGTGGTCTCCATTACGAGCATTAAATTTGATTATATACACCAATCCGCAGCCCACCCCTAGAGGGGGACATGTTTAATTAGTCCAATCCCTTGGTAATCGCACTGTTTGTATCATTCCGCACTCATAGCAGAATCCCTTGAATAAATAATGCAGCACTTTTTGATTATAATTGCATTACTTTACATACATGTTCATTAATGACATATGGCACCTGTATATTTTGGTACGGCCGAATACACCAGGGGCTTATGTTCCCCGCATTATGGTGTGATAAGTCCGAACACTTTCACAAGTGCGGCACCCCGAACTTATAGCATTATATGAATCGGCTCCGAATCATGTCTTGGGTCAATAGTTGGGTTTGCCCGGCTCCCATGTTTTGGTACCTTACGTTCCGTTCTATCGGCTAAGGTAGCACTGGGAGAACCACTGCGATTGCGCCCTGGTTGAGCTAGGCGAGCACCTCAGTGGAGAAAGCTAAAACTGACTGGCATGATAAGGCGAGAGACTGGTCGCTGTTCAAGAGGTCTTTTCGAGTCCCTAAAGACTTATGCCGCTTCGAGCGAAGAACCGGATAATGTCCGGCCAAGGCGTGGATTGCGCCCCGAACTCGGTCTTCCGAATACTAGGGGCTTCACCGAAATTTAAAATTATAGAATTATATGGCTAAGTGAGAGTGTTCAAGCATTATAAGTCCGGTTGCCTTGTTCGTTGTGTTGAGCGCCTCCCTAGATGGACCCAAAAATGGGAACAAGAGTGCTCAAGTTTATCCCGAACACCCCAGCACTAGTGGCATGGGGGCTGAAGCCGACGACTTGCCATCTCTCAGATTTTATAAACGGCCGCACAGAAGGTAATATTTTAAATCAAACAAGCGTTGCTTAGTGCATATGAACAAAGTTTTCAGCGCACAGGATAACACATAGCGAGTTTACTCAATAATTACATCTCTAGGGCACTCATCCGCAATTTTGCGGGCACCCTTCAGGACAGTCTTATTGTACATCTCGGGCGTACGATACTCCTTGCCCGCTGGCGGCGCGTCAGTGATAAGCCTCTCCGCATCCAGCCTGCCCCAATGCACCTTTGCGCGGGCAAGGGCCCGACGAGCACCTTCAATACAGGCGGAGCGCTTGATGACCTCCACCCAGGGGCACGCATCCACCAACCGCCGCACGAGGCCGAAGTAGCTCCCAGACATAGCCTCTCCAGGCCACAGCCGGACTATGTGACCCTTCATGGCCTGCTCGGCTACCTTGTGGAGCTCGACCAGCTGCTTCAGCTGGTCGCTAGGGGGCACCGGATGGCCGGCCTCAGCGTACTGAGACCAGAAGACCTTCTCCGTTGAGCTCCCCTCCTTGGCTCGGTAGAATGCGGCGGCATCGGACACACTGCGAGGCAGATCAGGAAGTTTACATTAACATGCTTGCTTTGCATGAAAAATGCCTTACCCGCCGCTATTTTCTTCACATCCTCAACCTCCTGAAGGGCCTTATGGGCCTCGGCCTTGGCGGCTTTGGCACTTTCGAGAGCCGAGGCAAGCTCGGACTCTCGAGTCTTCGAGTCGCGCTCCAAACTCTCATGCTTCTCCACGAGAGCCTGGAGCTCTTGCCGCACCTCCGCCACCCGCGCCTCCTGCTTCTCTCGCTCTGCCCGTTCCGCGGCCGCATTGCGTTCGGCCGCTGACACAGCCTCCTTCAGGGTTGCCACCTCGTTCGTGGCCCCTGCAGTACCCACGTTATCCTTGTTATTTTTATTGCAACCTAAATCCTTTTCTGTAAGGTAACTATTCAAAGTGGTGTTACTCACCTTCTTTGTCCTCGAGCTGCTTCTTGGCACGGCCGAGCTCTTGCTCGGACCGCTCGAGGTCCTGCTTCAAAGCACCGACCTCCGCAGTCAGTGCGGCAGAGGTCAGCAGCGCAGCCTGCAAACCCGTATTGACATAATTTTTAGCAACCCTGCGTATATCTTTTTAGATCCTCAGTCCGGCTTTTCTTTCCGAACACCGAACCGAGCATCAGGGGCTACTGTCTATGCGGTATTACATTGCATATTTTTAACTTCTTACCTCAAAGCCTGTTAGAAGGCTATTGCAGGCTTCGGTCAGCCCGCTCTTGGCGAGCTGAACCTTCTGAATCACCGTACTCATAATAATGTGGTGTTCTTCCTCGATGGAAGCGCCTTTGAGCGCCTCCAGCAAGTTGTCCGGCGCCTCCGGTTGGACGGGGGCCGCCGGCGTCACGGTCTTGCCCTTTTTGCGAAGGGGCCGCCTGCCGGACTCCGGAACCACTGCGGGTTCCGGCGTGGAGTCCGGCGCAAAGTCCGAGAGGCTGCCTTGTGGCGCCTCCGGAGCCTCCTCCTGATGGGTCCCTTCCTGGGATCCCACCTCGGCGTCCTCAGCATCGCGGGGAGTGGAGGCAGTCGGGATGGAATCCACATCCGACGGAGCCAACGACCCGCTCGATGAAGTGGGGAGATCATCATCGGCCGGACTGCAGGCAGTGTGCGGCATTAGAAGGACACTATGTGACACAAAAGAGAAATTATAAATCATTCAGGAATCCAGATACTTACGATCTTGCCGGAGGCCTGGCCCTTGAGGGCCACTCTTCGTCGCCAACGTTGGTGTTGGCGGAGCTGTCCGGGGGAACAATGTCAGGACCCCGACTCAATGCCACATAGATCTAGCATGTAACACCTCATATCACTTTGCGGCCTCACGCACGGTATCCCCACGGGTGTCGCTTTACCTTTGCCCAGGACCGTTTGCGCCTTTTGGCACACGTATATGACAGTGTCGCTAGCATCCATATGATAAGGAGCCCGGGCTGACACGGCTAGTCGTAAACCCAGAGTGGCACAAACTTACAGGGACAGGCATCCGTGACCCAGCATCGAACGTGTCGGTCATCAGCGAGTGAATCCAGGCTGAAGCACTGGGCTCACAGGACTCCGGTGAACCGGGCTGTAGCGGGCTAACAGGACTCCAGTGTTCATCGCGTGACTTTTCCCCGAAGGGACAGACACAGGAACGAAGAAGGACACATGCCGGCCAGCCTAAGTGTTCCGGAGCAGTAGCAAGCTACCAGGGCTCAGTGGAATCACTAGGAGACATTTCCCGGTAAGAGAGACTACTAAGGATGAACAACTAGATAGTCAGATCCCACACATAGCAATACACATTACACGTACGCATAACATGCAAGTATGTGCTGTACAACATGGCATCACAGCATAACTCAACAACTCATATAGATAAAGGCCCGGAAGAGCCATCATAGCATTTATTACAGACAGGGATCACATGACCCAACATTCAGAGCAATCAAGCAACAAGCGGAAACATTACATGTCTGAGTACAGACATCTACAAATGAAAAAGGCTGAAGAGCCTGACTATCTACAACGTCCGATCAAGATCGTAGCTGAGGTACAAGCTACTTGTCGAAGTCCATGAGAACACTAGCAAGACCGAAGTCTTCGCTGCAAAAACATAAATAAAGCAACATGAGTACAAAGGTACTCAGCAAGACTTACATCAGATCCTATCATACGTGCATTTGTATCAAGAGGGTAATGTGGGGTTTAGTTGCAGCAAGCCAGCTTTGACTCTATGGCTAACCTGTTCTACGACTACCAGAACTTCTTTGAGGTGATATGGCGCACACGAGTCCACTAATCACCACACAATACACCACTATGGATTCATCCCCGTCTCCCTACGAGAAGGCCATCCATAGCACTCACACTTGTCTTGAGCATTTTAGAGTATCCACTTCAAGTTGTCTATGTACCATGTAAGCATCCAAGAAGTCCATAACCGCGGACCCGGCTATTCGAATAGATCATGTTAACCCTGCAGGGGTGTACTTCTTCACACATGCTCTCGCCACTTACCGCCGGGGTGTCGCTCACGGCCCCAAACGATGTGAACAGGGTTCCCAAGCCCACCTCGCCGGATGGATCTATGCTTGGTACACCGTGCCACTTGTGCCTAGTCTGTCCCAAGCCCACCTGGCCGGTGCCACTTGGTAGACTACTAACACTACCTACAAACACCAGAAACTAGTTGCGACTCCTGGACAGAGGTCAAGTTGGTTAATAAGCCGAGAGGGCTTGGAGCGCCCGGAGCCCAAAGTGTGGTAGTATCGAGTCATTGGACGAAATACACAGAACTCAGTGCTTAAGGACGGTTCCAGTGAGACAACCCACCATGTACTCCTACATGGCCTCTCACCGCTACCTTTACCAGATCGTGTTCACACACTTAACTCTCAACACCGGAACATATCGTAACACTCCAATTCATTCCCAATGAATCAGACCTGACACAACTCTAAGCAATAGCAGGCATAGCATGGTAGGAACACAACATGGCTCAATCAACTCCTACACATGCTAGTGGGTTTCAACTATTTACTGTGGCAATGACAGGTCATGCAGAGGAATGGGTTCAACTACCGCAGCACAAGGTGGCAGATGAATCGTTGTTGTTCTAATGCAATAACTGAGAGCAGGAGCGAGAGAGTAGGATTTTATCGGAATGAACAAGGGGGTTTGCTTGCCTGGTAGATCAACAGGGGGGGCACTGCTTCATAGACAGGTACTCTGGAAGGGTCTCCGGAGCAGGACCTATCGAGAAGGAACGGTGCCAACAATCAATACACAAGCATATGCAACAATATGATGCATGAACATAGCATGAAGATGTGATGCTGTTTGAGCCAATGCAACTAGTATTCATTTGGTTTGAAGTCCATTTGAACCAAAGGTTCAAATGCATCTCCAAATAAGCTCTTTATATAAGCCATTTTAGTGTTTCACCTATACAGCAGGTATAACTTGGTTTTTCATAAATGAAACTGGTGCAGATGGATAGGTTGCATTTTTCAGATAATTTTTCATATATAAATTATTTCAATCTGAGCTATGGTTGAATTTCTATGATTTTTTGAAGTTTTAATCATTTTCTGGAATTTCCTGATTAATTTTAAAACCAGAAAATAAATAATTGCGTCAGCACTGCGTCATGCTTGCGTCAGCAAGTCAACAGCGCTGACTGGTCAAACCTGACGTGTGGGGTCCACACGTCAGTGACAGGGGGTTAAACAAGGGTTAGTTTAATCCTAATTAAAAGTTTAGTGGCGCTGGGGCCCACTGGTCAGTGTCAGGTGGGGGGGTTAGTTAACGGTGATTAGCCTTAAGCTAATCACCTGACCCATGGGGCCCACCTCACGGCCCGGCGAGGTCAAACGGTCAACCCCACCGGCGTTAGGCCGCCGGCGAGGCCGAACGCGGCGGAGGGGCTCGGAACCGCGTCTCCGGCGACCAAAAGGGCCGCGGAGACCATCTCCGAGGAGCTGGTGCTCGCGCGCATCCAGTGGGACACGCGGGAGACCGTGGGGGTGCCGGAGCTCACCGGAGCGGAGCTCGGGGCGGCGGCCGGAGCATGGGCTGAGGCGCGAGCGGCGCTGTGGTGCGCGTGCGGGGGAGTTAAAGTGCTGGTGTGTGCTTGCGTGATGCGGCGAGGGCGATGGACACGCCCGGTGGACCAAATGGTCACCGGAGGCGCGTCGGCGGCGAGCACAGGCGGCGGCGGGTGCGGTCGAGCTAGGTGCAGTCGCTACGGCGTGCGAGGAGGAGAACGGAGAGGGGGAGAACGGACAATAGCTCACAGCGGTCACGACGAACGGGTCGGCGAGGTCGGGGAGGAACCGGAGCGGTCGTAGCGGCGAAGGGGATCTCCGGCGGCCCGAGGAGGAAGAAGGGGTCGGGGACGATGCTGCAGGGCGGTTCCGCTCGCGTGGCTTGACGGGGAGGACGATGACGACGCGGCGGTGCTTCTGGGCGCAGCGGGAGGGCAAGGGGTGGCCGGTGGCCACGGCGGCGAGCAGCAGCGCTCTCCGGTGCGCTCGGTGAAGAGAGGGAGAGGAAGCCAGAGGAGGGGAGAGGCACGGAAGAGAGGGGGGTGAGGCCAGGGGGATCGTGGCGGCACCGAGAAGAGGCCTCACGGTGTCGCGCTGGCAGGGGAGGCAGGCAGGCGAGCTGGTGGCGTGGCGCTCTGCCCGTGCGCGCGCGTCGGCCACACGCCTGGCTGACTGGCGCCAGGAGGAGGACGGCGGTGGTGGGCTGGGCCGGCCTGCTGGGCCAGGCCAGGCCGCACAGTGAGGTAAGCACCAGGTAGGTTTTCCATTCTTTTTCTTTTCTATTTTTCTTACATTTGTTTTTGAATTAAATAAATACTAGCATAGTTATAAAAATGTTGAGATTCCTTGTGACCACTGGATATAATATATCAGAGGTCCTCACCAATTTCCAACATTTTTGGAGCCTTCAAAATATTTATATTATTTTAAACAACTCAAATTCAAATACATATGGGTTCATTCAGAAATCCAAAATGTGCATCACCTCTGGTTGTTGTTTGCAACATTTCCCAAAGACCATGGACATTTTTGAAAAGCATTTTGGGTTAATTGAAATTCCATTTTTTAATTTTGCATCTATTTGAATTTGCTTTGGTGCTAGGGTTTGAAACAGTCCCCATTTCCAATTCATTTGGAACTTAAACATGATGCACAAAGCAAGCCTAGATCATACCAGAACTAGGGACGTGACAACTCGCCCCCACTTGAAAGAATCTCGTCCCGAGATTCTAGGGTCAACGGAAAGAAGGTGGGGTACTCCAGTCGAAGACGATCTTCTCGCTCCCAAGTAGCTTCTCTCTCGGAATGGTGAGACCACTGAACCTTGAGAAACTTGATGTTATGACGTCGAGTAACACGTTCTGCTTGGTCAAGAATGCGAACCGGGTACTCTCGGTATGTGAGGTTATCTTGGAGATCAAGCGTTTCGTGGTCCACTCCGCGGATAGGATCCGAGAAGCAACGCCTGAGTTGAGAGATGTGGAAGACATCATGGACTCGAGAAAGATGTGGGGGTAGTTCCAACTGGTAGGCAACCTCTCCTCGTTTAGCGAGAATGCGAAAGGGACCAATGTAACGAGGAGCCAACTTGCCTTTGATACCGAAACGATGGGTACCCTTCAAAGGAGTAACCCGAAGGTACGCTTTGTCGCCAACTTCATAAGTCATATCCTTATGATGACGATCATACTGGCTCTTTTGACGAGACTGGGCTGTTTTCAAATTCTCACGAATGATGCGAACTTGCTCTTCTGCCTCCTGGATCATGTCCGGTCCAAAGAATTGTCTTTCACCGGTTTCTGACCAGTTCAAAGGTGTTCGACATCTTCGTCTATAGAGAACCTCAAAAGGAGCTTTCTTGAGACTGGATTGATAGCTATTGTTATAAGCAAACTCAGCAAAAGGAAGACATTTCTCCCAATCTATACCGAATGAGATAACGCAAGCTCTAAGCATGTCTTCGAGAATTTGATTGACCCTTTCCACCTGACCACTCGACTGAGGGTGGAAAGTGGTACTGAAGGAAAGATGGGTTCCCATGGCAGTTTGGAAACTCTCCCAGAAATGAGAAGTGAAAAGACTACCACGGTCTGAATTGATCTCTAGTGGAACACCATGAAGTGATATTGTCACATCCCAGTTAGACCATGCATTAGGGTGTGCATCATGTTTAAATTTCATTTGAATTTGAAATGGGGAAGGCAGGAAACCCCAGAACACCCCCCCCCCCCTTAAAACAACTAGGGTTTACTAAAAATTATTTCAATGAATCCGAAATGCCCTTCAAATGCTCATCTTCTTTATTTTGGTTCAGAACCCATGTCAAAGGAGGTGGATCATTTTCTAGGTCACCCAAAGGTCCTAGGATTAATCCACAAGTTTTGAACTTGAGCATTTTAAATTATATAAAATAATTTAAATGTTCAAAAATTGCCAAACCAAAATGTTTCATGTTGGGAATATTCCAACAAGGGACCAGGAGCATTTTGGTGATTTTTAAAACAGTTTTGGTAT
>LR880970.1:556823178-556833620 GCA_904067115.1 Aegilops sharonensis
TCGGGGGATCCCGGATCCTTCGGGATCCGGTCGATCTCCGGCGAGGTCAAGGCGTGGGCGAGGGGGAAAGGAGATGGGGCGGGGCCCACGGGTCAGCGGGAGAGAGAGAGGGGCGAGGCGAGCGGTCGGCCGAGGCCTAGGGGGTTCGGGTGCGGGCGAGGGGTGAGTGGAGTTGGGCTGGCTCGGTCGGCTGGCCTAGTGGGCCGGCTGGCTTGGGCCAGGCGCGGGGTGCGGAGGGGTGCGGCGCTGGCTGGGCCTGGGGTGGCCTGGCTGGCGCCCGAGGGGGGTTTTACTTTATTTTTTTAAATAAAACAAAAACAAAAATAAAACCATATCTATAAATATTTTATATAGGGTATATATATACCAAAATGATCAGGGGAATATTCCCTTTCATTTGAACATTTTTCCAAAGGCAAAATCCAAACTTCATAAAAATCTATTTTTTTCAAATTCAAATAAATTTCAGATTTGAATCCAAATCTTTTGGCATTGTTTCCTCTGATATTTTTGGAGTGTCATGTTTGCTCCTCTCATACTTTTGATCAAGTATTTATCAGGCTTAGTTTTTGAAATGTTTCCCACATGCCAAAGTTTGGAATTCAAATTCAAAACTCAAAATTCTCTGAAACTTCAAATGGCATTCAAATTCAAACAGGATGCATAGGATGCTTAGCCATAATTGTAAAACATTCCAAATAGGAAATTTGGGATGTTACATCGTAGCGGCGAAGGGGATCTCCGGCGGCCCGAGGAGGAAGAAGGGGTCGGGGACGATGCTGCAGGGCGGTTCCGCTCGCGTGGCTTGACGGGGAGGACGATGACGACGTGGCGGTGCTTCTGGGCGCAGTGGGAGGGCAAGGGGTGGCCGGTGGCCACGGCGGCGAGCAGCGGCGCTCTCCGGTGCGCTCGGTGAAGAGAGGGAGAGGAAGCCAGAGGAGGGGAGAGGCACGGAAGAGAGGGGGGTGAGGCCAGGGGGGTCGGGGCGGCACCGAGAAGAGGCCTCGCGGCGTCGCGCTGGCAGGGGAGGCAGGCAGGCGAGCTGGTGGCGTGGCGCTCTACCCGTGCGCGCGCGTCGGCCACACGCCTGGCCGACTGGCGCCAGGAGGACGACGGCGGTGGTGGGCTGGGCCGGCCTGCTGGGCCAGGCCAGGCCGCACAGTGAGGTAAGCTCCAGGTAGGTTTTCCATTCTTTTTCTTTTCTATTTTTCTGACATTTGTTTTTGAATTAAATAAATACTAGCATAGTTATAAAAATGTTGAGATTCCTTGTGACCACTGGATATAATATATCAGAGGTCCTCACCAATTTCCAACATTTTTGGAGCCTTCAAAATATTTATATTATTTTAAACAACTCCAATTCAAATACATATGGGTTTATTCAGAAATCCAAAATGTTTAGCAAAAATGTGCATCACCTCTGGTTGTTGTTTGCAACATTTCCCAGAGACCATGGACATTTTTTAAAAGCATTTTGGGTTAATTGAAATTCCATTTTTTAATTTTGCATCTATTTGAATTTGCTTTGGTGCTAGGGTTTGAAACAGTCCCCATTTCAAATTCATGTGGAACTTAAACATGATGCACAAAGCAAGCCTAGATCATACCAGAACTAGGGACGTGACAAACAGTCCTTCCCCTCTTGGACCCTTCGGCCTCCCCTGTCGGGGAAGCCTTCCTCTTCCTCTCTCCTTCCTTTGGGAGAGGGTCTTCTTCCTCCTCCTCGCCTTCGGGGGAGGAGTCCGCCCCGGAATCGTCGGACACCTGAAAACGGGAACTCTTTCGAGTACCCGTGGCCTCCTTCTTGGCCTTCTTCTCCGGCACCACATGCGGTGCCGGAATCAGCAGCCCCGCTAGACGGGTGTCTACTGGGTTTTCTGGCGTGGGATATGGGCAGATGATCTGCTCGGCCTTCCTCATCCAATCCTATCAAAGGAAAAGGGCGATTGAAACCCGCGTAGGGTCAAACTATTAAAAACAAGTGTCCCGTAAAGGGGTAGAATCACTTACCTCGTCAGCTGGACGCTGCTAGCGAAATCCGCGATCTTCGGCGGCGGATGCGGGGGCTTCGGCGCCCTTGAACAGCACCCTCCAGGCGCCTTCGTACGTCGTTTCGAAGAGCCCGCTCAATGCCTGGTGCTGTGCCGGATTGAACTCCCACAATTTAAATGCCCGTTGTTGGCAGGGGAGAATCCGGCGGATGAGCATGACTTGGACCACATTGATAAGCCTGAGCTTCTTGTTCACTAGCTTCTGGATACAGGCTTGGAGTCCTGTCAGCTCCTCCGAACTACCCCATAGCAAGCCCTTCTCTTTCGAGGAGGTGAGCTGCATAGGGATACCAGATCTGAACTCGGGGGCCACCGCCCACTTAGGGTCGCGCGGCTCGGTGATGTAGAACCACCCCGATTGCCACCCCTTGACGGACTCCACGAAGGCCCCTTCGAGCCAGATGACGTTGGGCATCTTGCCCAACATGGCACCTCCGCACTCCGCTTGAGTGCCCTTCACCACCTTCGGCTTGACGTTGAAGGTCTTGAGCCACAGGCTGAAGTGGGGCTAGATGCGGAGGAAGGCCTCGCACACGACGATAAACGCCGAGATGTTAAGGATGAAGTTTGGCGCCAAATCGTGGAAATCCAGGCCGTAATAGTACATGAGCCCCCGGACAAAGGGATGCAATGGGAAGCCCAGTCCGCGGAGGAAGTGGGGAAGGAATACGACCCTCTCATGAGGCCTGGGGGTGGGGATGAGCTGCCCCTTGTCGGGCAGCCGGTGCACGATGTCGCCGGAAAGGTATCGGCGCTGTGCAGTTTTGCGATGTGCTCCTCCGTCACGGAGGAGGCCAGCCATTCGCCTCCCGCTCCGGACATGGTCGGAGAAGGTTGAGACGAGATGCGCGGGCTTGGGCGCTGGAGCTCGAGTGCGCAGAGATGGATAAGCAAAGGAGGAAGAAGGCGTAGGTAAAACGGGGGGATCCTTATCCCCTTATATATGGGCGGACGAAGACTATACGTCCCCACCGGCCTAGTAAAACTCGCTTATCTCCCAAGCCCCACCATCAATGGCGCGGTTGGGTTACCCACGTCCGTATTGATGAGAATCCTGGAATAAGGGGAACACGATCTCCGCTTCGACAAGACGTGCCAAGGAAACCGCTTTGCTAAACGCGCTGAGGTGGTATAATAAAAAATGATTCAAGTAAAGGCTTGGTAGTGGCGTGACGTCATGCCACAAAATACGTCAGCGGATTGAACTTGTGTACATATTATTCTCTCTACGGTGGAATGTGGAAATTATTTTGTAGAGCCGGACACTATCCTGGTGTTCACAATCTTCTATGAATTATTCGGAGGAGGAACCCGCCTTGCAATGCCGAACAATATGTGCACCGGACTCATCGGCATTGAAGCCTGGTTCAGGGGCTACTGAGGGAGTCCTAGACTAGGGGGTGTCCGGACAGCCGGACTATCATCGTCAGCCGGACTCCAAAACTATGAAGATACAAGATTGAAGACTTCGTCCCGTGTCCGGATGGGACTTTCCTTGGCGTGGAAGGCAAGCTTGGCGATACGGATATGTAGATCTCCTACCATTGTAACCGACTCTGTGTAACCCTAGCCNAGGTTGAGACGAGATGCGCGGGCTTGGGCGCTGGAGCTCGAGTGCGCAGAGATGGATAAGCAAAGGAGGAAGAAGGCGTAGGTAAAACGGGGGGATCCTTATCCCCTTATATATGGGCGGACGAAGACTATACGTCCCCACCGGCCTAGTAAAACTCGCTTATCTCCCAAGCCCCACCATCAATGGCGCGGTTGGGTTACCCACGTCCGTATTGATGAGAATCCTGGAATAAGGGGAACACGATCTCCGCTTCGACAAGACGTGCCAAGGAAACCGCTTTGCTAAACGCGCTGAGGTGGTATAATAAAAAATGATTCAAGTAAAGGCTTGGTAGTGGCGTGACGTCATGCCACAAAATACGTCAGCGGATTGAACTTGTGTACATATTATTCTCTCTACGGTGGAATGTGGAAATTATTTTGTAGAGCCGGACACTATCCTGGTGTTCACAATCTTCTATGAATTATTCGGAGGAGGAACCCGCCTTGCAATGCCGAACAATATGTGCACCGGACTCATCGGCATTGAAGCCTGGTTCAGGGGCTACTGAGGGAGTCCTAGACTAGGGGGTGTCCGGACAGCCGGACTATCATCGTCAGCCGGACTCCAAAACTATGAAGATACAAGATTGAAGACTTCGTCCCGTGTCCGGATGGGACTTTCCTTGGCGTGGAAGGCAAGCTTGGCGATACGGATATGTAGATCTCCTACCATTGTAACCGACTCTGTGTAACCCTAGCCCTCTCCGGTGTCTATATAAACCGGAGGGTTTTAGTCTGTAGGACGAACAACCATTACAACAATCATACCATAGGCTAGCTTCTAGGGTTTATCCTCCTTGATCTCGTGGTAGATCCACTCTTGTACTACCCATATCATCAATATCAATCAAGCAGGGGTAGGGTTTTACCTCCATCGAGAGGGCCCGAACCTGGGTAAAAACATCGTGTCCCTTGTCTCCTGTTACCATCCGCCTAGACGCACAGTTGGGGACCCCCTACCCGAGATCCGCCGGTTTTAACACCGACAATAACCATAACCACATCACCATCCTCAAATCCAGACTCTGCCACAAACTCCTTCCCCCCAGTAGTTAGGTTGATGCAACCATCAAAGTCGATGTGGTAGGCAACTTCCATCAACTGATACCCGTTTTTGTCCGAAGTCTCCATCTTCAATATCCCGGGACTAGGAGCAACAATCCTGATTCTGGGTGACATTTTCTGCAAATAGACATGGGAGTAGAAAACAAAGTGAACTCCTGACATAACTGAATTTTTACACAGATATAGGAACGGTTTGCATAACAAAGTTAAAAGAAAATATCCGAACCAAAACAAAAACACCAAACTAACTAGTCATATGACATGACTAAACTGAACAGATCAATACACCTACAGTAAAAACATCTGACAAAAACAGAACAAGGATTATACAAAAATGGATAAAATACTGTTAAGTAATGAACAAATACACAAACAAATCCCTACTCTTAAATTCTAACTAAACCAAACAAAAATTATAGACAAACTATTGATAAAACTAAACTACAGATTCAATCCATGCGATTCAAAATGACACCAACAAAAGGAAGAAAACAAAATGAAAAGAAACACATACCCATGATTCCTTCAAGTCTCCAACCGCCAGCCGACAAACATAGGGTGCACGAAACCCATGATTGTTGTACAGTAGACACGAAAGTTGCCCACGCCGCTGAGTCTCGACGAGCTCCAAACCAGATTCGTACACACAGCCGTCAGCTATGCGCGCCATCTTTGCCAAACATCCGCATGAACAATCCTCCATGGAAAACACAGGAATATGGAAGAAAACAAACAGAGAGAAGAGGGGGGAACTTAGATCTGATTCTGGAAGAAAGAAGAAAAAGGAGGGGGAGACTAAGCCACACACCACACATAGATGGATTGAATTTATAGCTAGGGAGACTCACAGGTTATAAAAATAATAAATAGGCAGGTGGACAGACAGCTGGTAGGAAATAGTTATTATACAAGCCATGTAACATCTGACCGCAAATCAGTTCAACTTCAGATAAAACAACAGTTCAACTTCAGATAAAGACATCTGATCCCTCACAACACAATCTTAAAAACATAAAAATTCAGTACTTCAGTCATAACGATCAAAGAAACGACGCCATTTGGCCCTGGTGGATGGATGTGGAGCCGTGGTTGCTCTGGCCCTAGCCCAACTGATGATCTGAATATGGTTCCTTCCCCCGCACTCTGGGAAAAGAAGCTCCAGTTAATTGGAGTTGCAAGTATCCATCACCTCGCACGCAAGGCGTTTGTTGAACTCTGCTTCCACTTCCTCCTAGGCAGCACATCGTGCCCTCTGCTTGCGCCTCCTCCTCCTCCTCCTCCTCTGCTCCACTAATGCAACCCTCACATCGACGGCATCGCCCTCGTCCTCTGTGACCTCTCCCAGCTCAGGATCCATCTGGATTTTCTTTTGTGGCAGCTGCTGAAATGAAAGTGACAAACGGCTTGGGATTTATACTCAAAGTGCAGAGGTATGCCGTCGATGTCAACACACAGTAAATACAACTTTCACATGGAGCAGTCCAACAACACAAACGACATCAATTCAAAGCAACACTGAAAAACTTGCAACTTAATTACACAGTTTGACCAGATTACAAGAAATCACAGGCTACACTCAGCCACCATACACCACCTCCGTCAACCACCTCCACCAACCACCAAATCACATGGGAATCCGATGTAGAAACAACTCTAGAAACAAAATTGACAACACAACACGGTTAAAAAAAACTAAATCACGGTCAAAAAAATTGACAACACAAATCTATTCATACATTCCACATCTCCCTCCCGGCAACGCCAATTCGAAAATAAAACATCAGAAAAACAAGAACGCATTTGCATGGCGGACATGGAAAACGACCAAGAAAAGAGAAACTTCTGATCAAAAATTAAAGTGAAAGAATCTGCAAAAAACTCTAACACACCGATAATTCTCACATCCAAATAACACAAAAAACAACAAAACGGACGTAAATTTGACCGCTATGAACACCACAGTAAACACCAATGCCTGCACCACATCCACCGCCAAATGCCCAAGCTGTCAACTCTGGTGACTTGAGATCGCGAAACATGAGCAGGTGAGCGTGCGCACGTGAGGAACCCCGCACATGTCTCCTCTGGCAACAAATGGCCAGCAGCACCGCGTCGGAGAACCCACAGAAGCTCCCCGTTGAGTCACCCGTTTCCGCCCGTCGAACAAGCAGGAAGATCAGTTCATGTTGAAAACCTATGTCAGTCCAACCTGTCAAGTTCGTCAGTTCAACAATAGTAACAGAATAATATTCTGTTTTGCGAAACAGAATAGCCCAGATGTGTGTGTGTATGTGTGTGTCTCCGTCCCGCAACGCCGACCTGGCGATAGCCCCGACCCCACTCCACTCCAGCCACGTCAGTTTTTTCTACTACTGTGAGTGTGTGTGAAGTCCACCGGCCCCCTCCTCTGCTTCAGATCTCGTGCAACCTTCCGATGCAGTTCGTCACACCAACCCCCTGCAGCTCTCTCCTCCCCAATCCATGGATCCCGCGCCGGATCCGGGTTCTTCCCTCGTGCATCGTACTCTTCTCGCATGGTTCTAGAGAGTTTGAGGTGTGCCACCCCCGCCGTGGTCCTGCCTACTTCTCCTCCTTCCCTGCTACACTAGCAGGGCGTCGGTCACAGGATCTGCCTCCCCCTATTTGCAGCTCCTTTGTTTCTTTTTTGCAGCTCGCTGAGTATTATTTTGAAGTTCAGTGAGATCCATGTGCGCCGGATCATGCATTGCCGACCCCCCTGGATGCCTCCTCGCACGCGAGGTGTTGCGCTGTGTAGGGAGGCGTCTACACCAGCGTCGGGGCCCGTTCCACCACGATGAGTTGCTACCACACGCGGCTCCACGCTGCCCTCCCTCCACTCCTCTCCACGGCAGCAAGCAGTCCCCCTGAACGATGCGTGCAGCTTAGGATGCTCTAGCTATGCACTTGTTTGCTTGTGTTTTCGATAGATGCATGTGAAATTCGTGGAGAAAAGCCTAGTAGTTTTTGATGGATCATAGCTGATTGATTTCTTTTAAGGCAATAATAGTAGTAATGGATGCCTATGCTCAACCTCGACAATATATCAAGGTCCCAGCGATCCCAGTAGCATGCGTTGATGTTCAGAAAGCGATAACTTGTGTTTTTCTGTTGGATTTTGGTTGTGCATCTGATGCCTCGTGCAGTCCAGCAATGCAGTTTGCAGTTTGATGCCTTTGTGCGGTCCCCTCGAGCCTCTTTATTTTCTACCCACTGATGAACATGGAAACATGGGTGAGGTGAAGTTTTCCCTTTCCAGTTTGCTCATCTGATTTTGGGCATTTGCTCTCTTTTTACAAGAGAGGAAAAGTGCGTCGAAAAAGAGCAAGAAAAGTGTTGTTGTCCATCGTCAATGAGAGCCCAACGGCCACTGTTATGCAGTTCTGTCCACCTGCGCGTGCAGCCCAGAAATAATCTATGGCCTAATTGTGTTTTTCTTTTAAGAAAAGAGTCAAGTGGACTGCGGTTGGCTGTTCTGAAGTGTCCTACAGTAGAAGGAGAACCAACCCTTCTACTCTACTTGTGAACAGAAGTTCAGTCCGACACATACGTGCATGCACTCAGGCAGGAACGCGGGCGGCGGTTATGATCAGAAGGAGTACACTTCTAATATGTTTGGGTGTTCTCTTTGAACTCTCTTGAAGCTCATTCGGGCTCAAGACAACAAACATATCACTTCGAGGAGTACTGCGGTCCACTTCAGTCAAATGTATTTATTTTTTGTAAAAAATAGATGCAGTCTGTTTGGACACTGCTTGCAGTTTGCAGGGCTCGTGTTTGAAGTGCACGATGTGCTTGTGTGTTTCAAAACCTAGTCAATTATGTGAAGTGCACAATGTGCTTTGTGTGTTTCAAAACTCAGTTGATTCCGTCAAAACACATGCAGTGTGCTTGGTCCTCGTCAAAACACATGCAATGCACTTGGTCCTCGGACGTGGTTCATTTTTGAGAGTGATGATGTTCACTTGCGCACTTCATGGAAGTGTGAAAAAATATAGCGAAACAAAAGAAAGTAATGCGGTTCACTTCGATATATGTGGCGGTTCACTTGCCCTTGTCTCTGCCGTCCACTCTTGTTCATAAAAAATGTTGGAAAAAAAACAAAGAAAAACTCCTATGAGAAAAACTACATCTGACAAAAGAAATCATGCAGCTCACTTGCCCGTCCGATGCGGTGCAGTTTTCATTCTGAAGCAGTGCGGTCGGCCGTATGTTGTTGTTCATCCCGTAAGTGCAAAAAAATTGTTACGGAAGCGAAAAAAAGTAGCGCGGTTCACTTCTTGATAGTGTTGTGGTTCATTTACACCGTATGTGAAGTGCACTCTATTTTCTCGTCCTTCAAAAAAATACGTTTGAATAAAACAACCATGCAGTTCTCTTACCCGTCCGATGCAGTGCGGTTTTTCGTCCTATGCAGTGCGGTTTTCAGTCGGATGAAGTACCCACGTCGATTTGGATGTCGCGAAAAATAGAGTGTCCGCATTTCGGTAAATTTGAAATTCCTCTTAAACCGTAAAGAATTAGGGAGAGTGTTCTACATGAAAAGGTTGCGCCTCGTCGATATCTTTCCAATGGCGTATTGTTTGGATCGTTCCGACCAGTGGTTTGTAAAAATTTCGTGAAAAACAGCCGCTGCCACTCGTCGTTCGTGGCACGATTTTCAAAATTAACTTGAAACCATAAGGAATCTCAAAAACATTTCAACATATGAAAGTTGCGTCTCGTTCATAGCTTTTCAATGGCGTATTACACGCCTCGTTTTGACAAACGGTTAAAAAACTGGAGCGAAAACAATACCGAAAATTTGAATTTTTTTGAAAAATAGAATTCTGCGATTTAGTAAATTTAAAACTGCTCTTCAACCGTAATGAATTAGAGAAAACAATAGATATGTAAAAGATGCGTCTCGATGATATATTTCGACAGGTGTATCATTTGCTTCATTCCGACGAGCGGTTTAGAAAAAAACGCGAAAAACGCCCGCTGCCACTATTCGTGGGTCGCATCGTTTTCGAAACTGCTCTAAAACCGTGAGGAATCTCAAAAAGTGTTTAACATGGCAAAGTAGCGCCTAATCCATAGCTTTTCAATGGTATATTACACGCCTCGTTTCGACATATGGTTTAAAAACTAGAGCAAAAATAGTACCAAAAAAACACCGCGTGCAGTTTTTTTGCGATGGGAACTTCACTCGCCTGAGTACCGCAGCGCACTTAGTTCAAACAATGACGTGCGCTTGCATTGAGCGTGCAGTTCGGAAGTGTTATCAGAATAGTTATTCTGCTAATATTAGCAGAATAGACCGTCTGTATATATATGACAAATGTTTCCTACAAGCAGTGGTAGTTACCACCACTTGCGTTTTGTATGTTGTATGTAGTATCTGTCGAAACCGAGAGGATGTACGTGTAGTATGTAGTATATAACAATGATTAGGTAGTATATATACAAATTTTTAGGTAGTATGTACTATTTTTTGAGTCTGCTCTTTTTTACGTACAAATATGTACGTATTTCACAAATATAATAAAAACTATGTGCTCATATGCAATTTTTTCATGTAACTTGTTTTGAAATATCTTAGATATAATATATGAACATATTCAAAATAATAAAATAGTATATATAGTATCATATGCTACTATATGAGACATGTGGGGTAACTACCACCGGGCGGTAGGATGGATTTTC
>LR880970.1:556849722-556870789 GCA_904067115.1 Aegilops sharonensis
GCACTGATGAAAATGGTATTGACTTCGATCACAAGGTATACCGCTCCATGATTGGTTCTTTATTGTACTTATGTGCATCTAGGCCAGATATAATGCTTAGTGTTTGCATGTGTGCCCGATTTCAAGCTGCACCGAAGGAATCACACCATAAGGTTGTGAAGCATATTCTTCGATATCTAGCTCACACACCAACACTAGGATTATGGTACCCCAAGGGCTCTGCTTTTGATCTCATTGGATATTCTGACTCTGACTATGCTGGTGATTGTGTGGACCGCAAGTCAACATCTGGCACTTCTCATTTCCTCGGACGATCTTTGGTGTGTTGGTTCTCGAAGAAACAGAACCGCGTATCACTGTCTACTGCAGAAGTTGAATACATTGCTGCTGGCTCCTGCTGTGCTCAACTGCTTTGGATGAAGCAAACCCTCAAGGACTATGGCGTCAACGTGAAGAATGTGCCTCTCCTGTGCGACAATGAGAGTGCCATCAAGATTGCTCACAACCCAGTTCAGCACTCGAAGACAAAGCACATTCAGATTCGTCATCATTTTCTTCGTGATCATGTGTTGAACGGCGACATCTCCATCGAGCACGTGAAGACTGAAGAACAGCTAGCTGATATCTTCACTAAGCCCTTGGATGAGAAGAGATTTAGCAAGTTGCAGTGTGAGCTAAATATCTTAGAATCTTCGAATGTTCTTTGAAAAGGACACACATCCTAACACTTATGCAAAATTGATGACTTAGATGTGCAACACATGAAGAAACGTTTTTCTTCAATCAATGAAGAATAACACTCTAAGTGTGAAGAAATTAATGAAGAATTTGATTCTCAGAACCCTACGACAATTGTACGCGGTGTCTGAAATCATCATTCTTATACGGTGGGTCACGCCACCACAAAAAGTTGAAAATCTTCAAATTTGAGTTTTTCCTCATTTTTGAAATTCTTCAGTTTTTCAAATTCTTCAACTTTGCAAAATTTTCACTGTTTCCGTCATTTTTCTTCATTAGCTATATATATATATGAGTTCATGTCCTCTACAGCATTCACTTATGGCTATTTCTTCAAGTTGCTTTTTCTGCTAAGTGAATGTGATCGGACCCTTCCCCCTCTATGCTATACTCAACCCAATCTATTCACAAATTCTTCATGTGCGTTCTATTTGAAACTCGTTCAAAATCTTCACTGTGTCCTTGTCAGCTGAAGAAATTGCGAATGAAACTTTAAAACAAATCTTATCCAGATTTTTGGTTTTGTCGCTCAAACCGTTCCGCATCCCATGATGCATTATTCTATTCACCCACGATCTTACACGATCTCATCTACACAGTACGTGGGTGACACATGTCGCGTGAAGGAGAAAGGGCAGGGGCATGTTCGTCCCAAAATCTTTGGGCGAACAGTTTTTTCACCGTGGCTATAGATACCCCTCTCCCCTTCCTCACTTCATTTACTCCGCTCGACCGCTCTCTCTCGCTCGAGCTCCTCAAACCCTAGCGCCGCCGCTACTCCATCGTCGCCGGTGAGGAAGAGCTTCGCTGCCTCGACCTCGTCGCCGTCGTACTCGCGCCGGTTGCGGAAATCTTCACTCCGCCGCCGCCGTAGCTGTTTCCCTCTGCGAAGTTAGGGCGTGGGAGATCTAACCTGACGAACCTCACAGCTGTTCATCTCAATTCGTCATGTTCTTCACTTCGGGTAATTAAAAGTTACTTTTATTACTCACTTTGATTCTCAAACTTTCCTGAAAATCTTCAAAGGTGTTTTATTCTTCAAATCTTCACACATGTAAACACCTCACACCTTATATGCTCTTGATCCATTTCTCTAAGCAATCATTTTCTTCAAGATTCCTCAATTGTGCGGATCTTCGATCTGTACAACTCTGGAACCTAAGACAAAGAACGCTTAGTGAAATTCCTCAAGGCTCATCTGGTCAAATTCCTAAAAACTTGTCTTTTCGAAAAACCTTCTGAGAACGCATATGACCTCTCCAAATTCCTCGCACCTACACTCTGTTCACAGGTACTCATGTCCGCTGCTAAATCACTAGGTTCTCATCAACTTAACTCATTTGCAGCGTTCCTCGAAGAAAAACTGCATACTTCTTGAGAGTGTTCAATTGTTCAAATTCCTCATCTGAAGAATATGGCAGACGTTAAGAGACCGCAGAAAGGAGGAAAGTAGCCTGAGGTCATGACTGCTTTCGAGATCCCTGATGAAATTTATGCTGGCTATTGCACACCTGATGAATCAAAATTTGGCAAAGAAACCAAAAATCAGCGCAAGGTGCGCATACAGAAGATTGAACGGAGATGGGCAAGAGAATGGAGGGAGTACAGATATGTGACTCCAAAGTATATGAAGAAATTTGCTTTAAATCCTCCATGCCCAAGAGCTCCATTGGCACCTGGCCAAGTAGCTGATCCCACCAGCATCAAGAGTGGTGAGGACTTTCCTGAAGAATGGGCTAAGCGCCAAGCGAAATTGGTAAGACAAGCCAAGGAGGCAGTGAAGAAATTCAATGAGGATTCTGCTGCTGCTGCTGCTACTGAGGCCTCGGTCAGACTGAGGAAATCTATGCCAAAGAAGCCTGCTCGTAAGCCAAGTGCTTCACCAACAGCGCCCTCACGGCCAAGTTCCTCAGCTATGCCCTCACGGCAAATTCCTCAGACTGCTACTGCTCCACCAAAGTCCTCAGCAGCTCCTTTAAAGTCCTCAGCTCCTGTGCATCTGGCTACATGTCAAAGGACTACGGGTTTCTAAATTGCCTCTGGTGTCTCAACAAGTTCCTCAGCTGCACCAATTTCCTCATCAGGCCCCTCACTGTTGAAGACTAAAGCAACAGCTGGACGCGGTCCTCGGCCAAGTCCAAGGAAGAAATAGGTCACATTCCATGTGCCCTCTGATGATGAAGCTTCTGATGATGAACTTGCAGAAATCATCAGAGACAGACAGGTGAAGGCCGCTAGAGCCAAAGGCACATCTGTGCCACTGCTTTTGGATCCGAAGAAAATCCTCGATTACATTGATCTCTGGCACAAGGATCCAAACACCCCAATGCCTGATTTTCATCTGACTCCTGGTCAAAGTCACATGCGGACCCATTTCATCACTCAAGAGAAATGGAAATTTGAAAAGGCAAGAGAGATCAAGAAAGCTCAATACAGAAAGGAGAAGCTCCTGAAGAAGAATGTGGTCAGAATGACACCTGAGGAATTTCTCAAGACTCAGTCTGAAATTCAAGCCCTCAGCAAAGACTTTGATGCCTACTATGCTGATTGGCAAGGAGCCAAAGTGAGATTCGTCAATCTGACGAAGAAAATGACAAATGTTGCAGCCCCATCGCAACATGAAAATCTTCAAGCTGCAGACTCTACTCAGCCTGCTGAAGAACATGCCAGCACCGCTGATGACTTTCAGCCTGCTGAAGAAAATTCCAGCCGCTGAAGAAATTGCCAGGGCATCCACCAGTGGTGCGCCTGAAGAAACTAAAGAGATCAGGGCAACTGCATCAGTTGCGCCTGAAGAAATACAACCAGATTCCTCAGCTCCTCCCGCGCCTACACCAACTCCAATTCTTCCTTCTGCCTATGAGGTGAAGAAGACCAAGGCTGCAGAGTGAGCTGTTGTGAAGAAAAGGAAGGCATCAGCTGCGTCAAATTCTTCGGCTGCGAAGAAAATGAAGCCAATGACCAGCTCACTTGAACATCCAATTGATGATGTTCCAATTTCCTCCATGCCATCAAAGGAAATTGTTCCTTTTGGAGAAGACTATAAGATCCCAAGCGGATCTGATCAAGAAAATCATTCTGCTGCTTCGTCGGAGCAGATTGATGAAGAAATTGAAGTGGATGCAATCCCTTCAACGCCAGTCATTTCCTCACCTATGCCTCAGTTCACAGCTGAAGAGGTTGGTGTTGAGGAAATTGAAGATGAAGATGTGGATATAGGATGCACCACACCTGTGATGAATGATGACTTTTGGGAAAGGCAGCATCCCAATACTCCTCTGTTCACACCTATCCAACAGATTCCTCAGTCCCCGGCAACAACAGTATAACTGGGCTCTGAAGAAACTCATCCCACTCCCTCTGTTCATGAAGATATTCCAACCGCTAGTGCTGAAGAACCTGCTGCTGCTGATCATCCGGTTGCACAAGAAGAGGAACCAGAAATTCCTCAGCCTGAAGAACATGAGCTCGCGATTCCTGAGATGGTACTGCAACTCACTGACACCCCTCTGCCAAAGCCAAAGAATCCGTTCTCAAGCAAACAGAAGTTCAAGGCTGAAGACTTCTTTTCCGAGCATGTATTGTTCACTGACTACAACCCCTATGACTCTGCTCGCATAAGGAAGAGGCGTTTCTGGACTGCTAGTCAAGCCAACTTCTATTCCTCAGTGCTGTTTGACAAAGACAAAATCTTCAATCATGAACATATTCCTCGCATGGATATGGAATCTCTGCCATGCTTTGAGCCAGTCCTCAGTGTTCTTCACGATGCAGGATTACTCAATTTCTGCACTGACATTTGCGATTGGAATGAAGAACTCGTTCTTCAGTTCTATGCTACACTGCATATCACTGGAGACGCTGAAGATGTCAATTGATGGGTGTTGGATTGGATGACTGAAAACACTCACTACAAGGCACCAACAACTGAATTGCTTCGTGTCCTTCCTCTCGATCCTCCCCATGGCAGTGCACGTTGCATCTACAATGACCCTGAACTGACAAATCACTATATGCAAGTGCTTATGAAGCCTTTGAAGCCTGGGCAGGCCCCACGAACCAAATTCCTCGTCAAGGAATTGCTCTATGTGCCTCGGACTGTCTATCGCATTCTGATGAAGACAATGAGTCCTATCAAAGGCCACGACTCAAATGATGAAGATGTCGTTGGCATCATGAAGAATATGCTTTTTAACATCATTCATGGCGTTCCCGTCAACTTCCATGATTTCTTCATGAGGACTCTGGCAAATGTTGCTATGTCACCATTCGAGCTGAAGCCCTATGCGCCTTGGATTATGAGATTCATAAGGGCAAGATCTTCACTGAATTACAAAGCTGACACTCTGAACCACGGTAGCTACTTGCCTCCCATTGAAGTCCTCAAACGGCCAGTTTCATCATCTGATGATAAAGGCAAGGCAGCTGCTGTGATCGATGAAGGCATTCGTCCATTGGATGGTCAATTTCGCCTGGCTACATCTTACTCTACCAATGACGACTCTGCCACACATGAAACTGCCGCAAATACCTCAGCTAAGCAAAATCCTCAAGCCACATCACCCAGGGTGATGATTGATCGTGAGTTACTCCTCAGTCTTCATCAGAAGGTTGATCGCAATCACAAATGGGCAAAGCGTCAGTTTGGTGCAATTCTTCACAACGTGATCTCAACACACAATGCAGTGAAGAAGAACCATTACTACCTTCATGAAACCCTCAACCGCACCTGGGCTGTCCTCACTCATGTCTATAGCGTTGAAGAACTCAAGACTATGGGTCTCAAGGAAGAATTTGACTGGTCTGCACCTCCTCCGAAGAAATTCAAGAGGGTCAAAGTTCTTGATCCGGTGGCCAGCTCTTATTCTTCATCGCGTGACACTGATGAGTATGAAGATTTGGATGACACTGCGGCAGGCCCTGCTACAACAAACAACCCCGACAACGCTGGCGCTCCTCCATCAACTTGAAATTCTTCAGGGGCGTTAGTCCTTAGTTTCAATCCTTTTGGTCATTTGATGACAAAGGGGGAGAAATCTGAGTTAGTCTTCAAGCGGGTCTATATTAAGGGCGTTTTTCTTAAGTTACAACTCTCGTTCTTCCGAAACTTTTATTTGATCGAGTTGTAATCTTAAACCCGATGGTGCTCTGATACTTTTGGATGGTGCTCTGATACTTTTGATGCACTATGCTCTGATACTTTTGATGTGCTATTCTGCATGCTTATTCCTTGTTAATATTATTGCACACATGCTGAATCTCATCAGGCACCATATTTCATCATGCATTTCAAATTCTTCATGTTATATATCAAATGCGTGTATGAATTACAAGATATAGGGGGAGATCTCCATGATTCAACTCTTCAAATGTGCATTGCCTCAAAAGCAAATTCCTCACTATGCACATCTTCAGGGGGAGTTCTTCTATATCTTGAAATCAAATTCCTCAATATCAGTATTTACACTTCATATGTTTATCCCCGTTGAAAACTTAACCTATGTTGTCATCAATCACCAAAAAGGGGGAGATTGTAAGTGCATCTAGTGCCCCTTAGTGATTTTGGTGTATTGAAGACTTATAGGTTAAGGGACTAATGCGTTTGTGAGTGTACACAGGTCTATAAGTCTATGAGGAGTTGATATTTACAGAGAAAGTCGACCCCCAAAAATGAAGTTCTTCGACTAAAGACTTTGATATTCTGAAGACTTTCTGAAGACTTTGAAAGTGAAGAAATTGGTGTGACCTTGAAGACTTGGTATTCATTTGAGGAACATGAAACGTGAAGACTTTTGTTTTCGTAGTTTCATTTTCTCTTTCTTGAGTCATAGGAAACACCGTACTGTTAAAGGGGGTCGAGGAAATACTAAGGAAAAATTTCCATGTGATGCTCAACTCAAAATCCTACACCTACCAATCCCTTCGAGTGAAGTAATTGGAAATCTCATACTGTTCAGTCAATTTCTTCAGTGACAGAGACGCAGTTCTTCTGGTCACTGAGGACTTTTCTCTGACTGAGGAGTTAGGAATTCGCCAGTGCGAATTGCCTACACAATGAGGAACATGATAGCCCTGAGGAATTTGAGAGTCAAATTTCAGGCCGTTGCTGTGCTGCGCGCCAGCTATCCCAAAATATCCTATCCACCTAACGGTCATATCATTGAAGTGCATTTATGTCTTATCATGTCGGGCTGCTCCCTAGGCTATAAATAGCCGCCCCTACAACCACTAGTTGGTTGGCTGCTCCGAGAGAATTTGACACTTGTCATTTGAGAGCAACCCATCCTCCAAGGACTTTGAGAGAAAATCATCAAGTGAGGAAAACCCAAACCAAACCCCTACAAACCCAAAGTGATTGAGCATCACTGAAGAAATTGATCCTGCGTGGATCCGACGCTTGTTACCTTTGAAGACTGTGCTTCTTCCAGACGGTTAG
The DNA here is from genome assembly GCA_904067115.1 of Aegilops sharonensis. Classification (NCBI taxonomy): domain Eukaryota; kingdom Viridiplantae; phylum Streptophyta; class Magnoliopsida; order Poales; family Poaceae; genus Aegilops; species Aegilops sharonensis. The sequence goes on from LR880970.1 coordinate 556,856,897, forward strand.
GCGTCAAGGTCTAGAGCATCCAAGAGGAATTGTGGATCGCCGAGTGACCAAGTCTGTGAAGGTTTGGAAGTCACCTGAAGACTTACCATGAGTGATTGGACGAGGTCTGCGTGGCCTTAGTTCAAGGAGAATACGGTGAGGACTGGGTGTCCTGAGCTGCGTGCTCAGCGACTGGGTGTCCGGGACTGCGTGTCCTCGAGTTTAAATACTCAGCCGCTCCAACCAGACGTACAACTGAGACAGCAGTTGGAACTGCTTTACCAAATCATTGTCTTCACCAACTAACTGGTTCTATTTCCTCAACCCTTTCATTTCCTCATTACTGTGTTGAGTGTTTGTTCATATCTGTGCTTGAAGACTTTGACTGAAGACTTTCTCAAATTCCTCAGTTCAATTTCTTCAGTCTGTTTGTCTTCATCTTGTGTTACCCTGTGTTTACGCTTTCTGTACTCTGTGTTAGTCTTCATTTCATCATGATGACCATTCTTGTATTCTGTTATGCTTACTTCTGAGTACTTATTCCACTGCAAGTAGTTCTTCGCTAAGGAATTTCCTCACCAGCAAATTCCTCAGTGAAGAATTCATAAAAATCGCCTATTCACCCCCCCTCTAGTCGACATAACGCACTTTCTATTGGTATCAGAGCAAGGTACTCCCTTGTTCTGTGTGATTTTGGTTTAACCGCCTGGAGTTTTTAGTTATGTCGACCGCAGGTATGAAGAAAGTGACATGCCCTGTCTTTGACGGTCATGACTATCCCAAGTGGAAGGCCATGATGAGGAAGCGCCTCACGGCAATGAACAGCGAGCTGTGGACCGTCACTGAGATTGGTCTTACTGATCTATGCAAGATGGCAGACGCTGATGATATTCGCAAATACAGTCGACTTGACATCATGGCGAAGGATATCATCTGTTCCTGCCTATCCAGAGATCAATTCGGGCGCATTATGCATCTTGGAAATTCGAAGCTTATCTGGGACCGAATCTCTGATGTCTATGAAGGTCATCGAACCCGTCATGATCCCTGGTTTGAGGACTTCAAGGAATCTGTCAAAACGATGACTTTCGAGCCAGAATCATCATCTTCTGCATCATGTCTCATGGCAAACGGTGCTGAGGTAACCGAATGCTCCTCATCCGATTTTTGTGACGATGAATCTGATAATGATGAATCTGATAATGATGAACCTGATGACGATATTGAATCTTGTTACACCAAACTTGTTTGCATTGCCACTAAACAACAAACGGCTTTGGAACAAGTTCAAAACATGCTAGCCAAAAGTGATGAAATGTTGCGTAAAGAAATGGATCAGTCAAAAGCATTGGGTGAATGTCTTCAGAGAATTCACTCCAAGTTTGACGTCCTTCAAGATCAACATAATACCCTCTTGACTGATCACGAGAAGCTTTCTTCTGAATCTCTTCAAAGAAAGCAAGATCTTGAGAAGCTGAGAGTGTGTTATGAAGATCTTCAGAAGGAGCGCGATTCATTACTAGCTCAACAAATCAGCGCTTCTCAGGAAGAATTTGTTCCTCCATGCTTAAAGTGCATTGAACGTGAATCTGCTAATTCTTCACCTGAATGTTCAAATGCTTCAACTGTTACAAATTCTTCACCTGCCTCTGCTATCACTAATTCCTCATCTGAGGACATTGCTAGTATCACTGACAATGCAGGGCTGAAGGAATTGTACATGACAGGCATGTACAAAAGCCTCAAAGGGCAGCAGACTCTCTGTGATGTGCTTAAAAAGCAGATCCTCAACAGAAACTCTAGGAAAGAGGGTATTGCCTTTGAGAGGAAACTCAATGCTGATGGAACATATTGGAAGCCTGAGCAGTACCCCAGAACCTCATGGGTTGCTGCAAAGGGACCTCCAGTTGATCCATCTAACTTATCTGGCTTTACGTGTGAATCTCCTCATTTTTCTGATGAGTCATTTGACTCCAACTATAAACTGTTCAAAAATCAGAATGGTGAAGTATTTGCTAGATATGTTGGCACTAACTGCAGGAATGGTTCTCCTATGAAGAAAATCTGGGTTCCCAAAAGTTATGTTGAAAGCCTTCAGGTGAATGTCCTCATGACACCACCTGTGAAGAACAGGAACCCCAGATCAAATTCTTCATATGGACCAAATTCTTCATATGGATCCAAGTCCTCATACGGACCAAATTCCTCACATGGATCAAATTCCTAAAAAGGATCAAAGACCTCATATGATTATCATCGTGCTAACAACTTTGTCTCGCAGGGTAGAGCTAAGGGCTATGAATATGTGCATTATTCTTCAAACCATTATGTTCATAAGTCCTCGAAGAATTTCTCTGCTTATTCATATGCTTACCCTAACTCCTCTTATGTGAAACGAAATGGTTTGGCCTCTATGCCACCATTCTCATATGGTGCTCGCAGAGTGATGAACTCTTTGCCACCCCTTCAGATGTGGGTGGTGAAGAAAAAAGGAACTAATCTCTTCTGCAGGGTCAGGTCTCCAGATGTGCTTTAACGTCTGAAGAATTTGCTGGGGACATGACGAAATTGCCTGAAAGGACGCAGGCGAATCATGATGAAATGAACCTTCATTTCACACGTCCTCATACTGATATACCTGTTTACTGCTTGATGAAATTCATCTGATGAACTTGATATCATATTCTTAATTGATGAAGCATATGAGATTGTAAGCTACACTAATTCATCTGCAGGATGATCAACCCAAAACTACTGAATGGGTCCTCGATAGTGGATGTACAAATCACATGACTGCTGACAAGAATCTATTGATGGATGCTCCCTTATCACTGTCACATCTGAAGCATATCATCTTTGCTGACAAAGGCAAAAGTCAGGTATTGGGTGTTGGTAAGGTTGCAATCTCTAAGGATAAACACATGGACAAAGTCATGCTTGTTGAGTCCTTAGGATACAACCTCATGTCAGCCTCAATGCTTTGTGATCTTGATATGGTTGTTGTCTTTGGCAAGTATCGCTGTGTTGTGATTATGGAAGCTGACAATTCCAAAGTGTTCGAAGGCTTTAGGAGAGGAGATCTGTATATTGTTGATTTCTCTACAGGACCACAACCAGTCGTGTGTCTACTTGCAAAAGCTTCAGAAGGCTGGCTATGGCATCGACGACTTGGTCACGCAGGCATGAGGAATTTGCACACGCTTGCGAAGAAGAAGCATGTCATTGGCATTGAGAATGTCAAATTCCTCAAGGATCACTTATGCGGAGCCTGTGAAGCTGGAAAAATGACCAAGGCCAAGCATCCAGCGAAGACTATCATGACCACTACTCGTCCATTCGAATTGCTTCATATGGACCTCTTCGGACCTAATCATTACTCAACAGTCACTAATGATGCATCTCTATATGGTTTTGTCATTGTTGATGATTACTCTCGATATACATGGGTACACATTGTTACTTACAAACATGAAGTGCAGGAAGTCTTCAAACGATTTTCCTCGAGGGCTTCAACCAAATTTGGTGTGAAGATCAAGCACATCAGAAGTGACAATGGAACTGAGTTCAAGAATTCCGGTCTTGATGACTATCTTGATGAACTTTGTATTACTCATGAGTTATCTGCTACCTATACTCCTCAGCAAAATGGCGTCGTGGAGCGCAAGAACAGAACTCTTGTTGAGATGGCTCGCACTATGCTTGATGAATACAAAATGCCTCAGCGTTTTTGGATTGATGCAATTGATACTGCGTGCCACATCATCAACAGAGTATATCTTCACAAATTCTTCAAGAAGACGGCCTATGAACTCCTCACTGACAAGAAACCCAATGTGAGTTATTTAAAAGTCTTCGGTGCTAAATGTTGGATTAGAGATCCTCACCACAATTCTAAATTTGCACCGAAAGCACATGAAGGTTTTATGCTTGGTTACGGAAAGGACTCGCACACCTACAGAGTCTTCAACATTGTTCTTCACAAGATTGTTGACACTGTAGATGTGCGGTTCGATGAAACTAGTGGCTCGCAAAGAGAGCACCTACCTTCTGTGTTAGATAAACCAGCACCTGAGGATTCCATCAAGTTCAAGGCAACTAAGGATGTCATTCCTACTGAAGAATCTGCTGAAGAATTCATTCCAGTTCATGAAGAACGTCGAGCTGATGCACCTGAAGAAAATGCCGAGGAAAATGGTGCTGAAGAAAATGCTGATCAAATTCCTCAGCGACAACCAGCTCATCCTCGCGTTGCAAAAGAAGTGCAAGTGGAGAAGATCATCGATGACATTAGTGCACCAGGTCCTCTCACACGCTCAAAAGCTTCACATTTATCTAACTTTTGTGGGCACTATGCTTTTGTCTCTATCACAGAGCCCACTAAGGTAGATGAAGCATTTATGGAGCCGGAGTGGATTCAGGCTATGCAAGAAGAATTACATCAGTTCGAGCTTAACAATGTCTGGGAACTGGTCAATCGCCCAGATCCTCGAAAGCATAATATCATTGGCACAAAGTGGATCTACCGCAACAAGCAAGATGAAAATGGCCTTGTGGTGAGGAATAAGGCACGACTGGTAGCTCAAGGCTACACACAGGTTGAAGGAATTGATTTCGATGAAACTTTTGCACCTGTTGCTAGACTTGAGGCTATTCGCATATTACTTGCTTATGTTAACCATCATGATATTATCTTATATCAAATGGATGTGAAAAGTGCATTCCTCAATGGTAAGCTTGAGGAAGAAGTATATGTTGCTCAACCCCCAGGTTTTGAAGATCCAAAGAATCCTGACAAAGTCTTCAGACTTAATAAGGCCCTCTATGGCCTCAAGCAAGCCCCTCGGGCGTGGTATGATACATTGATAGCCCTGAGGAACATGATAGCCCTGAGGAACATGATAGCCCTGAGGAATTTGAGAGTCAAATTTCCGGCCGTTGCTGTGCTGCGCGCCAGCTGTCCCAAAATATCCTATCCACCTAATGGTCATATCATTGAAGGCCATTTATGTCTTATCATGTCGGGCTGCTCCCTAGGCTATAAATAGCCGCCCCCTACAACCACTAGTTGGTTGGCTGCTCCGAGAGAATTTGACACTTGTCATTTGAGAGCAACCCATCCTCCGAGGACTTTGAGCGAAAATCATCAAGTGAGGAAAACCCAAAACCAAACCCCTACAAACCCAAAGTGATTGAGCATCACTGAAGAAATTGATCCTGCGTGGATCCGACGCTTGTTACCTTTGAAGACTGTGCTTCTTCCAGACGGTTAGGCGTCAAGGTCTAGAGCATCCAAGAGGAATTGTGGATCACCGAGTGACCAAGTCTGTGAAGGTTTGGAAGTCACCTGAAGACTTACCACGAGTGATTGGACGAGGTCTGCGTGGCCTTAGTTCAAGGAGAATACGGTGAGGACTGGGTGTCCTGAGCTGCGTGCTCAGTGACTGGGTGTCCGGGACTGCGTGTCCTCGAGTTTAAATACTCAGCCGCTCCAACCAGACGTACAACTGAGACAGAAGTTGGAGCTGGTTTACCAAATCATTGTCTTCACCAACTAACTGGTTCTATTTCCTCAACCCTTTCATTTCCTCATTACTGTGTTGAGTGCTTGTTCATATTTGTGCTTGAAGACTTTGACTGAATACTTTCTCAAATTCCTCAGTTCAATTTCTTCAGTCTGTTTGTCTTCATCTTGTGTTATCCTGTGTTTACGCTTTCTGTACTCTGTGTTAGTCTTCATTTCATCATGATGACCATGCTTGTATTCTGTTATGCTTACTTCTGAGTACTTATTCCGCTGCAAGTAGTTCTTCGCTAAGGAATTTCCTCACCAGCAAATTCCTCAGTGAAGAATTCATAAAAATCGCCTATTCACCCCCCCTCTAGTCGACATAACGCACTTTCAATCCTACTTGGACCGGGAGTCCAAGTAGGACTCCCCACCATGGCGCGCCCCCTCTAGGGCCGGCCTCCTTCTCCTCCCTCCTTTATATATGGGGGCAGGGGGCACCCTAGGACACACCAAGTCTTGTCTTAGCCATGTGCAGTGCCCCCCTCCACAATTACACACCTCGATCATATCGCTATAGTGCTTAGGCAAAGCCCTGCGCCGGTAACATCATCATAACCGTCACCAGACCGTCGTGCTGGAGGAACTCACCCTCGTCCTCAACTGGATCAAGAGCACTAGGGACGTCCTTGAGTTGAACGTGTGCTGAACGCGAAGGTGCCATACGTTCGGTACTTGGATCGGTTGGATCGCGAAGAAGTTTGACTACATCAACCGCGTTACTAAACGCTTCCGCTTTTGGTCTATGAGGGTATGTGGACACACTCTCCCCTCTCGTTGCTATGCATCTCCTAGATAGATCTTGCGTGATCTTAGGATTTTTTTGAAATTACTGCGTTCCCCAACAGTGGTATGAGAGCTAGGTTTATGCGTAGATGTTTTATGCACAAGTAGAACATAAAGAGTTGTGGGTGATAATAGTCGTACTGCTTACCACCAAGCGGCCCGGACCGACATTACATGACACGTTCATGAGACTGGTTCTGCCGACGTGCTTTTGCACATAGGTGGATGGCAGGTGTCTGTTTCTCCAACTTTAGTTGAATCGAGTTTGACTACAGCCAGTCCTTGTTGAAGGTTAAAACATCACACTTGGCGAAAAATCGTTGTGGTTTTGATGCGTAGGTAAGAACAGTTCTTGCTAGAAGCCCGTAGCCGCCATGTAAAACTTGCAACAACAAAGTAGAGGACGTCTAACTTGTATTTGCAGGGCTTGCTATGATGTGATATGGTGAAGGCATGATGTGATATAAATTGTTGTATGAGATGATCATGTTTTGTAACAAAGTTATCGGCAACTGGCAGGAGCCACATGGTTGTCACTTTATTGTATGCAATGCAATCGCCATGTAATTGTTTTACTTTATCACTAAGCGGTTGCGATAGTCATAGAAGCAATAGTTGGCGAGACGATAACGATGCTACGATGGAGATCAAGGTGTCGCGCCGGTGATAATGGAGATCATGACGATGCTTCGGTGATGGAGAGATCCTGAGCACAAGATGATGACGGCCATATCATGTCACATATTTTGATTCCTTGTGATGTTTATCTTTTATGCATCTTATTTTGCTTAGTATGGCAGTAGCATTATAAGATGACCCCTTACTAAATTTCAAGGTATAAGTGTTCTCCCTGAGTATGCATCGGTTCTACAGTTCGTCGTGCCGACACATGATACTTCTCCAACGTATCTATAATTTTTGATTGTTCCATGCTATTATATTACCTGTTTTGGATGTTTATGGGATTTACTTTACACTTTTATATCATTTTTGGGACTAACCTACTAACCAGAGGCCCAACCCATATTGTTGTTTTCTTGCCTGTTTCAGTATTTCGAAGAAAAGGAATATCAAACGGAGTCCAAACGGAATGAAACCTTCGGGAGCGTGATTTTTGGAAAGGATATGATCTGGGAGACTTGCAGTACAAGCCAGGGAAGGTTCGAGGAGGCCAGGAGATAGGAGGGCGTGCCCACCCCCCTAGGCGCCCCCTGTCTCGTGGGCCCCTTGTGGCTTCCCCGATCGACTTCTTTTTCCTATATATTCCCATATACCCTAAAACCATCGAATAAGAAGATAGATCAGGAGTTCCTCCGCCCCAAGCCTCTGTAGCCACCAAAAACCTCTCAGGAGCCCGTTCTGGCACCCTGCCGGAGGGGGATCCCTCACCGGTGGCCATCTTCATCATCCCGGCGCTCTCCATGACGAGGAGGGAGTAGTTCACCCTCGGGGCTGAGGGTATGTACCAGTAGCTATGTGTTTGATCTCTCTCTCTCTCTCTCTCTCTCGTGTTCTCTCTATGGAACGATCTGGATGTATCATGAGCTTTGCTATTGTAGTTGGATCTTATGATGTTTCTCCCCCTCTACTCTCTTGTGATGATTTGAGTTTTCCCTTTGAAGTTATCTTGTCGGATTGAGTCTTTAAGGATTTGAGAACACTTGATGTATGTCTTGTCGTGCTTATCTGTGGTGACAATGGGATATCACGTGATCCACTTGATGTATGTTTTCTTCTTGCGGGTTCCGCCCATGAACCTATGCATAGGGGTTGGCACACATTTTCGTCTTGACTCTCCGGTAGAAACTTTGTGGCACTCTTTGAAGTACTTTGTGTTGGTTGAGTAGATGAATCTGAGATTGTGTGATGCATATCATATAATCATACCCACGGATACTTGAGGTGACAATGGAGTATCTAGGTGACATTAGGGTTTTGGTTGATTGTGTCTTAAGGTGTTATTATAGTATGAACTGTATGATAGATTGAACGGAAAGAATAGCTTCATGTTATTTTACTACGGACTCTTGAATAGATAGAACTAAAAGGATAACTTTGATGTGGTTTCGTACCCTACCATAATCTCTTCGTTTGTTCTCCGCTATTAGTGGCTTTGGAGTGACTCTTTGTTGCATGTTGAGGGATTGTTATATGATCTATCTATGTTATTATTGTTGAGAGAACTTGCACTAGTGAAAGTATGAACGTTAGGCCTTGTTTCCTACCATATTACAAAAACCTATATCTACCATCCATATTGCACTTCTTTTGCGGTATGAAGAAATGAAATGTATAACTGAGGGTATTCCAAAATTTAATCTTGATAGATGTCTTGATTTTGATCTAGAGAAGATTTATTTGTATTGTGCGGTGAATTGCATTGAAAATACTTATATTGCCAATTACATAAAGAAAAGAAAACAAATAGAAGATGATGAGAATACTAATGAAAGGGAAGAGACTTCCCAATATCCTCCTATTATTTTTTATGATGAATCAAGTAACGAGGAGGAGCTTTCTATTCAACTAATCTCATCTATAAGGAGCTCAAAGAAGAAGGTTGAACCCACACATAATGTGAAAAGGAAAAGAAGGAGCAATAAAGCTAAAAGGGTATCTCTCTCAAATGAAGTTGCTCCTACTACTCATTGTGATGATGATAATTGCTACACCTATTGGTGCTATCCATACTATTAATGATGAGAGTGACTATGCTTATGATATGAAAAGGCCCAAGCTTGGGGAAGCTATGTTTGATGAGGATGACATATTTGAGAATATATTTGCTGAAATTAATTTTTGTCCCAAGCTTGGGGATGCTATATTTAATGAAGATGATATTTTTAGCCTCCCAAGTTTTGATATGGAAAGTTGTTATGATGATAGCATGCCTCTTACCTATGATGATTATATTGATGAAAGTGGGTTTGGAAGAGTGAGGGAGTCCTCTGGACTAGGGGGTGTCCGGATAGCCGGACTATCGTCATCGGCTGGACTCCAAGACTATGAAGATACAAGATTGAAGACTTCTTCCCGTGTTCGGATGGGACTTTCCTTGGCGTGGAAGGCAATCTTGGCAATACGGATATGTAGATTTCCTACCATTGTAACCGACTCTGTGTAACCCTAGCCCTCTTCGGTGTCTATATAAACCGGAGGGTTTTAGTCCGTAGGACAACAACAACAATCACAACAATCATACCGTAGGCTAGCTTCTACGGTTTAGCCTCCTTGATCTCGTGGTAGATCCACTCTTGTACTACCCATATCATCAATATTAATCAAGCAGGAGTAGGGTTTTACGTCCATCGAGAGGGCCCGAACCTAGGTAAAAACATCGTGTCCCTTGTCTCCTGTTACCATCCGCCTAGACGCACAGTTCGGGACCCCCTACCCGAGATCCGCCGGTTTTGACACCGACATTGGTGCTTTCATTGAGAGTTCCTCTGTGTCGTCACCGATAGGCTTGATGGCTCCTTCGATCATCAACAACAACGCAGTCCAGGGTGAGACTTTTCTCCCCGGACAGATCTTCGTGTTCGGCGGCTTTGCACTGCGGGCCAATTCGCTTGGCCATCTGGAGCAGATTGAAAGCTACGCCCCTGGCCATCAGGTTAGATTTGGAAGCTTAAACTTCACGGCTGACATCCGCGGAGACTTGATCTTCAATGGAATCGAGACACAGCCGAGCGCGCCGCACTGTCTTGATGGGCATGATTTAGCTCTGCTGCCGGACAGTGCCCTGGAAGCCGCACATGAGTCTGCTCTGATTCTTAATTCGGAGCCGACTGCGCAGATCGAGGATGGGTGGCTAGACACCGCCTCGGGGGCTGCAACCTCTACGGCGATAGAGCCGAATACTGACCTTGTCCCTTGCGATGCTCGTGACTCCAAGGTGCCGGACTCCTCGCCGGACTCCTAACTCCCTGCGCCCCCTCCAATCGAATCCGATTGGGCGCCGATCATGGAGTTCACCGCCGCGGACATCTTTCAACACTCGCCTTTTGGCGATATCCTAAATTCGCTAAAGTATCTCTCGCTATCAGGAGAGCCCTGGCCGAATTGCGGTCAGGATGGTTGGGATGCGGATGACGAAGAAATTCAAAGCCCACCCATCACCCACTTTATAGCCACTGTCGACGATCTAACCGACATGCTAGACTACGACTCCGAAGACATCGACGGTATGGACGACGATGCCGGAGACGACCAAGAACCACCGCCTACGGGGCACTGGAAGACCACCTCGTCATACGACATATACATGGTGGACATCCCAAAGGATGGGAATGGCGAAGAAGCAGCGGAGGCAGATTCCTCCAAGAAACAGCCCAAGCGCCAGCGTCAGCGGCGCCGCTCTAAACCCCGCCACAGAAATAATGGAGATTCCGACACCGGGGATAATAACACCCCAGAGAGTGTCAAACACAACCCCCTCCAGCAAGATTCAGCACAGGAGGACAGAGAAGCCAGCCCTCATGAGAGAGCGACAGACGAAGAGGTAGAGGATGAAAATTACATGCCTCCCTCCGGAGACGAGGCAAGCCTCGACGACAACGAATTTGTCGTGCCCGAGGATCCCGTCGAACAAGAGCGTTTTAAACACAGGCTTATGGCCACGGTGAACAGCCTAAAGAAAAAGCAGCAACATCTTATAGCTGATCAAGACCTGCTAGCCGACAGAGGACTGAACGCCCCTCCAAAAGTTACCCCAAACGCAAGTTGCTCCCCCGATTAGAGGAGGAGGCATATAAACCTGCATCACCAGAGCACAATACGGCTGACCGACCACCTCGTGGCCGCGACAGAGAGGCCTTTAGGCCCTCCATCAGAACTGTACCCCGGCATCGCTCGAAAAGCACAAGGCCACAGGGGAACGCTCCGGACTTGCGAGATATATTGGAGGATAAGGCAAGACAATCAAGATCGATCTACGGATCGCGTGGGCGCCCCACGGCACGCGACGACAATCGTCACGCCGGACACAGTAAGTCCGGCCGGGCCGAACACAGTAGACAAAGCTCGTTTGAGCTACGTCGTGATATAGCCCAATATAGAGGCGCCGCACACCCACTATGCTTCACAGATGAAGTAATGGAGCATCAAATCCCCGAAGGGTTTAAACCCGTGAACATTGAATCCTACAATGGCACAACAGACCCCGCGGTTTGGATCGAAGACTATCTCCTTCATATCCACATGGCCCGCGGTGACGATCTTCATGCCATCAAATATCTCCCACTCAAGCTTAAAGGACTAGCTCGGCATTGGCTTAACAGCTTGCCAGCAGAATCAATTGGGTGTTGGGAAGACCTGGAAGCCGCATTCCTTGACAACTTCCAGGGCACATATGTGCGACCACCAGACGCCGATGACCTAAGCCACATAATTCAACAGCCAGACGAATCGGCCAGATAGTTCTGGACACGGTTCTTAACAAACAAAAATCAAATCGTCGACTGTCCGGATGGAGAGGCCCTTGTAGCCTTCAAACATAATATCCGCGATGAGTGGCTGGCCCGGCACCTAGGACAGGAAAAGCCGAAATCCATGGCAGCCCTCACATCACTTATGACCCGCTTCTGCGCGGGAGAGGACAGCTGGCTAGCCCGCGGTAACAACCTCAGCAAAAATTCTGGCAGTCCGGATACCAAGGACCGCAATGGCAGGTCGCGTCGAAACAAAAACAAACGCCGCGTTAACGGCGATAACACTGAGGATACGGCAGTCAACGCCGGATTCAGCGGCTCTAAACCCGGTCAGCGGAAAAAGCCATTCGAAAGAACTACTCCGGGCCCGTCCAATTTGGACCGAATACTCGACCGCTCTTGCTAGATACATGGCACCCCCGAAAAGCCAGCTAATCACACCATCAGGGATTGTTGGGTATTTAAGCAGGCAGGCAAGTTAATTGCCGAAAACAATGACAAGGGGCTGCATAGCGATGACGAGGAAGAGACCCGGCCGCCGAACAATAGAGGACAGAAAGGTTTCCCCCCACAAGTGCGGACGGTGAACATGATATACGCAACTCACATACCCAAGAGGGAGCGGAAGCGTGCACTCAGGGACGTATACGCGATGGAGCCAGTCGCCCCAAAGTTCAACCCATGGTCCTCCTACCCGATCACTTTTGATCGAAGGGACCACCCCACCAGTATCCGCCATGGCGGATTCGCCACATTGGTTTTAGACCCAATTGTCGATGGATTTCACCTCACTAGAGTCCTGTTGGACAACGGCAGCAGCCTGAACCTGCTTTATCAGGATACAGTGCGCAAGATGGGCATAGACCCCTCAAGGATTAAACCCACAAAGACGACCTTCAAAGGCGTCATACCATGTGTAGAGGCCAATTGTACAGGCTCGGTTACACTGGAAGTGGTCTTCGGATTCCCGGATAACTTCCGAAGCGAGGAGTTAATCTTCGATATAGTCCCGATCCGCAGCGGCTATCATGCTCTGCTCGGACGAACTGCGTTTGCAAAGTTCAACGCGGTGCCGCACTACGCATACCTCAAGCTCAAGATGCCAGGCCCTCGAGGAGTCATCACGGTCAACGGAAACACTGAACGCTCCCTCCGAACGGAGGAACACACAGCGGCTCTCGCGGCAGAAGTACAGAGCAGCCTCTTAAGGCAAATTTCGAGTTCGGCCGTTAAGCGACCGGACACGGCCAAACGCGCCCGGAGTAACCTACAACAAGACCACCTGGCACGTTCCGAGAACGCGTAGCAATGCGGCCCCAACCCCAGCCCTTGCATAATTGCAAGACTAGTCCTTCGCGTACATCATTACGCTGTGGAGATACCATGGGCATAGGGGGAGGGGCACGACCACGACAGGCCCAGAGTGCGGCTCAACCACACCAGGGGCTCCCAAGTGTGTCGCTCTTTTTCTTTTTTCTTTTTTCTTACCCACAGGACTCCGTTCACCAGAGGCCCTGTCCGGCAGTAGACCCGCCGAACTCACGATGCAACAGCCAGGGAAGGAGAAAGGCTACGACGAACACTCAGGTGGTCTCCATTACGAGCATTAAATCTGTTTAATACACCATTCCGCAGCCTACCCCTGGAGGGGGACATGTTTAATAGTCCAATCCCTTGCTTACCGCACCATTTGTATCGTTCTGCATTCATGGCAGTATTTCTGGAATAAACAATGCATCGCTTTTTGCTTATAATTGCATTTCTTTCTTATATATGTTCATTTATGACATGTTACATCCGTACACTTCGGTGCGGCTAAATACACCAGGGGATTAAGTTCCCCACATTATGGTGTGATAAGTCCGAACACTTTCACAAGTGCGGCACCCCGAACTTATAGCATTATATGCATCGGCTCTGAGTCATGTCTTGGGTCAATAGTTGGGTTTGCCTGGCTTTCATGTTTTGGTACCTTACGTTCCGTTGTATCGGGTAAGGTAGCACTGGGAGAACCACTGCGATTGCGCCCCGGTTGAGCTGGGCGAGCGCCTCAGTGGAGAAAGCTAAAACTGACCGTCATGATAAGGCGAGAGCTGGTCGCTGTTCGAGAGGTTTTTTCGAGTCCCTAAAGAC
>LR880970.1:556870807-556896670 GCA_904067115.1 Aegilops sharonensis
ATACACCATTCCGCAGCCTACCCCTGGAGGGGGACATGTTTAATAGTCCAATCCCTTGCTTACCGCACCATTTGTATCGTTCTGCATTCATGGCAGTATTTCTGGAATAAACAATGCATCGCTTTTTGCTTATAATTGCATTTCTTTCTTATATATGTTCATTTATGACATGTTACATCCGTACACTTCGGTGCGGCTAAATACACCAGGGGATTAAGTTCCCCACATTATGGTGTGATAAGTCCGAACACTTTCACAAGTGCGGCACCCCGAACTTATAGCATTATATGCATCGGCTCTGAGTCATGTCTTGGGTCAATAGTTGGGTTTGCCTGGCTTTCATGTTTTGGTACCTTACGTTCCGTTGTATCGGGTAAGGTAGCACTGGGAGAACCACTGCGATTGCGCCCCGGTTGAGCTGGGCGAGCGCCTCAGTGGAGAAAGCTAAAACTGACCGTCATGATAAGGCGAGAGCTGGTCGCTGTTCGAGAGGTTTTTTCGAGTCCCTAAAGACTTATGCCGCTTAGAGCGAGGAACCGGCTTCGTCCGGCCCACGCGTGGATAGCGCCCCGAACTCGGTCTTCCGAACACTAGGGGCTTCGCCGAAATTTAAAATTATAGAATTCTATGGTTAAGTGAGAGTGTTCAAGCATTATAAGTCTGGTTGCCTCGTTCGTTGTGTTGAGCGCCTCCCTAGATGGACCCAAACATGGGAACAAGAGCGCTCAAGTTTATCCCGAACACCCCAGCACTAGTGGCATGGGGGCTGAAGCCGACGACTTGCCATCTCTCAGATTTGATAAACAGCCGCACAGAAGGTAATATTTTAAATTAACAAGCGTTGCTTAGCGCATATGAACAAAGTTTTCAGCGCACAGGATAACAAAATGCGAGTCTACTAAAATATTACATCTTTGGAGCACTCACCCGCAATCATGCGGGCACCCTTCAGGACACTCTTATAATACATTTCGGGCGTGCGATACTCCTTGCCCGCCGGCGGTGCATCCGTCAGCAGCTTCTCAGCGTCCATCCTGCCCCAGTGCACTTTCGCACGGGCAAGGGCCTGACGGGCACCTTCAATGCAGGCGGAGTGCTTGATGACCTCAACCCAGGGACACGCGTCCACCAGCCGCCGCACCAGGCCGAAGTAGCTCCCAGGCATGGCCTCCTTGGGCCACAGCCGAACTATGAGGCCCTTCATGGCCTGTTCGGCTACCTTGTGGAGCTCGACCAGCTGCTTCAGCTGGTCGCTAAGGGGCACCGGATGTCCGGCCTCAGCATACTGAGACCAGAAGACCTTCTCCGTCGAGCTCCCCTCCTCGGCCCGGTAAAAAGCGGCAGCATCTGACACGCTGCGGGGCAGATCCGCGAACGCTCCTGGAGAGCTCCGAATTCGGGTAAGTAATAGGTAATTCACATTCACATGCTTGCTTTGCATGAAAAATGCCTTACCCGCTCCTATTTTCATCAAATCCTCGATCTCCTGGAGGGCCTCGTGGGCTTCGGCCTTAGCGGCATTGGCGCTCTCAAGAGCCGATGCAAGATCGGACTCTCGAGTCTTTGAGTCGCGCTCCAAACTCTCATGTTTTTCCATGAGAACCTGGAGCTCTTGCTGCACCTCCGCCACCCACGCCTCCTGCTTGTCCCGCTCGGCTCGCTCTGCAGCCGCATTGCGTTCGGCCGCAGACACCGCCTCCTTCACGGTTGCCACCTCGTTCGTGGCCCCTGTAGTGCCCATGTTATCCTTGTTATTTCTCTTGCAACCAAATCCTTTTCTGTAAGGTAGAAATTTAATACGGTGTTACTCACCTTCCTTGTCCTCGAGCTGCTTCTTGGCACGGCCAAGCTCGTTCTCGGACCGCTCGAGGTTCTGCTTCAAAGCATCGACCTCTGCAGTCAGTGCGGCAGAGGTCAGCAGCGCAGCCTGCAATCCCATATTGACATATTTTTTAGAACTCATGTGTATATATTTTTAGATCCTCAGTCCGGCTTTTCTATCCGAACACCGAACCGAGCATCAGGGGCTACTGTCTATGCGGTATTATATTACATATCTTAAAATTCTCACCTCAAAGCCTGTTAGAAGGCTGCTGCAGGCTTCGGTCAACCCGCCCTTGGCGAGCTGAACCTTCTGAATCACTGCACTCATGATAGTGCGGTGTTCTTCTTCGATTGAAGCGCCGTTGAGCGCCTCCAGCAAGTTATCCGGCGCCTCTGGTTGGACAGAGGCCGCCGGTGTCACAGTCTTGCCCTTCTTACGAAGGGGCCGCTCCCCGGTCTCCGGAACCACTGCAGGTTCCGCTGCGGAGTCTGGTGCAGAGTCCGGGAGGTTGCCTTGCGGCACCTCCGGGGCCTCCTCCTCCTGGCGGGTCCCTTCTCGGGATCCCACCTCGGCGTCGTCAGCGTCACGGGGAGTTGAGGCGGTCAGAAGGGAATCCATATCCGACGTGTCTAAGGACCCGCTGGACGAAGCGGGAAGATCGTCCTTGGCCAGACTACAGGTTGTGTGCGGCATTAGAAAGACACCTGTGGCAAAATGAAAAATTATAAATGATCTAGGAGTCCGGATACTTACGATCTTGCCAGGGGCTTGGCCCTTGGAGGCCACTCCTTGTTGCCGTCGCCAACGTTGGCGGAACAGTTCAGGGGAAGGGTCCTTCCCTTCTTAGACCCTTCGGCCTCCCTCGCTGGGGAGGCCTTCCTCTTCTTCTCTCCCCCCACTGGGGGAGAGGCTTCTTTCTTATCCTCCTCCTCATCCTCAGGAGAGGAGTCCGCCTCGGAGTCATCGGACGATGAGTCCGATACCACCTGACGCCGGGAACTCCTTCGGGTTCCCGTGGCCTTCTTCTTGGCCTTCTTCTCCGGCACCACGTAAAGTGCCGGGACCAGCAGCCCCTCCAAACGGGTGTCCGCTGGGTCTTCTGGAAGGGGAGCCGGACAGTTAACCTGTCTGGACGTCTTCTGCCAGTCCTGTTAAAGGCATTGGGAGTTTAGATCCCACATAGAGTCAAACTATGAAAGAAATGATTGTCCCATAAAGGATGACATAACTTACCTCGCCGGCTGGGCGGTGCGTGCTGAATCCGCGATCTTCAATTGCGGATGCGGGGGCTCCTCCGCCCTTGAACAGCACCCTCCAGGCAGCTTCATACATCGTGTCGAAGAGCCCGCTCAGGGTCCGGTGTTGTGCCGGATCAAACTCCCACAAATTGAAGGCCCATTGCTGGTAGGGGAGAATCCGGTGGACGAGCATGACCTGGATCACATTGACAAGCTTAAGCTTCTTGTTCACCAGGGTCTAAAGATAGGACTGGAGTCCGGTCAGCTCCTCCGAACTACCCCATAGCAAGCCCTTCTCTTTCCAGGAGGTGAGCTGCATGGGGATACCAGATCTGAATTCGGGGGCCGCTGCCCATTTAGGCTCTCGCGGCTCGGTGATGTAGAACCACCCCGATTGCCACCCTTTGATGGATTCCACGAAGGCACCCTCAAGCCAAGTGACGTTGGGCATTTTGCCCACCATGTCGCCTCCGCATTCCGCTTGGCTGCCCTTCATAACCTTCGGCTTGACATTGAAGGTCTTTAGCCACAAGCCGAAGTGGGGCTGGATGCAGAGGAAGGCCTCGCACACGACGATAAACGCCGAGATGTTGAGGATGAAGTTTGGCGCCAGATCGTGGAAGTCCAGGACGTAGTAGTACATGAGCCCCTGGGCGAAGGGGTGAAGTGGGAAGCCCAGTCCGCGGAGGAAGTGGGGAAGAAATACAACCCTCTCATGGGGCCTGGGGGTGGGGATGAGCTGCCCCTCGTCGGGCAGCCGGTGCGCGATGTCGCTGGACAGGTATCCGGCGCCGCGCAGCTTCTTGATGTGCCCCTCCGTAACGGAGGAGGCCATCCACTTGCCTCCCACTCCGGACATGGCTGGAGAAGGTTGAGGTGAGATGTGCGGACTGGGGCGCTGGAGCTCGAGTGCACGGAGATGGATAAGCAAAGGAGGAAGAAGGCGTAGGTAAAAGAGGTGGATCCTTATCCCCTTATATATGGGCGGACGAAGACTATGCGTCCCCACGGGCCTGGTAAAACTCGCTTATCTCCCAAGCGCCACAATCAATGGCGCGGTTGGGTTACCCACGTCCGTATTGATGGGAATCCCGGAATAAGGGGAACACGATCTCTGCTTCGACAAGACGTGCCAAGGAAACCGCTTCGCTAAACGCGCTGAGGTGGTATAATAAAAACGATTCAAGTAAGGGCTTGGTAGTGGTGTGACGTCGCGCCACAAAATACGTCAGCAGATTGAACTTGGGTAAATATTATTCTCTCTACAGTGGTATGTGGAATTTATTTTACAGAGCCGGACACTATCCTGGTGTTCGCAATCTTCTATGAATTATTCGGAGGAGGAACCCGCCTTGCAATGCCGAAGACAATATGCGTGCCGGACTCGTCGTCATTGAAGCCTGGTTCAGGGGCTACTGAGGGAGTCCTGGACTAGGGGGTGTCCGGATAGCCGGACTATCGTCATCGGCCGGACTCCAAGACTATGAAGATACAAGATTGAAGACTTCGTCCCGTGTCCGGATGGGACTTTCCTTGGCGTGGAAGGCAAGCTTGGCAATACAGATATGTAGATCACCTACCATTGTAACCGACTCTGTGTAACCCTAGCCCTCTCAGGTGTCTATATAAACCGGAGGGTTTTAGTCCGTAGGACAACAACAACAATCACAACAATCATACCATATGCTAGATTCTAGGGTTTAGCCTCCTTGATCTTGTGGTAGATCCACTCTTGTACTACCCATATCATCAATATTAATCAAGCAGGAGTAGGGTTTTACCTCCATCGAGAGGGCCCGAACCTGGGTAAAAACATCGTGTCCCTTGTCTCCTGTTACCATCCGCCTAGACGCACAGTTCGGGACCCCCTACCCGAGATCCGCCGGTTTTGACACCGACAAAGAGTGTCAACTTTAGGAAGTAGTGATCCCACTATTTTGGAGGATGTTGAATCTTATTGTGATGAATATGAAAGTGGATTTGGAAGAGTGTCAACTTTTTTTAGTGATTCCACTATCTTGGGAGAGGTTTCAATCGATTATGATGAGAACGAAGTTGCTACTTATGATGATTATTGTGATGAAACTTATGCTATAAAAAGTAGTGATGACTATATTTATAAAACTTGTCATGATTATGATTACCCTTTTTCTGAACATTACTCTTTTATTGTGGAAACAATTTATAGTATTCAAGTCTCTTATGATACTCCCACTAATCCGAATGAGAAGAATTTTGCTTATGTGGAGAGTAGTAAATTTTCTATGCAAGTAGATCATGAAAAGAATGCTTTAGGTTCTGGTTATATTTTTTAATTCATTCATGATGCTACTGAAAATTATTATGAGAGAGGAACATGTGCTCTTACATATTGTAATAATATCAAGTTTCCTATCTATGTGCTTAAAGCTTTAAAGTTTTGCTTGTTTTGCCTCCCTATGCTAGTTGATTATTGTTCCCATAATTCATTTTCTCAAAAGATCCCTATGCATATGAAGTGGGTTAGGCTTAAATGTGCTAGTCATATGCTTCATGATGCTCCCATTATGTTTCAATTCTTATCTTTTATGTGAGCATCATTGTCACCTAGCTAGAAAGGCATTAAAGAAAAGCGCTTGTTGGGAGACAACCCAATATTTACCCTTACTATTTTTGTGTGTCTACATGATTATGCTACTTTAGTAATCATGTTTTATAGCTTTTGTTTCAATAAATTTCCAAGTAAGACCTTTAGGGTAGCTTACGGTGATAGTTGTGGTGATCCTGCTGAAAATCAGAAACTTTTGCACCCAGTAAATTAGTTTTGATAATTCATAGAAACGTGCTATTGATCTGATTCTTTTTGCTCTGGATTTTTACACAAATTTATTGGGCCTTCCTAATTTAGTAGGATTTTTGGAGTTCCATAGGTATACGTTTGATACAGATTAGTACAGATTGTTCTGTGTTTGACAGATTCTGTTTTCTATGTGTTGTTTGCTTATTTTGATGAAACTATGAGTAGTATCGGAGTGGATGAACCATAGAGAAGTTAGAATACAGTAGATATTACACCAATATGAATTTATAATGAGCTCATTACAGTACCTAAGTGGTGGTTTTATTTTCTTATACTAACGGAGCTTATGAGTTTTCTGTTGAGTTTTGTGTTGTGGAGTTTTCAAGTTTTGGGTAAAGATTCGATGGAACATGGAATAAAGAGTTGCAAGAGCCTAAGCTTGGGGATGCCCAAGGCACCCCAAGGTAATATTTAAGGACAACCAAGAGCTTAAGCTTGGGGATGCCCCGGATGGCATCCCCTCTTTCGTCATCGTTCATCGGTAACTTTACTTGGAGCTATATTTTTATTCACCACATGATATGTGTTTTGCCTGAAGAATCATTTTCTTTGGTTTTGTGTTGCTTTCTGTTTGAATACAATGCCAAGATCTGAAATCCTTAAATGTTAGAGAGTCTTCACATAGTTGCACAATTATTCGACTACTCATTAATCTTCACTTATATCTTTCGGAGTAGTTTGTCATTTGCTCTAGTGCTTCACTTATATCTTTTAGAGCATGGCGGTGGTTATATTTTGTAGAAATTTTAGATCTCTCATGCTTCACTTATATTATTTTGAGAGTCTCTTAGAACAGCATGGTATTTGCTATGGTTATAAAATTGGTCCTAGAATGGTAGGCATCCAAGTTGGGTATAATAAAAACTATCATAGGAAGTGAATTGGATGCTATGATCAATTTGATACTTGATAATTGTTTTGAGATATGGAGGTAGTGATATTAAAGTCATGCTAGTTGGATGATTATGAATTTAAAGAATGCTTGTGTTGAAGTTAGCAAGTCCCGTAGCATGCACGCATGGTTAAAGTTGTGTAACAAATTTGAAATATGAAGTGTACTTGGATTGCGCATCCTTATGAGTGGCGGTCGGGGACGAGCGATGGTCTTTTCCTACCAATCTATCCCTCTAGGAGCATGCGCGTAGTGCTTGGTTTTTTATGACATCTAAATTTTTGCAATAAGTATATGAGTTCTTTTGACTAATGTTGAGTCCATGGATTATACGCACTTTTACCTTTCCACCACTGCTAGCCTCTTTGGTACCATGCATTGCCCTTTCTCACCTTGAGAGTTGGTGCAAACTTCGTGGGTGCATCCAAACCCCATGATACGATACGCTCTATCACACATAAACCTCCTTATATCTTCCTCAAAACATCCACCATACCTAACTATTATGGCATTTCCATAGCCATTCCAAGATATATTTCCATGCAACTTTCCACCGTTCCGTTTATCATCATGACACACATTACTTTTGTCATATTGCCATGGCATGATCATGTAGTTGACATCATATTTGTGGCAAAGCCACCATGCATAATTTTTCATATATGTCACTCTTGATTCATTGCACCATCCCGGTACACCGCCGGAGGCATTCATATAGAGTCATATCTTGTTCTAGTTTCGAGTTGTAATTCATGTGTTGTAATCAATAAAAGTGTGATGATCATCATTATTAGAGCATTGTTCCCAAAAAAAAGAGAAAAAAAGGAAAAAAAGAAAGGCCAAAAGAAAAAAAAAGAAAGGCCCGAAAAAAGAAAAAGAAAAAAAATAAAGGAAAAAAAGAAAAGAAAAAAAGAGAAAAAGGAAAGAAAATAAATAAAAAGGGGCAATGTTACTATCTCTTTTTCCACACTGTGCTTCAAAGTAGCACCATGTTCTTCATATAGAGAGTCACATATGTTATCACTTTCATATATTAGTGGGAATTTTTCATTATAGAACTAGGCTTGTATATTCCTACGATGAGATTCCTCAAATGCCCTAGGTCTTCGTGAGCAAGCAAGTTGGATGCACACCCACTAGTTTTCTTTTGTTGAGCATTCATTCATAGCTCTAGTGCATCCGTTGCATGGCAATCCCTACTCCGCATGTTGACATCAATTGATGGGCATCTCCATAGCCCGTTGATTATCCTCGTCAATGTGAGACTTTCTCCTTTTTTGTCTTCTCCACACAATCTCCATCATCATATTCTATTCCACCCATAGTGCTATATCCATGGCTCACGCTCATGTATTGCGTAAAAGTTGAATTTTTTTATAGATTTTTTTAGAATTTGGGAACGTTTTTGTGTGACGAAAATGAAGCTAGCCTAACTATATGATTTTTGTAGGGATAAACTTTCTTTAGCCATGTTATTTTGAGAAGACATGATTGCTTTGATTAGTATGCTTGAAGTATTACAATTTCTTGTGTCAATATGAACTTTTATTTTGAATCACTTGGATCTGAACATTCATGCCACAATAAAGAAAATTACATTGAGAATTATGCTAGGTAGCATTCCACATCAAAAATTCTGTTTTTATCATTTACCTACTCGAGGACGAGCTGGAATTAAGCTTGGGGATGCTTGATACGTCTCCAACATATCTATAATTTTTGATTGTTCCATGCTATTATATTACCCGTTTTGGATGTTTATGGGCTTTACTTTACACTTTTATATCATTTTTGGGACTAACCTACTAACCGGAGGCCTAACCCATATAGCCGTTTTCTTGCCTGTTTCAGTATTTCGAAGATAAGGAATATCAAACGGAGTACAAATGGAATGAAACCTTCGGGAGTGTGATTTTTGGAAAGGATATGATCCGGGAGACTTGGAGTACAAGCCAGGGAAGGTTCGAGGAGGCCAGGAGATAGGAGGGCGCGCCCACCCCCTGGGCACACCCTCCTGTCTTGTGGGCCCCTCGTGGCTCCCCCGACCGACTTCTTTCGCCTATATATTCCCATATACCCTAAAACCATCGAATACGAAGATAGATCGGGAGTTCCGCCGCTGCAAGCCTCTGTAGCCACCAAAAACCTCTCGGGAGCCCGTTCCGGCACCCTGCCAGAGGGGGGGATCCCTCACCGGTGGCCATCTTCATCATCCCAGTGCTCTCCATGACGAGGTGGGAGTAGTTCACCCTCGGGGCTGAGGGTATGTACCAGTAGCTATGTGTTTGATCTCTCTCTCTCTCTCTCTCTCTCTCTCTCTCTCGTGTTCTCTCTATGGCACGATCTTGATGTATCGCGAGCTTTGCTATTACAGTTGGATCTTATGATGTTTCTCCCCCTCTACTCTCTTGTGATGAATTGAGTTTTCCCTTTGAAGTTATCTTGTCGGATTGAGTCTTTAAGGATTTGAGAACACTTGATGTATGTCTTGCCATGCTTATCTGTGGTGACAATGGGATATCACGTGATCCACTGGATGTATGTTTTGGTGATCAACTTGCGGGTTCTGCCCATGAACCTATGCATAGGGGTTGGACATTTTCGTCTTGACTCTCCGGTAGAAACTTTGGGGCACTCTTTCAAGTACTTTGTGTTGGTTGAATAGATGAATCTGAGATTGTGTGATGCATATCATATAATCATACCCACGGATACTTGAGGTGACAATGGAGTATCTAGGTGACATTAGGGTTTTGGTAGATTGTGTCTTATGGTGTTATTCTAGTATGAACTCTATGATAGATTGAACGGAAAGAATAGCTTCATGTTATTTTACTACAGACTCTTGAATAGATAGAACTAAAAGGATAACTTTGAGGTGGTTTCGTACCCTACCATAATCTCTTCGTTTGTTCTCTGCTATTAGTGGCTTTGGAGTGACTCTTTATTGCATGTTGAGGGATTGCTATATGATCTATCTATGTTATTATTGTTGAGAGAACTTGCACTAGTGAAAGTATGAACCTTAGGCCTTGTTTCCTACCATTGCAATACCGTTTGTGCTCACTTTTATCATTAGTTACCTTGCTGATTTTATATTTTCAGTTTACAAAAACCTATATCTACCATCCATATTGCACTTGTATCACCATCTCTTCGCCGAACTAGTGCACCTACACAATTTTCCATTGTATTGGGTGTGTTAGGGACACAAGAGACTCTTTGTTATTTGGTTGCAGGGTTGTTTGAGAGAGACCATGTTCATTCTACGCCTCCCACGGATTGATAAACCTTAGGTTATCCACTTGAGGGAAATTTTCTACTGTCCTACAAACCTCTGCACTTGGAGGCCCAACAACGTCTACAATAAGAAGGTTGTGTATTAGACATCGACACACCACGTGATGATCGGGTGTGATAAGCTCTACATTCACATACAACGGGTGCAAGCCAGTTTTGCACACGCAAAATACTCGGGTTAAACTTGACGAGCCTAGCATATGTAGATATGGCCTCAGAACACGGAGACCGAAAGGTCGAACGTGAATCATATAGTAGATATGATCAACATAGTGATGTTCACCATTGAAAACTACTCCATATCACGTGATGGTCGGACATGGTTTAGTTGATTTGGATCACGTGATCATTTAGATGACTAGAAGGATGTCTATCTAAGTGGGAGTTCTTAAGTAATATGATTAATTGAACTTTAATTTATGATGAACTTAGTCCTGATAGTTATTTTTCATGTCTATGTTATTGTAGATCAATGGCCCGTGCTACCGTTCCTTTGAATTTTAATGCGTTTCTAGAGAAAGCTAAGTTGAAACATGATGGTAGAAATTACACAGAGTGGGTCCGTAACTTGAGGATTATCCTCATTGCTGCATAGAAGAATTACGTCCTGGAAGCACCGTTAGGTTTATCACCCGCGCCAGCAACTGCTGACATTGTGAATGCCTGGCATACGCGTGTTGATGACTACTCGATAGTTCAGTGTGCCATGCTTCACGGCTTAGAATCAGGACTTCAAAGAAGTTTTGAACGTCATGAAGCATATGAGATGTTCCAAGATTTGAAGTTAATAGTTCAAGCAAATGCCTGAGTTGAGAGATATGAAGTCTCCAACAAGTTCTACAGCTGCAAAATGGAGGAGAATAGTTCTGTCAGTGAACGCATACTCAGAATGTCTGGGTACCATAACCACTTGATTCAACTGGGAGTTAATCTTCCTGATGATAGTGTCATTGACAGAGTTCTTCAATCACTGCCACCAAGCTATAAAGGCTTTGTGTTGAACTATAATATGCAAGGGATGAACAAGACAATTCCCGAGCTCTTCGCAATGCTAAAGGCTGCGGAGGTAGAAATCAAAAATGAGCATCAAGTGTTGATGGTCAACAAGACCACTAGTTTCAAGAAAAAAAGGGCAAAAGGAAGAAGGGAAACTTCAAGAATAATGGCTAGAAAGTTGCTGATCAGGAGAAGAAACCCAAGTCTGGACCTAAGCCTGCTTCTACTACAAAGGGACTGGTCACTAGAAGCGAAACTGCCCCAAGTATTTGGCAGATAAGAAGGATGGCAAAGTGAAAGGTATATTTGATATACATGTTATTGATGTGTACCTTACTAATGCTCGTAGTAGCGCCTGGGTATTTGATATTGGTTCTGTTGCTCATATTTGCAACTCAAAGCAGGGGCTACAGATTAAACGAAGATTGGCTCAGGACGAGGTGACGATGCGCGTGGGAAATGGTTCCAAGGTCGATGTGATCGCCGTCGGCACGCTACCTCTACATCTACCTTCGGGATTAGTTTTAGACCTGAATAATTGTTATTTGGTGTCAGCGTTGAGCATGAACATTATATCTGGATCTTGTTTGATGCGAGAGAGTTATTCATTTAAATCAGAGAATAATGGTTGTTCTATTTATATGAGTAATATCTTTTATGGTCATGTACCCTTGATAAGTGGTCTATTTTTGTTGAATCTCGATCGTGATGATACACATGTTCATAATATTGAAGCCAAAAGAAGCAAAGTTGAAAATGATAGTGCAACTTATTTGTGGCACTGCCGTTTAGGTCATATCGGTGTAAAGCGCATGAAGAAACTTCATGCTGATGGGCTTTTGGAATCACTTGATTATGAATCGCTTGGTGCTTGCGAGTCATGCCTCATGGGCAAGATGACTAAAACTCCGTTCTTCGGAACAATGGAACGAGCTACTGAATTATTGGAAATAATGCATACCAGTATATGCGGTCCAATGAATGTTGAAGCTCATGGCGGGTATCGTTATTTTCTTACCTTCACAGATGATTTGAGTAGATATGGTTATATCTGCTTAATGAAGCATATGTCTGAAACATATGAAAAGTTCAAAGAATTTCAGAGTGAAGTGGAAAATCATCGTAAAAAGAAAATAAAGTTTCTACGATCTGATCGTGGAGGAGAATATTTGAGTTACGAGTTTGGTCTTCATTTGAAACAATGTGGAATAGTTTCACAACTTACGCCACCTGGAACACCACAGTGAAATGGTGTGTCCGAACATCGTAACCGTACTTTATTGGATATGGTGTGATCTATGATGTCTCTTACCGATTTACCGCTATTGTTTTTGGGTTATGCTTTAGAGACGGCTGCATTCACTTTAAATAGGGCACTATCAAAATCCGTTGAGACGACGCCTTATGAACTGTGGTTTGGCAAGAAACCAAAGTTGTCATTTCTTAAAGTTTGGGGGTATGATGCTTACGTGAAAAAGCTTCAACCTGATAAGCTCGAACCCAAATCGGAGAAGTGCGTCTTCATAGAATACCCAAAGGAAACTGTTGGGTAAACCTTCTATCACAGATTCGAAGGCAAGATATTCGTTGCTAAGATGGATCCTTTCTAGAGAAGGAGTTTCTGTCGAAATAAGTGAGTGAGAGGAAATTAGAACTTGATGAGGTAATTGTACCTTCTCTCGAATTGGAAAGTAGTTCATCACAGAAATCAGTTCCAGTGATTCCTACACCAATTAGTGAGGAAACTAATGATGATGATCATGAAACTTCAGATCAAGTTACTACAGAACCTCGTAGGTCTTCCAGAGTAAGATTCGCACCAGAGTGGTACGGTAATCCTATTCTGGAAGTCATGTTACTAGACCATGGTTAACCTACGAACTATGATGAAGTGATGATGCGCCCAGATTTTGTGCAATGTCCTGAGGCCATGAAATATGAGATGGGATCCATGTATGAGAACAAAGTGTGGACTTTGGTGGATTTGCCCGATGATTGGCAGGCCATAGAAAATAAATGGATCTTGAAGAAGAAGACATACGCTGACGGTAATGTTACTGTTTACAAAGCTTGACTTGTTCGAAAGGTTTTCGACAAGTTCAAGGAGTTGACTATGATGAGACTTTCTCACCCGTAGCGATGCTTAAGTCTGTCCGAATCATGTTAGCAATTGCTGCATTTTATGATTATGAAATTTGGCAGATGGATGTCAAAACTGCATTGCTGAATGGATTTTTGGAAGAAGAGTTGTATATGATGCAACCAGAAGGTTTTGTCGATCCAAAGGGTGCTAACAAAGTGTGCAAGCTCCAGCGATCCATTTATGGACTGGTGCAAGCCTCTCGGAGTTGGAATAAATGCTTTGATAGGGTGACCAAAGCATATGGTTTTATACAGACTTTTGGAGAAGCCTGTATTTACAAAAAAGTGAGTGGGAGCTCTGTAGCATTTCTAATATTATATGTGGATGACATATTGTTGATTGGAAATGATATAGAATTTCTGGATAGCATAAAGGGATACTTGAATAAGAGTTTTTCAATGAAAGACCTCGGTGAAGCTGCTTACATATTGGGCATCAAGACCTATAGAGATAGATCAAGACGCTTGATTGGACTTTCACAAAGCACATACCTTGATAAAGTTTTGAAGAAGTTCAAAATGGACCAGTCAAAGAAAGAGTTCTTGCCTGTGTTACAAGGTGTGAAGTTGGGTCAGACTCAATGCCCGACCACTGCAGAAGATAGAGAGAAAATGAAAGTCATTCCCTATGCTTCAGCCATAGGTTCTATCATGCATGCAATGCTGTGTACCAGAGCTGATGTGTGCCTTGCTATAAGTATAGCAGGGAGGTACCAAAGTAATCCCGGAGTGGAGCACTGGACAACAGCCAAGAACATTCTGAAATACCTGAACAGGACTAAGGATATGTTTCTCATTTATGGAGGTGACAAAGAGATCATCGTAAATGGTTACGTCGATGCAAGCTTTGCCACTGATCCGGGTGACTCTAAGTCGCAATCCGGGTACGTATTTCATTGAATGGTGGAGCTGTTAGTTGGTGCAGTTCCAACAAAGCGTCGTGGCGGGATCTACGTGTGAAGCGGTGTACATAGCTGCTTCGGAAGCAGCAAATGAAGGAGTCTGGATGAAGGAGTTCATATCCGATCTAGGTGTCATACCTAGTGCATCGGTTCCAATGAAAATCTTTGTGACAATACTGGTGCAATTGCCTTGGCGAAAGAATCCAGATTTCACAAGAGAACCAAGAACATCGAGAGACACTTCAATTCCATCCGTCATCAAGTGTCGGTGGGAGACATAGAGATTTGCAAGATACATACGGATCTGAAAGTTGCAGACCCGTTGAGTAAGCCTCTTCCACGAGCAAAACATGATCAGCACCAATCTCCATGGGTATTAGAATCATTACTTTGTAATCTAGATTATTGACTCTAGTGCAAGTAGGAGACTGAAGGAAATATGCCGTAGAGGCAATAATAAAGTTATTATTTATTTCCTTATTTCATGATAAAGGTTTATTATTCATGCTAGAATTTTATTAGCCAGAAACTTAGTACATGTGTGAATACATAGACAAAACATAAGTCGCTAGTATGCCTCTACTTGACTAGCTCGTTAATCAAAGATGGTTTAGTTTCCTAACCATAGACATGTGTTGTCATTTGATGAATAGGATCACATCATTAGGAGAATGATGTGGTGGACATGACCCATCCGTTAGCTTAGCATTATGATCGTTACAGTTTCATTGCTACTGCTTTCTTCATGACTTATACATATTCCTCAGACTATGATATTATACAACTCCCGAATACCAGAGTAATACTTTGTGTGCTATCAAACGTCACAATGTAAAAGGGTGATTATAATGATGCTCTACAGGTGTCTCCGAAGGTGTTTGTTGGGTTGGCATAGATCAAGATTAGGATTTGTCACTCCGTGTTTTGGAGAGGTATCTCGGTAATGCTCATCACTATAAGCCTTGCAAGCAATGTGACTAATGAGTTAGTTGTAGGATGAAGTATTACAGAACGAGTAAAGAGACTTGCCAATAACGAGATTGAACTAGGTATGATGATACCAACGATCGAATCTCGAGCAAGTAACATACTGATGACAAAGGGAACAATGTATGTTGTTATGTAGTTTGACCGATAAAGATCTTTGTAGAATATGTAGGAGCCTATATGAGCATCCAAGTTCCGCTATTGGTTATTTATTGGAGATGTGTCTCGATCATGTCTACATAGTTCTCGAACCCATAGGGTCCGCACGCTTAACGTTCGATGATGATTTGTATTATGAGTTATGTGTTTTGATGACCAAAGTTTGTTCGGAGTCCCGGATGAGATCTCGGACGTGACGAGGAGTCTCGAAATGGTCGAGACATTGATATATTGGGAGGCTATATTCGTACGTTGGAAAGGTTCCGGAGAAGTTTGGGTATTTTCCGGAGTACCGGGAGGTTACCGGAACCCCGAGGGAGTTGTTGGGCCTTAATTGGCTTTAGGGGAATGGAGAGAAGGGCCAGAAGGGGTGGCCGTGCGCCCCCCCCCCCCATGGGTTAGTCCAAATTGGACTAGAAGGTGGCGGCACCCCCGTCTCCTTCCTTCTCCCCTCTTCCCCGCTTCCTCCTTCTCCTAGTTGGAATAGGAAGTGGGGGGGGGGGGCGAATCGTACTTGGACCGGGAGTCCAAGTAGGACTCCCCCCTTGGCGCGCCCCCTCTAGGGCCGTCCTCCTCCTCCTCCCTTCTTTATATACGAGGGCAAGGGCACCCTAGGACACACTAAGTCTTCTCTTAGCCGTGTGCGGTGCCCCCTCCACAGTTACACATCCCGATCATATTGTTGTAGTGCTTCGGCAAACACTACAAAAAAAAAGACACATTCATGACATTTTGGGCCGAATGAATTTTTTTCCTGTCATACATATGACAATTCTATGACGATAATTGTGACAAAACCCGTTATCATCATAGATGTGGTGGGCTCCTACTTCCATGACAAAAAATCATGACAGAAAATGGGCTTTTCGTCCTGGGCGGGCCGGAGACGCAGCTGCATGACATTCTTTGGGACGTCCATGACGGAAAAAACCGTGGTAGAAGCGAGGGGGAGGAAAATTTCGGGGAGTTGCCGGTTACGGTGGGAGGTCAGGGGCCGAGCGATGCGCGTTTCTCTCGTACGTACGCGAGTGTGTGCGATGCGTTGGCTCTAACTGAAGCCGAGCGAGGCGTTGGGCTCTAACTGAACTCGAGCGATTGCACTGCAGGCTACACGTTACTGAACCCGAGCGATCAATCGATGGCTGTTAACTGAACCCGATGGAGCTATTCCTTCGCTACTGCTGCTAGCTGAAGCCGATCGATGCTGCCTCTAGATGAACAGTGAGCGTTGCGGGGGGGGGGGGGGGAGGGGGGGGGGAGGGGGTGGGGGGGGGGGGGGGGGGGACAGGGGGGGTTGGATGAACAGTGAGCGGTGGCGTTGTCTTTGGATGAACGTGAGCCCGTGGTGGGGAGGGCTGGATGAATAGTAGACGGTGGAGGGGTGGCCGCGGAGGGGTGGTTGAACAGGACCCCGTGGCGTGGAGGGCTGGAGGAACAGTAGACGGTGGAGGGGTGGCCGCGGAGGGGTGGTTGAACAGGACCCCGTGGCGTGGAGGGCTGGAGGAACAGTAGACGGTGGAGGGGTGGCCGCGGAGGGGTGGTTGAACAGGACCCCGTGGCGTGGAGGGTTGGATGAACAGTGAGCGGTGGCGTTGTCTTTGGATGAACATGAACCCGTGGTGTGGAGGGCTGGATGAATAGTAGACGGTGGAGGGGTGGCCGTGGAGGGGTGGTTGAACAGGACCCCGTGGTGTGGAGGGTTGGATGAACAGTAGACGGTGGAGGGGTGCCCGTGGAGGGGTGGTTGAACAGTAGCCAGTGGAGTAGCGCACGGTGGAGGCTGGATGAACAGGAGCCCGTGGAGGCTGGAGGAGGTCAACGGTAGCCCATGGAGGCTGGAGGAGGTCGACGATGGAGATAAACAGTATCCCGTGGAGTCCGGTTTTGCGGTACGCCACACCCCTCCCGATGAACAGGACCCCCGTTTCGACCGTAGGAGGTCCGTTTCGTCCGTTTTGCGGTACGCCACACCCCTCCCGATCAACAGGACCCCCGTTTCGACCATAGGAGGTCCGTTTCCTCCGTTTCGCGGTACGCCACACCCCTCCCGATCAACAGTACCCCCGTTTCGACCGTAGGAGGTCCGTTTCCTCTCTTTTGCGATATGCCACACCCCTCCCGATCAACCGGACCCCGTTTCGAACGTAGGAGGTCCGTTTCCTCCGTTCTACAGTATGCCAGGCCTCATTTCCATCGCCTGTTCCGTCCAAGCCCTCCCGATGAACATGACCACGCATTCCGTTCCGACCCAGCCGGTTGGCTCCCCATGAACACGACGACGACGCTGTTTCTCCGTTCCGACCCAGCCATGTACGTATGCGCGAGTAGGCGTTCGAGACCCTGCCCGTATGTACGTACATGGTCGTATTGTCTTTCTTGCACCCTCGCTGTTGTACGTACGTGTACATGCTATGTGCGCGCCTCTACTACGACACGTGCGCGCCTCTAAATCTACGACACGTGCGCGCCTCTACATTGACTAGTATGTACGTACACGTTCGCGACCAGAATGACAACGCTACGTACGCTTCGACCAGGTGGGTCCCGACTGTCAGGCACTTCCTTGCATGCGAAGATGTAGCTGGTGGGTCCCAGCAGTCAGGGGGGCGAATTGTTTTGTTTTTTTTTGCCCGGACGCACTTCCTTGCGTGCGAAGATGTAGCTGGTGGGTCCCAGCAGTCAGGGGGGCGAATCTTTTTTTTTGCCCGGACGCACTTCCTGGTGTGCGAAGGTATCGCTGGTGGGTCCCAGCGGTCAGGGGGGCGAATCGTTTTGGTTTTTTGCCCGGACGCAATTCCTTGCGTGCGAAGATGTAGCTGGTAGGTCCCAGCAGTCAGGGGGAAATGTTTTTTTCACGAAATACAGTGGCCCGTCCGGTGGGTCCCAGCTATCAGGTGGAGGAATCATTATTTTCCGCGTAATAAGGAGGCACTTCCTTGCTGCGGCCGTGGACCCAGCTGTCAGCCTCTCCACGTACAGTCCATGTCCGATGGAAGTCGTTCCTTGACCACGTTGACCATGCTGCGCCGAGAGCACCAGGGCGGTGGACGACGGCGAGGCCTAGGAAGGGGACGATAGGGAGCCGGGGAAGACGCGGCAGTGGAAGCCCGCGTGGAGAGGAGTACGAGGGTTCACTGGTTCGGCTGCGGTGTGAGGCTGCCGTCGCCGCAGGGCCTGGCCAGCGGTGGGAATAGTAGGGGGGAAGAGGCCTCCGCGGCAGCACAGCTGGCCATGGGAGGCCGGAGCATGCAGCGCGACCGGCGCTGCTTTGGGCGGCTGGAGCAAGAAGACCAGAGGTTGAAGAAGCACTACGGCCGTTGGATGGACATCGTACGGTCACTGGAGCTAGAATCGTTCATATTGACTAAAGTTGACAAAGGCCCCCGTCCCAGTCAACTTAGGAGGCCCACAAGTCAGCCTCCCATCATGGTGGGTCCCAGCTAGCAAGGGGAGTATTCATTTTTTTGTGCGTAATAAGGAGGCACTTCCGGTGGGTCCGAGCTGACAGCGCGGGGAACGTTTTTTTCACGAAATATGCTGGCCCGTCCGGTGGGTCCCAGCTGTCAGGGGGGAAACGTTTTTTTCACGAAATAAGGTGGCCCGTCCGGTTGGTCCCTGCTGTCAGGTGGAGGAATAATTATTTTGCGCGTAATAAGGAGGCACTTCCTTGCGGCCGCCTGGACCCAGCTGTCAGCCTCTCCACGTACAGTACTCTTCCGATGGAAGTCGGTCATTGACCATGTTGACCATGCTGCGCCGAGAGCACCAGGGCGGTGGTCTGGACGATGGCGAGGCCTAGGAAGGGGAGGACGCGGAGCCAGGGAAGACGCAGCAGTGGTAGCCCGCTCGAAGAGGAGTATGAGGGTTCACTGGTTCGGCTGCGGCGTGAGGCTGCCATCGCCGCAGAATAACAGGGGGTGTGGGTGAGTAGAGGGATACCCTGGGCCAGCGGTGGGAGTAGTAGGGGGCGGTGAGGCCTCCGCGGCATCATAGCCGGCCACGAGAGGCAGGAGCACGCGGCACGACCAGCGCTGCTTTGGGCGTCTGGAGCAAGAAGACCAAAGGTTGGAGAAGCACTATGGCCGTTGGATGGACATCGTACGGTCACTGGAGCTAGAATCATTCATATTGACTAAGTTGACAAAGCCCTCTGTCCTCGTCAACTTAGTTGGCCCGCAAGTCATCCTCCCACTATGGTGAGTCCCATCTAGCAGGGTGGGTATTAATTTTTTTTGTTCATAATAAGGAGGCACTTCCTTGCGTGCGAAGATATAGCTGGTGGGTCCGACATGTCAGCGGGGGGAACGTTTTTTTCACGAAATACAGAGGCCCTTCCGGTGGGTCCTAGCTGTCAGGTGGAGGAATCATTATTTTGCGCGTAGAGTCCACGACCGATGGATGTCGTTCATTGACCATGTTGACCAGGCCGCGCCGAGAGCACCATGGCAGTGGACAACGGCGAGGCCTAGGAAGGGAATGACACGGAGCCGGGGAAGACTCGGCAATGGTTGCCCACGCAGTGGGGAGTACGAGGGTTTACTGGTCCGGCTGCCGTCGCCGGAAAATAACAAGAGGTGTGGGTGAGTAGAGGAATAGCCTGGCCAGCAATAAAGTAGGGTGGGGCGGTGCGACCTGTGCGGCAGCACAGCCGGCCACGGGAGGCGGGAGCAGGCAGTCCCACCGGAGCTGGTTTGGGCGGCTAGAGCAAGAAGATCAAATATTGAAGAAGCAGCACAGCCATTGGATTAACATCCAACGGTCACAACTGCTAGAATCGTTTGTGGACTAAGTTGACAAAGCCAAAGTACACGTCAACCTAGTAGACCCACAAGTCAGCCTCCAAATCTGTCCCAAACAACATACAACCCGAATTTTCTAGCTGGATTCAAATTAATTTTAAATCTAAATATACCTTAATTTAAATTCAACAAAATTTTACCCACACAAAAACAATGAAATTTAAAATATCAAAATCCAAAAGAAAACAGTATTTGGGAACTAATTGCCTGTTTCCTGTATTTTTTTCATTTTGCAGCCCATTTAATATTACTTATAGCCCATTTATTATTACTTATAGCCCATTTCTTATTACCTATAGCACATTTCTTATTACTTATAGCCCATGTTCTGGGCAAAATGCATCCCTCCTCGTCTTGAAAGATTTCCGGCCTAGCAGGGCATAGAAAAACAAGTAGGCCTATGTTGGTTATTCTGCAAAAAACAAAATAGCTGGCTAGCCATTTTTCAGAAAGGAAAAAAACAAACTGGGCCGGTCATGTGCTAAGCATATGAAATAAAAGCCTGGACTAGATGGGCCACGGGTCCCGCACAACCCAGTTGATACCCTTCTCCGTCCCGAAAAAACAAAATTACTACGCGCGCTGCTGGGACCCTACTGTCATGCTCACCATGTACGGTCATCTCCTTATTCCTCTCGATTGTTGACCATGTTGACAACACCGGAGGGCGGCGCCGCGGCGAGCGTAGAGGACGATGGTGAGGCCTCGGATGGGAACGAACAGGAGCCGAGGAAGATCACAGCCAGCCGTGGGAGGCGGGAGCAGGCGGTCCCACCAACGCTGGTTTGGCTTTGGCGGCTCGAGGAAGAAGAGACTGAAAAAACGCGACAGGCGTTGAATGTCAATCAAACGGTCAAGGTTGGCACAATCGTTCTTTGACTAAGCGGACACCAAGTAGCATACTTTTTTATATATATGAAGAAAACTGCGAGGAAATTGCGTTCGTCTGCCGTCCTCCTCACAGGGAACGTTTGCCACATAAGTGACTAGCACCCTTGGTTTTCAACCGAGAGGTCTTGGGTTCGAGTCCGAGGAACTCTCAATTTTGTCCTCCTTCCTTCCTCGCAAAAAAAGGGAAAGAAAATCAAAGACATGGGAAGGCATACAGAACAAGCTAGTGTACCAGTAAAGAGAGGTTGCCGAGTTTTAGAAAAAAGAAAGACGTGCTCCTGTAGCCGGTTCGAATCCAAACCTAGACTATGACTATATATGGTGCTATGCTACTCTGCAAGTAATGAAACTGACATATCCAACGTTCACTTCTCCTCTTCTCTACTTACTCTGCCTAGCATCAGAAGCTCTGGCCGCACCAACCATGTCCACTGGCTGCTCGTCCACCAGCTCTTCAGCAGGCAACAACCAGGTATGCGCCAAGTCGCCACCCGTACCATCACCTGTGGGTCTCATCACACCCCCGCCGGCACGTGCACCGCAGCCGATTGCTCATCGCAACCCGCTGCCATTGGTGTGGTGCCACTGCTGCAAATCACGCAGAGTCATCCGTCGCGTCTCAACCACAATCCGCAACCCTGGCCGAGTATTATACAAATGCCCGAATCATGGGGTAATAATATGTTTAAGTGTTGTTCTGCTGCTTTCAGTTGCTGATTTTTTTAATAGTTTGGGTGATGATCTTCCAATTTGATTCGTGCAGAAAAGGGAAGATTCGTGTGATTTGTATTTCTGGGAAGTTGCTGACGTGGGGTAATGCAACTACGCTGATTATTTGGTTAGCCGAGGAATCCCAATACCAGCAGGTTGGGGTGTTGGACAAGTAACTGAAGGAACGACAAAAGAGGAAGATGGAGAGCAGAAGGTTAAAGATGCAGTTCCTCTGATCATGGCCAAGCAATAGCTGCTGAACGGCCTTGATAGCAATGAGGAGATGAAAGAGCTTGTGAAGATAATGGGAAAAATCGATGTGCTCTATAGGATGATTGTCTCTTTATTTGCAGTGTATGTAGCACTCGTGATGTATTCAGTGGCTACGACATGAGCACTTTGCTGAAACTAGTAATGAATGAAACCTGTGTAGCCGGCTAGGCGTAGTGTTGTTAATATCTAATTATTTCTATTAACGGAAATCAGGGGGTATCCCCTTTTGTTCATATAAATAATAGATAGCAGAGGCCCTGTCGGGTCAGCTTTGTTCTCATTCGAAGAAGTCGAGCAAATTGCAGTCCAACAGCAAACTATGTCCTCAAATTCAAGTTTCACAGCCAAATATGCGTTCAACTAAACAACAATGTCATCATGTTTTAGTTGTCATACAATCACCAAACACAAATCAGCATACATATCAAGTGATGTTCTCACAGCAAAATACTAAACAACATGTTCATCAGGTTTCAGTTGTCATAGCAAACACAATCACATAGTAGATAAAAAAACGTCTTCTGACAGGCAAATACGACAAAAGCAATGTAATCATCATCCGCAGCAGCAGCGTCAACATCTTCGCCATGTGTATCAGTCTGAATCGTTATTCCCCACGGTGTCATCTTCTTCTTCGTCCTCAACATCCTCGAACATTGGGTTCTTCTTGATCAACTCTTGTATGTCCACAGCACGACATGCAATCTTTTCGCCGGCGTCATTGACGTGATGGTTCTAAAAGATATTAGGAACATCTGTGTTATCTTGTACATTAGGAGCAGTGTAAGCATCATCTTGTTGTGTAACTTCATTAAACGAATTCCTCTGATCAAACCTTTGCAATACTCTCTAGTCATCGCTACGTGCAAATGTGTCTTCCAAGGAAAATATCGGTGTTTCTTGATTTGCCAAAATAAAAGGCTCGTTGGTCTGGTACGCCGCCTTGACAGTGGTGGATTTGAAATAATCATCAGCTATGGGTTTTTCTATCCTGGAAAACAGGTTATACCAACGACAGCACAACAGAACCACACACCGATGATCCTCGAAACTGGAGATATACTGCAACTGAACAATGTCTATTATGTTAGCTTACATTTCAGTTGTCTCTTTGTCATACGTATCCATGCTCATGATGGCACTGTTTTGTGTCTTACCACCTTCGTCTCGTGCAAGTGTGTTGTAGCGCACATCTCCAACAACGCAAGATTCATAATGTCTTACCCGAGTATCAGGACCCATTGCTAGTGAGTAAAGGGCATCATCAACTGCCTGCCCATCCTCCCACATCTTCTTAACCTATGGTTAGAAAATAGACAAGTTGATCATCTTATGTACTCAATATATTAAAAAAACTGACAGTGCACTTCAAAAGCTTACATGGTTCTTGAACCATTTCGCAAATCCTGCCATAACCAGTTTGTCAATGTTTCTTGGATTTGGTGGCAGTAACTCCTCTTTGTACATGCTGCAGAACATAGCAAGTTTAGTAGATTACGATGTATAAGCTGCAATACTGCACTTACTTGATATAAGGTAGTATCTCAGGACAGTTATTCAACACATACCAAACCATTTTGTCCAAATCTTTAGGTTTGTCCTCTTGTCGACTCTTCCCTGTAACTCGAACAGAATAATCGAAAACATTGAGCCCGGGATTGTCTTCACCCACCTCTTTGCTAAGCTGATCAGCTGTTTCAATGTATTTTGAGAAGAATGTCAACACTTCTATAGCAATGTAGGCCTCTGCAATGGAACCCTCGGGTCTAGCTCTGTTCCTAACATAGCCCTTGAAAGTTCCTAGCCGCCTTTCAATAGGGCACATCCAGCCATACTGTACTGGACCTCTAAGTAGTGCCTCATCAGGTAGATGAACAGCCAAATGCACCATCACATCAAAGAAGGCTAGAGGATATATCTTCTCAAGGTCGCATAGGATAGTTGGTATCTTGTCTCTAAGACGCTCCAAAGCATCTATCCTCATATTTCTACTGCAGAGTTCCCTAAAGAATTGTCCCAACTCTGCAACTGCTCTGTATAAGTCAGGGCGGCCCAATCCTCTAAGGATAATAGGTAAAACCCTTTGAAGTAGGACGTGGCAGTCATGAGTTTTCAACCCTTGTACCTTGTTTCCATCTGCACTGACTCTCCTTTCAGGGTTGGAAGCAAATCCCTGTGGGAATCTCACACGTGACATGACCTCGCAGAATTCTTTTCTTTTTACCTTGTCCAAGATGTACACAGCTGGTGCCATATCTTGTGGTTTACCTTCATCTTGCACCTGCAAATCCTTTCTGATACCCATGTGTGTCAAATCAATCCTAGATTTTAAGGTATCTTTCATCTTGCCTTCAATATTAAGAAGTGTGCCGATAATGCTGTCACATATATTTTTCTCGATGTGCATCACATCAAGATTATGCCGCAGATCCAAATCTTTCCAATACTCCAAGTCCCACAAAGTGGACCTGCGGGTAAACAATAATCTCTCTTCTACCGTGCCACGCTTCCTTTTCCCGCTACCATTACCAGGATGGTTTCCTTGTGAAATATGCTTGACCTTCTCTAATTCCACTTGCAACTCATCGGCGGTGAGCCTCTTTGGCGCATCATGGTTTTCATGCTTTGCATTGAACACATGTCTTCGGTATTTTCTAGGATGCGGCTTGTCCTTGGCAAGGAAACGGCGGTGTCCAATGTAACAGATCTTGCTAAGTATTGCGTATGACATCGGATTCCTGTCACAGCGAACACATGCATTGTAACCATGTGTCGTTGGCCCTGACATAGTGCCCAAAGCCGGATAATCATGGATGCACCAAATTACAACAACACGCAGAAAGAAATCAGCTGGTGGGCTGCTATATAGTTCTTGAGTGAGAACACCCTTCCATAGCTGTTGAAGTTCCTCCACAAGAGGCTCCATGAACAAATCAAAATCCTTTCCAAGACTTTTTGGACCTGGGATGAGCAAGGCCATCATGTAGTTTGATTCTTTGGTGCAGACATTTGTAGGCATGTTGTAAGGGATAACAAGCACTGGCCACATGCTATATGTGGCGCTCTGGTGGCCAAATGGGTTAAATCCATCTAAAGCTAAGCCAAGTCTAATGTTTCTCGGGTCAGCAGCAAACTCTTTGTGTTTATCATTGAAGCTTTTCCACTCACTACCATGAGATGGATGGCTCATTACATTCTGATCTCTGTACTCCTGGTTCCTAGAATGCCACAGTACATCCTCTCTTGTTTCAGCATCATGAAACAACCTCTGCAATCTTGGTGTAATTGGAAAATGTCTCAGAACATTATGAGGAACCCTCTTGACAGCATCGCCATCTTTCCATCTTGATGATTTGCATTTCGGGCATTCACTTAAGTTGGCATAATCCTTCCGGAATAGAGCACAATTATTCTTACAAACATGGATCATATCATATCCAATTCCAACTGCACAAAGGAAATTCTTCATTTTACTGTAGGTGTGTGGCAGCTCAGACGCATCTAGGAAAGATTTGCGGAAAGAAGCCAACATCGCATCGGATGATTTGTTGGTCATCCGCTCAGATATCTTCATGAAGGAAATATGCCCTAGAGGCAATAATAATGTTATTATTTATTTCCTTATATCATGATAAATGTTTATTATTCATGCTAGAATTGTATTAACCGGAAACATAATACATGTGTGAATACATAAACCTACAGAGTG
Organism: Aegilops sharonensis; assembly: GCA_904067115.1. Taxonomy (NCBI): domain Eukaryota; kingdom Viridiplantae; phylum Streptophyta; class Magnoliopsida; order Poales; family Poaceae; genus Aegilops; species Aegilops sharonensis. The sequence goes on from LR880970.1 coordinate 556,896,471, forward strand.
TCACTAGTATGCCTCTACTTGACTAGCTCGTTAATCAAAGATGGTTATGTTTCCTAAACATGAACAAGGAGTTGTTATTTGATTAATGGGATCACATCATTGGTTGAATGATCTGATTGACATGACCCATTCCATTAGCATAGCACCTGATCGTATAGTTTGTTGCTAGTGCTTTTCTTCATGACTTATACATGTTCCTA
>LR880970.1:556913851-556927358 GCA_904067115.1 Aegilops sharonensis
AGCACGATGACAAGTGGTTCATGGGGGCGGTAGTGGGTAATAGTATTCTCCTTTGGGATCTATGACCTGGTCGAGCAAAAATCCGGCTATTTCCTCTTGAAGTGCTTGTATGCGGTCCGATGGTAGGAGCTTATCCCGCACCGATCTGAACTGTTAAGAAGGAGATCAATATGCATGTGTGTTAGTTGTGTGACTAGATATCGATAATGGTGTGAATAGTGTTCTGACAAACGTACCCAGTCCTGTCTATCAGATCTGCTCCTTTCGCACGTCATCATGCGAATGTTCTCGCAAACGTAGAATGCACACAGATCATTCCCCGACGCCTGCCTCAGGGCCTTTACGAGAATGGAATTGAATCAGATAATGATTAATCAAGCATGATAATTAATTAATGATATTGAAACAAGAATTAAAGAGATGGTAGCTAGCTAGTACTACTTAATTACTTACCAAGGGTCGATGCCAAAACAACTTTTTTGGCCACGTGCCTGGAGTCACCTTGATGAACTTTGCCCATGCCCTGCCCGCCGGCAAAGAAAATTAATAAAGGGGTTATTAAATAGTTCATATCAGGAACTAATAGTTAATAATGATTGAAATTACCTGTTGACTATCCCCTTCACGATGGTGTAGTCTTTATCTTCTTTAGTTAGTGAGTCCAGTAATTCAACTTTTCCTTCCTCAACTTTAATGTCTAACAAGACCCAGTGCCAACTGCATACGCACATGTTTACATGTCTTAATTAAGCGGGCATGTGCATAAAATTAATCAACTACCGTAAACCGTATACACTTAATTATTAACATCTAGCTAGCTAGTAAGCAAAAACAGAATTTGTAGTACAAGACGGTGTGACTCACGGGAAGTTGTAAGGAAGTAGTATATCTTCATTGGTATTGAGGCGCTTCAAGAACTCTAGCATGCTTTCTCTACAGCAGCTTGACAATGTTCAATCTGCCATATGTCCTGATTAATGGTATTTGGGTCAATGAACCCAACGCCATAGCGTCCAGCTTTTTTCATTTCATACATCTTCATCCTGCATATAATACCACAGAAAAAGAATATAGCGAGGATAATTACATGTAATGATTGATCAAAATTATCACTACATAACTAGCTTGAGACTTAAATTATAGAAAGAAATCACTTATAGACAATAGCAACTGACGATGGACTTGTCGAGTGCGTCTTGATTAAATAACTGAAATAGTTCTGGATACTCAATGGTCAGAGCTTTCTCATGGTAATATTGCTCATGCTTGACATTCACCATGAGGGACTCTCGATTGGAAATCTTGGTAATGTTCATGTACCATTGATGCAATTGATACATTCTCGTTGGGAGGTCCTTGACCTTGTCTGGATGGACCAAAGGTTTTCCCCGGACATATTGCCATGCTATTTCTGATTCTTTAAGCGTAGGCATGGGCTCAATTTCGAGGAGTTGTCCAACAGAGATATTGAGCATTTGAGCCTGCATTATATGATCCTCTGTTATTACCACATCGCCATGCTGGGGAACGCTAACGGTTTGCCCACAATAATATTTGGCGCGCGTACTACTCCTCTCATGTGTTGTTGGCACAACAAGCGGGGGGATCGCTTGCGCCGCCTGTTCTCCCAACTGGGGAACGGTTTTTCCGCATTTATTGCTAGTTGCTTGTTGGATCGAGCTTGAGCTCGCTTCCTTCTGTAGTCGTGCTCGATGTGCCTTCCTGATTTGGCGCTCATAGTCTGAGTCAACGGGCTTGGGAGCTGGTTCTCTAGCCATACGAATGAAGTGGTCAATTACTTTCTCAGGCACTTTCTCCTTTGGCGGCGGTGCCGGTTTCGGTCCAAAATGGGCGTCCAATTGGGCTTGCACTATGTTTGTGTTTTGCTCCTTAGTTATGTCGTAAGGCCTCTGAGGAAGAGGAGCGAGGCTTGGACCATATTTATATCGCTTGCCTCCGCCTGTACTTCCTGAACTACCTCGACTCGTACCGCTACGCACCAAAGCTGCTGGATGTCTCTTCTGCGATTGCTGAGACGGCGGAGACGGCTGACGTGGAGTTGGACCTGGAGAAGTGGCCTGACGATGTGCCGGACTTGAAGCAGGAGGTGTGGCCTGACACGGTGCCGGACTTGAAACCGGAGAAGTGGCATGACGCTGTGCTGGGCTTGAAACCGGAGGAGTCAGCTCACGCGTTCGGAGACTTGGAGGAGGTGGCAGACTTCGAGGAGGAGGAGTCTCATGCGTTTGTGGACTTTTTGGAGGAGCGGGAGTCTGTTGACTCGGTGGCGGACTTTGAGGAGGAGTCGGCAGACGACGCGGTGTCGGTGGACTTCGAAAGATGATGTAATCCTTTCTCCATAGGATGATACGATGTATGGCCTCTCCTAGTGTGCGCTCGTATTCACCTCCAGGAATGTCAAGCATTAGCCCCGAATATGGGTCCACCACTTCATCAACCATGACACGAGCATAGCCCTCTGGAATCGGGATGCAATGGTAGGTTGCTTCGGGGGTAACTTGAAAAGCAACACCGTCCGCCACCTTCATGGATATGTTCTTCATTTTGGAGTGTAGCTCGCAGTTAGTGTTCTCTATGATGTCATCCACAGGGTATGTATCCAGCAGTGTGTCGCCCGGGGCAGAACCAACGCTGCTTCTCGGCATGGATGGGACGGTGCTATCCAATGCTGGACGATCATCCGCTTGCTGCTGCCGCTGCTGAGACCCCCTTTCCTGGCTAAGTGAGTCGATTTGCTGTTGCTGCTGCTGGAATTTGAGTGCCAGGTCCGCGTGCCTTGCTTCTAGGCCTTGAAGGCGTTCTGCGTCCTACTTCCTCTGCTCCTTCTCCAGCTTCCTTTTCTTCTCCTCCTCCATCTTCCTTCTTGCACGGCTCCTGTAGTCCTCGTTCCATTCTGAAAAGCCCTCATACCAGGGAATAACGTCCATGCCTCGTGTTCTTACCGGGTGTTCAGGATTTCCCAGGGCGCGCGTAAGCTCATCGTTCTCTCTGTTGGGCGTGAACACCCCCCTTCTAGCTTCATCTATTGCGTCAATTATCTTTTGTTCGGCCCCTTTTAGACTTGCCTTCCACGAAACTTTGCCTGTCTTCGGGTCCAACGCTCCCCCATGCGCATAGAACCAAGTTCTGCACCTGGGGGGCCAGTGCCGGGTAACCGGAGTGACCCCTGCATCCTCCATCTCTTGCTCAGACTTATCCCACTTAGGAAATCCCACCGCGTAGCCACCTGGACCCAGCCTATGGAACTGCGTCTTTCTTGCAGCATTTGCCTTGTTTTTCATCGATCGTTCCTTAGATATTTCTGAATCCTTGAAGGTCACGAAATCGTCCCAGTTCTCTCTTTGCTTCTCCAGTGTTCCCTTGAAATCTGGAGTCTTCCTTTCATTAGCGAGGTAGTTGGCCCATATAGTTTTCTTGTGGGTGTTGAATGCAATTGCCATCTTCTTAAGAGCAGTGGCCTTGACTTTCTCCACATCCGCTTCAGTGAAATGATCTGGTAGGGTGAAATGTTCCATCAGAGATTTCACAAGGTCTTTTTTGGCTCTGTTGTCGACCCAAGTAACATCTGGACGTTTAGTATTTGGCTCTTTCCATTCTTGAATGGAGATCAGGAGTTTGTCCTTCACAAGAACTCCACACTGATGAGTCCACTTGTTCGCAATGTTCTTAGGCGTGAGGGGTTCGCCACTAGGTTTGATGGATTCGATGTGGTACTTTACACCATCCTGCAACAATTTGCCCGGGCCTCGCTTTGTCTTGCTGTCTGTATAAGCAGATTTGCTCGATCCGGAGGGCTGAAAGAAGAAAGATCGATTCGTTAATATATCTTAAATAAAATAAACATGTGATGATCACCATGATGCATGCTTATATAAATATACCTCGCCGGTAGTCTTTGTTATTTGAACATCAGCATTTTCTGTGTCATCACAAACATTGTATGTGTCATAATCATAATCAAAGTTCATGACTTCATCAGCCCGGTCGTCGAGATCGAATATCTTTTCATCACCCTCTCCGGTATTGTTCAGATATTGCGAGCCGTCATCTGCTTCATTCAGATCATCTAGCCTGTGAGGGCTGCGTATGATGTCGAACAATTCCTCTTCTCTCTATCTGCCGGTATTGTCCGCCATAGCTTTTACTTTACTAATACAGAAGAAATATAAAACAATTTAGTATTCAAATTACAATGCATGGATGCAATTAATCAATAAGGAAAAACTGAATCTCGAAGACATCGTCTCGAATATATAATCTCGAATACATCATCGTCTTAATATATATAATCTCGAATACATCGTCTCGAATATTATATATCGAATATATCACTGGCTAGTTACCTAATAAAGATCGAGTACTACAGAAGAATCTAGGGCGCCACTCGCGGTTCCTGGGGCGCGGGCGGTGCACACCCAAAGAGAAGGAACCATCACAGGATCATATCTCCGGTCATCTGCCCAAAGAACTTGCCAAGTAGTGGAGAACCTGACGTCGTCCATAGCAGCCATGTAGCGATGGACGTGCTCATCTTCCTCCCTGACACGGCGACGCACCACCTCCGGCGGGGCCGACTGCCTCCGCACCGAATGTGGCCCACGCGAACGCCACCAAAGAAGATCAGGATCGACGACGGGACCCGAGGTCGGGTTCCTCACCAAGCGGCGCGCCCCTCCAGGTAGCACCTCCCAGTGCCAGCCCGGCGGAGCCCAGTCCCGGACATGGGTCCCCTGAAGCAGGACGTCGTCGCGAACGGGTCGACGGCGAGGATGCGGGCCGGGCATATCGTCGAGAACAAATACTATATGCCCGCAAAAAGTAACATTTTTTAAATGATTGGATTGTCATAACTAAAATTCTATATATATGCAAATTCTAACAATTTGACATTAACCTAATTCATCTAACTAAAACTAATTCTAAAATTTCCTGATTATATAACTAACATTTCCATAACAATTCTAATATTTATATAACTAAAAAACAAAAAAATTGCTAACATTTCTATAAATATTTCTATAACTAAAAAACAGAAAACATTTATAACATTTCTATATAACTAACATTTCTAATATTTATATAACTAAAAAACAGAATAATTTCTAACATTTCTATAACTAAAAAACAGAAAAATTTATAACAAACAAACTAATGTGTGTGTGTAGTGTGTGTGTGTGTAGTGTGTGTGTGTGTGTAGTGTGTGTGTGTGTGTGTGTGTGTGTGTAGTGTGTGTGTGTGTGTGTGTGTGTGTGGACATGGCGGCCGGGGCGAGCTCACCGGCGAGGCGACGACGGGGCGGCAACGACGGGGCGACGGGACGGGGCGGCGACGACGGGGCGGGGCGGCCGGAGCGACGGGACGGGGCGGCGACGACGGGGCGGGGCGCGGCGCGGCGACGGGGACGACGGGGACGACGGGGACGGGGACGGCCGGGGCGGCGACGTCGACGGGGGTGGCGACGAGGGGCGGGGATGGCCGGGGTCGGCGACGAGGGGCGGGGGCGGCGACGTCGATAGGGACGGCGTCGATCGGGGCAGGACGGCGCGATGGAGGGAGGAAACAGAGGGAAACTGAATTTTTTTCAAGTGTTGTATATATAGGATGGACCTTTAGTACCGGTTGGAGCCACCAACCGGTACTAAAGGTCTGTTTTGGCCAGGCCAAGCAGCAGGAAGCGCACCCCCTTTAGTACCGGGTCGTGGCTACAACCGGTACTAAAGGCCCCCCCTTTATAAGCTCCAGTGCGGTAGCTCTCTTGAGCTCCTCTCCTAATCAGGCCTACTGGGCCTACCTGTCCTCTTCGCCCAGTGGGCTTACTGGGCCTTTGCAGGCCTGCATCCTGGCCCAACAAAAACTTGTGTTCCTAGTCGTATGCAGACCTCTTTGGCCTAGTAGGTGGGCTTTTTTATTTTCTTAATTTTTTTTCGCTTTATTTATTTTTGTTTTATTTATTTTTGAGTTGTTTTTTGCTGTATTTAGAGTTTCTTTGTGAATATTTTTGCTTTAGGTACAAAAAATTACAAACTTTCTGTTAGTGCCGGTAGTTTTCAAATTTGAATAGTTTAAATTTTGAATTATTTGAAATTTGTGTGAATCACTAGTTTGTGAATAACTTAAATTTGAAAAAAGTTTTTTCAGTGATTCTTTTTTCTTATGTTTAATATTAGTGTGTTTTATCATTATATTCAATTCGGTAATGCTTAGGTTATTTAAAAAATGAAATGCCTTTGTAACAGTTCAGTTTTCGTCGGAAACCCTGATACTTCGAAAGAGATTGTCCATTTTGTACACGAAGTGCATCCAGTTTTTGCCGTAACCCTCTCTACTTTCTTGCACATGCTATTTGTATGATATTATGATACCATGCCAACTTTCAACCTTTTCTGAGTTCATTTGAAATGCTTTTCAATTTCAGGGTCATTTAGCTGGAAAAAATCAGTAAATGCATGAAAAGAATTTGTTTGCACATAAAATTTCTTCGCGTTTCAAATGCCAAAACACATAACTACCCTAACTATTATAGACATTCCCTCCTGGGTGTGAAACACAGAAGAAAGTGATGATAGTGAAGCCGATCACATCCCAGATCTTTGGGTGTGAAACTTTTTCTTCGCTTGTGTCCCTTTGCGCCGTAGCCATGGAAAATCTTCATAATTTAACTGGATGCTCGGGTCAATATTCACTGTGAATGGAGCAATTTCATCAAACTTTTCATAATCTTCTGACATGTCTGTCTTGTCATCCACTCCCATGATGTTTCTTTTTCCTGAAAGAACTATGTGACGCTTTGGCTCGTCGTATGATCCATTCCCTTCCTTATCTTTTCTTTTTCTCGGCCTGGTAGACATGTCTTTCACATAAAAAACCTGCGCCACATCATTGGCTAGAACGAATGGTTCGTCTGCATACGCAAGATTGTTGAGATCCACTGTTATCATTCCGTACTGCGGGTCTTTTGTTACCCCGCCTCGTGTCATATTGACCCATTTGCACCGAAACAAAGGGACCTTCAAATCACCTGATCCATAGTTAAGTTCCCATATGTCCTCTATGTAACCATAATATGTTTCCTTTCCCGTGTTGGTTGTTGCATCAAAGCGGACACCACTGTTTTGGCTGGTGCTCTTCTTATCTTGGGCGATCGTGTAAAATGTATTCCGATTTATCTGGTACCCTTTGAAAGTCATTATATTCGAAGATGGTAACTGGGACAGCGAGTACAGGTCATTTTGAATATTACCATCATTCAGGGCACGTTTCTGCAACCAACCGGCGAAAGTCCTCGTTTGTTCGCGTGTAATCCAGTCGTCAGACTTCTCCGGGTGTTTGGACTGTAGAAAATTCTTGTGTTCCTCCATATACGGAGCCACCAAGGCGGAATTCTGTAGAACTGTGTAGTGTGCTTCAGTGAGAGAATGCTCGTCCATACATATTATTTGATGCCCTCCTAGTGTGCCTTTTCCTTCCAGTCTGCCCTTATGCCGCGATTCAGGAACACCAATCGGCTTAAGGTCAGGAATGAAGTCAATACAAAACTCAATGACCTCCTCATTTTCATGGCCATTCGAGATGCTTCCTTCTGGCCTAGCACAGTTATGAACATATTTCTTCAAGACTCCCATGAACCTTTCAAAGGGGAACATATTGTGTAGAAATACAGGACACAAAACATTAATCTCTTCGCAAAGGTGAACTAGGACATGCATCATGATGTTGAAGAAGGATGGCGGGAACACCAACTCGAAACTAACAAGACATTGCACCAAATCATTCTGTAACCTTGGTATGATTTCTGGATCGATTACCTTCTGAGAGATTGCATTGAGGAATGCACATAGCTTCACAATGGCTAATTGAACATTTTCCGGTAGAAGCACCCTCAATGCAACCGGAAGGAGTTGCGTCATAATCACGTGGCAGTCATGAGACTTTAGGTTCTGGAACTTTTTCTCTGCCATATTTATTATTCCCTTTATATTCGACGAGAAGCCAGACGGTACCTTCATGCTGAGCAGACACTCGAAGAAGATTTCCTTCTCTTCTTTGGTAAGAGCGTAGCTGGCCTGACCCTGATGTATGCCGTCTTTTCCGTGCATACATTGCTGGTCCTCCCGTGCCTCTGGTGTATCTTTTGTCTTCCCATACACGCCCAAAAAGCCAAGCAAGGTCACGCAAAGATTCTTCGTCACGTGCATCATGTTGATTGCGGAGCGGACCTCTAGGTCTTTCCAATATGGCAGGTCCCAAAATATAGATTTCTTCTTCCACATGGGTGTGCGTCCGTCAGCGTCCTTCGGAACAGGTTTTCCGCCAGGACCCTTTCCAAAGATTACCTCCAAATCCTTGACCATATCATGTACATCAGCACCAGTACAGTGGCGAGGCTTCGTCCAGTGATCCGCCTCACCTTTGAAATGCTTGCCTTTCTTTCTTATGGGATGCCTTGTCGGAAGAAATCGACGATGTCCCAGGTACACATTCTTCTACAACTATCCAAATATATACTGTCGGTATCATCCAAACAGTGTGTGCATCCGCGGTATCCCTTGTTTGTTTGTCCTGAAAGGTTACTGAGAGCAGGCCAATCATTGATGGTCACGAACAACAACGCCTTTAGGTCAAATTCTTCCTGTCCGTGCTCATCCCACGCACGTACACCTGTTCCATTCCATAGCTGTAATAGTTCTTCAACTAATGGCCTTAGGTACACATCAGTGTCATTGTCGGGTTGCTTAGGAGCTTGGATGAGCACTGGCATCATAATGAACTTCCGCTTCATGCACAACCAAGGAGGAAGGTTATACAAACATAGAGTCACAGGCCACGTGCTATGGTTGCTGCTCTGCTCCCCAAAAGGATTAGTGCCATCTACGCTTAGACGAAACCATACGTTCCTTGGGTCACCTGCAAACTCCTCCCAGTACTTTCTCTCGATTTTTCTTACGGTCTTCTGTGTGCCACCGCATCGCCTTCGCATGCTCTTTGTTTTGGAACAAACGTTCCAACCGTTGTATTATAGGAGCATACCACATCATCTTGGCAGGAATCTTCTTCCTGGGGCGCTCGCCCTCGACATCACCAGGGTCATCGCGACTGATCTTATAACGCAATGCACCGCATACCGGGCAAGCATTCAAATCCTTGTACTCACCGCGGTAGAGGATGCAGTCATTAGGGCATGCATGTATCTTTTGCACCTCTAACCCTAGAGGGCAGACAACCTTCTTTGCTTCATACGTACTCTTGGGCAATTCCCTGTCCTTTGGAAGCGTATTCTTTATCATTACCAGCAACTTTCCAAATCCCTTGTCAGATAGACCATTCTCTGCCTTCCATTGCAGCAATTCAAGTGTGGTGCCCAACTTTTTTTTGTCAGCTTCGCAATTCGGGTACAACAATTTCTTGTGATCCTCTAACATGCGCTGCAACTTCGTCCTCTCCAGATCACTTGCGCAGTTTCTCTTTGCATTGGCAATGGCCCGACCTAGATCATCAGCGGGCTCATCTGATGCCTCTTCTTCAGCTTCTTCCCGCATTGCCGGCTTAGCTTCTTCCCCCATTGTTGTATCATCGTATTCAGGGAACCCATGGCTAGGATAGCCGTCGTCGTGCTCTTCTTCTTCATTGTCTTCCATCATAACCCCTATTTCTCCGTGCTTGGTCCAAACATTATAGTGGGGCATGAAACCAAACTTAAATAGGTGGACGTGAATGGGTTTTTCTGTAGAGTAACTGTGACCATTCTTACAGCCAGCACATGGACAAGGCATAAAACCATCCGCCCGCTTGTTTGCCTCAGCGGCTCGCAGAAAAATATGCACGCCATTAATGAACTCGGGAGAGCATTGGTCATCATACATCCATTTTCGGCTCATCTTCATTACACAACACCAAATAGACCAAATTAATACAAGTTCATACATAAAGTTCATATACAACACTTAATTAAATGCAACATACAAATAACTCTCTAGCTAAAGAATTTAAATGCAACAACAAATGCGATGAAGATCACAACTAAGGTAACAATTGATCCAACAGCATAATGATACCAAGCCACACTATCAATGGCATATTTTCTAATCTTTCTAATCTTCAACCTCATTTTCTCCATCTTGATCTTGTGATCATCGACGACATCGACAACATGCAACTCCAATTCCATCTTCTCCCCCTCAATTCTTTTCAATTTTTCTTTCAAATACTCATTTTCTCTCTCAACTAAATTTAACCTCTCGACAATAGGGTCGGTTGGAATTTCCGGTTCACATACCTCCTAGATAAAAATATCTATGTCAACTTGATGGGCATAATTTGTCATACACACGAAATGCAACAACTAGTTTTAAAAGAGAATATACCACATCCGAATCATAACAAGGACGAGGGCTGACGGGGACGGATATCAAAACCATGTTACTATGTATAACAAACAACGTACGGGTAAGATAATTATACGAGTAACTATATATCCAAATCACACAAACATCAATTTGGTAATGTAAAACATTCATGAACAAGAGCCTCACCATAAGGTGGTGCCGGCAACGGGACGGTGCGGGCGATCGACGGTGGTTACGACGGAGATTTAGAAGGCACTAAGTAAACCACACCTACATATGCAAACTAAGTGTTATTCTTGACCTCAAATTGCATATAAATCAAATACTAGCAAATATAATTCCTCCCAAATTAATCACTATACAAAGCATTGCAAGAGCTAATCTAGCAATGAGAGTTGAAAGGACAAAGTTTCTAACCTTTGTGATCATTTGAATGGATGGGGGCCTTCAAATCTTGACAAATTTTGGGCAAAATTTGTGAGGAGCTCGAGGAAGAGAGGGGAAGAACAGAGGAGAAGTGAGGGGAAAGGGGAAGAACAGAGTGGCTCGGGTGGACGAAGGGTTTATGTACGTCGACCTTTAGTACCGGTTCGTGCCACGAACTGGTACTAAAGGTGCTGGACGGGCCCCGGACTGACAACACCCTGCCACCACCCTCTTTAGTACCGGTTCGTGGCACGAGACGGTGCTAAAGGATCGCCACGAACCGGTACTAATGAGAACGGCCGGCTAGCCGTTGGAACCGGCACTAATGGACACATTAGTGTCGGCTCAAAACCAAACCGGCACTAATGTGTCTCATATTAGGTCCTTTTTCTACTAGTGTGCGTCCAAGCCTGGAGAAAGAGGAGAGACGTTGCATTTTTCTATTCCTTCAATCAACCAATCAGGGAGCTTCGGTTCCATCTTTTTGGCTTTGGCAACACCGTCCACAATGGTTCCCACGATGCCAAAAGCTATTTTCACATTTGGCTACACATTGTGGATGCCCTTAACCGTACCACTTTGTTTTGCTCCTGTGTGCTATCTATACAAATCTCAATTAAATTGATCTAAAAAATTATAGAATCAAAGATTAGTAAAAAGAAGGTGATTTTGCCGCGCGGATGGCGGGGGAGGTTTCTTATTTTCGGAGGACGTTGTCCTGGCGGTTTGCTAACATGCGGTCCCACATGTCAGTGCTTTACAATGCTGATCCGCGTCCCACATGAGGCAGAACAACGGCAGAAGCAACACGTGGTTAAGTTGAAGAAGATGAGGGAGAAGCGGATTCAGCAACGAGTGAAATGATGGTTGCTTCGTCCCTCCAACTTCTTTTTTTTAGCATTATTACTTCGGTCCTCCAACTTAACTGCGGGAAAGGTGCAACTTTGTGATTTGACGCCTCATTGCTCATTACTACGCCGGCGCCATGACTGGGGTGCTTCACCCCGGCTGCTCTACACTGTATTCCGGTATGGCACGTGGACCCGGTAGCTTGATGTCCCACATGTCGGCGAAAGGGACTAGAAGATTTATGAAAGCGAGCGCTCCACTCTTACGACGGAGGAGTAGACGACACGACGGCCCCAGTGAACTGTCAGTTGTACTGTATAGTACTATAGTTTTGCTGTTTCGCATGATCCATCGATACAAACCCGATTAAACAGGAAAGGGCGGGATTTTTCCCGCGTGGTAGATGATACTGGCCATACATTTCAAAGGCAATTTTCATGTATGCAAACTGAATAATTATAAGTAACAATATGATATCTAGTAAAACTAAAAACACATATGATTTATTGTGTTAGAGTGTAGTAGTAGTGCTGTATTGCATAGTTGTTAGATGTAACATGCGAGAACGTGTAGATATGTAGTTATGGAGGGCCTATAGAGAGAAAAGCGTAATACGGTCACCGAACTTCAGAATAAGCTGATTACGGTCACTATATACGTTTTGCGGTGATTATCCGGTCACTTGCTCACAGTTCAGCATCGGATTGCACTCTGTTGACCGGCCAAATAGTCTGCGTGGCGCCATGTTGACTAGTTAAATTGACCACGTTCCTTGTGGGTCCCACCTGTCAGTTCGCATAGGGAAAAGGTCAGATAAACACAAATTTATGCAGGCGCGACAAGGCTCCAACCCATGCACGGGAATCACCTGGTTGTGTATGTGTCTGTCAGGGCCTGATGTGTGCGCATGCACGTGTAGGTTGAGCACTTGAGCATGAGAGAGTGTGTTGGTCGTGTGGTGTACTGGTGTGTGCATGCATGTGTGTGTGTGTGCATGTGAGTGTTGCATGCGTGCGTGGTTGCGTGTGTACGTGTGAGTGTTGCGTGCGTGCGTGGGTGCATGTGTTTGTGTGAGTGTTGCGTGGATGGAGTTTGTGTGCATGCGTGCGTGTGTGTATAATCACCACACCAGCTACTGTGTGTTAAAACAGACAGCTCAGCATACCAATACAAGGCCACCTTGTCCGCTGTGCCCGCGGTCATGACTTCGAACCACCGTCAAAATATTTTTTTGTCGTTTGTTTTCATTCTTACTAGCAAGATGCCCGTGCGTTGCACGTAACATCAAGATGCATTTGTATGACTTGTTTATCTTGTGAGAGAAAAGGATGAACGAGGGAAGGCCTTATTTGCAAATGTGGAGAGGTGTGTGTGTACCTTTTTGCAAAATTTCCATAGTTTCTTTCCTATCCGTCAGATATAAATCGGACGGCCTATATTGCAGGATGGCAGGCACACCATCATCACCAACTCTGTTTTTTTATAAGAGTGTATTTTATATTTTATGTATTTTATAATAGTGTAGATGTAGAGTAGATACAAGTCGACAGGTGGGCACGATGGTAGTGAGATAATGTGATGCAACACTAGAGGTGCCACGTGGAGCGTTTAATTGGTCAACTAGTCATGTCATGAGCAAATACAAAGTTGTACGGTGAGCCCGTGACTGTATAATAACCACTAAACGTAAACGGTGACCGTAAAGAGTGGATTAAAGTCCAATGTATGTATCGTGCTTTCGCTTCAAATACAATGATCGTCATTGCATATATCGCGAGAGAAAGATGAAACACGCGTGAATTTTCTGGGGGCTTACTTTTAGAGGACCTGGAGATAGTTTTGTGTGCATACGTGAAAGGGGCGTACGG
>LR880970.1:556936889-556950331 GCA_904067115.1 Aegilops sharonensis
AGCGCCGGATCTAGCCAGATGGGAGGGGGCGGCGGTGTGAGGTGACCTCGGGCTGTGCTTCGCGATGGCGGGATTCACCGGACGTCGCCTGGATCAGCCGCCGCAGGTGTCGCAACGAAGAGCTGCGTCAAGAGGGAGAGATGGGATGTGAGAGGGATGGGTGGGTGGGGGATGCGGCGAAGGGTGACGAGGGCCGGCGGTGAGGTGGGAGGTGGGAGGAGAAGGAGATGAGGGGAGGTGGGAGGAGAAGGAGAGGAGGGAAGGGCCGGCGGTGAGGTGGGAGGAGGAGGGTGACGAGGTGGTTGGTGGCGGCGATTTAGGAGAGATGAGGGGCATCGGGGGCTCTGTTTCTCGCATGTCCCTCTCTCCTTTCCTGTGTTTTTTTTTCATATGTCCCATGATTAGATTATAAGAGCTGCAAAATCTGCAACGCTTATCTGCAACTTTTAATATGCGTATCTATCATAAATTTTACAATGTATAGCCAAAATGTTGTAGAATGTGTGTTGCTTTACATAGGGTATCCTTGTAGTGATGTTGCATATGGTGTCTAGATTGTAATTCTTCCAATCTGGTTAAACTGCATGTGCTAGTCTGCTTAGCTTATACTCCTGTAAATGTGACATTATACCTGTTAATGTGACATGTCTTCCTGTATTTAGTACATAGTACATCTGTTTATTAAGCATGTCCTTACATAAAACTATTGTTTTTTTGTATCCCGCATCAATCAATATGACAAGACACCTTTAGTATATGCAGTGCGATATTAGTTGCATCTTTCATATGTTTTATAGCATGCGCTGCTTCTAATTTGTTGAAATTCCATTTATGATGGGACGCTTTTAACTTGGCAGAGTCATATTGGTTGCATCTTTCATGTGGTGTCTAGCTTGCATTGCTTCTTATTTGCTGGAATGGTTTCTGCTTAGTTTACACAAACAGTTGTGAACATGCCATGCCGTCCTGTTTTTCGTACATATTCCATCCTGGTATCATGTGTTTGCCTTACATCAAAGTAGTGATTGTCAGTATCATGCATGAATGAGTTCTGAAGAGAGAATTTTATTGCTTTTTCTTGTCGGTTTTACTTGACAATTCAAAATCAATAAAGCAGAAGGAAGTTAGNNNNAGTTGTGAACATGCCATGCCGTCCTGTTTTTCGTACATATTCCATCCTGGTATCATGTGTTTGCCTTACATCAAAGTAGTGATTGTCAGTATCATGCATGAATGAGTTCTGAAGAGAGAATTTTATTGCTTTTTCTTGTCGGTTTTACTTGACAATTCAAAATCAATAAAGCAGAAGGAAGTTAGCAAGGCAGCAGATAAAGATGCTCCTTCCAAATGGGGGGCCTCTACAGTTTCTACTCCTCCACACCCCCAAGATGATTTCCAAGACAACACATGCATAGACACTCAACAAAGTTGTGTTTATGATGAGCACGTCTCCCCTAGTGCAGCATCACTGGTGCTCCCTCTAACTTGGCACTGTTATATGTGGTTGCATGTTATGTGTGATGTCTAGCTTGTATTGCTTCTTAATTTGTTGAATTCCATCTGCTTACTTTACACATTATACTTGAATAAGACACGTGTTCCTGTTTCTAGAACATACAATATCTGTCTATCACACCATGTTCTTACATCAAATTACTACTGTTGTGTAACCTGCAACAATCACTTATCATAAGACAAGTTTGACTTCGGAGTGTGATATAGGTTACATCTCACATTCTTTTCTAGCTTGTACTACTAATTTGTTGAAATGACACTTATGACGAGACAATTTTAACTTGGTAGAGTGATATTCGTTGCATCTTTCATATGGTGTCTAGCTCTCATTGCTTCTAATTTGTTTAAATGCCTTCTCCTTAGTTTACACATCATAAGCTGTGAATATGCAATGTTGTGAATATGCAATGGCACTAATGACGTGAGACCTCTAACATGGTATTGTGATGTTGTTTGCATCTTGCATATGATTTATTTCTTGTACTGCTTCACATTTGTTTAAACGCCATTTATGCTGAGACACTGTTAACTTGGCAGAGCGATATTTGTAGCATCTTTCATATGGTGTCTACCTTCCATTGCATTGCTTCTAATTTGGTGAAATGTCTTCTTCTTAGTTTACACATCATAGTTCTGGTTATCTCTTCCGTCCTATTTTTCATACATATTACATCCTCCTATCGTGTGGTTGTCTAACATCAAAGTTCAGTTTGTCTGCATCATGCATCAATTTGTTCTGAAGAACTAAATTGTTATTCGTTTTTCTTGTCGGCTTGACTTAACATGGTACAGAAAAAGAGGAAGAAACACAGAATGGCAGGGAATAAGAAGCGGATGAATCCTGCAGATTTTGCTGGTACTGATGGTGCAAAAGAAGGTGAAAGTCCAGCGGAAAATTATACAAAAACGGCATCCCATGCTACACGAGCTGCCAAAAAAGCCAAACAGAAACAAATAGCTGCCACCAAACAAGCAGAGACATCCCTAGTTCTTGCAACACCTACCACAGTACAGTCAGCTACACGACATACTCGTGCATCAACTGAGCTAGCAGCACGTTCCCAAGCTCCCTTTCCACCTGACACTACTTCCCAAGCACTCTTGACACAAGACGAGTTGGCAATATCAAATGAACCTTTTGAGCTTCAATAGCAAGAAGGTAGTTGATGGAGTCAAGTTACAGTTGCATGTTTCTTTATATGTAGTCTCACAGTTTGATGTACACTAACATTTCCTTTGTTCGTTGTTGGACTAGCACCTAGGCGCAAGAGGAAACAAACATCAGGGATAATGCTCGATAGGTTAACTGAATCTAGAGGAGGAAGAATGGAGATCCGTTTTGAGGCAGGTTTAAAAAGGCCACGTGATGCTATAGAGTCAGCCAAGTTAGTATCAGAGGCAGCGGTTGCCGTTAGGTGTCATGTACGTATCACCCCAACATGGATTCAGTACAGGAATGACAAAGACGAAACCCAGTTCAACACCTTCCTCGACCATTTATCTGTAAGTATGGTTATGTATGGAAACTAGTAACATCGTCTTGCTCTGTCCCATACTTTCTAGGTTGCTGATAATAAGACTCCCATAATTTTCAACAAATGAGGTTCAAGTTGGATAGCCAAGATGATGCAACCAGACAAGCTTGCACCCACGTTTTCAAGTCTGCTCTGCGACAGTATCAGTATAACTTGAGGAAAACTCACTTTGAAGGCAAGGCTAACAGTGGTCTTTCCCAAACATCTCCAGTGGAAAATATATCGGATGAAGACTGGAGGGGCCTTGTTAAACACTGGTCTGATCCGAAGTATCAGGTACATTATATATATGTGATCAGATCACATGTTGAAGTCCTATTGACGCATGTGCCACACAAATCTATCTTCTTGTAGGTGAACTGTTCAAAGAACAAGGCCAACCGTACGAAAGTGAAATTCCAACAGATGACAAGATCTCGTAGCTATATTGCACACTGTGAGGCTCTTGTAATTAGCTGATGTTTCACTCTTTTCGTTGTACCATATTATCAGATCTATATTGACTTGTTTGAAATGCATAGGAAAGCCCGCAAGGACCAAAAAGTACCTGAACCAAATGTTGTGGAAATCTTCAAGGACTGTCACACCAGCAAGATGAAGGGCATGACTACACCAGTCAAAGCCGCTGTTGTAAGTCCTTAATCCTCATGCCTTTTTACTACTACTTACTCTGACTTGTGCCTTGAACTGCATGGTTTGCAGCCAATGTCTATTACTCTTTTCAATTTTATACACAATTGTCTTAGCGTATCATTGCACCTTACAAGGTTTAAAAGGGAGGAGTGATGTTCCTTTGATCTTGACCCGTAATCTAGTTCCGTGCTGGACTTGCCCACACAACGTTACAATTGCCTGTTTGTCTGTTCTCAGTTGTTTTGTGATATGAATGATGTCATACTTATGCTTACTGTATTATAAACTTCATCTCTTTATCCTTAGCCCTCAATACAATGTGAAGAAATAGACAATACATTAGCGATGGTACATGGTCATATGTTTGGAACCTGGTTTTATTATGTACTTTGCTATAAAATACAACTAATATTTTACATGGGTTCACCAGAATAAGTTATGTATATAGACCAAAGCTATTTTGTTTGGTTTTGCTGCCTCCTTAATATCTTATGTTCTGGTACTACTAATGTAAAACCTCAACTTTTCAGCGAGCTATGGAAAAAATGGTGGAACCGCCACCTTCTAAAGGTGGCAATGCAACTATAACCGCAATGTCAGCTCTTGCTGAAGTGGGTCAGTACCTGTCCACTAACAGTGCCAAAAGCACGTTCCTGCGTAATACTGGGTTGGTTGTTAAGGCAATATCGTCCAAACTGCCTCATAATCAAGATATGCAAGCTCAAAGCAATGTTGTATCTGCGCTCCAGACACAAGTCCATTCCCTAACAGAGGCCCTTTGTGAAACAAGGAGAAACATTGCTCAATGTCGTCAAGATATGCATGGTTTTGAAACCAGACTATCAGACATTTGTTATGTTGTTCACGAGCCTAGGGGAAATGAAGGCGAGGGTTATGGTGCTCCATCCGACAATACAACTTGAAATCGTAACAGTCAGGTCAAATGAACCGAGCTTCTGAACTTCTGGTGGTGCATTTATCTACTAGACTGGTTAAGTTTTATGCCAACCTTCCTTTTGTTATATAGTTGTAATTTGTTTTGGTGCGATACAAAATTTATTCTTAACGTGCAGCCACCGGCTGAAGAAAATAGCAAGCCATTTTTGTATAGTGTAGGGTGTTCCCTATATTTGCACTGGTGGCGATCTTTGATGCCGAGTGGATGTAATCTATGCAATCGCCTTAATAGCCCAACATTAGTTTCGGCCTTATTTATTTCCTAGTCTTCTTTTTCCCTGGTTTGCTAGTGGACGCAACTACCCATGGGCCATATACGGGCCGTAGGATCCATGGATCTCCTATGGGCCGTCTATAAATGGGCCTGTAATCGGTGGGCCTCGGGCCGTCCATAAATGGGCCTGTAATCGGTGGGCCTTGGGCCGTCGGATAAATGGGTCTACATGGGCCGTAATCGGGCGTAATATGTATCAGCCCAGCACGGTAACGGGCCGTTAACAGGCCGTAGGACTGCAAAAGCTTAATTATGTCACAGACATAACGGGTCGTTAATGGGCCAGAATATAGGACGGGCTGGCCAGAAACGGGCCGACTCTTGCCATGGGCCGAATTTGGCCCATTAGGGTAACATGCCAGTAACGGGCCGACTCTTGCCACGGGCCGAATTAGGATCATTTGTGGAAAGTGCCAGTAACAGGCCGACTCTGGCCATGGGCCCAATTTGGCCCATTAGGGGAGCAGGCCAGTAACGGGCCGGAAGTAATCGAGGGCCAAAAAGGAGCCCAAGAACGTATGGGCCGTCAATAGGCCGAAAGCTAACACGGGCTGGAAACGGCCCATGTAAATCACGGGCCGTTAACGGGTACAAAGAAAATTACTGTTCATTATGGGCTAGAGTCACCGTGGGCCTGTAAAGGGTCGAAAGATACGAAGGCCTCATATGGGCTGAAAGACGTCGTGGGCCATAGATGGGCCGAAAGTGAAATGGGCTGGTGCTATATTGGATGGCTCACATTATGTTGTTGGGCCGATTTCCTTTAGTGCCTAACGGGCCGTGAGTTAACGGGCCGTAAAATGGGCTATTTGCAAAGAGACCTTTAACAGGCTTTTCATGGGCCAGCCCGTTAACATTTGACCAAGTCAAACGGGGCGGCTTTGTAAGCTAAATGGGCCAGTGGTGTGTCGTGGCACGTGTCGACATATCATAGGCGCCTATCTGACCCACTAACAAGCTGACACGTGTTTTGTCCGGCCAATAAGAATTTTACACGTGGAAATTTCCCATTGGTCGGGGCTGTTAACGGGTTATCGGATCCAAAACCCGACCCGATAGCGTAACGGCGTTCCGCTATGGTGGATGCCACGTGTAGGTCACCCTTGACGAAAGCACTTCTGTGACGCGCGATTTATCATCATGGAAGTGGACACTTCCGTGATGATAATTTTGGTAATGTCATGGAACACTTCTGCGACAGCACATGTATGACTATCTTGATTTTTTCATAAAATCGTCATGATGTACATGCATGACAGAAAACGCGACCTACTGTGACAAACACGTATCATCACGGAAGTGTATTTTTTTGTAGTGAAAGCCCTGTGCCAGTAAGATCATCATCACCGTCACCATGCCGTCGTGCTGACGGAACTCACCCTCGTCCTCAACTGGATCAAGAGCACGAGGGACGTCATCGAGCTGAACGTGTACTGAACGTGGAGGTGCCATACATTCGGTACTTGGATCGGTTGGATTACGAAGAAGTTCGACTACATCAACTGCGTTACAAAATGTTTCTGCTTTTAGTCTACGAGGGCACGCGGACAGTCTCCCCTCTCATTGATATGCATCTCCTAGATAGATCTTGCGTGATCGTAGGATTTTTTTTGAAATTACTGTGTTCCCCAATAGCCGCAAGGATACTTGACAAGCAGCAGAAGGTGGCGCCAGGCAATCTGTCGGCGACGCCCGGTGCATGGCAATGGTGTAGGATCTAGGAGAGCTTAGCGCCCGCGTGGTGAGCTGGCATGAATATGAGCAGACAGGCCGCTCAACCCTGCTTTCCGGCATGAGCTCCCATGAGCAGCAGCGTACATGGTCTGCGAGCCTGTTTGGTAGCATGGTGCCCGTGACTGCAAGATCGGCGACACATGGGCATTTTTACTCAGAATCAACGATTGCGTTTGGGGCGGGGGCAGTTGCGTTCGCGATGCCAGAAATGAAGAACATGGTGGTTTCATCCTGAAAGATACGTGAAATGCGGGAGTAGTCACCGGCGACCACAACAATGAAGAACGGTGCGATCAGCTTTGCTCCGAACAATGGCGGCAGCTAGCCAAAGCTGGCATGCATGGTGACTGGGAGGTGTAATGCTAGCCTACTAGTCTACTACTACTACTACTACTTCTACTACTACTACTACTACTACTACTACTACTACTACTACTACTACTACTACTACTACTACTACTACTACTACTACTACTACTACTACTACTACTTCTACTACTACTACTACTACTACTTCTCTGGTTAGGTTAAGAAAAAAATGTGGAATGTGGCATGGATACATTATGTAGTTTCAATTAATTTTGGACCTTAAATTTTTCCCTACTTGTTAGTATGCATCGTATTATTATGATACATCATCTTATTCTTATTGATGGAAATTATTGTGAAAACAAGAATATTCTTTCCCGCAAAAAAAGAAAACAAGAATATCCTAGGCCGATGCATGATGAATATTATTTCAGTAATTACAGTTTTATTTTTTAGTGACCCTCACATTCTTGAATTGTTTGTTCAATGATTTTGCTTTTCATATTGGCAAGTGTGTTCAGACATCTCGTAGGATGGTTATTCGCCCACAAAAAAAGAGATGGTTATTCGCCCTCATTTCCTTGAAACACACATCAACAAAAACTCTAATGACCAAGTCTTTCTAATCGATGACAAAATGAATGTCAAAACTCAAAGATAAATTATATCACAACAATGGCATGATTACAGATTTCCCATTATCACACATACAATTACTCACTGCCATACATAGCACCAACACATATAGACAGTCATAAATCAAAAATTACTAATGCAGCTTATGCGCAAACAAAAGTTTGCATGACTATCATCTTCAAAACATACATCATAGAAATCACAAAATTATTCAAGTTTCACAATGGCAGTTATACACTCTCATTTACGATAATATATTAAAACTTATTTCATAGCACTATCTTCACATGATGTAATTTACACACAAACTGGCAGCTTAGCTTACATAGTAAGTGGTAAAGGAAAAATGAGAATGCACGTGGTAAAGGAAAAAAGGAGAATGCAACAGAGGGACGTGGAATTGCTCGGTGGTCTGGCTGCTTTTTATCTCAAATATGATGCTCCCCAAAGGAAAGAACTATGAAGGTGTATACTTGGAGGTATTGAAGCTTATGCGGTGGAAACCAGGAGCGACATTACCGACAATGTCCATCAGCTGACCTCTGTGTCCATCATTGTTTGTAATCCAAGAGCCGAGGGTTGTCCATCCTTGAAATCTATGTTGTCAAATGACGGGGGACTAGACGCATCCTTTCACATCTCTCCGATCCGAAAGCCATGTCCAACACATGGGTAGTGATAGGAGGGTGCGTACGGTTGAAGTAACCGGTAAATTCAGGAGCTTTATGGCAGAAAGCTGGGAAGGATCTCCAATGTGTGCTCTAATAATCCTCATCCGATCTTTCAATTTTTTTAATGAAGCGTAAGAAAGACAAATTACTAAAAGTTCACAGATATAAAAACTAGTACTCCCTCCACTCGGGTCCATTTCTCCAACAAGTATTTCCGGAGGGAGGGAGTATCTTGCAAGCAAAGTACACAAAACTATCCATAAATTCATGGAAGTACAAACTACAAACAATTCTGATGCAAGAATTTGGTAAATTCATGGAAGTACAAACTACGAACAATTCTGGTGGAATTGGGCACAAATACATTATGCAGTTTCAATTATTTTTGGACCTTCAATTTTCCCTACTGCTTGTTGGTATGCATCGTATTATTATCACACAACATCTTATTCTTATAGATGAAAATAGTTATGAAAACAAGAAGATCCTAGGCCGATGCATGTTGATGAAAGGAATTTCAGAAGTTATAGTTTTTTGTAGTGACTCCCACATGTTGATTAAAGGAAGGAAAGACACCATAGTGTCGCCATCATCTGATCACATGTATCTAGGGTTCCCCACGAAGCTGCAAGCATTGTGGCTTGAAGTTCACCTCGACAAAACAAGAAAGAAATGATGCTCATAAGTGTCGTCATTGCTTGCTCCGGCCACAATCGAAGACAAGACTTTCGTCTAGATCAACCTCTCAAGCCACAAACCACGCATCCGCAAGCCCTCCAACAAGCACTCACATACATATGTCGGATTTGTGTCAAATATAGTGTACAAGGTAGATTATAGTTGGACTCTGGGTTGTATTGCATTTAAAAATGGTACAGAGTCGTGTCCTGACATGACATTTGTATCCTATGGCACCCCGGCTCAGAGCAATCGGTTTACCTTGCATTGCCAGCTCATGGATCATGTCTTCTAGCAACACACAACAACTTGATATATAAAGATAACCGCTTAATTTATTGATACATAGGTTCGATGGTACATCAAGTAGCGAGGCAAAAGCGGCACACACGGTGCTACTACACATATGTACATTATTTAGTGAACATGATGGGGCCTCGAGCACAACGATATAGCTACGCGGCAGTGGAAAGACGATGTAGTAGGACTCCATCTCACAGGGACACTAATGTGGTCACGGCCTAGACTACGATGCATGATGCAACTCCAACTCCGGTACGGCTTCTCCTGAAACTGGTATGACACGCCATGTGAGTACTTTGAATGTAATCGCAAGCTCACAACAAATAATGCAACAATGGTAAACAATAACATGATACTTAAGAAGGTTATATGCAAGAACATAACATGCTACTCATGAAGTGATAGTGCTTGCAAATAGGGTCTCTCGGACCCGCTTACCATCTTGGGTTACCTCAAAACCATAAACTTCATCTTACCACGGTGATCATCTCCGGATCACAGACGAAACCAGCTCGATGGTTCCAACAACTTCACCCTCATCTCAAGTGCCACAAGTATAACTTTAGTGTGTAGGTTATAAATATTCCTGTTGACCCATGGTGTGACCTACTATGAAGTGTGTCCATGACCGGGGACGCGGCTATCGATAGATTAAACACACTTTGTAGAGGTTGGTACACTGTACCCACGCCATAGAACCCATGGCCTCGAACTCCCATTCGGGTGGACCAATGGCGTTCCGATAGAACCAATCTATTGCCATGACACTCTCTCGGCCACTCCGACTAACTCCCCTTTGGGCTCAATCCTGGGTGGCCCCGATGCCACCATGTGACATCCAACAGCCACCGTCGTGGAAAAACAGGACGGTCCCAAACGGGGATAATGGTACCAAAACAACTACGGGCACACAAGGCTATGCGTTCCTACCGAGCCAGGGTAGCGCAAGCGCATAACCTCCCTAGTTGGAGGCACTGGCGAGAGGCATAACAATAGACCGCAATAGGGCCTTTCCATAAAGGCAAATGTGGTTGCACTGGGAAGCTCGATTTGGTGGCACCATGACTCGATCAACAACATGTTCAAGTTGAATTATCATCATGTTTTAACTTGTAATGAAATTAATCTAAGCCATAGTATGCCATGAAAATGCAGCGAGCTACACATGCACCATGATATCTACTACACAACCTTCTTCTTGTAGACGTTGTTGGGCCTCCAAGTTCAGAGGTTTGTAGGACAGTAGCAAATTTCCCTCAAGTGGATGACCTAAGGTTTATCAATCCGTGGGAGGTGTAGGATGAAGATGGTCTCTCTCAAACAACCCTGCAACCAAATAACAAAGAGTCTCTTGTGTCCCCAACACACCCAATACAATGGTAAATTGTACAGGTGCACTAGTTCAGCGAAGAGATGGTGATACAAGTGCAATATGGATGGTAGATATAGGTTTTTGTAATCTGAAAATATAAAAAACAGCAAGGTAGCAAGCAATAAAAGTGAGTGAAAACGGTATTGCAATGCTTTGAAACAAGGCCTAGGGTTCATACTTTCACTAGTGCAAGTTCTCTCAACAAGGATAACATAATTAGATCATATAACAATCCCTCAACATGCAGCAAAGAGTCACTCCAAAGTCACTAATAGCGGAGAACAAACAAAGAGATTATTGTAGGGTAAGAAAGCACCTCAAAGTTATTCTTTCCGATCAATCCATTGGGCTACTGCTATAAGTGTCACAAACAGCCCTAGAGTTCGTAGTAAAATAACACCTTAAGACACACATCAACCAAAAACCCTAATGTCACCTCAAGTATCCACGGGTTTGATTATATGATATGCATGACACAATCTCAGATTCGTCTACTCAAACCAACACAAAGAACTTCAAAGAGTGCCCCAAAGTTTCTACCGAAGAGTCAAGACGAAAACGTGTGCCAACCCCTATGCATAAGGTCACAAGGGCACAGAACCCGCAAGTTGATCACCAAAACATACATCAAGTGGATCACATGAATATTACATTGTCACCACAGGTAAGCACATGCAAGACATATATCAGGTGTTCTGAAATCCTTAAAGACTCAATCAGATAAGATAACTTCAAAGGGAAAACTCAATTCATTACAAGAAGGTAGAGGGGGAGAAACATCATAAGATCCAACTATAATATCAAAGCTCGTGGTACATCAAGATCGTGCCATATCAAGAACATGAGAGAGAGAGAGAGAGATCAAACACATAGCTACTGGTACATACCCTCAGCCCCGAGGGTGAACTACTCCCTCCTCGTCATGGGGAGCACAGGGATGATGAAGATGGCCACCGGTGATGGATCCCCCTCCGGCAGGGTGCCGCAACAAGGTCCCAATTTGTTTTTGGTGGCTACAGAGGCTTGCGGCGGTGGAACTCCCAATCTTGATTTCTTTTCGGGGGTTTCTGTATTTATGGGAATTTTTGGCGCCAGTTTCACGTTTGGGGGTTCCCCGGGTCAGCCACGAGGTAGGGGGGCGCGCCTAGGGGGTAGGATGCGCCCTCCACCCTCGTGGTTGAGTTGGGACTCTTCCGGTCCATCTCCGATGCTCCGTGGGCTTCTTCTGGTCCAAAAATAATCTCCGTAAATTTTCAGGTCAATTGGGCTCCGTTTGATATTCCTTTACTGTGAAACTCAAAAACGAGGAAAAAACAAAAACTGGCACTAGGCTCTAGGTTAATAGGTTAGTCCTTAAAATCATATAAAATAGCATATAAATGCATATAAAACATCCAAGATGGATAATATAATAGCATGGAATAATAAAAAATTATAGATACATTGGAGATGTATTAAGCATCCCCAAGCCTAATTCCTGCTTGTCCTCGAGTAGGTAAATGATTAAAACATAATTTTTGATGGGGAATGCTACCTAACATATTTATCAATGTAATCTTCTCTATTGTGGCAAGAATATTCAGATCCATAAGATTCAAAACAAAAGTTTAATATTGACATAAAAAACAATAATATTTCAAGCATACTAACAAGGCAATTATGTCCTCTCAAAATAACATGGCTAAAGAAAGCTTAGCCCTACAATATCGTATAGTCTGGCTATGCTCCATCTTCATCACACAAAATACTCAAATCATGCACAACCCTGATGACAAGCCAAGCAATTGCTTCATACTTTTGATGTTCTCAAACTTTTTCAAGTTTCACGCAATACATGAGCGTGAGCCATGGACATACACTACTAGGGAAAAGCCTAGCAGCAGCGCGGGTTTTGGGCCTATTAGTAGCGCGGGTTTTGGTGCAACCCGTGCTACAGCTGACGTATAGCAGTAGCGTGGATAAAAACCCGCGCTACTACTAATCTGTAATCTCTGGATTTTTTTCAATTTTTTCGATTTTTTTTATTTTTTCCCCTAATTTTCAAATTTCTGAATTATTTTAACCTCAAATCTCTAATCACCCCTCATCGCTGCTCAATTTAATCTCTAATCACCCCTCATCATTCCAAATCATCTAATTTCCCGGACGGTCATCCATCCTCTCACTACTCCAGCGTGAGCACGCTTAACTTCCGGGTTCTATTCTCCCTCGTTTCCAAGTTTGCACTTGTTGTTTTCCTGTCAATAGTAAGATGTCAATCCTATTAACCTCAGGAATTTAGCTTGAGCATGAAGTCACACATTTCACTGTTTGAGTTTGAAACTATTGTTCTAAAAAATTAGTAACACTAATATTTCTTAAATAATTAGTTTGACCATAGTTTGACCAGATTTGACCATAGTTTGACCAGATTTGACCAAAATTCAAAAAAACTAAAATAATTATTTTGTAACACTAATATTCTTGAATAATTAGTTTGACCATAGTTTGACCAGATTTAACAAAAATTAAAAAAAACTGATTTTTTTTTGAATTTTTTTGCCTCCAGATTTTAAAAGCCCGGTAACTTTTTTTCTGTTAAATTCGGATGTAACTTCTCGAGTAGATGATTTTTCATATAAAAAACTTTTTCATCCGAGTTCGTATGCAAAAGTTATGGCCATTTTACAAATTTCCAGAGAGATTTTGCAAATAAAGTCGAAATTCATATTTGTAAATTTTCCCAACAACTAGACCACATATCACATGGGAAACTTATTTTCTTTTATTGTTTTGACATTTTTATCATTTTCTTTTTTCTTTTTTAAAACTGAAAAGGCGGTCCA
>LR880970.1:556950588-556963732 GCA_904067115.1 Aegilops sharonensis
AAAACTTTTTAATCCGAGTTCGTATGCAAAAGTTATGGCCATTTTACAAATTTCCAGAGAGATTTTGCAAATAAAGTCGAAATTCATATTTGTAAATTTTCCCAACAACTAGACCACATATCACATGGGAAACTTATTTTCTTTTATTGTTTTGACATTTTTATCATTTTCTTTTTTCTTTTTTAAAACTGAAAAGGCGGTCCACTTGGGGGGGGGGGGGTAGACTTTGGAAAATTTGCAAATAGGCCATACCCCGCGCTACTACTATGGCAGACGATTAGTAGTAGCGAGGGGTAAAAACCCGCGCTACTACTATCAACTTAGTAGTAGCGCGGGTCTATAACCATCGCTACTACTATGGCATGGTCCAGGGGCCACTTAGTAGTAGCGGGGGTTAAAAACCCGCGCTATTGCTATCAACTTAGTAGTAGCGAGGGTTAAAAACCCGTGCTACTACTATGGCATGTCCCGGGGGCCACGGTAGAGACCGCTTAGTAGTAGCGAGGGTTATAAACCCGCGCTGCTGCTATCAACTTAGTAGTAGCGAGGTTTAAAAACCTACGCTGCTAGTAAGTAGCAGTAGCGAGGGTTTTTAACCCTCGCTGCTACTAAGATTCTGTGTATAGGCTTTTCCCTAGTAGTGATATCACTATAGGTGGTACAGAATGGTTGTTGTGGAGAAGACAAAAAGAGGGAGATAGTCTCACATCAACTAGGCATATCAATGGGCTATGGAGATGCCCATCAATAGATATCAATGTGAGTGAGTAGGGATTGCCATGTGATACGTCTCCAACATATCTACTTTTCCAAACACTTTTGCCCTTGTTTTGGACTCTAACTTACATAATTTGAATGGAACTAACCCAGACTGACGCTGCTTTCAGCAAAATTGCCATGGTGTTATTTTTGTGTAGAAATAGAAGTTCTCGGAATGACCTGAAACTTCACAGAGTCACATTTTGGAATTAATAAAAATATTGGCGAAAGAATCAACAAAGGGGGACCCACACCCTGTCCACGAGGGTGCAGGGCGTGCCCACCACCCTGGGGCGCGCCCCCCTGCCTCGTGGGTCCCCTGGACCTCCACCGACCTCAATACAACTCTATATATTCATGTTCGGGGAGAAAAAAATCAAAGAGAAGGATTCATCGCGTTTTACGATAGGGAGCCGCCGTCAAGCCGTAATCTTCCTCGGGAGGGCTGGTCTGGAGTTCGTTCGAGGCTCCGGAGAGGGGAATCCATCGCCATCATCATCATCAACCATCCTCCATCACCAATTTTATGATACTCACTGTCGTGCGTGAGTAATCCCATCGTAGGCTTGCTGGACGGTGATGGGTTGGATGATATTTATCATGTAATCGAGTTAGTTTTGTTAGGGTTTGATCCCTAGTATCCATTATGTTCTAAGATTGATGTTGTTATGACTTTGCCATGCTTAATGCTTGTCACTAGGGCCTGAGTGCCATGATTTCAGATCTGAACCTATTATGTTTTCATGAATATATGTGAGTTCTTGATCCTATCTTGCAAGTTATAGTCACCTCCTACATGTTATGATCCGGCAAACCCCGGAGTGACAATAGTCAGGACACTTCCCGTTGATGACCGTAGTTTGAGGAGTTCATGTATTCACTAAGTGCTAATGCTTTGGTCCGGTACTCTATTAATAGGAGGCCTTAATATCCCTTAGTTTCCAATAGGACCCTGCTGCCACGGGAGGGTAGGACAAAACATGTCATGCAAGTTCTTTTCCATAAGCATGTATAACTATATTCGGAATACATGCCTACACTACATTGATGAACTGGAGCTAGTTTTGTGTCACCCTATGTTATAAGTATTGCATGATGAATTGCATCCGACATAATCATCCATCATTGATCCATTGCCTATGAGCTTTTCACATATTGAGCTTTGCTTAGTTACTTCTTCGTTGCCACTGTTACGATCGCCACAAAACTACTACTGTTACTTTTGCCGCTGTTACCATTACTTCCATACTACTTTGCTACTAAATGCTTTGTTGCAGATATTAAGTCTTTCAGGTGTGGTTGATTTGACAACTCAGCTGCTAATACTTGAGAATATTCTTTGGCTCCCTGATACGTCTCCAACGTATCAATAATTTATGAAGTATTCATGCCATTATATTATCATTCTTGGATGTTTTACAATCATTTTATAGCAACTTTATATCATTTTGTGGGACTAACATATTGACCCAGTGCCCAGTGCCAGTTGCTGTTTTTTGCTTGTTTTTTACATCGGAGGAAATCAATATCAAACGGAGTCCAAACACCGCATAACTTTTTGGAGATTTTTATGGACCAAAAGGAACATAATGGGCCTGAGCTGCACCTGGGGGTGCCCCGAGGGGGCACAACCCACTAGGGCACGCCAGGGCCCCCTAGCGCGCCCAGGTGGGTTGTGCCCACCTCAGTGGCCTCCCGCACCCCCTCTTTGCACTATAACTTCCCAGATATTTTGAAACCCTTCGGGGTAGCCCTAGGTCAGAAGTTCCGCCGCCGCAAGGCCTCTATATCCACGAGATCCAATCTACACCCCGTTCCGGCACCCTGCCGGAGGGCAGAATCATCTCTGGTTGCCATCTTCATCATCTCGGCGGCCACCACGATGAGGAGGGAGTAGTCCACCCTCGGGGCTGAGGGTTTGTACCAGTAGCTATGTGTTTGATCTCTCTCTCTCTCTCTCTCTCGTGATCTATATCATGGGCTTTGTTAATATAGTTGGATCATATGATGTTTCTCCCCTCTATACTCTTGTTATGATGAATTGAATCTTTACCTTTCAAAGTTTTGTCTTGTCGGATTGAATACTCAGAGATGAGAACACATGATATATGTCTTGCAATATGAATACTTGAGGTGACAATGAGGTATCTTATTGATTCACTTGATACGTGTTATGGCATTCAACTAGCAGATCCCGCCGGTGATATTGGGGTAAATCTATGCATAGGGGTTGATGCAAGTTCTTCTCCGATGGAAACTTTGGGGGTCTCTTTATAGTTCTTTGTGTGGATTGAGTATTATGAATATGAATTTGCTTTGGTGTTATTCTAGTACGAACTCTAGGATAGATCAAACGGAAAAAATTGCTTTGTGTTATGTTAGTACGAACTCCTGAATAGATCGAGCGGAAAGAATAGCTTTGAGGTGGTTTCGTGACCTACAAACAATTCCTATCTTTTGTTCTCCGCTAATAGGAACTCGGGAGTGATTCTTTATTGCACTTTGAGGGATAATCATATGATCCAACTATGTTAGCATTGTTGAGAGGTTGCACTAGCGAAAGTACGGACCCTAGGCCTCATTTTTAAGCATTGCAACACCATTGTTGTGCCCGTTTACTATTTTCTGCCTTGCTGTTTTTATTTATTCAGATTATAAAAATATATTTCTACCATCCATATTACACTTTTATCACCATCTCTTCACAGAACTAGTGCACCTATACAATTTGCCATTGTATTGGGTGTGTTGGGGACACAAGAGATTTCTTGTATTTGGTTGCAGGGTCGTCTTAGAGAGACCATCTTCATCCTACACCTTTCACGGATTGATAAACCTTAGGTCATCCACTTGAGGGAAAATTGCTACTGTCCTACAAAACTCCGCGCTTGGAGGCCCAACACGTGTCTACAAGAATAAAGTTGCGTAGTAGACATCACTCCCCTTGTGTCGAATCAATAAATTTGGGTTGAATACTCTACCCTCGAAAACCGTTGCGATCCCCTATACTTGTGGGTTATCAAGACCTTTTTGTGGCGCCGTTGCCGGGGAGCATAGCTCTATTCTTTGAGTCACTTGGGATTTATATCTGTTAATCACTATGAGGAATTTGAAAGATGAAAGAACCAAGATTTTTCCCTCAACTACGAGGGGAGGTAAGGAACTGTCATCTAGATCTGCACTTGATTCACCTTCTGTTTTAAGTAAACTTGCGACACCTACACCTACCATTGATTTTGATTTGTCGCATGTTATTGATGATGCCACTTCTGCTATGCATGATGCTTATGATGATACTACTTCTCTGCTAGATAATAACGTGCCATTAGGTGGATTTCTTGATGAACAACTTTCTAGGGTTAGAGAGAATGAAATTACTGAAACTGATGATATTAATGAAAGTAATGATGAAGATTCTCCCCCTAGATATGAATTTCCCGTTGTACCTGAGGGTTATGTTATGGATGAGGAAACAACTAGAGACTTTATTGCTTGCAATGATAGATATGATCTTAGAAACTGTTAGCTAAGCTGAAAGAAAAGTCTTTGAATGCTAGAATGAAATATGACCCCGCTTTTGCTACTTCACCTATTTGTGTTACTGATAAGGATTATGAATTCTATGTCGATCATGAGTTAATTACCTTGGTTGAATCTGATCCTTTCTATGGCTATGAATCTAAAACTGTTAATGACCCTATTTACTCATGAGGAAAAAAATTCTATCCTACTATTTATTAAATTGTTTCCTTTCTCATTAAAGGGTGATGCTAAGATATGGTTTAATTCTCTTGCTCCTGGTTGTGTGCGTAGTCCCTAGGATAGGATTTACTACTTCTCTGCAAAATATTTTCCTGCTCATAAGAAACAAGCTGCCTTAAGGGAAATATTGAATTTTGTACAAATTGAAGAAGAGAGTCTCGCACAAGCTTGGGGGGAGGCTTCTCCATTACTTAATTCTTTGCCTAATCATCCTCTGAAGAAAAATGGAACACTTGATATCTTTTATAATTGACTAACCGATGCTTCCAGAGACCACCTGGATAGTTGTGCTAGTTGTGTTTTCAGGGAAAGAACTGTGGAGCAAGCTGAATTACTATTGAATAATATATTGAGCAATGATAATGATTGGACACTTCCTAAACCAACTCCTAAGCCAACTCCGAAGAAAAGGGGTATTCTGTTTCTCAGTCCTGAAGATATGCAAGAGGCAAAGAAATCTATGAAAGAGAGAGGTATTAAAGCTGAAGATGTTAAGAATTTACCACCTATTGAAGAAGTACATGGTCTTAATAACCCGACACGGGTAGTAGAGGTAAATTCTCTCTATAGATATGATGAAGGTGATATTCCTCGTAATAAGTCTGCTAGTCAATACTTGGATGAGTTTGATAATTTCATTGTTAAACAAGAAAACTTCAATGCTTATGTTGGTAGACAATTAAAACGTAATGCTTATATGGTTGAACACTTCAGTGATTATGTTTCTAGAGTTAAAGGTGATCTTAAGCTTATTAGTAAATATGCTTCCATGGTTACCACTTAAGTAGAACAAGTTCTGAAGGCACAAGATGATTTGCTCAGTGAGTTAAATAATAAGAATAGGGAAACGTTGCACACCGATGGACCGGCCTAACCGTGTGCCGGTCGCGTGCGCAGCGTACGGTTCACATTGATCGACTGGCTCCTGTTGCACGACGGACGCACATGCTGGTGGACCTGGGCCGCCTTTCCCAACCGCTTTTCGTCCCACACGTGTCCACTTGTTTTCTTTATTCCGAGGCAATTGCCATGGACAGCCCGGCCAAGCTACGACCGGTTAATATTGAGCTACAATAGGTGAGTCGTTTTGATGGACCAGCGTAATTTTTTGCTGTGACCGCTGCCAATGAGGCATTTTTTGCTACAACCGACGAGTCGTTCTTATGGGACCGGTGTGACCTTTTGTGATGACCAGCGACGGCGAACTTTTTATTGGTACAAACGACGAGTAGTTTTGCTGGGACGGTGTGTTTTTCGCGGTTACCACCGACGCGTTTTTTTTTTCTAGATACGATGAATTGTTTTGTTTGGACAGGTGAGAATTTTTGCTGCGTCCTACCGATAGTAAAGCCTTTTTTCTGCAAAACGGCTATCATTATTGGTGGGATTGGCGAGACTTTTTGTTGCGATCGGCGAAAATTTTGTGCTGCATCCCACCAATGGCAAGTTACTTTTTTTGTTGGAATCGGCAATCATTTTTGTTGGGACCGGTGACCGGCGAGAATTTTTGCTACAACCTGACGATTGCAAGTAATTTTCCTTTTGCTGGCGATCATTTGTGATGGGACTGGCGAGAAATTTTGTTATGATTAATGGCCGGCGAGATTATTTTCTACGACTGACGACCGGTGAGAATTTTTGCTACGTCCCCGCGATGCCAAGCCTTCTTTTTGCTCGAACCTTCGACCAATTTTGCTGGGAGCGGTGAGAATATTTGTTGCGACCAGCGAGATTTTTTGTTGCTGAGAATTTATGAAGTTTCTTTTTCTGGGATAGGAGGAGATTATTTGTTGGGACTGGCGGGACGGAAAGCTGTGACTGGCAAGCTGATTTGTTGGGACCAGCACGGGCCATGCTACAACAAGCTTTTTGCGTGAGGCAACAGCGACGAGTTATGACGGTGATGCAGAGCTTCGGCAACGAGCTGCGACGGTGGACGGGGCATTCATGGCCGCCTTCCAGCTTCCACTTCTTCGCTTGAAGCTTTTTTGGAGGCCGGTTGTAGCTTTCTCGGCCGCCGGTCATAACATTTTTCAGTGCTAGTTGCAGCACCTCCGCGTGCCGGTCACAACCCATGCTTTCTGTGGTTGCAGCAAAAAACAATATCGATAGTATCTTTCTTGGCCGCCGCTCGTAGCATTTTCCAGTGTTGGCTGCAGCTCCTCTGCACGCCGGTCACAGCCCCAACTTTCACCGGTTGCAGCAAAAAACAACTCCATCCGTAGCAATTGGCACACTGATTGCAACTTCACCGTGCACCAAGCGCAGCTCTACCGTAGCCGTTTGCAGCTGGGAGCATCCGGCCTGGATGCTACGACCGATGTGCGCTGCCCAGATGCTGCAACCGGCATGGGGCGTGACTGGGATCAATAGATCAGTTTGCTGCAACTAGCATGGTGCGCGGCATCTGACGACATGACATGATAGCTTCCTCTACAACCGGGCGCCTGCTTTTGCTTGAACTGGCGACAACGAGTGTTACATCAACAGTGGTGTGTGTACTGAAACGGGCGACTATGGATACTACCACCGGTGAGCGACGCTACGGCCGGCGGTGGCGAGCGCTGCTGCGAGTCGCGGCCCAACGGCGAGGAAGATGTGTCACGGTCGATGGAGATGGTGGCGGCCGTCATCTACGACTATACAGCACGTGTACACGTACACAGGACGAGTGTTGCGCGTGCGACGGGCTGGGAACACGGGCTGGCCTGGAAACACGTAAGTCACCCACATGTACAACACATGCAAAGAGCTAGGAAAGAAAGAGACTAGTGCATCGAGTGGTTGCACACGCCCCCATCGTGCGGCTGGCGAGCGACCGGCATGGCGCTTGCACCGGTCCGCTGGCGCCTATCAGCCCCCATAAGAATAATGATAATGCTGTTAGAGTTATGACTAGAGGTGGTAAAATGACCCAGGAACCTTTGTATCCTGAGGGCCATCCTAAGAGAGTTGAGCAAGATTCTTAGAGAACTAATGTTGATGCACCTAGTCCTTCTAAGAAAAATAAAAATAAAAATGATAGGACTTTGCATGATTCTAGTGAACCTGTTGTTGACACACCTGAGAATCCCAATGATATTTTGATTTCTGATGCTGAAACACAATTTGGTAATGAACATGAACCTAGTGATAATGTTAATGATGATGTTCATGTTGATGCTCAACCTAGTAATAACAATGATGTAGAGATTGAACCTGCTATTGATCTTGATAACCCACAATCAAAGAATCAACATTATGATAAGAGAGACTTCGTTGCTAGGAAGCACGGTAAAGAAAGAGAGACATGGGTTCAGAAACCCATGCCTTTTCCTCCTAAGCCATCCAAGAAAAAGGATGATGAGGATTTTGAGCGCTTTCCTGAAATGATTAGACCTATCTTTTTGCGTATGTGTTTGACTTATATGCTTAAATGAATGGGATAATTGATTTTATGCCCCTAGTTGGGTCACACTCGACATGTTTACCCCTAGTTTTCGAAAACACTTGTTCCTGCCCAAACCACTTTGCTCCTCTTATGCATTTTCCCTTTAACCATTTGACCACCACTTTGAAAACTTCATAAAAAATTCATACTAACTTAGAAAAATTCAAATAAGATATCAAAATGTTCAGAAATGCATCACCTATATGTGCATGTCATTTGCATTCAAGAAAAAAGTGTTGGCCAGTCCCCATCTCAGTTTTAGCTCATATGTTCTTAGCATGAACAGTAAAATCTAAAAAAATCTAAAAATTCTAAAACAATTTGGTGGTGAACATTGACCAATGTTTTGAGTGCTTGCCAAGTTTCATAAGGGAATGACATTCGTGGAAGTCGTGGCAAAAAAAAGAAAATTTGGAGCATTGATTTTTGTTTTTTTGCCGCGACTTCCACAAATGTCATTCCCTTATGAAACTTGGCGAGCACTCAAAACATTGGTCAAAGTTTGCCATCAATTTTTTTAGAATTTTTAGAATTTTTTAGATTTTACTATTCATGCTAAGATCATATGAGCTAAAACTAAGATGGGGACTGACCAACACTTTTTTCATGAATGCAAATGACATGCACGTATAGGTGATGTTTTTCTGAACATTTTGATATCTTATTTGAATTTTTTTGAGTTAGTATGAATTTTCTATGATGTTTTCAAAATGATGGTCAAATGGTCAAAGGGCAAAAGCATAAGAGGAGCAAAGTGGTTTGGGTAGGAACACGTGTTTTCGGTAACTAGGGGTAAACCTGCCGAGTGGGACACAACTAAGGGCACCAAATTAATTATCCCTAAATGAATCCCTATGCTAAGTATATGAAAGATATTGTTACAAATAAAAGAAAGATACCGGAAGCTGAAATTTCCACCATGCTTGCTAATTATACTTTTAAGGGTGGAATACCAAAGAAACTAGGAGATCCAGGAGTACCAACTATAACATGCTCCATTAAAAGAAACTATGTTAAAACTGCTTTATGTGATCTTGGAGCCGGTGTTAGTGTTATGCCTCTCTCTTTGTATCGTAGACTTGATTTGAATAAGTTGACACCTACTGAAATCTCTTTGCAAATGGCCGATAAATCAACTGCTATACCCATCGGTATTTGTGAGGATGTGCCTGTTGTGGTTGCATACGTTACTATTTTAACGGACTTTGTTATTTTTTATATTCCCGAGGACGACTTTATGTTGATCAGCCTTGGTAGACCTTTTCAAAATACTGCAGGGGCTGTTGTTGATTGCAACAAAGGCAATGGCACTTTTCATGTTAATGGTAATAAGCATACGGTCCACTTTCCGAAGAAACAACCTCAAGTTCATAGTATGAATTCTATTGGAAAATTTTCAACGATTACTATTGGAGGTTTTGAATTCCCTCTTACTACTGTCAAAAAGAAATATGATATTCTTATTGTTGGGACATGCGTATCCCCGTTGAGGTAACAGTGTTATTCGAAAATTCTCCGGTTCATGTTATTCGGAAGAAGTTTGTTAACAAGGCTTGATCAACCTTGTTAGTGGATTCCTTTTGATGAGCATGAGATGGATGAAGTTACAAAGCACAACCCTTTGTACCAACCTTTTACTTTCTGTTATTTAGATTTAACAAAGAAAAAAAGTATTTTCTATCTGTTTTCTGAATTATCCATGCAATAAAAAATACCCAAAAAATAAAAGTTCTCCAAATGCCCTGAAAATTGAGTATGATTTTTTGTAGAATATTTGAGAATTTCTGCCCCTTAAAACACACCGGGGGAACCACCATTTGGTCACGAGGGTGGAGGGTGCGCCCTACCCCCTGGGTGTGCCCCTGTGCCTCGTGGGCCCCATGTGCCCCCCCTCCACTTATTCCAGCACCCACACACTTTGTCTTCCTCCAGAAAAAATCATCCCGTAGCTCAAACTCATGTTCTTGCTCGTTTTGCTGCCGTTTTGGTCTCCTTGCTCAAAGCCCAATTCAAAAAAGTGCTTTGGGGGATTGTTCTTCGGTATGTGACTCCTCCAATGGTCCAATTAGTTTTTGTTCTAGTGCTTTATTTATTGCAAATTTTTGCTGCCAAGGTGACCCTGTTCGTGAGCTTGCATGTCAAATTTATATGGTCCAAAGTAGTTTTAATGCATGATATAGTATCTAGGTACTTGTGGGAGTAGTTGCTATCAATCTTGTTGAGTTTGGTTTACTTTTATTTTGAGTCACTAAAAATTTCAGAAATTTTTCAGAGGAAGAAAAATGTTTAAGAAATGTACCAAGGTGGTTCTTCAAGGAAGCAAGCACGAAGGCCTGCGATACGTGAGCCGGACCTTGAACCATGAAGATAAGCTCAAGTACGGCCTTGTGAATGGCCATCAGACGAATTTATGGTCCATGCAGGCTTCAAGGATGAATTTGATGAGTATGTGCGTAATGCTGATCTTGAGGACTTTGTATCAGATAAGTGTTTCGAATACTATTACCTCACTGATTCCTTTGTGCGGAGGTTTAACTTTACATCTAAGCGCAACACTCACACTATTATATTTGACCTCTATGATAAATCATATACAATGGACCTTGAAGATTTTAACACTGCTTGTAAAGTCCCATACTGGGGCAACTTTAGTGAACCTCACAAATCTGAATATAAGGATTTCCTTGCTAGTATCACTGTGGGAGAAACTAGAGATATCACACAAGCTACCATAGGGAGCATTCATTTTCCTTCATACATTACTTTGCTCTCTTTATAGGTAGATGCATTAAGGGTAAGGATGAACTTTGTCACATGTGTGTTCTAGATCTTAGTGTCCTCAAGAGTGCGGTATTAGGCGATAAACAATATAACTTGGGGGCCATTGTAGCCCGAATGTTACATCTTAATGGTAAAAATGGAGATCTATTTGGTGGAATTTATGCAACTCGTTTAGCTGATTATCTTGGTGTAGCCATAAATGAAAATGATACTGAGTTACCAGCTGCTTTTCTAGATTATAATGCTATGGTTCGCCATCAGTTTCTTGAGAGGAACGAACAGTCCCTTTAGTACCGACTAATCTTTGACAAACGGCATGCTGTCCATATTACTCTCCCCGCTCCTACTTTCTGTCGGGGTAAATGACCATGGGTAGCCATATCTGCTTCCCATGACGTTTCAAGTCATCGGGGCCGGCTGCGCCCCTCAAGCATCCAAGATAAGGGCCGCCTTCTTGTGGCCGGTTGGTCCAAGCGGCCGGCTGAAGGAAGGCCGCAAGGCCAAATGAGCGTTCCCAAAGTGGGCCGACTCCTAGCAGGCGCCCACCAGAGTGGCCGACTCCTAGCAGGCGGCCCACCCATGAATCCTCAAAGTTTGCACCCACATAACGGCGATGAGACAGGGCGTGGCTATAGTGCAGCCTGCCACCCCCGAATCCCGGAGTGGGAGTGGCCACAGTGCAACATACCAGGCGGCCATCCCTAGCCCGATGCGGCACTATTGCCACGTTGACCATGACATCAACCATGGCAAAGCAGCCATGCTCCCACGTTGGGCTGTCAGTATGGCCCGCAGGCAGCGGGCCCTACCTCCCAGCGAGATACCAGAAGGCGGCATGCCTAAACCAGTCGGCGGAGGGGGAGGCCGGCTCCTAGTAGCCGACCCTCCCCTCTCCTAGAAGTTTGTGCACCATTAAGCAGATAAGACGGGGTGTGGCTATAGTGAACGCTCGACAGGCGGTGGCACTGTAGCCATGCCCTCCCCGACCGAGCCATCATCATCAGGGGCTAGGCCAGAGTGATGAGCAGCCGACAGGGCCCACAGGCGGTGGGCCCAACCTGTCGGCCAAGAGCTCGGCAGCCGGCAGGACCAACTAGTGGTGGGACCCAGTGGCTGGCGGAGAAGTCGGCGGCCATAGACGTTGACAGCCCGATCCTACACCCTGTCAGATTACCATTGTGCCCCTAGGGGGTAGGCCTATATAAACCCCCCAGGACACCCATGCAAAGGGTTGATCTCTTAGAGTTTCGTACACACATATAGAGAGAGAAGTAGAGCTAGCCTTGCCCTTCTTCCTCCTCTAGCCGAACAACTCAAGGAGCAACCTGTAGCTACCTGCTGATTTAGTGATCATGCGGAGACCCTGCAGAGTAGGACTAGGGGTGTTATCTCC
This sequence comes from Aegilops sharonensis, assembly GCA_904067115.1. Taxonomy (NCBI): domain Eukaryota; kingdom Viridiplantae; phylum Streptophyta; class Magnoliopsida; order Poales; family Poaceae; genus Aegilops; species Aegilops sharonensis. The sequence goes on from LR880970.1 coordinate 556,962,714, forward strand.
TTGGAGAGCCCCGAACCTAGTTAAGATTCGTCGGTGTGCATGTCTTCGCCTTATCCCATTTCCAGGCACCGGCGACGTCTTACTAGCTCCCATAATGATTAGCCATCCTTTGGCATATGTCGCACCTACCACCCGACATTTGGCACCCACCGTGGGGCTAGGTGCACCGTTGTCCGGAGACCTGCTCTGGACAGGAACCCTGTTCCTTCCCAGCGAGCGTAGCCAGTCCGGCACGCCTGATGGCGTTTGCACCGACGCGCTGCGTGGCGTCGAAGCCGCTTGTGCGCCGAGCTGCCTCGCTGATCTCATTGGCGAAATCTGCCTCTCCGACGAGCCCACACAAGGCATGGGTGCAGCCAGCTCCGAGAGCTGCCTCATCGACCTCCTTGGCAAGCTTGACATCACCAACGAGCATGCCTCTGACTTGGAGTCGATCGGCTCCACCAACCCGATGCTTGTCGACTCCGACATGGCATCCCTCGACGCCTTCCCCACCAACATGGTGGTCATCTATGACCCACTCCCTCGTGCCGACAGCAGCGGCAGGACCGTCATCGTGGTGCTTGTCATCAACCACGATGGAGCATCCGGCGCCGATGCCAATGACCCCCTGTAGGCAATGATGCGTGACCTGTCTGCGCCCATCGCAGGCGACGCCGACGCCGAGACACTGGAGGCCCACCGCCTTGCGCTCATCGAGAGCGGCAAGAAGCTAGCAACTATGAGACGCCTCACCAAGGCCTATCAGCGCGAAGTCAATCGTGCCGTCTACGGCACGCCGGCTACTGGCGGGCCTAGCCGGCTGGGCGTTGCCTAGCAACACGGCGCGACCATTAATAACATGCTGGGGGCCGACCGCCCAACCTATGCTACTCCCATTGAGAACCCGCATGCTGCCTAGGCGGCAGCAGACAAGCTAGAGAACCTGGATGGTGACAAGCTATGCTGCATGACGGGGCATGTCCAGCAGCTCATCGATGCGGCTGTCGAGCAGCAAGAAGCCGGCGCCCGCGCTGAGA
>LR880970.1:556976857-557027729 GCA_904067115.1 Aegilops sharonensis
AAGAAGGACACATGCCGGCCAGCCTAAGTGTTCCGGAGCAGTAGAAAGCTACCATGGCTCAGTGGAAGCACTAGGAGACATTTCCCGGTAAGAGAGGCTACTAAGGATAAACAACTAGATAGTCAGATCCCACACATACCAAGCATTTCAATAACATACACACAATATGCTCGATATGTGCAAATACAACATGGCATCACAACATGACTCTACAACTCAAGTATTTTATTCAGTAGGCTCCAAGGAGCGAGATATTACAAACATAGGTCTCGTGACCCAACATTCAGAGCATACAAGTCAAAGCACATGCGGAAGCTTAACATGTCTGAGTACAGACATCTACAAAAGAAAAAGGCTGAGAAGCCTGACTATCTACCAGATCCTGCCGAGGGCACAAGATCGTAGCTGAGGTATCAAGCTAAACGTCGGAGTCCACGCGGAACTACTAACGAGACCGAAGTCTCTCTGCAAAAACAGAAAATAGGCAAAGGTGAGTACAAATGTACCCAGCAAGACTTACATCAGAACTAACTACATATGCATCATTATCAACAAAGGGGATGGTGGGGTTTAACTGCAGCAAGCCAGCTTTGACTCGGTGTCACATCCCTAGTTCTGGCCTGGCCTATGCTAGCTTCCATGTGAGCATCATGTTTAAATTCAAATGAAACTTGAATTGAGGAATTTTCAAAAGCCTCAGAAAACCTCTAAAAATAACCAACATTTAAATCTCATCAAATGAGTCCAAGAAAATGTTCATGTTATTCTGTAAAAATATTGGCATGAGGTAAAATTCAAACCAATATTTTTGGAATCACAGAAATATTTATTTTGGGCCTTTGACTTAAACCAATGACATATTTGAGTTGAATTTATTTCTGTTATATAAGAAATAAAGTTCAAATATTTTTGTAAGTTTCCTGTGACTTTGGACTAGTTCCTGAGCTCACATACAATTTACAGAAAGTTAAAAAAGTGATTTGATGTTTTAAATCAAATCAAAACCAATTGCAGAAATTAGAAAAACATTAATAAATAGAAAACCAGAGAGAGAGAGAGAGAGAGAGAGAGAGAGAGAGCCTACCTGGGGCACTTACCTGGCGCCACCAACCGGCCCAGCACTGCAGCTGGCCGGCCCAGCCCACCACCGCCTCTTCCCTGTCGCCTTCCTCCTTGCGCTAGTAGGCATGGGCGCGTGCCCGACGCGCGCGCACCGCCGTGCGCCACCTCCTGCTTGACACCGAGGGCCTGGACGCCTCTGGCGTTGCCACGCAGACCCCCTGGACCCCTCGACTGCTCCACTCTCTCCCTGCCTCGCCTCCCTCGCTCCCTCTCCCGAAGCAGAGCGAAGCTGCCGACACCGTTCGCCGTAGCTGCAGCCACCGCCTCCCCCTCGCTTCTCTGACCGGACCAGAGGCTCCGCCTCGACCCCCTCTTCCTCCCCACCGACCCACGCCCTGCCGGAAGCCCTGCAACACCGTCCTCGACGCCATCTTCGTCCTCTGCACCGACGGCCGCCGTTGCTCGATTCGCCGCCCACAGAGCGTCCCCGGCCTCGCCCTCGCGCTCGTTGGGCTCGCGGTGAGCCGCTAACCCGTTCCCCTCTTCTTCCCATGCCGTTTGGCCTCTCTAGCCGCTGTTCCCGCCGAGCGCGAGAGCTCTTGGCCGCCGGCCATGTCGCCACCGTGGCTACGGCTGCTGAAGCTCGCAGTAGATCACACCGCTGCACTCAATGCCTCACCACGAGCCCGTAGCACGCCCCAGCTCGCCCTCCTGTGCCCCCTAGCTCTCACTCGCGTCTCGCCCGAATTCCGGCCGCCGCCGCGAGCTCGCTTCCGACGAGCTTGGTCCACCCTAGCTGCTCCCGCTTGCCCCGTTAGATGCGCCACTCCTCTAGCTCCCCGTAGAGCCAAACCCCGTCGCAAACCACCGTCTGTAGCACCGTCCCGAGCAACTCCGGCGAGGTCCCGCCATCGCCCTGGTCGCCGGCGTCACTTGCTGACGTGGCGCCGGTTAGTTAGCACTAATGACCCTACTTACCACCCTTAGGGCCACTGCCATGTTGGCCCCTGTGCCGATTAGGTTAGTCTAATTTTCTGTTAAGATTAGTACTAATCTGGTTGGGCCCCACGTGTCAGTTTTGACCTTGGTCAAGTCAACGTTGAGCGGTCCCACCTGTCATACACCTAGACCAGCCTGAGACACTGACGTATGGGTCCCATAGGTCAGGTTTGACCTGGCCGACCCAGTTGACCTGCTGACGTCACCACGTCATCATGCTGACGCAATAACTAGTTACTGGAATTTTTCTTATACATGAAATTCCAGAAAAAAACCAAAACTTCTAAAAATCATAGTAAATCAACCATAGCTCCAAATCAAATAAATTATATATGAAAAATGATTAGAAAAATCCAATCTATCCATCTGTACCAGCTTCATGCATGTTTAAACAAGTTAATTTTCTGTTTAGTGCAAAACGTGATAAAGCACTTTTAAGATCACAAATTTGTTTGAACTTTGAATCTTTGGTTCAAAATAGCTCAAACCCATCTGGTTGTAGTTGCATTAGCAAAACACACTCATTTTACCATGTCATGATCATGCATCATATTGTGCATTGCATTGATTGTGTTTCTTCTCTGTTGCCGGTATTTGTCCCCTCTCGATAGACGTGGTTTCGATGATGAGATCGATGACACTGATGAAGAGCTATATTATCTTAGGAAGTGCCAGGCAAGCAAAACCCCCTTGTTCATTCCGATACAATCCCACTCTCTCGCTCCTGCTCTCTTTTACCGCATTAGGACAACAACGATTCATCTGTTACTTGCCGCGGTAGCTGAACCTCTTTATCCTCTGCATGACCTGTCATTCCACAGTAAATAGATGAAACCCACTAGCATGAGTAGGAGTTGTTTGAGCCCTGTTGTGCCTACTCATTCATGCTTGTTTATCATGCCTGCTACTGCTTAGAGTTGAGTCAGGTCTGATTCATCGAGGATGAATCAGAGGTGTGTGAATATGTCCTACTGTGTGTGAGCTAAGTGTGTGAACACGATTTGGTAAAGGTAGCGGTGAGAGGCCATGTAGGAGTACATGATGGGTTGTCTCATTGCAGCCGTCCTCAGGAACTGAGTTCTGTGTTTGTGATCCATGATACAGTTACTACCATGCATTGGGCCCGAAACCAATGGACCCTCTCGGCTTCTTATTCACCCTAGTCCTCTGTCCAGGAGTTGTAAGTAGTTTCTGGTGTTTGTAGTATGCTGGAGGCCGTGGGCAGCGCTGACCGGAGGGGTGGGCTGTGATGCGGTAGGCACGTGGCCGGGTATACCGGGCACCCGTTTGGTGTCACGGAACCCTGTACACATCGTTTGGGGCTGTGAGCGAAACTTCGGTCGGATCTCCTCATGGATGGAACCCGAATAGGCGATAAACCTGGACTAGAGACTTGAGTGTTTAGGTAGGTTGTGGCCGACACCCACGTTGGGCTTCCGCTTGAAGGTTGCCGAGTACATGTCGTGTAAACGGCGGTAAGTGGTGAGAGCATGTATGAAGAAGTACACCCCTGCAGGGTTAACATTATCTATTCGAATAGCCGTGTCCGCGGAAAAGGACTTCTGGGTTGCCTGTATAGTTCATAGACAAGTGAAAGTGGATACTTTAAAATACGCAAGATAAGCGTGAGTGCTATGGATGGCGTTCTCGTGGGGAGACGGGAGCGGATCCATAGTGGTGTATTGGTTGGTGAATATGTGGACTCGTGTGCGCCACCTCAAAAGAGTTACTTGCAATAGTAGATCAGGATAGCCACCGAGTCAAAGCTGGCTTGCTGCAGTTAAACCCCACCATCCCCTTTGTTGATAATGATGCATATGTAGTTAGTTCTTATGTAAGTCTTGCTGGGTACATTTGTACTCACGTTTGCCTATTTTATGTTTTTGCAGAGAGACTTCAGTCTCGCTAGTAGTTCCACATGGACTTCGACGTTTAGCTTGTTACCTCAGCTACGATCTTGTGCCCTCGGCAGGATCTGGTAGATAGTCAGGCTTCTCATCCTTTTTCATTTGTAGATGTCTGTACTCAAACATGTTAGCTTCCGCTTGTGCCTTGATTCGTATGCTCTGAATGTTGGGTCATGAGACCCTTGTTTGTAATATCTCGCTCCTCGGAGCCTAATGAATACATATTTGAGTCGTAGAGCCATGTTGTGATACCATGTTGTAATTGCACATATCGAGCATATTGTGTGTATGTTATTGAAATGCTTGGTATGTGTGGGATCTGACTATCTAGTTGTTTATCTTTAGTAGCCTCTCTTACCGGGAAATGTCTCCTAGTGTTTCCACCGTGCCATGGTAGCTTGCTACTGCTCCGGAACACTTAGGCTGGCCGGCATGTGTCCTTCTTCGTTCCTGTGTCTGTCCCTTTGGGGAAATGTCACGCGATGAATACCGGAGTCCTGCTAGCCCAGTGCTACAGCCTGGATTCACTCGCTGATGACCGACACGTTCGATGCTGGGTCATGGATGCCTGTCCCTGTAAGTTTGTGCCACTTTGGGTTTACGACTAGCCATGTCAGCCCGGGCTCCTTATCATATGGAATCTAGCGACACTATCATATACGTGTGCCAAAAGGCGCAAACGGTCCCGGGCAAAGGTAAGGCGACACCCGTGGGAATACCGTGCGTGAGGCCGCAAAGTGATATGAGGAGTTACATGCTAGATCGATGTGGCATTGAGTCGGGGTCCTGACAGCTTTGGTATGAGAGCTTGACTGCCTGTAGGATTACCAAGCCAAACTGGTCGAAGTTGAGTCTAGAAATTCATTAGTTATATAAGGGAATTGATTGTGGGATGGAACGTAAGGCTCTTTTTACTCCTTATACCTCATGACCTTCTGATCCGAGTCATCCTCTTCTCTTCTACGGGGATTAAGAACTAGGCCTTCTCATCTATCTATCAGGATCACGTGTTACTAATCCATAGACTTATAGGATTGTTGGATTTAAGCCTCGTTTCAGTTCCTATTACTTCCATATGTTAACTGTTGATCTCGAAACCTTGATATTGTGCTTCTGAGTGGCTATGCCACCATTTTTGTAGTATGTCTCAAATCTTTTTGAGCATTTACAGCCGTTATGCTGTTTGAGTCATCCCAGGTTTCTAAACAATTTGATGCACTTGCAAATCCTTTCCCTCTGGTTTTGATGTTCCTTTAGGCCAGGTTAATCACACTAATTGCTGAGTTGAGGTATTCTATTGCCTCGACATATATGTTGGAACTATTATTATGACCCTAGGTGTTTTAGGGAGTCACCTGGTAATCTAGCAATGTTTAGTGTTTCCAGTGTGAAGATTCTGGCCATCATTCTCGAAAGCATCTCGTGATGCTACTTAGGAGTAGGTATTCTATTCCTGGGTTCTTGAGCCCGAGATTCACCCTACTTACTTCATGTTGATAGTGTTTGCTAGTTCCTTTAGGTTATTAGTAACCTTGCGATAGTCCTCGAGGTCCGTGGTATATCATTCTTCCAAATACCATGAACCATCCTTGACAGGAGTTCCTTTGGACCAAAAGATCACAATAAGAGTGCTCTTGATGAGTTCTTCATTCTACATTGTGAATCTGCCAACTCTACCTTCCTGCATGGGTTATATGGAAGAAATGTTGAGCTTTGCTCGACATACTAATCTATGCATCCACAACTCAGAAAATCAGATGTTCTTTTGAGTTGTCTCTCTTTAGTTGTATTCTGACCCTCGTCTATCAATTGATAGTCAAGAGTATGCGTGCATTCGTTTATCGATGCCTATTACTCTTGCGGTCCGTCATGCCATCCTGTTCTGGTATGACTAGGAGAAACAAACTCCAGTACCTCATCCATATCCAGGATTGGGTCAAAGCAATTGTACTTCGCAGATCGAAATGCTAATCCAGCTTTTGATTCTGTTCCACCCCGAAGTATTGCCCTCTTTATGTCAGGATTGTCATGAGAATTGCATCATCTCTTATGAATTCTTGATGTAGTGATACTTCTCACCATCATCATTCATTCCTCTGTCCTTGTGCTGTTCTAACCGGAATGTTGACAGGTGAACTATGATGTGTGAAATCAATACTCTTGGCAACTTTGTTGCTTAGTAATTAAAGGACAATAACCTCATTCTTAGCGTGTTGGTTATTGAATCATCACCCTAAGGTTGATCGTTCTACCTAGTCCTTATTTCTGGTGCACTCTTCGATCAATGAGTTGGGATTGTACCAATCCCTCGCTCTTTTGATCATATAGTCTTGTCTCGAAAGCAAGATTGTTCTCAAGCTTAGTTACATATCGGGGGTTCGTGATTTTCTGGATATCTTCTCGGAAGTATTACTAGGTTGTCCCCTGACCGTTATGTTAAGCTCGTGATCAAGTTGGTTTTCCTCTAAACCAGTCATTCTCCAAGAATCTGTGTTGGATACCCCTGAGCTAGTTGGTTAAGCCAAACAACAAATTGGAGAGTTGGAAGATAAAAGCTTGGCCGATTTAGTTCATTTTTAGGGATATCCTTTTGAGGGTGTGTTGAAGAAAGATGATATCTTCACCGATTGGTCCCTGTGATCAGTTGTTGGAGCTATTGTCCTGCCAAAACTTTGATTTGAGTGTGGGCTATTCTCAAATCGAATCAGAACCAACGATGTTCGTAATGTTGTCTTACTCGTGGATTTTCCTCGAGCATACACCATTATGTCTTTTGGATCTGACCAATACTATCACCTTGTTCACATAGTTATGGAATTCCATCCCATGGGAATCTGGATGAATTGTTGTTGAGCCCATCGACAACATCCTTGTCTTCTCCATAATCTTGTTGAACACTAAGCTAGTACTAGAAACTTTTGAAAGCATTTCTTCATGCTAGCTCATGAAGCATATGCATGGATGGAAGAAGTGACTTCCTCTAATTCATGTGCATTTGATGTAGGTTGCCGCCGTGAATTCGATAAAGTCAATGTTGCTTCCTCTGGAATCATCCCAAGTTAGTCATGCATGTGCGAAGTGCCCTATAGTTTGATAGGTTGGCCGCCTCCACTCCATATGTGTTCCTAGCACACCAAGCCACTGATTGAATTGTTCAAGGAGAAGAAGTTCCTTCGTAAGAGCTAATCATATGACTTATGCAAGGACTTCGTTATTCGCAATGATGGTTCCCCACCTGAACTCGGTAGTGTTTAATTATAAGACTACTACTTGGTCATGCTTGTCTGAGACAGCGTGTTCACATGTGTGTAGCAGAACCAGCTCATGTTTTGGAGCTTACTACCGTAGTCCATTTCCCGAGAATCTCGCAACGTCGTCTCGTCGATTTGTGTTGCAAACTTTCATTATTCTTTCTAGACTTGATGAGTCTGGAATATTCTGACACCAACCAGATCTGAATCTCAGGCAGACTTGATGGTTGGAACGTTTCCCAAGAACTACAATATTGGTCTCCCTTTAACCCGGTAAAGTGGATGTCGTGGCCAACACACCCATCCGGAAGACCCATTATTGTAGTATCTTGATTGAGAAAGTTGGCCACCTCCCCATAAGGATCTCGTAGAATTTATTCTAGTAGTTCTTCCTTATGTATTCTTGAGCTTCCGAAGTCCGACCTGTTACTTGATGTTCTAGATAGCAAACCGTTTCAACAAATGGATTGCGCTAGCACATCAAGGAGAACCTTAGAAGCGGAGTGCTAAATGTTTCTCGTTCGATCATCCAGATTTTGTCCCCTTGGTCTCGCTAAGGTGAAATCTGAGAAAGTGTTATCTTCCTTTGCATCTGCATCATCCATCACTATTCATCATGGTAGTATGTTGTGTTGCCAGGATCCTTGACACGGATGTTGGTAAAACCTTGATGAATATGGAAATGCTCAAGTTCTTGAGAGCACGCACAAGCACTAGGTATTATTGCCGGCACTAACTGGGATTGCTCCTAGTCTCTTCGGTTATGCTATAACCACTCCAACAGTGGAATCACTCTCTACTGCTGAGCTCCTCCCCAGTTATCAGAATCATTTCCAGCATTTGTGTTTTGTTTCCAGCTTGCACCATCATTGTGCCATCCTATATTGGGTCCCATCCATTTCCGATGATAAGCAAAATCATCCCTTGTGTTGTCTTCAACAAGGTAATCCACATCATCCAACCTGGCCCGAGAATGTCATTCTCTCGGACTCCTTCAAATGATCGATTGTGAATTGCCTTAGGCTGGTATAAAGAGTTTCAATGATCTCTGAATCAAAGGTAATTCTTTTTGCCACTTAAGGTAATAATCTACGAATCACCCTCCTCCAGGTTGTCTCGCTGAGGTATCATGGCAACTCAACACCTCGCTACGTTGACAACCGTTCACCACCCTCGTAAGTGTGGAATTGTTGTCTACCTAGTGAACCCTAGTCATTTGTTCCACTCCATCCCTCTAGATGTGTGCTTCCTGTCTCAGCACGGGAGATGTTACTATGTTTCATTCCGTGAGTTGATCCCGAGTTGTTCGATCTTTGAGAAGATCGATTCTGTAGAGTTGCCCTCTGTCATCGTCATGTTGGATGAAGATTTCGAAGGCAAGACATCAAGATCAATTTGAGTCGGCAAATCAAAAACCTCGAGAAGGCAGTTGGATCATGAAGTTTGTGTTACTTAGTGACCCCTTGTCTTCTTACCTCACGTCTTGAATCTCGGGACGAGATTCTTGTTTAGTGGGGGTGAGTTGTCACATCCCTAGTTCTGGCCTGACCTATGCTAGCTTCCATGTGAGCATCATGTTTAAATTCAAATGAAACTTGAATTGAGGAATTTTCAAAAGCCTCAGAAAACCTCTAAAAATAACCAACATTGAAATCTCATCAAATGAGTCCAAGAAAATGTTCATGTTATTCTGTAAAAATATTGGCATGAGGTAAAATTCAAACCAATATTTTTGGAATCACAAAAATATTTATTTTGGGCCTTTGACTTAAACCAATGACATATTTGAGTTGAATTTATTTCTGTTATATAAGAAATAAAGTTCAAATATTTTTGTAAGTTTCCTGTGACTTTGGACTATTTCCTGAGCTCACATACAATTTACAGAAAGTTAAAAAAATGATTTGATGTTTTAAATCAAATCAAAACCAATTGCAGAAATTAGAAAAACATTAATAAATAGAAAACCAGAGAGAGAGAGAGACTACCTGGGGCACTTACCTGGCGACACCAACCGGCCCAGCACTGCAGCTGGCCGGCCCAGCCCACCACCGCCTCCTCCCTGTCGCCTTCCTCCTTGCGCCAGTAGGCATGGGCGCGTGCCCGACGCGCGCGCACCGCCGTGCGCCACCTCCTGCTTGACGCCGAGGGCCTGGACGCCTCTGGCGTTGCCACACAGACCCCCTGGACCCCTCGACTGCTCCACTCTCTCCCTGCCTCGCCTCCCTCGCTCCCTCTCCCGAAGCAGAGCGAAGCCGCCGACGCCGTTCGCCGTAGCTGCAGCCACCGCCTCCCCCTCGCTTCTCTGACCGGACCAGAGGCTCCGCCTCGACCCCCTCTTCCTCCCCACCGACCCACGCCCTGCCGGAAGCCCTCAACGCCGTCCTCAATGCCATCTTCGTCCTCTGCACCGACGGCCGCCGTTGCTCCATTCGCCGCCCACAGAGCGTCCCCGGCCTCACCCTCGCGCTCGTTGGACTCGCGGTGAGCCGCTGACCCGTTCCCCTCTTCTTCCCATGCCGTTTGGCCTCTCTAGCCGCTGTTCCCGCCGAGCCCGAGAGCTCTTCGCCGCCGGCCATGTCGCCACCGTGGCTACCGCTGCTGAAGCTCGCAGTAGATCACACCGCTGCACTCAATGCCTCACCACGAGCCCGTAGCATGCCCCAGCTCGCCCTCCTGTGCCCCCTAGCTCTCGCTCGCGTCTCGCCCGAACTCCAGCCGCAGCCGCGAGCTCGCTTCCGACGAGCTCGGTCCACCCCAGCTTCTCCCGCTTGCCCCGTTAGATGCACCACTCCTCCAGCTCCCCGTAGAGCCAAACCCCGTCGCAAACCACCGTCTGTAGCACCGTCCCGAGCAACTCCGGCGAGGTCCCGCCGTCGCCGTGGTCGCCGGCGTCACTTGCTGACGTGGCGCCGGTTAGTTAGCGCTAATGACCCTACTTAACACCCTTAGGGCCACTGCCATGTGGGCCCCTGTGCCGATTAGGTTAGTCTAATTTTCTGTTAAGATTAGTACTAATCTGGTTGGGCCCCACGTGTCAGTTTTGACCTTGGTCAAGTCAACGTTGACCGGTCCCACCTGTCATACACCCAGACCAGCCTGAGACACTGACGTATGGGTCCCACAGGTCAGGTTTGACCTGGCCGACCCAGTTGACCTGCTGACGTCACCACGACATCATGCTGACGCAATAACTAATTACTGGAATTTTTCTTATACAGAAAATTCCAGAAAATAACCAAAACTTCTAAAAATCATAGTAAATCAACCGTAGCTCCAAATCAAATAAATTATATATGAAAAATGATTAGAAAAATCCAATCTATCCATCTGTACCAGTTTCATGCATGTTTAAACAAGTTAACTTGCTGTTTAGTGCAAAACATGATAAAGCACTTTTAAGATCACACATGTGTTTGAACTTTGAATCTTTGGTTCAAAATAGCTCAAACCCATTTGGTTGTAGTTGCATTAGCGCAACACACTCATTTTACCATGTCATGATCATGCATCATATTGTGCATTGCATTGATCGTGTTTCTTCTCTGTTGCCGGTATTTGTCCCCTCTCGATAGACGTGGTTTCGACGATGGGATCGATGACACTGATGAAGAGCTATATTATCTTCGAAAGTGCCAGGCAAGCAAAACCCCCTTGTTCATTCCGATACAATCCCACTCTCTCGCTCCTGCTCTCTTTTACTGGATTAGGACAACAACGATTCCTCTGTTACTTGCTGCGGTAGCTGAACCCCTTTATCCTCTACATGACCTGTCATTCCACAGTAAATAGATGAAACCCACTAGCATGAGTAGGAGTTGTTTGAGCCCTGTTGTGCCTACTCATTCATGCTTGTTTGTCATGCCTGCTACTGCTTAGAGTTGAGTCAGGTCTGATTCATCGAGGATGAATCAGAGGTGTGTGAATATGTCCTACTGTGTGAGAGCTAAGTGTGTGAACACGATTTGGTAAAGGTAGCGGTGAGAGGCCATGTAGGAGTACATGGTGGGTTGTCTCATTGCAGCCGTCCTTAGGAACTGAGTTCTGTGTTTGTGATCCATGATACAGTTACTACCATGCATTGGGCCCGAAACCAATGGACCCTCTCGGCTTCTTATTCACCCTAGTCCTCTGTCCAGGAGTTGCAAGTAGTTTCTGGTGTTTGTAGTATGCTGGAGGCCATGGGCAGCACTGACCGGAGGGGTGGGCTGTGATGCGGTAGGCACGTGGCCGGGTATACCGGGCACCCGTTTGGTGTCACGGAACCCTGTACACATCGTTTGGGGCTGTGAGAGAAACTTCGGCCCAATCTCCTCATGGATGGAACCCGAATAGGCGATAAACCTGGACTAGAGACTTGAGTGTTTAGGTAGGTCGTGGCCGACACCCATGTTGGGCTTCCGCTTGAAGGTTGCCGAGTACATGTCATGTAAATGGCGGTAAGTGGTGAGAGCGTGTATGAAGAAGTACATCCCTGCAGGGTTTACATTATCTATTCGAATAGTCGTGTCCGCGGTAAAGGACTTCTGGGTTGCCTGTACAGTTCATAGACAAGTGAAAGTGGATACTTTAAAATACGCAAGATAAGTGTGAGTGGTATGGATGGCGTTCTCGTAGGGAGACGGGAGCGGATCCATAGTGGTGTATTGGTTGGTGAATATGTGGACTCGTGTGCGCCACCTCAAAAGAGTTACTTGCAATAGTAGATCAGGATAGCCACCGAGTCAAAGCTGGCTTGCTGCAGTTAAACCCCACCATCCCCTTTGTTGATAATGATGCATATGTAGTAAGTTCTAATGTAAGTCTTGCTGGGTACATTTGTACTCACGTTTTCCTATTTTATGTTTTTGCAGAGAGACTTCAGTCTCGCTAGTAGTTCCACGTGGACTTCGACGTTTAGCTTGTTACCTCAGCTACGATCTTGTGCCCTCGGTAGGATCTGGTAGATAGTCAGGCTTCTTAGCCTTTTTCATTTGTAGATGTCTGTACTCAGACATGTTAGCTCCCGCTTGTGCCTTGATTTGTATGCTCTGAATGTTGGGTCATGACACCCTTGTTTGTAATATCTTCCTACTCGGAGCCTAATGAATACATATTTGAGTTGTAGAGCCATGTTGTGATGCCATGGTGTATTTGCACATATCGAGCATATTGTGTGTATGTTATTGAAATGCTTGGTATGTGTGGGATCTGACTATCTAGTTGTTTATCTTTAGTAGCCTCTCTTACCGGGAAATGTCTCCTAGTGTTTCAGCCGAGCCATGGTAGCTTGCTACTGTGCCGGAACACTTAGGCCGGTCGGCATGTGTCCTTCTTCGTTCCTGTGTCTGTCCCTTCGGGGAAATGTCACGCGATGAATACCGGAGTCCTGCTAGCCCAGTGCTACAGCCTGAATTCACTCGCTGATGACCGACACGTTCGATGCTGGGTCGTGGATGCCTGTCCCTGTAAGTTTGTGCCACTTTGGGTTTACGACTAGCCATGTCAGCCCAGGCTCCTTATCATATGGATGCTAGCGACACTATCATATACGTGTGCCAAAAGGCGCAAACGGTCCCGGGCAAAGGTAAGGGGACACCCGTGGGAATACCGTGCGTGAGGCCGCAAAGTGATATGAGGAGTTACATGCTAGATCGATGTGGCATTGAGTCGGGGTCCTGACACTCGGTGGCTATCCTGAACTACTACTGCAAGTAACTCTTTTGAGGTGGCGCAGACGAGTCCACATATTCACCATATCAATACACCACTATGGATCCGCTCCCGTCTCCCAACGAGAATGCCATCCATAGCACTCACACTTATCTTGCGTATTTTAGAGTATCCACTTGCACTTGTCTATTTACTGTTATAGGCAACCCAGAAGTCCTTTACCGCGGACACGACTATTCGAATAGATGATGTTAACCCAGCAGGGGTGTACTTCTTCACACACGCTCTCACCACTTACCGCCGTTTACACGACATGTACTCGGCAACCATCAAGCGGAAGCCCAACGAGGGTGTCGGCCACGACCTACCTAAACACTCAAGTCTCTAGTCCAGGTTTATCACCTATTCGGGTTCCATCCGCGAGGAGATCCGGCCGGGGTTTCGCTCACAGCCCCAAACGATGTGTGCAGGGTTCCCGAGACACCAAACGGGCGCTCGGTACACCGGGCCACGGTGTATCTACCGCATCATAGCCCACCCCTAGGGTCAGCGCTACGCACAGCCTCCAACACATATCCTACAAATACCAGAAACTAGTTGCAACTCCTGGACAGAGAACAAGGGTGATTACGAAGCCGAGACGGTCCATTGGTTTCGGGCCCAATGCGTGGTAGTATCTATTTCATGGATCACAAACACAGAACTCAGTTCCTGAAGACGGTTTCAATGAGACAACCCACCATGTACTCCTACATGGCCTCTCACCGCTACCTTTACCAAATCGTGTTCACACACTTAGCTCACACACAGTAGGACATGTTCACACACCTCCGATTCATCCCGGATGAATTAGACCTGCCACAACTCTAAGCAATAGCAGGCATGACAAACAAGCATGAATGAGTAGGCACATCAGGGCTCAATCAACTCCTACTCATGCTAGTGGGTTTCATCTATTTACTGTGGCAATGACAGGTCATGCAGAGGATAAGGGGTTCAACTACTTCAGCAAGTAACAGACGAATCGTTGTTGTCCTAATGCAGTAAAAGACAGCAGGAGCAAGAGAGTGGGATTGTATCGGAATGAACAAGAGGGTTTTGCTTGCCTGTCACTTCTAAAGATAGTATAGCTCTTCATCGGTGTCATCGAATTCATCGTTGAAACGTCGTCTACTGAGAGGGGACAAATACCGGCAAACAAGGAATAACACAATCAATGCAATGCACAATATGATGCATGATCATGACAAGGCAAAATGAGTGTGTTGGGCTAATGCAACTAACAACAGGTTAAATGAAGTTAGTTTGAACCCTAGGTTCAAATTCAAACTCCATATGTGCTTATTCAAATTGCCATATACAGCAACCTTAGGTTGTTCAAACATGCATGAAAACGGTACAGATGGAAAGGTTGGATTTTTCTGATCATTTTTCATATATAATTTATTTCATTCTGAGTTACGGTTAAATTTATATGATTTTTAGAAGTTAATAACATTTTCTGGAATTTCCAGAATAGAAATAAATCCAGAAATTACATTATTGCATCAGCATTACGTCATGCTGACCTCAGCAGGTCAACAGGCGCCATCCAGGTCAAACCTGACCAGTCGGGTCCACTGGTCAGTGACCCAGTGCCGATTACAGCGGCTGGCACGTGGGACCAGGTCAACGGCCACGTCAGCAGGGTCAAAGTTGACACGTGGGTCCCACTGGGTTAAGGATTAATCTAAACCGAAAAATAACTTAAACTAAACAGGCACAGGGCCCACATGGCAGTGGCTCTAGGGGTGTTTAGTGGAGTCATTAGCGCTAATTAAGCCGGGATTAGGCCGGCGGCTAATCGCCGGCGAGGCCAGAGGCGGCGGTGGGGCTCGGGGTTGCGCTACGGGGCACGATTCGAGCCGCGGCTAGGCGCGTTGGAGTGCCCTCGCCAGCGCGCGTCGTTTGGTGGTGCTAGCCGGGCCTGTGGTGGCCAGAGGCGACGACTACAAGCTCGGCAGCGGCGGCCGGCGTTCGGGCACAGGTGGTGCAGCGGCTACGGCATGCAACAGAAAGAACGGAGAGGGGAAGGAGGAGCAAAAGCTTACGGCGGTTGCAGCAGGCGTCAAAGCGGGGTCGGGGAAGCTCGGGAGGCAGCGAATCAACGGAGACAATCTCCGGTGGCCGTCGAGGGAAACGATAGCGGTGGCGGCGTTGCAGCGCGTCCGGGACCTCCTGGCTCGGTGGAGAGGAAGAGGGGGTCGAGGCGGAGCCTCTGGGTGCAACGACGAGTCGAGGCAGTGGCTGTGGCCATGGCGATGCTCGTCGGCGGCGACGGACGCGTTCGGTCCGGGCGAGAGAGAGGGAGCAGAGGAGAGAGGGCCGTGGGGGAGAGTGAACGAAGCGGTCAGCGGGATCGGGACGACACGCGGGAGTCGTCCACGCGTCCAGGGGCTCGTCGGCAAGCAGGAGGTGGCCGCGCGTGCGTCGGGCACACGCTCGCGTCCTCCTGGCGCGGTGGAAAAGACGACAGGAGGCGCCAGGTGGGCTGGGCCAGCGAGCTGGGCCGGCTACAGGTAGGTGGGCCAGGTGGGCTGCTAGGTGGACGCCAGGTAAGTCTTTCTCTCTCTGTCTTTTCTGTTTTCTATTTTTCTGTAACTTTAGGGCTTTATTAAAAATACTTAGACTCTTTCAAAAATCATGAAACTACTCATGATCACTGTTGGGAATATATCCTACAGTAAACATTTTAGTTTATGATTATTTGAGCATTTAAAATATTTAATAGCATTTAAATGCCCAAATGCAAATAGAGTATGATTTAATCAAGAGCCCAAATATGTCATGGAAAAATGTGCATCACCTCTGGTTACTGTTTCCAGCATTTCCAAGAATGATGAACATTTTTTGAAAGCCATTTGGATTTACTGGAAATATTTTGGTTGAACCTAGCGAATTCCTTTAATGCTAGTGTTTAGGCAATCGCCATTTCAAGTTTAAATGAAAATGAAAATGATGCATGGATGCAATGCCACTAATTACAAGAAGATTTCTAGGGCTGTGACACCCCCCATGTTCGGACGCCGGGGATCTCGTCCTGAGATTCAAGACGTGAGGTAAAAAGACAGAGGGGGTACAAGACCAACACAATCTTTACGATCCAGGTTGCACTTCATAAGATCATTGATTCGATCACGATCTTTGTCTTGATGTCATGCTCCGAGAACTCCAACTATCAGGACAACGAGAGGAAAGGGAAAACTCTAGAAGGATCGATCATCTCGAAGATCGAACAACCGACGATCAACTCGCGGAATGAGACATTGAACATTTCTCGAGTTGAGACATGAAACATACATCCAGAGGGATGGAGTGTAACAGATGACGAAGGCTCACTACATAGACACAATTCCACACTTAAGAAGGTGGTGAACGGTTGTCCATGTAGCAAGGAGTTGAGTTGCCATGATACCATAATGAGACATCTTAAGGAAGGTGACCCGCAGAAATATTCCCTTAAGTGGTAAAAAGAATTACTTTTGATATAGATATCATTGAGACTTTTTATACCATCCCAAGGCAATCGCAATCGATCATTTAAAGGAGTTCGAAAGAATGACATACTCAGACTAGAATGGATGATGTGGACTACCTTGTTGAAGACAACGCAATGGATGATTTTTCTTATTGTCGGAAGTGGATGGGACCCATGGTAGGACCACTTTTGAAGATGATCCTAAACAATAGTTACTGAGGTGCAAGCTGGAAACAAAATGCAAATGCGGGGAATGATTCTGGTAACTGGGAATAACTCAACGAGAGTGATTCCACCGTTTGAGTGGTTATTGCTTATCGGGGAAACCCAGAGCACAAGAATCCCTAAGGAACAAATTATAGAATAAGCCGCATGAAATCCTCGTGGAGAAAATGGACAAATTGCCCAATCAAGATACTATAGTGATAGATCCTCCGGCTAGGTGCGTCGGCTAGAACATCAACATTGTTGGGACCTACATCATAGATCCTGGAAAAGTTCCAACCATCATATCTGCCTGAGATTCAGATCTGGTTGGTAACAGAATATTTCAGACATCATGTCTAGGAAAGCAAATTTGCAACACAAACCGACGAGATGACGTTGCGGAATTCTCGGGAAATGAACTACGATAGCAAGCTCCAAAACATGAGCTGGTTCTGCTACAAACATGTGAACAAGCTATCCAAGACAAGCATGACCACATAGTAGTCTTATAATAAAACGCTACCGAGTTCAGGTAGGGGACCATCATCGAGGATAACGAAATCTTGTACAAATCCGTCTGGTACCTTCAGGACTAGTACTTAGAACTTATTATCTTTGTACAAATCAACCAGTGGCTTGGTGTGCTAGGAATACGAATGGAGTGGAGGTAATTAATCTACCAAACCATAGAATACTTCGCATGTATGCATGACTGATTTGGGATGATTCCCGAGGAACAAAAACAATCTTTCTCGAACTCACGGCGGCAACTTGCACCAAATGCACATGAATTCGAGGAGGTCACTTCTTCCATCCAAGCATAGGCTTCATGAACGGAGCACGAAGGCATTGCTTATAAAATTTTCAACACTAGGTTGATGTTCAACATGAATCAT
This sequence comes from Aegilops sharonensis, assembly GCA_904067115.1. Taxonomy (NCBI): domain Eukaryota; kingdom Viridiplantae; phylum Streptophyta; class Magnoliopsida; order Poales; family Poaceae; genus Aegilops; species Aegilops sharonensis. The sequence goes on from LR880970.1 coordinate 556,994,349, forward strand.
GGGGGAGACAAAATGCTGCTGATGGGTTCAACAACAACTCATCGGAATTTTCCATATTACTGGACTTCCACCATCATGTGAACACGGTGATAGCATTGGTCAGACCCAAAGATGTAATGGTGTATGCTCGAGGGATCAACCACGAGTAAGACAACATTACGAACATCGTTGGTTCTGATTTGACTTGATAATAGCCCATACTCAAGTCAAAGTTTGTTAAGATAATAGGTTCAACAACTGATCATGAGGACCAATCGATGAAGATATCATCTTTCTTCAACACACACTCAAAAGATCTCCCTTAAAATGAACTAAGTCGGACAAGCTTTTATCTCCCAACTCTCCAAGTTGTTGTTTAGCTTGACCAACTTGCTCAGGGTATCCGACACAGATTCTTGGAGAAAGGGTGGTTTCGAAAACCAACTTGATCACGAACTCAACATAGAGGCCAGGTGACAACCTGGTGATACTTCCGAGAATAAATTCGGAAAATCACGAACCACCGATATGTTACTAAGCCCGAGAACAATCTTGCTTCTCAGGTAAGACGATATGATCAAATAAGCAAGAATTGGCACAATATTGACTCCTTGATTGAAGAGTGCACCAGGAAAAATGGACTAGGTAGCACGATCAATCGCATGATGGTGATTCAGTAACCAACACACTACGAATGAGATGTTCATCCATCAACCACTAAGCAACATGGTTGCTAGGGGTATTGATTTCACACATCATGATTCACTTGTCGGCATTCCGGTTACGACAACACGGGACCGAGGAATGAACAATGATGGCGAGAAGTATCACTACGTCAAGAATTCATGAGAAATGGTGCAAGTCTCATGACAATCCTGACATAAAGGGGGTAATACTCCGAGGTAGAACAGAATCAAAAGCTAGATTGGCATTTGATTTGCGGATTACAACTGCTTTGACCCAATCCTGGATATGGATGAGGTACTAGAGTTTGTTTCTCCAAGTCATTCTGGATAGAATGGCTTGACGGACCACAAGAGTAATAGGCATCGATAAACNCGAGAACAATCTTGCTTCTCAGGTAAGACGATATGATCAAATAAGCAAGAATTGGCACAATATTGACTCCTTGATTGAAGAGTGCACCAGGAAAAATGGACTAGGTAGCACGATCAATCGCATGATGGTGATTCAGTAACCAACACACTACGAATGAGATGTTCATCCATCAACCACTAAGCAACATGGTTGCTAGGGGTATTGATTTCACACATCATGATTCACTTGTCGGCATTCCGGTTACGACAACACGGGACCGAGGAATGAACAATGATGGCGAGAAGTATCACTACGTCAAGAATTCATGAGAAATGGTGCAAGTCTCATGACAATCCTGACATAAAGGGGGTAATACTCCGAGGTAGAACAGAATCAAAAGCTAGATTGGCATTTGATTTGCGGATTACAACTGCTTTGACCCAATCCTGGATATGGATGAGGTACTAGAGTTTGTTTCTCCAAGTCATTCTGGATAGAATGGCTTGACGGACCACAAGAGTAATAGGCATCGATAAACAAATGCATGCATACTCTTGACTATCATTTGATAGACGAGGGTTAGAATACAACTAAAGAGAGACAACTCAAAAGAACATCTGATTTTCTGAGTTGTGGATGCATAGATTAGTATGTTGAGCAAAGCTCAACATTTCTTCCGGATAACCCATGCAGGAAGGTAGAGTTGGCAGATTCACAATGTAGAATGAAGAACTCATCAAGAGCACTCTTATTGTGATCTTTTGGTTCAAAGGAACTCCTGCCAAGAATGGTTCATGGTATTTGGAAGAATGATATACCACGGACCTCATAGTCTATCTCAAAGGTTACTAATATCCTAAAGGTACGAGCATCACTATCAACACGAGGTAAGTAGAGTGAAACTTGGGTCAAGAACCCAGGAGTAGAATACCTACTACTAAATGGCATCACGGGATGCTTTCGAGAATGGTGGCCAGAATCATCACACCGGGAACACAAAACATAGCTAGATTACTAGGTGACTCCCTAAAACACCTAGGGTCATACTAATAGCTCCAACATATATGTCAAGGCAATAAATTACCTCAACGCACCAGTTAGTGTGCTTATTCTGCCATAAAGGACATCAGGAACGGAAAGAAAGGATTTGCAAATGCATCAGACTATTTAGAAACCTGGGATGACTCGGACAGCCTAACGGCTATAAATGCTCAGAAAAAGATTTGAGACATTCACAAGTGTCGTGGAATTGTCACGGCAGATGTCCTTATCAGGACTTAGTCGCGAGGCCAACGCATCTATGTGGTTGCTTGAGAGGGGTTGATCGGGACGAGAGTCGCAACACACAAGACAAGGATTTAGACAGCTTCGGGTCCCGGGAAACATCATCCGGTAACAACCCTACATGCTGTTTGTGGCTAGGTCTCATTATGATCATGAGGGAGTCGCCGTAAGCCGGCTCTCTCTTTGTGTCTAGCCCTAGATATTGTTTCTTGTTGCTTGTCCCTCTTTGGGGAGCCCTGCCCCTCCTTATATAAGTGGAAGGGGCGGCTTACATGTAGAGTCCTAGTAGGACTAAGACTAGTCTATCTTTTCTTACAAGTTAAATACAAGTTCGGGTCTTGCTTTCTTCCTTTTAAGCCGGCCTACCATAACGTAAGCCGGCCTTCTGGGCCTTGAGCCTCTTGGGCCCCCGGGTCTTGTCGCTCCTCTGATCCGCTTGCCAAGTCACCCATAAGTCGCCAAGCTCGGGTGGATCACTTAGTGAGTCGTTCAGTCAGGGCGGGTCATTAGTGAATCCCCAAGTCCGGCCGGGTTATACATCCGGCCGGCTCATACCGCGGGGTATATCCCCGACATTAGCCCCCAGTTTAGCTTGGGTTTATCCATGGTAAACTTATGCTGCAAAATAAATTCAAGAACAAAATTGATAGGTTGTGCTCCAGGTTAATATTCTTGTAAGCCGGCACTTGATCATCCTTAGGTCCTTGTCATTTCCTCCTAAAAAATCCGGGTCAATAAACCATCTTCATACTCAAATTGCTGACATTGGTGTCTCATAGAGAGAAATTGCGAAGAATAATCCACTTGAGTCGGCTTCCAAAGCGTCGGCTTAAGAAATATTGGTCTTGAAATACTCATATGATATTCAGCCAGTTTGAAAATATAGAACTTGCCGATCTCTGATTTCCAAAATCACCGGGTTATAAAAACTGATAATTCCTGGTCATGATTGTTTCCAACGCCGTTCATGATTGTTGATGACGCCAGGTTATGATTGTTGCAGACACCGGGTCATAATGATTGGTGATGCTGGGTCAATCTGGTTTACTCAAAACTGAAAATTGGAAGATAGTTCTCCCTTATATCCATATTACCTGTTGCCCCCATGTCTTGAACAAAACAAAGTGATGACTTGAGACTTGTTTCCATATAATTACTGCCACTTTGAAGAAATCCATGTTCATCTCAGTCACTAGTAAAAACTGAATACCCCATATATGTAGCCCCCAAGTGTCGGGTTGTCATGCTTGCAGCAACCTGGGACTTGAAATTGCCTTATGCTCATAAAAACTTCAACCAGTGTAGCCCCCAAGGGTCGGGTCATTATGCAATAATGAGCAGGGACTTGGTAGATATAACCATGTAAACTTGAACATCAATGTGTAGCCCCCAAGGGCCGACTTAGTAAGATAATACTGAGCTAGGACTTTGTATATAATTAATAATAACATCATATAATATAGTCTCCACCATGGGGCTTGAACCCACGTCCACAAGGTTAAGAGCTTTGTACTCCACCAACTGAATAGTGGACCGTTCAATATAATGGATCAATGCTTGTGTACCTTGAATTTTTGACAGGAGCAATTGGTAGCCCCCAAGGGCCAACTCATTTAGAATGTGATGAGTCGGGTCTCCAATAGGTTGAGCAAAAAAAGACTTTGCATTAGCCCCCAAGTGTCATGGTGCATGCTTGCAGTGACATGAGACTTGCATATTTGATGTAACCTCAATTTGAATAATGTAGCCCCCAAGTGCCGGGTCGTAAGCCTGCAGCGACTCGGGACTATTCCTTCCTTTGTAGAATAAATCATATCCATTAATAAAATAATATCCATTGCACCAAAGTAAATCCAGAGTTTAAATTACCGGCGGCTCTTGGGGGATGGTGATGTAATACATCTCCATTGTAAGCCGGAATTTTTATAACCCGACGGCTTATAGCCCTTGAGAAAAATCCAAAACGGATCATCATTTTGAAGCATCAACTTTGGTAATGAGCTTGAACTTAATTATTGATATGTCATATTTCTGCAAATCCTGCAAAGAGTTTAAGAAACATATGCCCTGGCGACTTAACGTCCAAAGCCAGGGCGGGTAACCACCCAAATGTAGTCTTATCCTGCACACAAGTAGATCACAAGATCTCTATGATCCTTTGAATGATACCGCCGGCTTATGTGAGCCGGACAGTGAAGTTGATAACTCAACTCTGTAAGAGCCGGCACATATGATATTTGTGACAACTCAAATACTTGCGATTGTATAAAAACAGATAAAATTTTTGAGGCTTCTGATTCGAATACGATCAGTAAACCGTCCCAAAGGGGTTAAGCTAAGATTCGAATACAATCATATAGCCCCCAGTGGCGTTGGCGTTGCCGATCAAAGTGGGTATCGGCAGCTATGTTCTCTTTGGTTCGAATACGACCTATGTTTGAACAGGAAGCCCCCAAATGACCTTAAAAGTTGTTTAACGACGCTGATTCGAATACTATCCACGTCGATTGCCAAAGGGGTTGAGCTATGATTCGGATACGATCAAGAAGCCCCCAAGTAGGTTCAGCAGTTTGCTAATCAAAAGGGTATCGGCAGCTATGTTCTCTTTGGTTCGAATACGACCTATGTTTGAACAGGAAGCCCCCAAGTGACCATGTAAATTTTGGCATTGCGCCGATCAAGAGGGTACTGATAGCTATGCCCGATGAGCAGGAAGCCCCCAAGTGACCATAATAAAATAAGCCATAAGGCAGGATACCCATGTTTTGAACCGTGCATCATGGCAGCAAGTTCCCTTTGGTAACCATTAATTTGTCTGAGATCTCGAACTTGCGAGAGATTAATTCTTTTTGAACCGGAAATTCTTAAACCGGATTTGAAAGCATCAAAAATTTGTGAGGGACAAATTTACCTTGAGCCGGATTTGAGAGTTTCACTGCTTTGTGGGAGAAAGATGTCTCTTGAACCGGATTTTAAACCAGAGTCCTTATTTTGAGCCGGAAAACTTCTGACGGCTTTTAAATTTTCATCGATCTAGCCCCCGAGTCATACCATTGTAGCCCCCGAGTCTCAAGACGACTCGAGGAGTTGGCTTGAGATTCTCCATATTTGACCATAGCAGAAGGTATACATCATTGGCGTTGATAGCGCGATGTGAATCCACAGATGGTTGAGGTGATTGCGGCGGGTTATAAATGATCCCGTATGAGCCGTGTCAGCAAGTCGGCCAATGGTTCCTTCCAACTGGCTGTTTGAAGTTTGACCAAACTTTAGTGGCGGCGACTTGTGCACCTGTCCATTGAACCATCCAGTGCAGACGGCGGCTGATAATATATGATAATTTTGCCTCTAATTTGTTGAAAGAAAACCGGACATCCCAAGTAGTGACTTGCTCATACTCAATAAATAGCTCATCCAGACAAGTGCGGCCCGGTGTGTCGATGTAGACCAGGCCGTGAGAGACGGACGGTAAAGATGACCGTAACATTAGATGCGGCATAGACAGATGAACCGGCCATGGCATTGTAAGCCGGTATGGACGGGCAAGTTATCCTCCTTGTTGTAAGCCGGCGTGGTCGCGAGAGACGGCCACAGCGTTGTAAGCCGGTGTGGGAGTCCGTTGAGTAATATCACTTTTTTTCATAAATAATTGCCCTGCATAAACAATATCGCAGACCAAGGCAAAGATAAACTTGTTCTTTGACAAAAACAACATGTGCTAATAAAACAAACTTGGATGGATATCACCTGATTTGTTCGGACGAGGGATGATCCGTTTATCGCGACAGAGGTGGCTCAGGCAGACCAGCGACTCAATATAGTTTCGGTGGCTCAGGCAGACCGGCGACTTAATATAACCCCAGCGGCTCAAAGCAGCAGGGGCGGCTCAACGCGGTTCCGGCGGGTTGATGTAGATTAAACTATACGGGTGGCAGCTTGCGCGCACGTGTTCAACAGCAAGCGGGCGCGGATGCCCGTGCATGATGATGCTAACGCATATTTCATAGGCACGACATAACACCGCCTTTATAATAAATATTGTCCTGCACATAAAAATGTACATACCAAAGTAATTGTTCTTTGATTAAAAAATATGTACTAAAATTAGATAGAAACAATAGCACCTGATATTTTTTTTTGGATGAAACGACTGCTTTGGAAGTCACGTATATCATCTGGCACTCTCTCTTTTCGTTGACCACCAGGAGCAGCACTTGGGTGTCCTGCTTATTCAGACTACCCACAATGGGAGTAACATAGGTAGTAACATCACACATATCTAGATAAAATAGATGATGTGGCAAGCAATAAATGAAGAAAGAGATGCATGTAGTAACATAGCTAGTTACTACTAGTATGAGTAACATCACACATATCAAGGCAAGATGAGTCTATAACCTAATAAATAAAGTGTTGCATGTTACCACACATATGTTACTCCCCACTATAGAGGTAGTAACATAGAGTAGTAACATGGGCATGTTACTACTCTATGTTACTACCCATTGTGGCTAGTCTCAACCAAAGAAGTTTCAGCCTTAACTCTCCATCATTATTTTAATATTGCATGCTCATCTTTGCTTTGATTGCACCAGGTCGTCAGGAGGAATCTTCTCTAGTCTTGAAGCAATCAACCCAAATAAACAATGCTTTCTAGTACTGCTCTGTAACTGAATTTGCTTTGCTCAATTAATCCCAGATGAACACTCCATGACTGACATCTGCTGGTTTGCATATTTGATGCGCAATGGTGGAAATTCTTCGAAACTTGAAGTGAGCTGCAGAAGTATGCCCAGCAGTTAGCACAAACAGACGCCTTGGCGTTTTTCAATTTTTGCTTTCAGCCTCAAAGCCTGATCTTTGGCGACTTGCAACACCGCCCAAACGTCCATGGCTCGGCGTAGTACGGAGCAGGCCACGCCAGCAGCGGTGAGAGGCGCGAGTCAAAAGCTGTGACTCAACACCGGAGCGACGACCCGGCGCGACAGCAACGCACGGCAGAAATGAGTTGAGGTAGTCCTCCTACTCTGACGGAGAGGCATTGTCCAGGCAAGTTTGCAGGAGCGGTAGCTCAAGACCGGTGTCGGTGTCAAAACCGGCGGATCTCGGGTAGGGGGTCCCGAACTGTGCGTCTAGGCAGATGGTAATAGGAGACAAGGGACACGATGTTTTACCCAGGATCGGGCCCTCTTGATGGAGGTAAAACCCTACGTCCTGCTCGATTGATATTGATATTGTGGATGTTTACAAGAGTGGATCTACCACGGGATCAAGGAGGCTAAACCCTAGAAGCTAGCCTATGGTATGATTGTAAGGGTTGATGTTGTTGTCCTACGGACTAGAGCCATCCGGTTTATATAGACACCGGAGAGGGCTAGGGTTACATAGAGTCAGTTACAATGGTAGGAGATCTACATATCCGTATCGCCAAGCTTGCCTTCCACGCAAAGGAAAGTCCCATCCGGACACGGGACGAAGTCTTCAATCTTCTATCTTCATAGTCTTGGAGTCTGGTCGATGATGATAGTCCGGCCGACGATAGTTCGGCTGATGATGGTAGTCCGGCTCTCCGGACACCCCCTAATCCAGGACTCCCTCAGTAGCCCCTGAACCAAGCTTCAATGACGATGAGTCCGGCGCGCATATTGTTCGACATTGCAAGGCGGGTTCCTCCTCCGAATAATTCGTAGAAGATTGTGAACACCAGGATAGTGTCCGGCTCTGCAAAATAAATTCCACATTCCACCGTAGAGAGAATAATATCTACACAAGTTCAATCTGCTAACGTTTTTTGCGGCTTGACGTCACACCACTACCAAGCCATTACTTGAATCGTTTTTTTCCTTACCACCTCAGCGCATTTTAGGGAAGCGGTTTCCTTGGCACGTCTTGTCGAAGCAGAGATCGTGTTTCCCCTTAATCCGGGATTCTCATCAATACGGACGTGGGTAACCCAACCGCGCCATTGATGGTGACGCTTGGGGGATAAGCGAGTTTTACCAGGCAGGTGGGGGATGCATAGACTTTGTCCACCTATATAAGGGATAAGGATTCACCTTTTCACCTACGCCTTCTTTCTCCTTTGCTTATCCATCTCCGCGCACTCGAGCTCCAGCGCCCAAGTTCACGCATCTCGTCTCGACCTTCTCCGACCATGTCCGGAGCGGGAGGCAAGTGGATGACCTCCTCCGTTACGGAGGAGCACATCACCAAACTGCGCGGCGCCGTATATCTATCCGGCGACATCGCGCACCGGCTACCCGACGAGGGGCATCTCATCCCCACCCCCAGGCCCCATGAGAGGGTCGTTTTCCTTCCCCATTTCCTCCGCGGACTGGGCTTTCCACTTCACCCCTTTGTCCGGGGGCTCATGTTCTACTACGGCCTAGATTTCCATGATCTGGTGCCGAACTTCATCCTCAACATCTCGGCGTTTATCATCGTGTGCGAGGCCTTCCTCTGCATCCAGCCCCACTTCGGCTTGTGGCTCAAGACCTTCAATGTCAAGCCCAAGGTAGTGAAGGGCACTCAAGCGGAGTGCGGAGGCGCCATGTTGGGCAAGATGCCCAACATCCTTTGGTTCGAAGGGGCCTTCGTGGAATCCGTCAAGGGGTGGCAATCGGGGTGGTTCTATATCACCGAGCCGCGCGACCCTACATGGGCGGCGGCCCCCGAATTCAGATCTGGTATCCCTACGCAGCTCACCTCCTGGAAAGAGAAGGGCTTGCTGTGGGGTAGTTCGGAGGAGGTGACGGGACTCCAAGCCTGTATCCAGAAGCTGGTGAAGAAGCTCAGGCTGGTTAACGTGGTCCAAGTCATGCTCGTCCGCCGGATCCTCCCATGCCAAGAGAGGGCATTCAATCTGTGGGAGTTCGATCCGGAACAGCACCAGGCGTTGAGCGGGCTCTTCGACACGACGTACAAAGGCGCCTGGAGGGTGATGTTTAAGGGCGCCGAAGACCCCACATCCGCGTCTGAAGATCGCGGATTTCGCTCGCAGCGCCAGGCTGACGAGGTAAGTGATTCTACCCCTTTACGGGACACTTGCTTTTCATAGTTTGACTCTATGCGGGTTTTAATTTCCCCTTTTCCTTTGACAGGACTGGATGAGGAAGGCGGAGCAGATCATCTGCCCGGCTCCTATGCCAGAAAACCCAGTAGACGCCCGTCTAGCGGGGCTGCTGGTTCCGGCACCGCACGTGGTGCCGGAGAAGAAGGCCAAGAAGGAGGCCGCGGGTACTCGAAAGAGTTCCCGTTTTCAGGTGTCCGACGACTCCGAGGCGGACTCCTCCCCCAAAAACGAGGAGGAGAAAGAGGACTCTCTCCAGAGGAGGGAGAGAGGAAGAGGAAGGCTTCCCGAACAGGGGAGGCCGAAGGGTCCAAGAGGGGAAGGACTATTCCCCCGGACAGCTCCGCCAACATCAACGTTGGCGAGGAAGAATGGCCTTCAAGGGCCAGGCCTCCAGCGAGATCGTAAGTATCCGGATTCCTGAATGATTTTTCTTTTGTGTCACATAGTGTCATTCTAATGCCGCATACTGCCTGTAGTCCGGCCAATGATGATCTCCCCACTTCATCGAGCGGGTCGTTGGCTCCGTCGGATGTAGACTCCATCCCGACCGCCTCCACCCCTCGCGACACCGAGGACGCCGAGGTGGGATCCCAAGAAGGGACCCATCAGGGGGAGGCTCCGGAGGCTCCACAAGGCGGCCTCCCGAACTTTGCGCCGGACTCCACATCGGAACCCGCAGTGGTTCCGGAGTCCGGCCGGCGGCCCCTTCGCAAGAAGGGCAAGACCGTGACACCGGCGGCCTCCGTCCAACCGGAGGTGCCGGACAACTTGTTGGAGGCGCTCCAAGGCGCTTCCATCGAGGAAGAACACCGCACTATTATGAGTGCGGTGCTTCAGAAGGTACAACTCGCCAAGAGTGGGCTGACCGAAGCCTGCAGTAGCCTTCTATCAGGCTTTGAGGTAAGAAGTTAAAAATATGCAATGTAATACCGCATAGACAGTAGCCCCTGATGCTCGGTTCGGTGTTCGGAAAGAAAAGCCGGACTGAGGATCTGAAAAAAGATATACGCAGGGTTGCTAAAAAATTATGTCAATATGGGTTGCAGGATGCGCTGCTGACCTCTGCCGCACTGACTGCGGAGGTCGGTGCTTTGAAGCAGGAGCTCGAGCGGTCCGAGCAAGAGCTCGGCCGTGCCAAGAAGCAGCTCCAGGACAAAGAAGGTGAGTAACACCACTTTGAATAGTTACCTTACAGAAAAGGATTTAGGTTGCAATAAAAGAATAACAAGGATAACATGGGTACTGCAGGGGCCACAAACGAGGTGGCAACCCTGAAGGAGGCTGTGTCCGCGGCCGAACGCAATGTGGCCGCGGACCGGGCAGAGCGAGAGAAGCAGGAGGCGCGGTGGCGGAGGTGCGGCAAGAGCTCCAGGCTCTCGTGGAGAAGCATGAGAGTTTGGAGCGCGACTCAAAGACTCGAGAGTCCGAGCTCGCCTCGGCTCTCGAAAGTGCCAAGATCGCCAAGGCCGAGGCCCGTAAGGCCCTTCAGGAGGTGGAAGATGTGAAGAAAATAGCGGCGGGGAAGGCATTTTTCATGCAAAGCAGGCATGTGAATGTAAATTACATGTTACTTACCCGAATTCGGAGCTCTCCAGGGGCGTTTGCAGATCTGCCTTGCAGTGTGTCTGATGTCGCCGTATTCTACCGAGCCGAGGAGGGGAGCTCAACGGAGAAGGTCTTCTGGTCTCAGTATGCTGAGGCCGGCCATCCGGTGCCCCCTAGCGACCAGCTGAAGCAGCTGGTCGAGCTCCACAAGGTAGCCGAGCAGGCCATGAAGGGCCTCATAGTCCGGCTGTGGCCTGGAGAGGCCATGCCTGGGAGCTACTTCGGCCTCGTGCGGCGGTTGGTGGATGCGTGCCCCTGGGTGGATGTTATCAAGCGCTCCGCCTGTATTGAAGGTGCTCGTCGGGCCCTTGCCCGCGCAAAGGTGCATTGGGGCAAGCTGGATGCGGAGAAGCTAATCACTGGCGCGCCACCAGCGGGCAAGGAATATCGTACGCCCGAGATGTACTATAGGACTGTCCTGAAGGGTGCCCGCAAGATTGCGGATGAGTGCTCCCGAGATGTAATTATTGAGTAAACTTGCTATGTATTATCCTGTGCGCTGAAAACTTTGTTCATATGCGCTAAGCAACACTTTTTTAATTTAAAATATTACCTTCTGTGCGGCCGTTTATAAAATCTGAGAGATGGCAAGTCGTTGGCTTCAGCCCCCATGCCACTAGTGCTGGGGTGTTCGGGATAAACTTGAGCACTCTTGTTCCCATTTTTGGGTCCATCTAGGGAGGTGCTCAACACGACGAACAAGGCAACCGGACTTATAATGCTTGAACACTCTCACTTAGCCATAGAATTCTATAATTTTAAATTTCGGCGAAGCCTCTAGTATTCGGAAGACCGAATTCGGGGCGCTATCCACGCCTTCGTCGGACATTATCCGGTACTTCGCTCGAAGCGGCGTAGGTCTTTAAGGACCCGAAAAGACCTCTTGAACAGCGACCAGTCTCTCGCCTTATCATGACAGTCAGTTTTAGCTTTCTCCACTGAGGCGTTAACCCGGCTCAACCGGGGCACAATCGCAGTGGTTCTCCCAGTGCTACCTTAGACGATAGAACGGAACGTAAGGTGCTAAACATGGGAGCCGGGCAAACCCAACTATTGACCCAAGACATGATTCGGAGCCGATTCATATAATGCTATAAGTTCGGGGTGCCGCACTTGTGAAAGTGTTCGGACTTTATCACACCATAATGCGGGGAACATAAGCCCCTGGTGTATTTGGCCGTACCAAAATATACGGATGCAACATGTCACAAATGAACATATATATATATATAAAGTAATGCAATTATGGGCAAAAAGTGCTGCATTTTATTCAAGAAGATCTGCTATGAGTGCGGAATGATACAAATAGTGCAGAAAGCAAGGGATTGGACGAATTAAAGGCGTCTCCCTCCAGGGGTAGGCCGCGGAATGGTGTATTTAACAAATTTAATGCTCGTAATGGAGACCACCTGAGTGTTCGTCGCAGCCTTTCTCCCTCCCCGGCTGTTGCATCATGAGTTCAGCAGGTTCGCCGCCGGACAGAGTCCTGTAAAAAAAGAGAAAAATAAAAGAAGAGAGCGACACACTTGGGAGCCCCTGGTATGGTCGAACCACACTCTGGGTTTGTTGTGGTCGTGCCCCTTCCCCTAGACCCATGGTATCTCCATGGCGTAATTATGTACGCGGAGAGTTTGTCTTGCAATTGTGCGAGGGCTGGGGTTGGGGCCGCATTGCTATGGATGCTCGGAACGTGCCAGGTGGTCTTGGTTGATGTTGCTCCGGGCGCGTTTGGCCGTGTTCGGTCGTTTAACGGCCGGACTCGAAAATTGCCTTAAAAGGCTGCTCTGTACTTCTGCCGCGAGAGCCGCTGTATGTTCCTCCGTTCGGAGGGAGCGTTCCGTGTTTCCATTGACCGTGATGACTCCGCAAGGGCCTGACATCTTGAGCTTAAGGTATGCATAATGCGGCACCGCGTTGAATTTTGCCAACGCGGTTCGTCCGAGAAGAGCGTGATAGCCACTGCGGAACGGGACTATGTCGAAGGTTAACTCCTCGCTTCGAAAATTATCCGGGGATCCGAAGACCACTTCCAGTGTAACTGAGCCTGTACAACTGGCTTCAACACCTGGTATGATGCCTTTGAAGGTCGTCTTTGTAGGTTTAATCCTTGAAGGGTCTATGCCCATCTTGCGCACTGTATCCTGATAAAGCAGGTTCAGGCTACTGCCGCCGTCCATCAGGACTCTTGTGAGGTGAAATCCATCGACGATTGGGTCTAAAACCAATGCGGTGAATCCGACATGGCGGATACTGGTCGGATGGTCTCTTCAATCGAAAGTGATCGGGCAAGAGGACCATGGGTTGAATTTTGGGGCGACTGGCTCCATCGCGTATACGTCCCTTAGTGCACGCTTCCGCTCCCTCTTGGGTATATGCGTTGCGTATATCATGTTTACCGTCCGAACTTGAGGGGGGAATCCCTTTTGTCCTCTGTTGTTCGGCGGCCGGGTCTCTTCCTCGTCATCGCTGTGTAGCCCCTTGTCATTGTTTTCGGCAATTAATTTGCCTGCCTGCTTAAATACCCAACAATCTCTGTTGGTGTGGTTAGCTGGCTTTTCTGGGGTTCCATGTATTTGACAAGAGCGGTCGAGTATTCGGTCCAAATTGGACGGGCCCGGAGTGGTTCTTTTAAATGGCTTCTTCCGTTGACCGGGTTTGGAGCCTCGGAATCCGGCGTTGACCGCCATATCCTCATTGCTGTCGCCGTTAATGCGGCGTTTGTTTTTGTTTCGACGCGACCTGCCATTGCGGTCCTTGCTATCCGGACTGCCAGCATTTTTGCTGAGGTTGTTGCTGCAAGCTAGCCAGCTATCCTCTCCCGCACAGAAGCGGGTCATGAGTGATGTGAGGGCTGCCATGGATTTCGGCTTTTCCTGTCCTAGGTGCCGGGCTAGCCACTCGTCCCGGATGTTATGTTTCAAGGCCGCGAGGGCCTCTGCATCCGGACAGTCGACGATTTGATTTTTCTTTGTTAAGAACCGTGTCCACAATTGTCTGGCCGATTCGTCTGGCTGCTGGATTATGTGGCTTAGGTCATCTGCATCCGGTGGTCGCACATACGTGCCCTGGAAGTTGTCGAGGAATGCGGCTTCCAGGTCTTCCCAGCATCCAATTGACTTTGCGGGCAGGCTATTAAGCCAATGCCGAGCTGGTCCTTTAAGCTTGAGCGGGAGATATTTGATTGCGTGAAGATCATCGCCGCGGGCCATATGTATATGAAGGAGATAATCCTCAATCCAAACCGCGGGGTCTGTTGTGCCATCGTAGGATTCGATGTTAACGGGTTTAAACCCTTCAGGGATTTGATGATCCATTACTTCGTCAGTGAAGCATAGTGGGTGTGCGGCGCCTCTGTATTGAGCAATATCGCGACAAAGCTCAACAGAGCGTTGTCTGCTGTGTTCGGCCCGGCCGGAGTAGTTGTATCTGGCGCGACGGTATTCGTCGTGGGTCTTGGGGCGCCCACGTGATCCATAGATAGATATGGATTGTCTTTCCTTGTCCTCCAATATATCCTGCAAGTCCAGCGCGTTCCCCCGTTGCTTTGTGCTTTTTGAGCGGTGCCGGGGTACGGTTTTGGTGGAGGGCTTACATGCCTCTCTGTCGTGGCCACGAGGTGGTCGGTCTTCTGTATTGTGCGCTGGTGATGCAGGTTTGTATGCTTCCTCCTCTAGTCGGGGGAGCAACTTGCGTTTTGGGTAACTTTTGGAGGGGCGTTCGAGTTCATACTCTTCGGCCGCGAGGACCTCGGTCCATCGGTCGGCCAGCAGGTCTAGATCAGCTTGAAGTTGTTGCTGCTTTTTCCTTAGACTATTTGCTGTGGCCATTAGCCTGCGTTTGAAACGCTCTTGTTCGACGGGATCCTCAGGCACGACGAATTCGTCGTCATCGAGGCTTGCCTCGTCTCCGGAGGGAGGTATGTAATTATCATCCTCGACCTCTTCGTCTGCCGCCCTCTCGTGAGGGCTTGCTTCTGCCTCCTCCTGCGCTGAATCTTGCTGGAGGGGGTTATCTTCGGCACTTTCTGGGGTGTTATTATCTCCTGTGCCGGAATCTCCATTCTTGTTGTGGCGGGATTTAGAGCGGCGCCGCTGACGTCGGCGCTTGGGCTGTTTCTTTAGGGAATCGGCCTCCGCTGCTTCTTCGCCCTCCCCGTCTTTTGGGGTGTCCACCATGTATATGTCGTATGACGAGGTGGTCTTCCAGTGTCCTGTAGGCACTGGTTCTTGATCGTCTCCGGCATCGTCATCCATACCGTCGATGTCTTCGGAGTCGTAGTTTAGCACGTCGGTTAGATCGTCGACAGTGGCTACGAAGTGGGTGGTGGGTGGGCTCTGAATTTCTTCGTCGTCCGCGTCCCAACCATCCTGGCCGTAGTCCGGCCAGGGCTCTCCAGATAGCGAGAGATGCTTCAGCGAATTTAAGATGTCGCCGAAGGGTGAGTGCTGAAAGTTGTGCGCAGCGGTGAATTCCATGATCGGTGCCCAATCGGATTCGACTGGCAGGGGTGCAGGAGGTTCGGAGTCCGGCAGGGAGTCCGGCACCTGGGAGTCATGAGCTTTATGCGGGACAAGGTCAGTGTTCGGCTCCATCGCCGTAGAGGTTACAGCTCCCGAGGCGGTGTCCAGCCACCCGTCCTCGATCTGTGTGATCGGCTCCGGACTATGGGTCGGAGCAGATTCGTGCGTGGCCTCCAAGGCGGTGTCCGGCGGCAGAGTTAGGTCGTGCCCATCGTGACAGTGCGGCGCACTTGGCTGCGGCTCAGATCCATCGAGGATCAAGTCCCCGCGGATATCGGCCGTGAAGTTTAGGCTTCCAAACCTGACCTGACGGCCCGGGGCGTAGCTTTCGATCTGCTCCAGATGGCCAAGTGAGTTGGCCCGCAGTGCGAAGCCGCCGAATACGAAGATCTATCCGGGGAGAAAAGTCTCACCCAGGACTGCGTCGTTGTCGATTGAAGAGGCCATCAAGCCTATCGGTGATGACACAGAGGAACTCTCAATGAAAGCACCAATGTCGGTGTCAAAACCGGCGGATCTCGGGTAGGGGGTCCCGAACGGTGCGTCTAGGCGGATGGTAACAGGAGACAAGGGACACGATGTTTTACCCAGGTTCGGGCCCTCTTGATGGAGGTAAAACCCTACGTCCTGCTCGATTGATATTGATATTGTGGATGTTTACAAGAGTGGATCTACCACGAGATCAAGGAGGCTAAACCCTAGAAGCTAGCCTATGGTATGATTGTATGGGTTGATGTTGTTGTCCTACGGACTAGATGCATCCGGTTTATATAGACACCGGAGAGGGCTAGGGTTACATAGAGTCGGTTACAATGGTAGGAGATCTACATATCCGTATCGCCAAGCTTGCCTTCCACGCCAAGGAAAGTCCCATCCGGACACGGGACGAAGTCTTCAATCTTGTATCATCGTAGTCTTGCAGTCCGGTCGATGATGATAGTCCGGCCGATGATAGTTCGGCTGATGATGGTAGTCCGGCTCTCCGGACACCCCCTAATCCAGGACTCCCTCAACCGGGACAAAAGCTGCGGCCTTGCGGTAGTTCGAGGTGGAGATGGCAGCCCGGAGCTGCGGTTTGGAGGTGCGGCGGTTTGGCTAGGTGGCATTGACGGCCGGAGCCAGCCACAACGGTTTCACAGGAGAGGCCAGCGGAATGGATCGAGGCGGAGGCATCTTGGCGGTTCATGGCGAGCCCGCGGCGGAGACTTGAAGCGGAGCCACGACGAGAAAAGAAGGCGGTTCGGTGACAGCAGGAGCGACGCAAGGCCATGCCGGTTTATGAGGCGACAAAGGCCGCGAGTGGCTTCGCTGCTCAGAATGCAGCAGAAGCCAAGGTGGACGGCTGACTCGCCGGTGACAGCTCCTATAGGCGTGATGCGGGACGACGGAGAGTCGCCGGCATGGCCGCACGATGGCACTTGAAGGGCAGGGCCGGTTGACGCCGGGCGCGGGGCGCGAGGCCGGCCACGGCTGAGTCAGCGGCTCAACGGGACGGTTCACGCAGGCCCGAGGTTAGTGATGATCCGGCAGCTCGGCCGTAGGTTAGTGACGATCTGGCAGTGGCTCAAGGCGGAGCAACTCACAGCGGCATGGCTCGGGCGCAGCCGGTGAAGCAGCCAGGGCAGGTTGCCGGGACGAGGCGTGGTAACCCGGCGGCATGGCAGGCCAGCGAGTCCACGGGTGCGGGGTCGGCGATCTTCGGTGGCATGGTGTTAACCCGGGCACGAGGCGGGCGGCGGGTTGAACCACGCTCCACCCGCGTGGTGTTAATCCGACAAAGTGAACCAGAGAGGTGGATGGCTTGAAGCCGGCGAAGCGGCCAGGGCAGCGGCAACTTCAACAGGTAGCAGGGATGATGGATCGGAGTCAGCTCAGAAGCAAAAAACATGTCCGGCGGTTTAATAATGTGGTGATGGTAGCAGGCCGGTTTGACACCATGGTTGTCACAGACGACGGTTTAACACGGCGCGGCCGTGGCTGTAGTAGTCTGGCGCGAGACAGCCAACCTTCATGGAGGAGTCCGGGTTGTGGGGGAGGCGACTTGAGGTCGAAGTCGCGACCGGGGTGGCTCAAGTCCGGTGGACGGAGGCATCCAGCGAGCGGTTGACCCGGCAAGGGGCGACGGAGGTGTACGGTGACTTGTGGCAGAAACTGAAGGCGGGTTGCTTGCCGCGATGGAAAGTGAAACCACGGCCCGCAGTCATAAGTCAGATCGGCGCGAAGCGGCCATTGACCCGGCGAAAACCAGAGGAGGCGGTCCGATTGGAGTCTGAATCCTTCTCCGGGTCGTTGTCTCCTCTGTGATTTTTTTCTCAGTTTAAACAAATTTGCAAACGGCGTTGGCTTCCGTCCATGGATGGGATAAAGAACCCAAACCGTACTAGGATTAGTACTATTAGTCAGATGAAATGCTTTGAGATTTGATCACGTGAACTACTCCTTGAAGTACTCCATGCTTGTGGAAGTAGCAGGAACAGCATATACTGATATGCCTCGTGACTTGACGCACGTGTGTATGACCATACGTACTATGCGTCCATGTTTGTGGCATTGGTAACCCGGCGAATTGATGGATCGGCGCAGTAGTGAAGATCGATTTTCTCTTTGTCTCGGTGTATTGCAAACCGCGGCGGCGGGTGTGCAAACGCAACCCTAATTTCTTTGATCTCAATTTTGTACACGCCGGTTCCAAAGTCAATCATGTTTCAGATCACAAAACAATGAACTTGTGGGATTTTCCTCATCCGACGAAATCGCGATCTTCTCGAACCCTAGGAGAGATCCCTCCAAGAACTCATCACCACCGTGCGCTAGCCCCACGGTGGGCGCCAACTGTCATGGAATTGTCACGGCAGATGTCCTTAGTGTCAGGACTTAGTCGCGAGGCCAACGCATCTATGCGGTAGCTTGAGAGGGGTTGATCGGGACGAGAGTCGCAACAAACAAGACAAGGATTTAGACAGCTTCGGGTCCCGGGAAACATCATCTGGTAACAACCCTACATGCTGTTTGTGGCTAGGTCTCATTATGATCATGAGGGAGTCGTCGTAAGCCGGCTCTCTCTTTGTGTCTAGCCCTAGATATTGTTTCTGATTGCTTGTCCCTCTTTGGGGAGCCCTGCCCCTCCTTATATAAGTGGAAGGGGTGGCTTGCATGTAGAGTCCTAGTAGGACTAAGACTAGTCTATCTTTTCTTACAAGTTAAATACAAGTTCGGGTCTTGCTTTCTTCCTCTTAAGCCGGCCTACCATAACATAAGCCGGCCGTCTGGGCCTTGAGCCTCTTGGGCCCCCGGGTCTTGTCGCTCCTCTGATCCGCTTGCCAAGTCACCCATAAGTCGCCAAGCTCGGGCGGATCACTTAGTGAGTCGTTCAGTCAGGGCGGGTCATTAGTGAATCGCCAAGTCCGGCCGGGTTATACATCCGGCCGGCTCATACCGCGGGGTATATCCTCGACAACAAGGATTTGCATAGTCACTTAACAACATCATATCAAGGTTCTGGTTCAACTGACAACATACTAAAAGTAGTAGAAACTGAATTGAGGACTGGAACCAACAATCCTATAAGTCTCTAACATTGTAACCCGTCATCCTAATAGATAGAAGAGAAGGCCTAGTTCTTAACCCCCGTAGAAAAGAAGAGGTTGACTCGGATCAGAATGGCATAAGGTAAGGAGTAAAAAGAGCCTTACGTTCCCTTCAACAATCAATTCCCCTACATATAACTAAAGCATTTCTATACTCAACTTCGACCAGTTTGGCTTGGTAATCCTATAGGCAGTCAGGCTCTGATACCGAAGCTGTCAGGACCCCGACTCAATGCCACATCGATCTAGCATGTAACACCTCATATCACTTTGCGGCCTCATGCACGGTATTCCCACGGGTGTCGCCTTACCTTTGCCCGGGACCGTTTGCGCCTTTTGGCACACGGATATGATAGTGTCGCTAGCATCAATATGATAAGGAGCACGGGCTGACATGGCTAGTCTTAAACCCAAAGTGGCAAAAATTTACAGGGACAGGCATCCATGACCCAACATCGAACGTGTCGGTCATCAGCGAGTGAATCCAGGCTATAGCACTGGGCTAGCAGGACTCCGGTGAACCGGGCTGTACCGGGCTAATAGGACTCCGGTATTCATCGCGTGACATTTCCCCGAGGGGACAGACACAGGAACGAAGAAGGACACATGCCGGCCAGCCTAAGTGTTCCGGAGCAGTAGCAAGCTACCATGGCACAGTGGAAGCACTAGGAGACATTTTGTCAGGACCCTGACTCAATGCCACATCGATCTAGCATGTAACACCTCATATCACTTTGCGGCCTCACGCACGGTATTCCACGGGTGTCGCCTTACCTCTGCCCGGGACCGTTTGCGCCTTTTCGCACGCGTATATGATAGTGTCGCTAGCATCCATATGATAAGGAGCCCGGGCTGACATGGCTAGTCGTAAACCCAAAGTGGCACAAACTTACAGGGACAGGCATCCATGACCCAGCATCGAACGTGTCGGTCATCAGCGAGTGAATCCAGGCTGTAGCACTGGGCTAGCAGGACTCCGGTGAAGCGGGCTGTAGCGGGCTAACAGGACTCCGGTATTCGTCGCGTGACATTTCCCCAAGGGGATAGACACAAGAATGAAGAAGGACACATGCCGGCCAGCCTAAGTGTTCCGGAGCAGTAGCAAGCTACCATGGCTCGGTGGAGACACTAGGAGACATTTCCCGGTAAGAGAGGCTACTAAGGATAAACAACTAGATAGTCAGATCCCACACATACCAAGCATTTCAATAACATACACACAATATGCTCGATATGTGCAAATACAACATGGCATCACAACATGACTCTACGACTCAAGTATGTATTCATTGGGCTCCGTGGAGCGAGATATTACAAACAGGGGTCTCATGACCCAACATTCAGAGCATACAAATCAAAGCACAAGCGGAAGCTTAACATGTCTGAGTACAGACATCTACAAATGAAAAAGGTTTAGAAGCCTGACTATCTACTAGATCCTGCCGAGGGCACAAGATCGTAGCTGAGGTAACAAGCTAAACGTCGAAGTCCACGCGGAACTACTAACAAGACTGACGTCTCTCTGCAAAAATATAAAATAGGCAAACGTGAGTACAAATGTACCCAGCAAGACTTACATCAGAACTATCTACATATGCATCATTATCAACAAAGGGGGTGGTGGGGTTTAACTGCAGCAAGCCAGCTTTGACTCGTTGGCTATCCTGAACTACTACTGCAAGTAACTCTTTTGGCGTGGCGCACACGAGTCCACATATTCACCAACCAATACACCACTATGGATCCGCTCTCATCTCCCTACGAGAACGCCATCCATAGCACTCACGCTTATCTTGCGTATTTTAGAGTATCCACTTTCACTTGTCTATGAACTGTTATAGGCAACCCAGAAGTCCTTTTCCGCGGACACAGCTATTCGAATAGATGATGTTAACCCTGCAGGGGTGTACTTCTTCATACATGTTTCCACCACTTAGTGTCTGCACACGACATGTGCTCGGCAGACTTCAAGCGAAAGCCGACGTGGGTGTAGACCACGACCTACCTAAACACTCAAGTCTCTAGGAGATCCGGCCGGGGTTTCGCTCACAGCCACAAACGATGTGAATAGGGTTCCCGAGACACCAAACGGGTGCCCGGTACACCATGCCACGTGCCTACCGCATCAAAGCCCACCCCTCCGGTCAGCGCTGCGCACGGCCTCCAGCATACTACAAACACCAGAATCTACTTGCAACTCCTGGACAGAGGACAAGGGTGATTAAGAAGTCGAGCGGGGTCATATTTCAGGGCCCAATGCATGGTAGTAGCTGAATCATGGATCACAAACACAGAACTCAGTTCCTAAGGACGACTTCAATGAGACAACCCACCATGTACTCCTACATGGCCTCTCACCGCTACCTTTACCAAATCGTGTTCACACACTTAGCTCGCACACAATAGGACATGTTCACACACCTCTGATTCATCCCCGATGAATCAGACCTGACTCAACTCTAAGCAATAGCAGGCATGACAAACAAACATGAATGAGTAGGCACAACAGGGCTGAAACAACTCCTACTCATACTAGTGGGTTTCATCTATTTACTGTGGCAAGGACAGGTCATGCAGAGGATAAAGGGGTTCAGCTACCGCAGCAAGTAACAAATGACTCGTTGTTGTCCTAATGCAGTAAAAGAGAGCAGGGCGAGAGAGTAGGATTGTATCGGAATGAACAAGGTTTTTTTTGCTTGCCTGGCACTTCTGAAGATAATATAGCTCTTCATCGGTGTCATCGATCTCATCGTCGGAACCACGTCTGCGGAGAGGGAACAATTACCGGCAACAGAGAGGAAACACAATCAATGCAATGCACATTATGATGCATGATCATGCCATGGAAACATGCTGGTGTTTTGAGCTAATGCAGCTAGCAACAAAGTTAAAAGAAATTGGTTTGAACCCTAAGTTCAAATCCAAACTCCATATGTGAAATTCAAATGCCATTTATACGATTTGTCCTAAACAGCAGCAATAAGTTGCTCTAACATGCATGAAAACAGTACAGATGGATAGATTGGATTTTTCTGATCATTTTTCATATATAAATTATTTGATTTGGAGCTACGGTGGAATTTCTATGAGTTTTGGAAGTTTAGTACATTTTCTGGAATTTCCTGAATAAGAATAAATCCAGAAAATGCTTTATTGTGTCAGGGTGACGTCACTATGATGTCAGCAGTCGACAGGGTTGACCCAGGTCAAACCTGACCAGTGGGGTCCACTGGTCAGTGGCACACTGCTGTTCAGTGTCAATGACAGGTGGGGCCTGGTCAATGTTGACTTGACCAAAGTCAAAGCTGACACAAGGGTTCCATGCAGATTAGCACTAATCTAAACAGGTAGTTAGACTTAACTAGTTGGCCTCGGGGACCCACATGTCATCGGCGCAGGCACTAATTGAACGAGTTTAGCGCCTAAACTAATAGCACCACGTCAGCTGCCGGCGTTTAACCACCGGCGACCTCACATCGCGGCGGCGTCCGCGTTGGGATTGCGCTACGGGCCACGGTTTGGGGCGTGGTTGGGTTCTATGGAGAGCCGGGTTTGAGCCGCGTCTTTGGATGGTGGAGCTGGACCAGATGGTCGCCGGAATCAACGCCGGCGACGAGGTTTGCGGTGGCCGGAGCTCGGGCGAGCTCGGGGTCGTCGCTAGGATGCACGGCAGGAGGTGCGGAGCGGTGCTGAGGGCTCCTGGGGACACGGCGAGTGCGGTGAAGTGCTTAGTTGCGGCTATAGGTGTCGGTGGCCACGGCGGCGACATGGCTGGGCGGCGGTGAGCTCTCGTGTTCGGCGGAAATAACGGCTAGAGCGGCCAAACGGCATGGGAAGAAGAGGGGAACAAATCAGCGGCTCACCGCGAGTCCAACGAGCGCGGGGGCGAGGCCGGGGATGCTCTATGGGCGGCGAATCGAGCAACGGCGGCCGTCGGTGCAGAGGACGAAGATGGCGTCAAGGACGGCGTTGCAGGGCTTCCGGCAGGGCGTGTCTCGGTGGGGAGGAAGAGGGGGTCGAGGCGGAGCTTCTGAGCGCTTCGGCGGGGCGAGGCGGAGGCGGTGGCCGCGATGGTGGCGAACGGCGGCGACGAACCCGCTCGGGTGGTGCGAGGGAGAGAGCCAGAGGAGGGGAACCAGGGAGAGGAAGAGAGCGAGGGGGTCCAGGGGGTCGGGGCGGCGCCGAGGAGATGACGCGAGGCGTCGCGGTGGCTAGGCGACGCAGGCAGGCAGCCTGGTGGCGTGGCGAGCTCGGCGGCGTCGCGGTGTCCCTCCTCTGCCTACTGGCACGAGGAGGAAGGCGACAGGGGGGGGGGCGCCTGGTGGGCTGGGCCGCACAGTAGTGGGCATCTGGGCTGTAGGTAAGCGCCAGGTAGTCCTTCTCTCTCTCTCTCTCTCTTTTATTTCTATTTTTGTTCTGTGTTCTATTTATGCAAATTTGTTTTAATTTGGTTTTCAAACCAAATCACTATTAAAAGTTCTGGAAATAGTTATGGGCACTAAATGAATTATTCCAGAGGCCCTCAACTAATTCCAAGATTGTTGGAGCATTTTAAAATATTTATAGTATTTAAATGCCCCTATTCAAATACAATATGGGTTAATTCAAAAATCCAGAATGGCCAAAAAATATGTGCATCATTTTTGGCAGAGGTTCTAGACCAACTCAAAAATGATGGACATTTATGAAGGCATTTTGGGTTCATTGAAAAGATTTAATTTTGACCCTAGTTGAATTCATTTGGTGCTAGGGTTTCAACACCCCCCATTTCAAGTTTCAAATAAATTTAGACATGATGCATGGATGATAAAGCAAAGATAGGCAAGGCCTGAACTGGGATGTGACAACTCACCCCCACTAACCAAGAATCTCGTCCCGAGATTCAAGCGTAGGGTAAGATGAAAGGGAAGCGCAAACAAACACAATCTTCACGATCCAGGTTGCACTTCAAATGAACATTGATTCGTTCACCATCATTGTCTCGATGTCTTGCTCTAGGAACTCCTACCAACATGACAACAAGAGGGAAAAGAAACTCTAGAAGGGTCGATCTTCTCGAAGACCAAACAACTTAGGATCAACTCACGGGGTGAGTCATAAAAATATCTCTCGAGCTGAGACATGAAGCACGCATCTAGAGGAATGGAGTGGAACAGACGACGGAGGGTCACTAGGTAGACAACAATTCCACACTTAAGAGGGTGGTGAGCGGTTGTCAACGTAGCAAGCAGTTGAGTTGCCATGATACCATAACGATGCACTTTAGGGAAGGTGACTCGTAGAAATATCCCCTTAAGTGGCAAAAAGAATTACCTTTGATTCAAAGATCATTGAAACTCTTTATACCAGCCTAAGGCAATTCTCGAGCGATCGTTTAGAGGGGTTCGGTAGAATGGCATACCCGGATTAGAATGGATGATGTGGATTACCTTGTCGAAAACAACACAAGGGATGATTTTAGTAGCTGGGAAAAAGCTCAACAATAGAGAGTGAGTCCACTGTTGAAAGGGTTATAGCATAACCGAGGAAACTGAGAGAGCTATGCAATTAATGCCGACAATAAAACCTAGAGCTTGCGCGTGCTCTCAAGAACTTGAGCATTTCCATAATCATCAAGGTTTTATCAACATCCGTGTCAAGGGTGCTAACAACACAACATACTACCATGATGAATAGCGATGGACGATGCAGATGCAAAGGAAGACAACACTTTCTCAGATTCCACCTTAGCGAGACCAAGGGGACTAAATCTGGATGATCGACCGAGAGACATTTAACACTCCGCTTCTAATGTTCTCCTTGATGTTCTAGTGCAACCCATTAATTAAAATGGTTTGGTTCCCAGAACATCGAGTAAAAGGTCGGACTTCGGAAGCTCAATGATCCTTAAGGAATAATTACGGAGGTAAATCCTGCGAAATCCTTATGGGGAGGTGGCCAACTTCTTCAATCAAGATACTACAATAATATGTCTTCCGGCGGGGTGTGTTGGCCACGACATCCACTTTACCGGTTATCGCGAGACCAATATTATAGTTCTTGGGAAATGTTCCAACCATCACATCTGCCTGAGATTCAGATCTGGTTGGTGTCAGAATAATTCAGACTCGTCGAGTCTAGAAAGAAAAATGAAAGCTTGCAACACAAATCGACGAGATAAGGTTGCGAGATTCTCGGGGATTGAACTACGGTAGCAAGCTCCAAAACATGAGCTGGTTCTGCTACAACATGTGAACATGTTGTCCGAGACAAGCATGACCTCACAGTAGTCTTATAATAGAACACTACCGAGTTCAGCAGGGGAACCATCATCGAGGATATCGAAGTCCTTGCATAAGTCTTGCTCTTAAGAAGGAACTTATTCTCCTTGAACAAGTCAATCAGTGGCTTGGTGTGCTAGGGAACACATATAGAATGGAGGCGGCCAACCTATCAAACCGTAGAGTACTTCGCACATGCGTGACTAACTTCGGACGATTCCAAAGGAAGCAAAACTAACTTTCTCGAACCCACGGCGGCAACTTGCATCAAATGCACATGAGTTAGAGAGAGTCACTCCTTTCATCCGAACATATGCTTCATGAGCTAGCATGAAGAAATGCTTTCAAAAGTTCCCAACACTAGCTTAATGCTCAACAAAATCATGGGGAAGATAAAAATGTTGTTGATGGGCTCAACAACAATTCATCCTGGGTTTCCATGAAGATGGAATTCCATAATTATGAGAACAAGTGATAGCATTAGTCAGACCCAAAAGATATAATGGTGTATGCTCGAGGGAAAAACCACGAGTAAGACAATATTACGAACATCGTTGGTTCTGACTTGATTTGAAGATAGCCCATACTCAAATCAAGGTTTTGGCAAGACAAAAAGTCCAACAACTGATCACGAGGATCAATCAATGAAGTTATTATCTTTCTTCAACACACACACACACACAAGGATATCCCTTAAAATGAACTAAGCCAGGCAAGCTTTTATCCTCCAACGCTCCAAGTTGTTGTTTGGCTTAACCAACTAGCTCAGGGGTATCCAACACGGATTCTTGGGGAAGGAGTGGTTTATTGGAAACCAACTTGATCACGAACTCAACATAGCGGTCAGGTGACAACCTGGTAATACTTCCGAGAAGATATTCGGAACATCACGAACCACCGATATGTTATTAAGCTCGGGAACAATCTTGCTTTTCAGGGCAAGATGATATGATCAAAAGAGCGAGGGTTTGACACAATCCTAACTCATTGATCGAAGAGTGCACCTTGGAAAATGGGCTAGGTAGCACGATTAATCCTAGAGTAATGATTCAATAATCAATATACTAAGAATGAGGCTACAATCTTTTAACTACTAAGCAACGGAGTTGCTCGTAGTATAGATTTCACACATCATGATTCACTTGTCGGCATTCCGGTTGCAACAACACGGGGACTGAGAAATGAATAACGATGGTGAGAAGTATCACAGCATCAAGAATCCATAAGAGAAGGTGCAACCCTCACGACATTCCAGACATAAAGTGGGTAATACTTCAGGGTAGAACAGAACAAGAGCTGGGTTGGCATTTTGATCTGCGAGATACAACTACTTTGACCCAATCCTGGATATGGACGAGGTACTGGAGTTTGTTTCTCCTAGTCATTCCGGAATAGAATGGCTTGACAGACCACAAGAATAATAGGCATCGATGAACACGGGTGCACGACTATTCCTGACTATCAATTGATAGACGGGGGTCAGTACACAACTAAAGAGGGACAACCCAAAAGAACATACGATTTTCTGAGCTGTGGATGCACAAATTAGTATGTCGAGCAAAGCTCAACATTTTTCTTCCGGATAACCCATGCAGAGAAGGTAGGACTGACAGAGTCACATCTTAGAATCGAGAACTCGTCAAGAGCACTCTGGTTGTGATCTGTCGGATCGGCGAAGAACTTCTGCCATAAGCAGTACATGGTATTTGGAAGAAGGAAATACCACGGACCTCGAGGATTATCGCAATGGGTTACTAACATCCTAAAGGTACGAGCAACACTAACAACATGAAGTAAGTAGGGAAATCTCGGGTTCAGAAACCCAGGAGTAGAATATCTACTACTAAGTTGCATCACGGGATGCTTTCGAGAATGAAGGCCAGAATCATCACAATGGGACACAAAACATGGCTAGATTACTAGATGATACTCTAGACACCTAGGGTCATAATAATAACTCCGACATATATGTNGAATGGCTTGACAGACCACAAGAATAATAGGCATCGATGAACACGGGTGCACGACTATTCCTGACTATCAATTGATAGACGGGGGTCAGTACACAACTAAAGAGGGACAACCCAAAAGAACATACGATTTTCTGAGCTGTGGATGCACAAATTAGTATGTCGAGCAAAGCTCAACATTTTTCTTCCGGATAACCCATGCAGAGAAGGTAGGACTGACAGAGTCACATCTTAGAATCGAGAACTCGTCAAGAGCACTCTGGTTGTGATCTGTCGGATCGGCGAAGAACTTCTGCCATAAGCAGTACATGGTATTTGGAAGAAGGAAATACCACGGACCTCGAGGATTATCGCAATGGGTTACTAACATCCTAAAGGTACGAGCAACACTAACAACATGAAGTAAGTAGGGAAATCTCGGGTTCAGAAACCCAGGAGTAGAATATCTACTACTAAGTTGCATCACGGGATGCTTTCGAGAATGAAGGCCAGAATCATCACAATGGGACACAAAACATGGCTAGATTACTAGATGATACTCTAGACACCTAGGGTCATAATAATAACTCCGACATATATGTTAAAGCAACAGAGTACCTCAACTCACCGATTAGTGTGGTTAATCTGGCCCAAAGGGACATGGGAACGGGAGGAAGGGATTTTGCAAATGCTTCAGACTATTTAGAAACTGGGATGACTCGGACAGCGTAACGGCTGTAAATGCTCGAAAAGATTGGAGACATGCTACAAAAATGGTGGCATAGCCACTCAGAAGCACAATATCAAGGTTTCGAGATCATCAGTTAACATACAGAAGTAGTAGGAACTGGACTGAGGCTTAAGTCCAACAATCTTACAAGTCTACAGATTAGTAACACGTGATCCTGATAGAAAGAGGAGATAGCCTAGTTCCTTAACCCCGTAGGAAGATAGGATGACTCAGATCAGAAGGCCATGAGGTATAAGGAGTAGAAAGAGCCTTACGTTCCATCCCACAATCAATTCCCTTACATAACTAAAGCATTTCTAGACACAACTTCGACCAGTTTGGCTTGGAANCTCTTTATACCAGCCTAAGGCAATTCTCGAGCGATCGTTTAGAGGGGTTCGGTAGAATGGCATACCCGGATTAGAATGGATGATGTGGATTACCTTGTCGAAAACAACACAAGGGATGATTTTAGTAGCTGGGAAAAAGCTCAACAATAGAGAGTGAGTCCACTGTTGAAAGGGTTATAGCATAACCGAGGAAACTGAGAGAGCTATGCAATTAATGCCGACAATAAAACCTAGAGCTTGCGCGTGCTCTCAAGAACTTGAGCATTTCCATAATCATCAAGGTTTTATCAACATCCGTGTCAAGGGTGCTAACAACACAACATACTACCATGATGAATAGCGATGGACGATGCAGATGCAAAGGAAGACAACACTTTCTCAGATTCCACCTTAGCGAGACCAAGGGGACTAAATCTGGATGATCGACCGAGAGACATTTAACACTCCGCTTCTAATGTTCTCCTTGATGTTCTAGTGCAACCCATTAATTAAAATGGTTTGGTTCCCAGAACATCNTTCGAGATCATCAGTTAACATACAGAAGTAGTAGGAACTGGACTGAGGCTTAAGTCCAACAATCTTACAAGTCTACAGATTAGTAACACGTGATCCTGATAGAAAGAGGAGATAGCCTAGTTCCTTAACCCCGTAGGAAGATAGGATGACTCAGATCAGAAGGCCATGAGGTATAAGGAGTAGAAAGAGCCTTACGTTCCATCCCACAATCAATTCCCTTACATAACTAAAGCATTTCTAGACACAACTTCGACCAGTTTGGCTTGGAAATCCTACAGGCAGCCAGGCTCTAATACCAACGCTGTCAGGACCCCGACTCAATGCCACATCGATCTAGCATGTAACACCTCATATCACTTTGCGGCCTCACGCACGGTATTCCACGGGTGTCGCCTTACCTCTGCCCGGGACCGTTTGCGCCTTTGGCACACGTATATGATAGTGTCGCTAGCATCCATATGATAAGGAGCCCGGGCTGACATGGCTAGTCGTAAACCCAAAGTGGCACAAACTTACAGGGACAGGCATCCATGACCCAGCATCGAACGTGTCGGTCATCAGCGAGTGAATCCAGGCTGTAGCACTGGGCTAGCAGGACTCCGGTGAACCGGGCTGTAGCGGGCTAACAGGACTCCGGTATTCGTCGCGTGACATTTCCCCAAGGGGACAGACACAGGAACGAAGAAGGACACATGCCGGCCAGCCTAAGTGTTCCGGAGCAGTAGCAAGCTACCATGGCTCGGTGGAGACACTAGGAGACATTTCCCGGTAAGAGAGGCTACTAAGGATAAACAACTAGATAGTCAGATCCCACACATACCAAGCATTTCAATAACATACACACAATATGCTCGATATGTGCAAATACAACATAGCATCACAACATGACTCTACGACTCAAGTATGTATTAATTAGGNCGCGTGACATTTCCCCAAGGGGACAGACACAGGAACGAAGAAGGACACATGCCGGCCAGCCTAAGTGTTCCGGAGCAGTAGCAAGCTACCATGGCTCGGTGGAGACACTAGGAGACATTTCCCGGTAAGAGAGGCTACTAAGGATAAACAACTAGATAGTCAGATCCCACACATACCAAGCATTTCAATAACATACACACAATATGCTCGATATGTGCAAATACAACATAGCATCACAACATGACTCTACGACTCAAGTATGTATTAATTAGGCTCCGTGGAGCGAGATATTACAAACATGGGTCTCATGACCCAACAATCAGAGCATACAAATCAAAGCACAAGCGGAAGCTTAACATGTCTGAGTACAGACATCTACAAATGAAAAAGGTTTAGAAGCCTGACTATCACTACTAGAAAAACCCCTACTAATGGCGCACCTAATATAGCTATTAATGGCGCATCTGTGGTGCGCCATTAATAGCACGCCATTAGTATTTTTTACTAATGGCGCACCACCTGGTGCGCCAGCCCACGGTGCGCCATTAGTATACCAGATACTAATGGCGCACCACATAGAAGTGCGCCATTAGTAACATTTTTTTTTCAAATTTTTTTTTAAATTTTTTTTTAATTTTTTGAAATTTTTTTTTCAATTTTTTTTCAATTTTTCTTAATCTGAATTCACTATGGCTTAATCTCGGGTCAATATGCTTAATCTCAGGTCAAATCGCACTCCGTGGTCAAACTTCCCGAAAGGTCACCCATCCTCAAACTACTCCAGCCCAAGCACGCTTAACTTCAGAGTTCTATCCAACCCCGGCAACAGCTCACTTCACAGGCACTTGTTGATATATCTAGCATATCAATCCTGTTATACCTTATTGATGTCTAGGACTTTGTTCATGTTAATGACTATGATGAAATTTTGAAAAATATTTCAAACTTCTCGATCATATTACGTATCATTTTCTGAAAAAAAATTCAAATTTTTTTTTTGAAATTAGTAATTTTGAAATTAGTAATTTTTTTTCTGTTACTAGTGGCTCACCACATCCACGGTGCGCCACTAGTAAGTTTGAAATTTTTTGAACTTTTTTGCCGCTAGATCTTGAAAGCCCCGTAACTTTTTTTCTGTTAGGTTTTTGGGGATTTTGAAAATGTTTAACGGGGTTCCAGGTTGCACTTCAAATGAACATTGATTCGTTCACCATCATTGTCTCGATGTCTTGCTCTAGGAACTCCTACCAACATGACAACAAGAGGGAAAAGAAACTCTAGAAGGGTCGATCTTCTCGAAGACCAAACAACTTAGGATCAACTCACGGGGTGAGTCATAAAAATATCTCTCGAGCTGAGACATGAAGCACGCATCTAGAGGAATGGAGTGGAACAGACGACGGAGGGTCACTAGGTAGACAACCATTCCACACTTAAGAGGGTGGTGAACGGTTGTCAACGTAGCAAGCAGTTGAGTTGCCATGATACCATAACGATGCACTTTAGGGAAGGTGACTCGTAGAAATATCCCCTTAAGTGGCAAAAAGAATTACCTTTGATTCAAAGATCATTGAAACTCTTTATACCAGCCTAAGGCAATTCTCGAGCGATCGTTTAGAGGGGTTCGGTAGAATGGCATACCCGGATTAGAATGGATGATGTGGATTACCTTGTCGAAAACAACACAAGGGATGATTTTAGTAGCTGGGAAAAAGCTCAACAATAGAGAGTGAGTCCACTGTTGAAAGGGTTATAGCATAACCGAGGAAACTGAGAGAGCTATGCAATTAATGCCGACAATAAAACCTAGAGCTTGCGCGTGCTCTCAAGAACTTGAGCATTTCCATAATCATCAAGGTTTTATCAACATCCGTGTCAAGGGTGCTAACAACACAACATACTACCATGATGAATAGCGATGGACGATGCAGATGCAAAGGAAGACAACACTTTCTCAGATTCCACCTTAGCGAGACCAAGGGGACTAAATCTGGATGATCGACCGAGAGACATTTAACACTCCGCTTCTAATGTTCTCCTTGATGTTCTAGTGCAACCCATTAATTAAAATGGTTTGGTTCCCAGAACATCAAGTAAAAGGTCGGCCTTCGGAAGCTCAATGATCCTTAAGGAATAATTACGGAGGTAAATCCTGTGAAATCCTTATGGGGAGGTGGCCAACTTCTTCAATCAAGATACTACAATAATATGTCTTCCGGCGGGGTGTGTTGGCCATGACATCCACTTTACCGGTTATCGCGAGACCAATATTATAGTTCTTGGGAAATGTTCCAACCATCACATCTGCCTGAGATTCAGATCTGGTTGGTGTCAGAATAATTCAGACTCGTCGAGTCTAGAAAGAAAAATGAAAGCTTGCAACACAAATCGACGAGATAAGGTTGCGAGATTCTCGGGGATTGAACTACGGTAGCAAGCTCCAAAACATGAGCTGGTTCTGCTACAACATGTGAACATGTTGTCCGAGACAAGCATGACCTCACAGTAGTCTTATAATAAAACACTACCGAGTTCAGCAGGGGAACCATCATCGAGGATATCGAAGTCCTTGCATAAGTCTTGCTCTTAAGAAGGAACTTATTCTCCTTGAACAAGTCAATCAGTGGCTTGGTGTGCTAGGGAACACATATAGAATGGAGGCGGCCAACCTATCAAACCGTAGAGTACTTCGCACATGCGTGACTAACTTCGGACGATTCCAAAGGAAGCAAAACTAACTTTCTCGAACCCACGGCGGCAACTTGCATCAAATGCACATGAGTTAGAGAGAGTCACTCCTTTCATCCGAACATATGCTTCATGAGCTAGCATGAAGAAATGCTTTCAAAAGTTCCCAACACTAGCTTAATGCTCAACAAAATCATGGGGAAGATAAAAATGTTGTTGATGGGCTCAACAACAATTCATCCTGGGTTTCCATGAAGATGGAATTCCATAATTATGAGAACAAGTGATAGCATTAGTCAGACCCAAAAGATATAATGGTGTATGCTCGAGGGAAAAACCACGAGTAAGACAATATTACGAACATCGTTGGTTCTGACTTGATTTGAAGATAGCCCATACTCAAATCAAGGTTTTGGCAAGACAAAAAGTCCAACAACTGATCACGAGGATCAATCAATGAAGTTATTATCTTTCTTCAACACACACACACACACAAGGATATCCCTTAAAATGAACTAAGCCAGGCAAGCTTTTATCCTCCAACGCTCCAAGTTGTTGTTTGGCTTAACCAACTAGCTCAGGGGTATCCAACACGGATTCTTGGGGAAGGAGTGGTTTATTGGAAACCAACTTGATCACGAACTCAACATAGCGGTCAGGTGACAACCTGGTAATACTTCCGAGAAGATATTCGGAACATCACGAACCACCGATATGTTATTAAGCTCGAGAACAATCTTGCTTTTCAGGGCAAGATGATATGATCAAAAGAGCGAGGGATTGACACAATCCTAACTCATTGATCGAAGAGTGCACCAGAAATAAGGACTAGGTACCACGCTCAATCTTAGGATGATGATTCAATAACCAACACGCTAAGAGTGA
>LR880970.1:557057431-557078979 GCA_904067115.1 Aegilops sharonensis
CCGACGACGTACCGTGGAAGGTGGAAGGTGGCCAAGTTACTAATGGCGCACCGTGGGGTGGTGCGCCATTACTAGTTCAACTACTAATGGTGCACCACTCCCACGGTGCGCCATTAGTAGTTTTGAAAATAAATAAAAAGAATGATATTATTTTTTTGATTTTTTTTTAAAAAAAACTTAGTAATGGCGCACCAGTGGAAAGTGCGCCATTACTAGTTAAAACTAGTAATGGCGCACCACTCCAAGGTGCGCCATTAGTAACAAAAAAAAATTATGTTTTTTTTTCAAACTACTAATGGCGCACCACACACCAGGTGCGCCATTAGTAATATATTACTAATGGCGCACCGAGACATGGTGCGCCATTAGAATATTCTAATGGCGCACCACATCACAGGTGCGCCATTAGTAGCCATTCCATCTACTAGATCATGCCGAGGGCACAAGATCGTAGCTGAGGTAACAAGCTAAACGTCGAAGTCCAAGCGGAACTACTAATGAGACTGACGTCTCTCTGCAAAAACATAAAATAGGCAAACGTAAGTACAAATGTACCCAGCAAGACTTACATCAAAACTATCTACATATGCATCATTATCAACAAAGGGGGTGGTGGGGTTTAACTGCAGCAAGCCAGCTTTGACTCGGTGGCTATCCTGAACTACTACTGCAAGTAACTCTTTTGAGGTGGCGCACACGAGTCCACATATTCACCAACCAATACACCACTATGGATCCACTCTCGTCTCCCTACGAGAACGCCATCCATAGCACTCACGCTTATCTTGCATATTTTAGAGTATCCACTTTCACTTGTCTATGAACTATTATAGGCAACCCAGAAGTCCTTTTCCGCGGACACGGCTATTCGAATAGATGATGTTAACCCTGCAGGGGTGTACTTCTTCATACATGTTTCCACCACTTAGCGTCTGCACACGAGATGTGCTCGGCAGACTTCAAGCGAAAGCCGACGTGGTTGTAGACCACGACCTACCTAAACACTCAAGTCTCTAGTCCAGGTTTATCGCCTATTCGGGTTCCATCCATGAGGAGATCCGGCCGGGGTTTCGCTCACAGCCCCAAACGATGTGAACAGGGTTCCCGAGACACCAAATGGGCGCCCGGTACACCGTGCCACGTGCCTACCGCATCACAGCCCACCCCTCCGGTCAGCGCTGCGCACGGCCTCCAGCATACTACAAACACCAGAAACTACTTGCAACTCCTGGACAGAGGACAAGGGTGATTAAGAAGTCGAGCGGGGTCATATTTCAGGGCCCAATGCATGGTAGTAGTTGAATCATTGATCACAAACACAGAACTCAGTTCCTAAGGACGGCTTCAATGAGACAACCCACCATGTACTCCTACATGGCCTCTCACCGCTACCTTTACCAAATCGTGTTCACACACTTAGCTCGCACACAATAGGACATGTTCACACACCTCTGATTCATCCCCGATGAATCAGACCTGACTCAACTCTAAGCAATAGCAGGCATGACAAACAAACATGAATGAGTAGGCACAACAGGGCTCAAACAACTCCTACTCATACTAGTGGGTTTCATCTATTTACTATGGCAAGGACAGGTCATGCAGAGGAGAAAGGGGTTCAGCTACCGCAGCAAGTAACAAATGACTCGTCGTTGTCCTAATGCAGTAAAAGAGAGCAGGGCGAGAGAGTAGGATTGTATCGGAATGAACAAGGGTTTTTTTGCTTGCCTGGCACTTCTGAAGATAATATAGATCTTCATCGGTGTCATCGATCTCATCGTTGGAACCACGTCTACGGAGAGGGAACAATTACCGACAACAGAGAGGAAACACAATCAATGCAATGCACATTATGATGCATGATCATGACATGGCAACATGCTGGTGTTTTGAGCTAATGTAGCTAGCAACAAAGTTAAATGAAATTGGTTTGAACCCTAAGTTCAAATCCAAACTCCATATGTGAAATTCAAATGCCATTTATATGATTTGTCCTAAACAGCAGCAATAAGTTGTTCTAACATGCATGAAAATAGTACAGATGGATAGATTGGATTTTTCTGATCATTTTTCATATATAAATTATTTGATTTGGAGCTACGATTGAATTTCCATGAGTTTTGGAAGTTTAGTACATTTTCTGGAATTTCCTGAATAAGAATAAATCCAGAAAATGCTTTATTGCGTCAGGGTGACGTCACTGTGATGTCAGCAGTCGACAGGGTTGACCCAGGTCAAACCTGACCAGTGGGGTCCACTGGTCAGTGGCACAGTGCTGTTCAGTGTCAATGACAGGTGGGGCCTGGTCAACGTTGACTTGACCAAAGTCAAAGCTGACACATGGGGTCCACACAGATTAGCACTAATCTAAACAGGTGGTTAGACTTAACTAGTTGGCCTCGGGGACCCACATGTCATCGGCACAGGCACTAATTAAACGAGTTTAGCGCCTAAACTAATAGCGCCACGTCAGCTGCCGACGTTTAACCGCCGGCGACCTCAAATCGCGGTGGCGTCCGCGTCAGGATTGCGCTACGGGCCATGGTTTGGGGCGTGGTTGGGTTCTATGGAGAGCCGGGGTTGAGCCACGTCTTTGGGTGGTGGAGCTGGACCAGAGGGTCGCCGGAATCAATGCCGGCGACGAGGTTTGCAGTGGCCGGAGCTCGGGGTCGTCGCTAGGATGCACGGCAGGAGGTGCAGAGCGGTGCTGCGGGCTCCTGGGGACACGGCGAGTGCGGTGAAGTGCTCGGTTGCGGCTATAGGTGTCGGTGGCCACGGCGACGACATGGCTGGGCGGCGGTGAGCTCTCGGGTTCGGCGGAAATAACGGCTAGAGCGGCCAAACGGCATGGGAAGAAGAGGGGAACGAGTCAGCGGCTCACCGCGAGTCCAACGAGCGCGGGGGCGAGGCCGAGGATGCTCTGTGGGCGGCGAATCGAGCAACGGCGGCCGTCGGTGCAGAGGACGAAGATGGCGTCGAGGACGGCGTTGCAGGGCTTCCGGCAGGGCGTGTCTCGGTGGGGAGGAAGAGGGTGTCGAGGCAGAGCTTCTGAGCGCTTCGGCGGGGCGAGGCAGAGGCGGTGGCCGCGGTGGTGGCGAACGCGGCGACGAACCCGCTCGGGTGGTGCGAGGGAGAGAGCCAGAGGAGGGGAACGAGGGAGAGGGAGAGAGCGAGGGGGTCCAGGGGGTCGGGGCGGCGCCGAGGAGATGACGTGAGGCGTCACGGTGGCCAGGCGACGCAGGCAGGCATCCTGGTGGCGTGGCGAGCTCGGCGGCGTCGCGGTGTCCCTCCTCTGCCTACTGGCACGAGGAGGAAGGCGACAGGGGGGGGGGCGCCTGGTGGGCTGGGCCGCACAGTAGTGGGCATCTGGGCTGTAGGTAAGCGCCAGGTAGTCCTTCTCTCTCTCTCTCTCTCTTTTATTTCTATTTTTGTTCTGTGTTCTATTTATGCAAATTTGTTTTAATTTGGTTTTCAAACCAAATCACTATTAAAAGTTTTGGAAATAATTATGGGCACTAAATGAATTATTCCAGAGGCCCTCAACTAATTCCAAGATTGTTGGAGCATTTTAAAATATTTATAGTATTTAAATGCCCCAATTCAAATACAATATGGGTTAATTCAAAAATCCAGAATGGCCTAAAAATATGTGCATCATTTTTGGCAGAGGTTCTAGACCAATTCAAAAATGATGGACATTTATGAAGGGATTTTGGGTTCACTGAAAAGATTTAATTTTGACCCTAGTTGAATTCATTTGGTGCTAGTGTTTCAACACCCCCCATTTCAAGTTTCAAATAAATTTAGACATGATGCATGGATGATAAAGCAAAGATAGGCAAGGCCTGAACTGGGATGTGACACATTTCCCAGTAAGAGAGGCTACTAAGGATAAACAACTAGATAGTCAGATCCCACACATACCAAGCATTTCAGTAACATACACACAATATGCTCGATATGTGCAAATACAACATGGCATCACAACATGACTCTACAACTCAAGTATTTTATTCAATAGGCTCCAAGGAGCGAGATATTACAAACATAGGTCTCGTGACCCAACATTAAGAGCATACAAGTCAAAGCACATGCGGAAGCTTAACATGTCTTAGTACAGACAACTACAAAAGAAAAAGGCTGAGAAGCCTGACTATCTACCAGATCCTGCTGAGGGCACAAGATCATAGCTGAGGTATCAAGCTAAACGTCGAAGTCCACGCGGAACTACTAACGAGACTGAAGTCTCTCTGCAAAAACATAAAATAGGCAAACGTGAGTACAAATGTACCCAGCAAGACATACATCAGAACTAACTACCTGTGCATCATTATCAACAAAGGGGGTGGTGGGGTTTAACTGTAGCAAGCCATCTTTGACTCGGTGTCTATCCTGAACTACTATTGCAAGTAACTCTTTTGAGGTGGCGCACACGAGTCGACATATTCACCATATCAATACACCACTATGGATCCGCTCCCGTCTCCCTACGAGAACGCCATCCATAGCACTCACACTTATCTTGCGTATTTTAGAGTATCCACTTTCACTTGTCTATGAACTGTTATAGGCAACCCAGAAGTCCTTTACCGCGGACACGGCTATTCGAATAGATGATGTTAACCCTGCAGGGGTGTACTTCTTCACACACGCTCTCACCACTTACCGCCGTTTACACGACATGTACTCGGCAACCTTCAAGCGGAAGCCCAACGAGGGTGTCGGCCACGACCTACCTAAACATTCAAGTCTCTAGTCCAGGTTTATCGCCTATTTGGGTTCCATCCACGAGGAGATCCGGCCGGGGTTTTGCTCACAGCCCCAAATGATGTGTGCAGGGTTCCCGAGACACCAAACGGGCGCTCGGTACACCGGGCCACGGTGTATCTACCGCATCATAGCCCACCCCTAGGGTCAGCACTACGCATGGCCACCAACACATATCCTACAAACACCAGAAAGTAGTTGCAACTCCTGGACAGAGAACAAGGGTGATTAACAAGCTGAGAGGGTCCATTGGTTTCGGGCCCAATGCGTGGTAGTATCTGTTTCATGGATCACAAACACAGAACTCAGTTCCTGAGGACGGCTTCAATGAGACAACCCACCATGTACTCCTACATGGCCTCTCACCGCTACCTTTACCAAATCGTGTTCACACACTTAGCTCACACACAGTAGGACATGTTCACACACCTCTGATTCATCCCGGATGAATCAGACCTGACACAACTCTAAGCAATAGCAGGCATGACAAACAAGCATGAATGAGTAGGCACATCAGGGCTCAATCAATTCCAACTCATGCAAGTGGGTTTCATCTATTTACTGTGGCAATGACAGGTCATGCAGAGGATAAGGGGTTCAACTACCGCAGCAAGTAACAGATGAATCGTTGTTGTCCTAATGCAGTAAAAGAGAGCAGGAGCGAGAGAGTGGGATTGTATCGGAATGAACAAGGGGGTTTTGCTTGCCTGGCACTTCTGAAGATAGTATAGCTCTTCATTGGTGTCATCGAATTCATCGTTGAAACATCGTCTACTGAGAGGGGACAAATACCGGCAAACAAGGAATAACACAATCAATGCAATGCACAATATGATGGATGATCATGACATGGCAAAATGAGTGTGTTGGGATAATGCAACTAACAACAGGTTAAATGAAGTTGGTTTGAACCCTAGGTTCAAATTCAAACTCCATATGTGCTTATTTAAATGACAACTATGCAAATTGCCATATACAGCAACCTTAGGTTGTTCAAACATGCATGAAAATGGTACAGATGGAAAGGTTGAATTTTTCTGATCATTTTTCATATATGATTTATTTCATTCTGAGTTACGGTTAAATTTATATGATTTTTAGAAGTTAATAACATTTTCTAGAATTTCCTGAATAGAAATAAATCCAGAAATTACATTATTGCATCAGCATTACGTCATGCTGACCTCAGTAGGTCAACAGGCGCCATCCAGGTCAAACCTGACCAGTGGGGTCCACTGGTCAGTGACCCAGTGCCGATTACAGCGGCTCGCACGTGGGACCAGGTCAACGGCCACGTCAGCAGGGTCAAAGTTGACACGTGGGTCCTACTAGGTTAAGGACTAATCTAAACCAAAAAATAACTTAAACTAAACAGGCACAGTGCCCACATGGCAGTGGCTCCAGGAGTGTTTAGTAGAGTCATTAGCGCTAATTAAGCCGGGATTAGGCCGGCGGCTAATCGCCGACGAGGCTAGAGGCGGTGGTGGGGCTCGGGGTTGCGCTACAGGGCATGGTTCGAGCCGCGGCTAGGCGTGTTGGAGTGCCCTCGCCGGCGTGCGTCGTTTGGTGGTGCTAGCCGGGCCTGTGGTGGCCGGAGGCGACGGCTACGAGCTCGTCAGCGGCGGCCGGCGTTCGGGCACAGGTGGTGCGGCGGCTACGGCGTGCAACAGAAAGAACGGCGAGGGGAAGGAGGAGCAGAAGCTTACGGCGGTTGCAGCAGGCGTCAAAGCGGGCTCGGGGAAGCTCGGGAGGCGGCGAATCGACAGCGACAATCTCTGGTGGCCGTCGAGGGAAACAACAGCGGTGGCGGCGTTTCAGCGCGTCCGGGACCTCGTGGCTTGGTGGAGAGGAAGAGGGGGTCGAGGCGGAGCCTCTGGGCGCAACGACGAGGCGAGGCAGTGGCTATGGCCACGGTGATGCTCGTTGGCGGCGACGGACGCGTTCGGTCCGGGCGAGAGAGAGGGAGCAGAGGAGAGAGGGCCGTGGGAGATAGTGAGCGAAGCGGTCAGCGGGATCGGGACGGCACGCGGGAGTCGTCCACGCGTCCAGGGGCTCGTCGGCAAGCAGGAGGTGGCCGCGCTTGCGTCGGGCACACACCCGCGTCCTCCTGGCGCGGTGGAGAAGACGACAGGAGGCGCCAGGTGGGCTGGGCCAGCGAGCTGGGCCGGCTACAGGTAGGTGGGCCAGTTGGGCTGCCAGGTGGACGCCAGGTAAGTCTCTCTCTCTCTCTCTCTCTCTCTCTCTCTCTCTCTCTCTCTCTCTCTCTCTCTCTCTTTTCTGTTTTTCTATTTTTCTGTAATTTTAGGGCTTTATTAAAAATACTTAGACTCTTTCAAAAATCATGAAACTACTCATGATCATTATTGGGAATATATCCTACAATAAACATTTTAGTTTATGATTATTTGAGCATTTAAAATATTTAATAGCATTTAAATGCCCAAATGCAAATAGAGTATGATTTAATCCAGAGCCCAAATATGTCATGGAAAAATGTGCATCACCTCTGGTTACTGTTTCCAGCATTTCCAAGAATGATGAACATTTTTTGAAAGCCATTTGGATTTACTGGAAATATTTTGGTTGAACCTAGTGAATTCCTTTAATGCTAGGGTTTAGGCAATCCCCATTTCAAGTTTAAATGAAAATGAAAATGATGCATGGATGCAATGCCACTAATTACAAGAAGATTTCTAGGGCTGTGACACCCCCCATGTTCGGACGC
The DNA here is from genome assembly GCA_904067115.1 of Aegilops sharonensis. Taxonomy (NCBI): domain Eukaryota; kingdom Viridiplantae; phylum Streptophyta; class Magnoliopsida; order Poales; family Poaceae; genus Aegilops; species Aegilops sharonensis. The sequence goes on from LR880970.1 coordinate 557,064,924, forward strand.
CGGGGCTCCTCGTCATCGTTGCTGTGCAGCCCCTTGTCCTTGTTTTCGGCGTTTATTTTGCCAGCCTATTTAAATACCCAGCAGTCTCTATTGGTGTGGTTGGCTGGCTTGTCCGGGGTGCCATGAATTTGGCATGAGCGCTCCAGTATACGGTCTAGACTGGACGGTCCCTGATTGTTTCTTTTGAATGGCTTCTTCCGCTTACCAGATTTAGATCCGCTGAATCTAGCATTGACCGCCTTGTCTTCGGTGTTGTCGCCGTTGTTCCGTCGCTTGTGTCTGTTGCACCGTAGCTTGCCATTATTGTCACGGACATCTGACGTGCCAGAATGTGGCGTAGTGCTACTGCGAGCCAACAAACTGTCCTCGCCCACACAAAAGCGGGTCATTAGTGTCGTGGGAGCTGCCATGGACTTGGGTTTCTCCTGGCTGAGGTGTCGGGCGAGCCGATCGTCAAGGATATTATGCTTCAAGGCCGCCAGGGCTTCAGCGTCCGGGCAGTCAACTATCTGGTTCTTTTTAGTTAGGAACCGAGTCCAGAATTTCCTGGCGGATTCTTTGGGCTGTTGGGTAATGTGTCTCAAGTCGTCGGCATCCGAAGGTCGCACATATGTGCCTTGGAAGTTGTCGAGAAATGCGTCTTCCAGGTTTTCCCAACTACCGATGGAATTTGCGGGCAGGCTGTTTAGCCAGTGCCGGGCGGGTCCTTTGAGCTTAAGGGGAAGATACTTGATGGCATGTAGATCGTCTCCGCGGGCCATGTGGATGTGGAGAAGGAAATCTTCGATCCATACCACGGGGTCTGTTGTGCCATCGTATGATTCGATGTTTACGGGTTTGAACCCTTCTGGGAATTCATGATCCATCACTTCGTCAGTGAAGTAGAGGGGGTGTGCGGCGCCTCTGTGCCGGGCTATGTCGCGACGCAGTCCGGCTGCGTCTGACTGGTTACATTCGGCCCGGCCAGATTTGTTGTTAGTGTATCCGGTATGATGGTCATCGTCATGTGCTGCGGCGCGCCCCCGTGATCCGTAGATCGATCTTGGTTGTCCTGCGACGTTATCCAATTTATCGCGTAGGTCCTGAGTATTGCCCCGGGCCGTAGTAAACTGGCGCGGGGGTGCAGGCTGGTATTCGGGCTGATATGCCATTTTATCCCGACCTCAAGGTGGTCGGTCAGCCGTGTGGCGCTCGAGTCCGTATTCCTCGGCGGCCAGGACTTCTGTCCATCTATCTGTGAGCAGCTCTTGATCAGCTTGAAGCTGTTGCTGCTTCTTTTCTTCAGACTTCTCGAAGTGGCAATAAGCCGGCGCTTGAAGTGCCCCTGCTCTGCGGGGTCTTCGGGCATGCCGAACTCGTCGTCGCCGAGACTAATCTCGTCTTCGGAGGAAGGCGTGTAGTTGTCCTCCACTGGATACCCGTTCGTCGCCTGTTCATCTGGGCTGTCCTGCCCGTCTTCCTGCTCGTCCTGCCTGAAGGCGGGCTGTTCGGGGCTGTATTCATCATCGGCACCGTCCGGATTGTTTTCATCTCCGGTGCCGGTATTGCCTTGGCGGGGCTTGGAGCGACGCTGGCGACGCCCATGCTTTGCTTTCTTCTTGGAGGGGTTATCCTCCGTTGCCTCATCGCCATTGGTTTCTTTTGGAGTGTCTACCCTATATATGGCATATGAAAAGGTGGTTGTCCACCGCCCTATGAGCGGTGGCTCCTGTATGTCTTCGGCATCGTCGTCCATACCGTCGATGTCTTCAAAGTCGAAGTCATGCACGTTGGTTAAATCATCGACCGTGGCAATGAAGTGGGTGGTGGGTGGGCAGCGAATTCCTTCGTCACTTACTGCCCACTCAAGCCGGACATAGTTCGGCCAGAGTTTCCTGACAAAGAGACTGACTTCAATGAGTTCAGCATGTCACCAAAGGACGAGTGCTGAAAGATGTGCGAAGCGGTAAACTCCATTAGCGGAGTCCAACCTGGCTCGGCTGGCTTGAGAGTGTGCGGACCGGAACCAACAGCCGGATACGAGTCCGGGGGCCCGGGTGACAGGCCTCCACAGAGGTGAGACCTGTGTTCGGCTCTACCGCCGATGAGTATGCGGCCTGCGGGGCGGGGTCTACCCCTCCGTCCTTAGGCGACACAACCTGCTCCAGATTTAAATCCGGGGCTACTTCAGGGATGATATCCCGAGCATTGTCCGACAGCAGGTCTAGGCCGTGCTCGTCGTGACTGTGCAGCGCTCCTGGCACAGGCCCGGATCCGTCGAAGATCAAGTCTCCGCGAATGTCCACCGTGTAGTTCAAGTTTCCGAACCTGATCTGGTGGCCAGGGGCGTAGCTGTTGATCTCCTCTAGATGGCCAAGCGAATTGACCCGCAGTGCGAAGCCGTCGAACACGAAGATCTGTCCGGGGAGAAAAGTCTCCTCCTGGACCGCGTTGTTGATGATTGAAGACGCCATCAAGCCTCAAAGCGACGACACAGAGGAACTCTCAATGAAAGCACCAATGTCGGTGTCAAATTTGGTGGATCTCAGGTAGGGGATCCCGATCTATGTGTCTTAGGCTGATGGTAACAGGAAGCAAAGGACACAATGTTTACCCAAGTTCGGGCCCTCTCGATGGAGGTAAAACCCTACTTCCTGCTTGATTAATATTGAAGATATGAGTAGTACAAGAGTAGATCTACCACGAGATCGTAGAGGCTAAACCCTAAGAGCTTGCCTATGATGGTATGATTATAGCGTGATCGGCCTTCTAAGGACCATCCTCTCCGGTTTATATAGACACCGGAGAGAGCTAGAGTTTACATGGAGTCGGTTACAAGGAAGGAAATATAATATCCGGATCGCCAAGCTTGTCTTCCACGCAAAGGAGAGTCCCATCTGGACATGGGCCGGAGTCTTGAGTCTTGTATCTTCACTCTTCAATAGTCCGGACGATGTATACAGTCCGGCTGTCCGGATACCCCCTAATCCAGGACTCCCTCAGTGGGCCCATTCAAGACGGCACACGGTGGCATGACTCATCTCCTTGTCGCTGTCGACAAATTCAAAAAATGGATTGAAGCAAAGCCAATCAAGAAGCTGAATGGGCCGACTGTTGTGACCTTCATCACAAATATCACCGTTCGGTATGGCATACCACCCAGCATCATCACCGACAATGGCACAAATCTTGCTAAAGGAGCATTGGCCCATTTCTGCGTGACGCAGGGCATCCGACTGGACTTAGCGTCCGTTTCCCATCTGCAGTCAAACGGCGTAGTCGAGCGAGCAAACGGCCTCATCCTCTGCGGCATCAAGCCCCGACTGGTCAAGCCACTAGAGCGCTCGGCCGGCTGCTGGCTCGATGAGCTGTCGGCCGTCCTCTGGAGCCTGCGCACCACTCCAAACAAGTCAACCGGCGTCACTCCCTTCTTCCTTGTGTTTGGTGCCGAGGCCGTCATCCCAACTGACATCGAGTTCGACTCACCTCGCGTCACCATGTACAAGGAAGCGGAGGTGAAGGAAGCGCGAGAAGACGATGTCGATCTGCTGGAAGAGGCTGGCCATTGGCACTCAGTAAGTCCGCCATCTACTAGCAGAGCCTGTGCCGCTACCACAATCGGAAGTTCAAGCCAAGATCCTTCTAGGAGGGTGACCTTGTGCTCCGGCTGATCCAGCGAATAGCCGGCCAGCACAAGCTCTCAACCCCTTGGGAAGGCCCCTTCGTCATCAGCAAGGACTTGAGCAACGACTCCTGCTATCTGATCGATGCACAGAAGCCCAGGGCACGCAAGAGGGACGACTCTGGCAAGGAATCAGAGCACCCATGGAACGCAAATCTCCTTCGAAGATTTTACAGTTGATGCATTATGTAACATGCTATCTTTTGTATTAAGTACAAGACATCGGGTGCCCCGAGGCGCACTCGGGGACTACCCTTTTATCTATGTGATAAGTTTTATGCCTATGAATGTGTTACTACATTTTTTCGCCCTGCACCGGGTTCGAGCAATTGGCCCGGGGGCTTGCCGCCTTGTATTATGTTAGTGCTACCTGCAGTCGGACAAGTAGTGTGCCTGCATCTAAGCTCACTCTTGCCGCAAGCCGCAGTTCACAGAGCGGCTGTCCGGCTGGCAAGAGTCAAAGGCAGGAAACGGTGCCCACATGAAAAATGGCTAAGGACCAACGCTCTTACATAACATAAGCCGGCTTCCTGCCTTGCTGATCGTTGCTGAGCAGCCGGCCGGACGGCTTCTCAGTTACCTTGCTACGTCCTAAAAAGCCAAAGTACTTGTCCTGCCAAACGGCTAAGCACTTGCCCCAGCCACAGTCCACAGAGCGGCTATCTGGCTGGCAAGGCGGGAGCCAAGGGAGGGCGGTAAAGGAAAAAGCCAGAAGGATCAAAAAGCAAGCAAAGTCGGAATGCAGCACAAGCATAGCACATGTAAAATAATATTTACATCAAGCAAGGCTCTCAAGCCGGAATTCAACATAGTTTGAATACACCCCCAGTGGGTGGAACTGCGCGAATTTAACAATTATTGTTCAGAAGACTACTAAGCAGGAAGATAAAGATAAATTGGTCGCCTAGGCAAAGGGAGCAGCAGGCGAGTCTGGTAGGTCGGTGTAGCCGGCGGCGCCGGCTGGTGGAGTAGCCGGCTGGCGAGTCTCGGCTTGGTCGTCCCCAGCAGCTGTTGGCGTACTCGCACGTGGCTCGTTGCTGGAGGCACGGTCGGGTTGAGGCTGGTCGGCTGCTCCATCTTCTAGCGCGGCCTCTTCGCCGTCCTAACCCTCCTCGTCTTCGCCCTCGTCGCTGGAGTCGATCTCCTCCGCCGAGTCCTCACCGTCCTCCGGGTTCAGCCTGAACAAGTCCGCCGGAACCTCAACACCGTCCTCGTTCAGCTCGGGGACGAAGATGCTGGTGTCGGTGTAGTCGGTGATCGCCGCGGCACGATGAATGAGAACAGGCCTCACCGCCACCAACTCCTCGTTGGCCTCCTGCAGGAACGTAGCCAACTAGGCTAGATCCAGCCCAGGGTACCATGCCCTGAAAAATTCCAACACCCGCCTGGCGCCTGCCCGGGCCGAGGAGGCCTTCCACGCCTCAAAGTGGCCAACTGCCACATCCAGCCAGTCGGCAGTCTGACCGGGGGTGCGCGGAGCCTGGATGTCGGGTCAGAGGGCGGAGATCACCCGAGCTCCGACACGCTGCAGCCGGCGGAGCATCCTATGAGCCGGATGGAGACGGGCTTGGTTGGACAGGAGCTCCTCGTCAAGCATCCATCGAGCATTTGGCGCGATCTTGGCGCCAGCCTGCCTCCGCTCTTCGCGGTTGGCTTCGATGGATTGGCTGGCAGCGACAGCGTAGACAGGGAAGTACTCTGCGCAGAATGAAAAAGGAAACATGAAGTCAGAAGCCAAATCACATAAACAGTCGGCAGGCGAAAGGAAGAAGAGGAAAGCAACTCACCATCAACCATGTCCTCGATCCGGCCGTAGCCGTCATTCAGCACCCTCTCCGCGTCGGCCCAGTTTGTCGCCTGGGTGTCATACTTAGCCTGGAGGGCGGCCTCGCTATCCCTCGCCGCCTGAAGGGCCGTCTTGTGAAGCTCCTTGTGGTCAGCTAGCTTCTTGGCCAGGCGGTTGTGCTCCTGGGCCACCTTGCTGCACTCCTCCTCCTTGGCGCGCAGCGTGGTTTGGGCCTCGCCCAACTGCTGTCGCAAGGCGACATTGGCTTCTGCAAAGACGACAAAGGAAGATGGTTAGTAAGCAAGAAAGAAAATGAGAAGTCACTAGAAGAGATCCGGCCCGACTGCTCAACAGTCAGCCCGAATCTCGGGGACTACACCCAGCGGGTGCGCTGACGCGCCCCCGCGAGAGAAAGAAGGCGGAATGCTTAGTCCGGCTTTCGAACAAGTTGGCGGTCTGCAGGGCCAGCTCGCGGACATGGGTGTTGAAGGCGGCCGTGCAGAGATTATGATATTCCTGCAATAAGGACAACAGGCAAGAGAAAGCAAGTCAGCACCCAAACCTACTTGAGAGTTCCAGGCCGCCTGCTCAGCAGCCGGCCCGGAACTCGGGGACTACACCTAGTGGGTGCGCTGATGCGCCCCCATGGAAGAATACTAGAATAAGAAGCAAGAAGCAAGAAACATACCAGGATGGCCGTTCGCGACGCCAGGAACTCCTGGTTGTAGTTGTGGAGGGCGGCGGCCTAAGCTTGGAGCTGGGCCCAGAAGTCTTGTGCTTCCGCGTTCAGCGCAACCGTCCCGCCCCTAGGTGTCCATTCCGGCAAGCTGATGTTGGCGGCCTCCAGCTCCAGGGCCGACGAGCTTGCGCCCCTGGCCTCCTGCGGCTGTGGCGCCGAGGCCGCCTTCTCCGTGCGCTGGCGTGCCAGAGAGCAGACCGCGGGGTCCGCCCCCGCTGCCTGCCCGCCGTCGGCCGCCGGCACCGATGGTGCGTTGGGCTGGCCGCCTTGGTCCCCCATGATCGACGCCAAAGGAGGCACTTCCATCCCCGGGGCGATGCCATCGCCCCCTCCCTCTCCACGGTTGACTGGCCGCTACCGGCTCCTTCAGGCATCGCCGAGTGTTCAGGAGCGGGTGGCACGGCGCGGAGGGGGATGACGAGTTGCGGGGTTTGGCCGCGTGCGGCCTCTTCCGCCTGCGCCTTGGCCGCGGCGTCCGCCAAGGACTTGGCCACAGCATCGACTTGCGCTTTTGCGGCCTAGTCCTCCTCCTCCTTCGCCGCCTTTGCTCCTGCTACCTTTTTCCGCTCCACCTCCTGCTCCTCGCGCGCCTCCTGCACGTTCCGCTCCGTCGCCTCCTGGAGCTCGGCATGCGGATCCATGCGGCGGGTGTTGGCAAAGCCCTGCACCGTCCCAACTACGGAGGTGGCGCCCGACCGCTCAAGAGAGAGCGGGGCCCCGATCAGGCAAACAGAAAAGAGCTCAGAATTAGTCTGTGAAGGAAAATGAAGAAGGGGCGCGAGAGGAGGCAGCACTCACGTGGACACCACTGGGGGCTCCTTCACGACCTTCCCAAAGCGGCTCGCCTTTGCGGCTGCCTCCTCCCGCTTGGTCGCCACCGCCGAGCCCCTGGGTTCTTTGGCCATCTACCGTACATCAACGGCGCGGTCCGGTGTTTATGTGCACCGCCTCGGGCAGTCAGCACGGTGGATGAGCTCGGGCCCACCTGGTCGGTGGCTGGCTGGCGGCACGGTGCGGCCTCTTCGTCACCATCATCCGGCCTGTCCTTGAGGCCGCCTCCAGCTCCGAAGCCGCCTGCCTCACCGTCACCGCCCGTGGCGTCGTTTTCAAGGGTGGCCGCCCCCAAGTCGGGGTCGTCCACGTCGCTCGCCGGCTGGTCAGGGTGGAACTCGCGGCCATTTCCTGAAGCATCAGCTGCCGGCTGGGTGATGGGAACTCTGTTTCATAGCCGACTGATCAAGACGGCAAAAGAGAACCTGGCAACTAAAAGAAAAGAGAAGGAGTTGAAGACTTACTATAGGCGGCGGATGCGCACGCGAATACGGCACCTTGCCGAACTGCCACTCCTCCTCTAGGAGCTTGCAGTTCGAGATATAGTTCACCAAGCAAGCCAACTCCGCGCGTGGCATCTCCTTGGTGCACATCCGGCTCGGGTCCCGGTGCCCGCTCATCTGGCATATCATGTGTGACCGGCCTTGAAGGGGGAGCACCCGGCGCGCCACGAAGGCGATCAGCAAGTCCGTCCCAGTGAGGCCCTCCATCTTTGTCATCACCTTGAGCCGCGCAACGGCGGCAGCGCCGGCGGCCGACAACGTCTTGGGCCGGTACGACCAGTTGGCGCGGGGTTTAGCCGGCGGTCCTGCTGCATAAGCCGGCAGGTTGACGAAGTCAGCCTCCGGGTGGACGTTCTTAACGTAGAAGTAGGACTGGTGCTAGAGCTTGACCGACTGCATCAAGGTGATGGCCGAGAAGGGGTTGTCGGCAGCCGACCTCCGCACTGCGACGAAGGCGCCGCACTGCGCTGCTACGCCCTTGATGACGGTGTTGAGCTTCGTGTAGAAGAACTCGCCGAAGAGCTTGAGGGTGGGGAGGATGCTGAGGTAGTCTTCGCAGAGGGTGACGTAGGCAGACAGCAGCACCACCGTGTTTGGCGTGAGGTGGTGTGGCTAGAGGCCGTAGAATTGGAGGAAGGAGGGGAGGAAGCCGCTAGGCGGCAGGCCGAAGCCGCGCAGGCAGTGCGACCGGAAGACGATGTGCTCGCCCTCTTCCGGCGCCGACAAGATCTCCCTGTCGTGTGCCAGGCGTACCTTCATGAAATCCTCGCTGGGCAGCCACTGCGTCTGGCGGAGGAAGGTGATGTGGCTGGTGGAGGAAGGTGATGTGGTCCTCATGAACATTGGAGCCGTCCCACGCTCCGGAGCGTGCCATGAAACCTTCGGAGCTTGACGGAGGAGCAGCGCGGCAACAAGTGCAGACCGGCGGCAGGGTTGCCGGAGACGCGGTGCGGCGGCGAGCTGCACCAACAGAGAGAGAGAGAGAGAGAGAGAGAGAGAGAGGGAGAGAGGAAGAAGAGGATGGCCAAGGAGGAGGAGGAGGGCACGCGTGCGTCTGCCGCCCCCCTCCTCCACCTACTTATAGCCCCAGGCGGCGAAGCTGAGGGTGCGGGGCATGGGGGTCATGGGATTAACACACGTCCCCACGATCCTGCATTTATCACACCATAACGACACACATTTAACGTGCCTGGAATGCCAACCGTCCGCCTCGGCCACAACGGATCCACACGTGGGACGAGGCGTGGTAGTGGCGGGCCCCAGCCTGCGGCGACGTCCCGTCACGCGCGTGGGCTGGCAGGCTGGTCCAGCCGGCTGGCACCGCGTGGCACACGGACAATGGGCGGCCGGCTCGACGCCCCACGGACGCGCCACCTGGCTCCGACGTTCATGTTTCGAAATCATCAAGACAGCGCGCCTGGACGCGGTCGACTCCTAGCTGTCAGCTCTTCAGAGTAGGAAGCTGCTGAGACCTCTCGCCTTTTTCAGCTGCGATGCCCCACCAGCTTTGGGGACAACTTTCGGAGTAAATGACCACATATATCCTTATGTGCTCCCCATGACATTTCAAGACATCGGGGCTGGCTGCGCCCCTCAAGCATCCAAGACAAAGGGCCGCCTTCTTGTGGCCGGCTGGTCCAAGCGGCCGACTGCAGGAAGGCGGCAAGGCCAAATGAGCGGTCCCAAAGTGGGCTGACTCCTAGCAGGCGGCCACCAGAGTGGCCGACTCCTAGCAGGCAGCCCACCCATGCATCCTCAAAGTTTGCACCCACATAACAGCGATGAGACGGGGCGTGGCTACAGTGCAGCCTGCCACCCCCAAATCCCGGAGCGGGCGTGGCCACAGTGCAACGTACCGGGCGGCCATCCCTAGCCCGACGCGGCACTGTTGCCACGTTGACCATGACATCACCCATGGCAGAGTAGCCATGCTCCCACGACGGGTTGTCGGTACAACCTGCAGGCAGTGGGCCCTACCTGCCAGCAAGATACCAGAAGGCGGCATGCCTAAACCAGTCGGCGGAGGGGGAGGCCAGCTCCCAGCAGCTGGCCCTCCCCTCTCCTAGAAGTTTGTGCACCATTAACCAGATAAGACGGGGTGTGGCTATAGTGAACGCCCGCTAGTCGGCGGCAGTGTAGCCATGCCCTCCCTGACCGAGCCATCGTCATCAGGGGTGAGGCCATAGTGATGAGCAGCCGATAGGGCCCACAGGCGGTGGGCTCAACCAGTCGGCCAAGAGCCCGACAGACGGCGGGACCCACCAGTCGGCGGGCCCGAGCGGTCGGCGGAGAAGCCGGCGGCCGTAGACACTGACGGCCCGGGCTTACACTCAGCCGGATTACCATTGTACCCCTAGGGGGTAGGCCTATATAAACCCTCGAGGGCACCCATGCAAAGGGTTGATCTCTTAGAGTTTCATACACACATATAGAGAGAGAAGTAGAGCTAGCCTTGCCCTTCTTCCTCTTCTAGCCGAACAACTCAAGGAGAAACTTGTAGCTACTTGCTGATTTAGTGATGATGCCGAGACCCTGCAGAGCAAGAGTAGGGGTGTTATCTCCTAGGAGAGCCCCAAACCTGGGTAAGATTTGCTGGTGTGCATGTCTTCGCCTTATCCCGTTTCCAGGCACCGGCGACATCTTACTAGCTCCCACAATGATTAGCCATCCTTTGGCATATGTCGCACCTACCAACCGACACTTTCTTTAACTTTGAGGCAAACAGGAGATATTTTATAAACCAGGCAGGAGGCAAAGGAATATGAGAGGAGGACGGAGGCGGCTCGCCTCCAGGATGCAGCTTTCCAGGCAGTAGCTGCTGCATCTCAGTACAACACCAACTACAACTTCGGATATCCACCAGGCAAGCCATGGCCATAGACCAACTTAGGCCAAAAGCCTAAGCTTGAGGGAGTACATATTTGTCACCGACATTACATTCATGTTCACACACTCATTCCAGTTGTCGGTGTTCACACTTTTTCATTGTACTATCCATGCTAGTTTATTTTCCTTTCTTACTTTCTTCTTGTGTGTTTTAAAAACTTTGAGAAAAACAAAAAAAAATCGTTGTAGCCTTTAGCTAGTTTACTCTCCATGCTTGTAGTAGTAATATTAAAAGAAAACACAAAAAGATTTCTAGTTCTTCTTTTGCTTGTTGGGAGCTTTCCCATGTAAATAGTTTTATTTTTATTTGAATTTCTTTTCTTTTCTTTGGGGATCGAGAGGAGAAGACCACGATGAAAATGTTGAGTGGCTCTCATTTGCATTATTGTTGCTCTAACCAAGAGCCCATATTACCTTGTCTTCTCCTTTGAATGAAATATTTGCAGATTCAAGCTTAGTCCAATGCACGTGCACTATTACTATTATCCACACCGTTCGGTCGTGCAAGTGAAAGGCAATAATGACGATATATGATGAAATGCTGGTATGAACTCGACCTATCTTGTTTTTGTAAATATGATTAGTTCATCGCTCTTGATTCAGCCCATTATCAATGAAACATGTTTGCAATGACAATTAGAGATTATAATTACTCATGCCATGCTTAATTAGCTAGGAGTTTATAATGGTTTACCTTGAGTTCCAACATGCCATTATAATTACTCGACCTATCTTGTTATAGTGGTATCCTCATTTGAATGATTCGAGTGGCTTGATTTGGCACATGTTCACGCATGTATTTGAAACAAAATCAACATAGCCTCCATGATATTTATGTTCATGGTGATTTATATCCTACTCATGCTTGCACTCATTGTTGGTTAATCTTAATGCATGTTCATGACTGTTGTCGCTCTCTTGTTGGTCGCTTCCCAGTCTCTTTCTAGCCTTCACTTGTACTAAGCGGGAATACTGCTTGTGCATCCACTTTCATAAACCCCGAAGTTATTCCATATGAGTCCACCATACCTTCCTCTATGCAGTATTTACCAGCCGTTCCAAGGAAATTTGTATGTGCCAAACTCTAAACCTTCAAATCAAATTTTGCTTGTATGCTCGAATAGCTTATGTATCAACTACGGGTTGTATATATCTTCCATGCTAGGTGGGTTATTCTCGCGATGAGTGGACTCCGCTTATCATTCACGAGAAAATGGCCGGTAACCGGGATGCCCATTCCCATGCTCAAATCAAATCAAAATAATTGCAAACAAAAATCCCCCAGGATTGTTGTTAGTTGGACGGTGCCCGTTGTTTCGGACCAGCCGTGGAATGTGCTCGTTGGTGGTGGGGGAGTATAAACTTTACCGTTCTGTTTGGGAACCGCCTATAATGTATGTAGCATGAAAGATATCGAGATCTATTTGTTGTTATGTTAACAATGAAAGTATGCCGCTCAAAATAATATTTATCTCTGTTTCAAAACTCGAGCTCTGGCACCTGTGCAAATCCCTACTTCCCTTTGTGAAGGGCCTATCTATTTACTTTTATGTTGAGTCATCACCCTCTTATTAAAAAGCACCAGTTGGAGAGCACCGATGTCATTTGTCTGCATTATTATTAATTTACATTGGGTATGACTGTGACCGGATCTCTTTTGCCATGAATTACAATGTGTAGTCAGTCCTTGATCTTCAGGGGTGCTATGCATTTATGTTTTGCAGTCTTAGAAAGAGCTAGCGAGATACCATCTTGTTATATCATATTATGATTGTTTTGAGAAAGTGTTGTCATCTGAGATTTATTATTATTACTCGCTAGTTGATTATGTCATTGATATGAGTAAATGTGAGACCTAAGTATTATTGTGAATGTGGTTAGTTCATAATCTTTGCTGAAAACTTGAATGTTGGCTTTACATATTTGCAACAACAAGATCAAACAGAGTATGTAAAAGTTTTTCTTTATCAGTTTTAATTTGTCAACTGAATTGCTTGAGGACAAGCAAAGGTTTAAGATTGGGGGAGTTGATACGTCTCCAAGGTATCTACTTTTACAAACACTTTTGCCCTTGTTTTGGATCTAATTTGCACGATTTGAATGGAACTAACCCAGACTGACGCTGTTTTCAGCAGAATTGCCATGGTGTTATTTTTGTGCAGAAATAAAAGTTCTCGGAATGACTTGAAACTTCATAGAGTCATGTTTGGAATTAATAAGAAATATTGGCGAAAGAATCAACAGAGGGGGACCCACACCCTATCCACGAGGGTGAAGGGTGCGCCCACCCCCCGGGGCACGCCCCCTGCCTCGTGGGTCCCCTGGACCTCCACCGGCCTCAAATCCAACATTATATATTCACATTCGGGGAGAAAAAATGAGATAGAAGGATTCATGGCGTTTTACGATACGGAGCCGCCGCCAACCCCTAATCTTCCTCAGGAGGGCTGATCTGGAGTCCGTTTGGGGCTCCGGAGAGGGGAATCCGTCGCCATCATCATCATCAACCATCCTCCATCACCAATTTCATGATTCTCACTGCCGTGCGTGAGTAATCCCATCGTAGGCTTGCTGGACGGTGATGGGTTGGATGAGATTTACAATGTAATCGAGTTAGTTTTGTTAGGGTTTGATCCCTAGTATCCATTATGTTCTTAGATTGATGTTGCTATGAATTTGCCATGCTTAATGCTTGTCACTAGGGCCCGAGTGCCATGATCTTAGATCTGAATCTATTATGTTTTCATGAATATATGTGAGTTCTTGATCCTATCTTGCAAGTTATAGTCACCTACTACGTGTTATGATCTGGCAAACCCCGGAGTGAAAATAGTCGGGACACTTCCCGGTTATGACTGTAGTTTGAGGAGTTCATGTATTCACTAAGTGCTAATGCTTTGGTCCGGTACTCTATTAAAAGGAGGCCTTAATATCCCTTAGTTTCCAATAGGACCCCGCTGCCACAGGAGGATAGGACAACAGATGTCATGCAAGTTCTTTTCCATAAGCATGTATGACTATATTAGGAATACATGCCTACATTACATTGATGAACTCGAGAAAGTTCTGTGTCACCCTATGTTATAACTGTTGCATGATGAATTACATCCGACATAATTATCCATCATTGATCCATTGCCTACGAGCTTTTCACATATTGAGCTTTGCTTAGTTACTTCTCCGTTACCACTGGTACGATCGCTACAAAACTGCTACTATTACTTTTGCCACAGTTACTGTTACTTCCATACTACTTTGCTACTAAATACTTTGCTACAGATATTAAGTCTTTCAGGTGTGGTTGAATTGACAACTCAGCTGTTAATACCTGAGAATATTCTTTGGCTCCCCTTGTGTTGAATCAATAAATTTGGGTTGAATACTCTACCCTCGAAAACTGTTGCGATCCCCTATACTTGTGGGTTATCACCATGCAACAGATGCGCTAGAGCTATAAGTTTATGAAAGCTCAAAAAGAAACTAAGTGGGTGCGCATCCAACTTGCTTGCTCATGAAGACCTAGGGCATTTGAGGAACCCATCGTTGAAATATACAAGCCAAGTTCTATAATGAAAAGTTCCCACTAGTATATGAAAGTGACAAAATAGGAGACTCTCTATCATGAATATCATGGTGTTACTTTAGAGCAC
>LR880970.1:557142028-557152343 GCA_904067115.1 Aegilops sharonensis
AAGTGCACGACTCACTTACGCACTGCTTATCTGACTATCTCCATTTTCTTGCATGACACGTGCACCTTGAAGCTAGATGTCTCGCGTGTTGGCAAAAGGATGAAGAAAGCTCACGTAAAAGAAAAGAGTTGAAGAACATAGATTCCCGACGACCGAGAAGGAGCAAGGAACCTCGCGGTGGAGTGTCTGCAAGGAACCTTGCATGTTTTCCCCTGTTTTTTGCAACCTGCCCACCTATAAACAAATAAAAGAACATGAACCCTTCACTAACCACTAGAAATGATACATCAGGATGCTAAGTTGAAGATGTTTTATAGTTTATATTGATAACCACGCAACAAGCCACGCATGTACAAGGCACATGCAGCCACGCATGTACACACGCCAACGCACTAACTCCATCCGATCCAACTCATGCACATACACGCACAACATGGAGCACACAACACAGGTACACAACAAGTGCATGCACACACACTCGGATGCAGAATGCACATGAATAACACATGCATGCGCACACACTCGGCTGCATGGAGGCGTGCGCCATCTGCGATGACGTCCGGTTCGTCGTGCTACGACGAAGCTCGCACACAACAGCACCTATGCATCTCTTGCAGCACCTCTTTGCCGTCATTGCTCAACAACTAGTCGGAGACAAAGACGACTGATGAAGCCATGTACCTAGGGTAGGGTCATGGACCTGTCCAAGGTACCCTCCCCAAGGACATCTCTAGAAGAAACTACCTTTCAGTCGATCTGGAAGGATTCCACTAGACGGACTCGAAGACACTCGACCATGAAGCCACTCACTCGACCACCAGGAGATCTAGAGTCACTCTGCACACAAACGGTCTGTCATTAAGTAGTCTTTATGGTCATGATAGCACTTTATGTATGGCGCTACCAGTAACACCAGGCCTTAATGTACTTTAAACCCTGCATAACTAAGGGCCGGAGGGGTCTGGCGGACTCTATATAAGCCACCCCCCTCCTCAGTGTAAAGGGTTCGCACCCCTGTAACACATACGCATATAATCCAGTCGACCACCTCCGGGCTCCGAGACGTAGGGCTGTTACTTCCTCCAAGAAGGGCCTGAACTTGTAAATCTCTTGCGTATACAACTACTCCATAGCTAGGATCTTGCCTCTCCATTCCTACCCCCCTATTCTACTATCAGGCTTAGAACCACGACAATTGGCACCCACCGTGGGGCAGATGTCTTAGCGACTTATTGGAGAAGTTGTGATTGTTCCGACATCATGGTTTCTGGCGGAGTTTTGGTTGAGAGCCGCGAGATCCGTCTCGGCGCGCTCACGTTCATCGCCGACGACTCCGCTTGGCTTCAGGAGGCACCACTCGACATCGACGCGCTCCCAGTTCGCGGGGCGACGCACTTTCGCGCGTGTGTCCACAGCGTCCTCCTACGGCAACCATCGGCCCCATATCGGTCGACCCCTGTGTCGTCCTCCCTCCATGTCTCCCGCCAGCACAAGCGCTTCGATCGGTCGAGGCTTCAGCGGTGGGTGAGGCACACGGTGGCCCGCCAGTCGGCCACCCCCCAAGTCACGATGATCGAGCCTGACGAATCTCTCTACGGCCTGTTCGATCTGTCGACTGGCTCCATAGAGACTGCATCCGAGTACGACAGCAGTGATCCAGCGGTGGAGGTCCTGATGGTCAATGGACCGCGCAGTCCTCCCGACTTCCCTCGCGCCGACGGAGGCGATGGCGGAGGCGACCCAGCGCAGGTCCACGAAGAGTATCAACCCGAGCCACTCACTTCCCTGCAAAGGGAAGATCTTCGCCGCCGGAACATGGATGCGCTGCATACTCCTATCGTTGGAGAAACCCCCGAGGTTCGTGCCTTGGAGGACGCCGTTTGGCCAACTTGGCTGAGCGCACTCGACTGGAGAACCTCCAGCGAGCACTCGACGAGCGCGCGCGGCAACGAGTTCCAGACTCCAGTTGACGTCAACTCTTTCCACAACCGACTCAGGTATATCGAACTTCGATTTAGAATCTAGCAGCTGCAGCCCGTATAGCAGAGTCGAGTCAGCCCTCCCAGTCGGAGGCTGGCATAGGCCTGTTACAGATCAGAGATTTGCTCCGGGCAGGAGGAGATCAGAATTCAGCTGTATCGCAGTCGCGAAACAGGATTCAGAGCAGATCCGTCACGGCGAATACAGTCCAGTCGGCCCATAGCCCGAGATCGCCCCCGAGGCGTGAGGGGCGTGGAGGTCGGCGCGATCAGTATGATGACCGATTCAATCGCGATGATTGACGTCGATTGCCCACTCCTCCCCCAAGGGGTGGGTCGTACGCTCCTCGACAGCAAGATGATAGACGTCAGCACAGTGTTGGGCGAAGGGTTCCAGTCGACCCCAGAGAACCAGGCTTTGACGCGAGATCCATTATCGTGCAAGGTTTGGTCGACCGGAATAGAGCTCACCGAGAAGTCCATGACAGAGATGTGCCCACCAGCAGTAGAGTTCACGTCTCAGGACCAGAGTGTTTTAGCAGAGCCATCAGGGCCGCGGTGATTCCTCCCAACTTCAGGTTGGCGATTGGAGTCAGCAAGTTCACCGGCGAGTCCAAGCCCGATACTTGGCTTGAAGACTACCGAGTGGCTGTTCAGATTGGTGGCGGCAATGATGAGGTGGCCATGAAACACCTACCTCTTATGTTGGAGGGCTTGGCCAGAGCATGGCTGAATAAGTTGGCACCTAGCAGCATTTACACTTGGGAAGATCTTGCCCGAGTGTTTGTCAGAACATTTGAAGGAACTTGCAAGCGACCAGCAGGGTTGATAGAGCTGCAGGTTTGTGTGCAAAAGTCGAATGAGACTCTAAGGGATTACATCCAGAGGTGGATCACATTGCATCACACGATGGAGAATGTATCTGATCACCAGGCAGTTTGTGCCTTCAAGGAAGGCGTTAAGAACAGAGAGCTAAGTTTGAAATTCGGTCGGACCGGAGACATGACTCTGAGTCGAATGATGGAGATTGCCACCAAATATGCCAATGGTGAAGAAGAGGATCGCCTCCGGAGTGGCAAGTACAAGCCGACCACTCATGAAACCGGGGGAGGGAGCTCCAGTCGGAAGCAGAAACGGAAAGCCGAGCCAGCTGCTCCTGGAGAAGCCTTGGCCGTGACTCAAGGAAAGTTCAAAGGAAAGCCTAAAGGGTCTTGGAACCCTAAGAAGGTGAAGGACAAGGAAGGAAATGACGTGATGGATTTGCCGTGCCACATCCACACCAAGAAATATGAGGAGGGTAACTTCATTTACCCGAAACATACCACTCGGCAGTGTCGGCTCTTGATCCAGCAATTTCAGGGGAAACAGGCCAAAGATAAGGAAAAGGAGTCGGACAAAGTTGAGGACAAAGAGGACAGTGATGAAGGATACCCCCATGTCAATTCCACTCTGATGATTTTTGCTGATGTTGAAAGCAAAAGTTGATTGAAAGTTATCAACCGTGAAGTGAATATGGTTCCTCCGGTGACACCCAGTTATCTGAAATGGTCTCAGACCGCCATCACATTTGACCAGTCTGATCATCCGACACACATAGCCACCCCTGGGAGGCAAGCTTTAGTGGTCGACCTAGTCGTCGAAGGCACTCCACTGACTAAAGTTCTGATGGATGGTGGCAGCGTCCTGAATATACTGTATGCGGAGACGCTAAAAGGGATGGGCATTCCGATGTCCAGACTCAGTACCAGCAACATGAGTTTCCATGGAGTCATTCCTGGGAAGAAGGCTGAGTCACTCGGCCAAATTGCTCTTGATGTGGTTTTCGGCGATTCAAAGCATTTCCGCAAAGAAAAGTTGACATTTGAAGTTGTGGATTTCCAGAGTGCTTATCATGCTATTTTAGGCAGGCCAGCTTATGCATGATTCATGGCTCGACCATGTTACGTGTACCTCAAATTGAAGATGCCTAGTCCCAAGGGTGTGATCACCATTACTGGCAATCGGAAAAAGGCAGAAGAGTGCTTTCAGAAGGGCTCAAAGATCGCGGATGCTCAGATAACAGTGGTGGAGCTGCAGGAATACCAGAAAACTGCAGATCCGAGTGATTTATTGCGGGCCAAGAAGCCCGCCACAGAGTCAGCGTTCCAGTCGTCCGGTGAGACGAAGCCCGTTCACATTCACCCGACCGACCCCAGTGCTGCTCTGACTCATATCTCCACAACACTCGACTCTAAATAGGAAGAAGCGCTCATCCAGTTCCTCCGTGAGACCTGGGACGTCTTCGCATGGAAGCATGCTGACATGCCGGGTGTTCCCAGGGGGCTGGCTGAGCATCGTCTACGAGTCGACTCAAAAGTGAAACCCGTCAAAGAACATCTTCGACGGTCCGCCATCCAGAAGAGAAAGGCCATTGGCGAGGAGGTGGCTCGGCTCCTGGCAGCAGAGTTTATCCAAGAGATTTACCACTCCGAGTGGCTCGCCAATGTTGTCATGGTCCCCAAGAAGGACAAGTCACTTCGCATGTGCATTGATTTCAAACATATCAATCGGGCCTGCCCGAAAGATCATTTTCCTCTCCCCCGCATCGACCAAATAGTCAACTCGACTGCGGGATGTGAGCGCCTGTCTTTTTTAGACGCCTATTCCGGTTACCATCAGATCCGTCTGTATGGACCCTACGAGAGCAAAACAGCTTTCATCACTCCATTCGGGTGCTTCTGCTATGTCACCATGCCATTCGGCCTCAAGAATGCCGGAGCCACGTTCGTGAGGATGATTCAGAAATGTTCTCACTCAAATCAGTCGGAATGTGGAAGCGTACATGGATGATATTGTGGTCAAATCACGGAAGGGTTCCGACCTGTTGACTGACCTCGCTGAAACATTTGCCAATCTCAGGAGGTATGATATCAAGCTTAATCCATCAAAGTGCACATTCGGAGTTCCTGGCAGAAAGTTACTCGGTTTTCTCATTTCCGAACGAGGTATCGATGCTAACCCAGAAAAAGTTGGCACTATACTCCGAATGAAACGCCCTGTGCGTGTACACGATGTCCAGAAGCTTACTGGATGCTTGGCCGCTTTAAGTCGATTCATCTCTCGTCTTGGTGAAAAGGCATTGCCTCTTTACTGACTGATGAAGAAGTCAGACAAGTTCGAGTGGACTCCAGAAGCTGATGCAGCGTTTGCAGAGCTAAAAGCTCGGCTATCCGCCCAGCCGGTGCTTGCTGCCCCAATCAGCAAAGAGCCTTTGCTTCTTTACATTGCAGCCACAGGACAAGTCGTCAGTACAGTACTTACGATCGAGCGGGAAGAAGAAGGGAAAGCCTTCAAAGTTCAGCGATCAGTATATTATCTTTCCGAAGTGTTGACCCCATCGAAGCAAAGATACCCTCATTATCAGAAGCTTGTATATGGGATTTATATGACCACGAAGAAGGTTGCTCATTATTTCTCTGATCATTCCATTACAGTCGTCAGCGATGCCCCATTATCAGAGATTCTGCACAACAGAGATGCAACTGGTCGAGTGGCAAAATGGGCGATTGAAGTCCTTCTCCTTGATATCAAGTTTGAGGCAAAGAAAGCCATCAAGTCCCAAGCTGTAGCAGATTTCATCGCCGAGTGGATTGAACAGCAGCTACCGAATCAAGTTCACTCGGAGCACTGGACCATGTTCTTTGATGGTTCTAAGATGCTGAATGGTTTTGGTGCTGGGGTAGTGTTGGTTTCCCCCTGAGGAGATAAGCTCAGATATGTGCTCTAGATCCACTTTGATTCCTCCAACAATGAAGAAGAATACGAAGCACTTTTGTATGGGTTGCGTATGGCCATTTCACTCGGCGTCCGTCGCCTTATGGTTTATGGCGACTCAGATTTGGTGATCAATCAGGTGATGAAGGAGTGGGACGTCAGAAGCCCAGCCATGACTGGTTACTGTAATGCAGTGAGAAAGCTTGAGAAGAAATTTGAAGGGTTAGAGCTCCATCATATACCCCGACTGAAAAATCAAGCGGCTGATGATTTGGCAAAGATAGGTTCCAAGAGAGAAGCCATTCCCAGTAATGTGTTTTTGAAACACATCCATACTCCATCAGTTCAAGAGGATCCTTTCACCGAAGAAGCTCCACAGCCAAAAAGTGTCACAGATCCGACTGAAGTTGAAGTTCCAGCGGTGGTCGACCTGATCACGGAAGCTTTGGTCATCACTCCCGACTGGACAAAGCCGTACATCGCGCATATCCTAAGGAAAGAGCTCCCAGAGAATGAAGAAGAGGCTCGACAGATCGTCTGTCCATCCAAAGCCTTTACCATGATAAAGGGACAGTTGTACAGAGAAAGCGCGACCGGAGTCGGTCAGAAATGTATAACGCCAGAAGAAGGTCGGATAATCCTCGACGATATCCACTTGGGGACCTGTGGTCATCATGCGTCCTCTTGGACCATTGCGGCTAAAGCATACCGAGCGGGATTTTACTGGCCAAGAGCAAATGAAATGGCAAAGGAAATAGTCGACAAGTGTGAAGGATGTCAATTCTATTCCAATATGTCACACAGACCCGCCTCAGCCTTGAAGACCATTCCACTCGTCTGGCCCTTCGCTGTGTGGGGATTGGATACGGTTGGACCACTGAGAACAGGCAGGAGCGGCTTCACCCATGTGCTGGTAGCAGCCGGCAAGTTCACTAAGTGGATTGAAGCTAAACCTACCAAGAATCTTGATGCCGGCACTGCTGTCAGCTTCATCAGGGAGTTGATATTCAGATATGGAGTTCCACATAGCATCATCACTCATAATCGGTCAAACTTCGATTCCGACGAATTCAGAGCCTTTTGCGCCTCTCAAGGCACACGAGTCGACTACGCTTCAGTCGCTCACCCCCAGTCGAATGGTCAAGCAGAAAGAGCAAATGGTCTAATTCTCAAAGGACTGAAACCCCGGTTGATGTGTGATCTTAAGCATGCAGCAGGAGCGTGGGTCGACGAACTTCCTTCAGTTCTTTGGGGATTGAGGACCACTCCTAACCGGTCGACTGGGCAAACTCCATTCTTTCTGGTTTATGGAGCTGAAGCAGTCCTGCCAAGTGACCTGCTTCACAATGCACCCCGAGTCGAACTCTACACTGAAGATGAAGCAGAGCAAGCCCGGCAAGACGCAGTCGACTTTCTAGAAGAAGAAAGAGAGATGGCCATGGTCCGATCGACGATCTATCAGCATGACTTACGTCGATTTCATGCCAGAAACGTGAAGAGTCGAGCCTTCCAAGAAGGAGATTTGGTTCTCCGAGTGGATCAACAGAAACCACACAAGCTTGCTCCTACTTGGAAAGGTCCCTTCATCGTCACCAAAGTCCTCCACAATGGAGCATACCGTCTTTACAATGTCGGTCACCAGATTGACGAGCCTCGAGCTTGGAACGTGGAGCTGCTCTGCCCCTTTTATACTTAAGTATTCACTCGGATGCGATGTAGTAAAAGTACTTCTGTAGTTTATTTATCAAAGACAAGAGTGTTATAATTTTCCCCAGTGATTGTTGTTACTTTTGTTTACATGAGAAATCCCCCAGTGGGTGGCTCAGCTGCGGATCCGTTTCACCTAAGTTTGTAAAAAAAATCCTTGCCGAGTTGAGAGTCAGCCTCCCACTCGGGGGCTTAGCTGCGAATCTGTTTCGCCTAAGTACTTTAAAATCCTACCAAGTGGTGAGCCAGCCTCCCACTCGGAGGCTTAGCTGCAGTCCAAGTACTCGCCTAAGTGTTTAAAATCCTACCAAGTGGTGAGCCAGCCTCGCACTCGGAGGCTTAGCTGTAGTCCAAGTACTCGCCTAAGTGTTTGAAATCCTACCGAGTGATGAACCAGTCTCTCACTCGGAGGCTTAGCTGCAGTCCAGTACTCGCCTAAGTATTTAATACAATGTGCGCTCCGCGAGGAGGATGAGGTGCAGGTCGACTGCTACCTTCTCCTTCCGAGCTACGACACAAATACAATGTGCGCTCCGCGAGGAGGACGAGGTGCAGGTCGACTGCTACCTTCTCCTTTCGAGCTACGCCACAAAAACAATGTGCGCTCCGCAAGGAGGACGAGGTGCAGGTCGACTGCTACCTTCTCTTTCCGATCTACGCCATAAATACAATGTGCGCTCCGCGAGGAGGACGAGGTGCAGGTCGATTGCTACCTTCTCCTTCCGAGCTACGCCACAAATACAATGTGCGCTCCGCAAGGAGGACGAGGTGCAGGTCGACTGCTACCTTCTCTTTCCGAGCTACACCACAAATACAACGTGCGCTCTGCAAGGACGATGAGGTGCTGGTCGACTGTTTCCTTCTCCTTTGGGGCTACACCAGAAAAAATCCTACCGAGTGGAGAGCAAACCTCCCACTCGAGGGCTTAGCTGCAGCCCAGTGCTCGCCTAAGTATCTGAAAACCCTACCGAGTGGAGAGCAAACCTCTCACTCGGGGGCTTAGCTGCAACCCAGTGCTCGCCTAAGTACTTAGTCTATTCCGCTCTACAAGGATGATGAGGCGCAGGTCAATTGTAACCTTCTCCCTCTGAGCTACGTCACAAATACAATGTGCACTCCATCTGTGCCCCATCCCTACCTGCCAAAAAGCGGTGAAGTGTAGGTCGACTGGGCTTACTACCTCAGAGCTGCGTCTCAAGCATTAAAATATATTCCGAGTGAAGAAGAAAATTCGCTCGAAGGCAAATGCAAGCATATTCAATGATAAGCAAAGTTAATATAACGGATTCAGAAGTGCGCAGGCGTCAAGCCTGTAAAAGTTTATCGGTTACAAAAACCACTCGGCATACCGAGGCAAATTTAAGGTGAAGGATAGAAGTTTTTTACTCCTCAGGTGGAGGACTGGAGGGTGTGGCAAACTGGTCCAGGTCGATTCCATCAGCAATCCGAGTGGCAGCAACAATGAAGGTCTCCATGAAAGATTGGAAGTCATGCTTCTTGGTATTGGCCACTCTGATGGACGCCCGCTTGTCCTCTCGAGCATCCTTGCAGTGAACACGTACCAGGGACAGAGCAATGTCAGCACCACACCTGGCGGAGGACTTCTTCCATTCCTACACTCGACCTGGAACGTCATTCAGTCGAGTCATTAAAGACTCGAGGTCATTGTGAAGTGTTTCTCTTGGCCAGAGTGTCGTGTCGATCCGCGACACCGCAACCTTCAGTCGAGCGAGGTAGTCAACCACTCCAGCAACGCGAGACTCCAGTCGGAACACGTTCATAGCAGCCTCGTCCTTCACAGGAGAGTTAATGGGGTCCAGATTTGGCTCCAATCGACTGGTCTCCTCCTCGAAGTTTTGACAGAATTCTGTAAGAACAGTTTGAAGTTAAGCCAACAGTTTTATGACGAGTCGATGATAACAAGTCAATCGGATAGATAATATTACCTTCAATCATGAGGAATAACTTCTTGGCAACCCTTCCAGATAAGACTCTAGATCGTTCTTCTTCCCCATCAATTCGCTAGCCTTGTCACTCACGGCTATCTTGTCATTCTTCAGACGACTGACCTCCTTGTTGGCCGCGTCGAGAGCAGCTTTCAGATTGGTATTCTCCTCTTCAAGTTTGCCGACTGAAGCCAGCTTTTCTTCTGCGAGCTTCGTCTTGTCCGAAGCCGCTTTCTGCGCCTCGGTGAGGTCAAGGTCCTTCTTCTTCAGAGCCTCCTTCAGTTTATCTGCAAAGTGACAGTGAGATCAGACTCAGGAATGGACAAAAAATAAAGGCAGTCGTCAAGATTCTCACCAAACATACCTTTTGCCTCCTCCTTCGCCTTCGTGAAATTCTCCTGGACAAGCTTCAAGTCAAGTCCGAGCTGGATATGCTTGTTCTCCAACTCAGTATAACGAGCCACAAGCTCGCAAGATTTCTGTGAAAGATCAGCCGACAGACATCAAAGATAGGTCACTTCCGAGTGACTAAGAGAAAAAATCGTAGCATTTCTAAGAATACAGCCGAATCAAAATATTCAACTGTAGTCTCGGGGACTACACCTAGTGGGTGCACTCAGCGTGCCCCCACTGGTTCTGTCGACTCGTTTCGATCAGTCGACCGAAAGAGACAGAAAGTTATGATCCTAAACCATAGCTAACTGACAACAGTCAGCCACAGTAAAAAAAAGATGTTCTTCAGACCATAGTCGACTGCCAGCAGTCGACCATGGTCTCGGGGACTACACCCAGTGGGTGCACTCAGCGTGCCCCCACTGGTTCCAAGATTTCACTCGACCAGATCGAGTGGAGAACTTAGAGTGAACAAATTCAACGTATAGAGACTACAGTCGACTGCCAGCAGTCCACCATAGTCTCGGGGACTACACC
>LR880970.1:557160461-557171338 GCA_904067115.1 Aegilops sharonensis
TTTTTTGTGTGCATCCACTGCCTATTATTTATGTTTTGATATATTCAAACCTTCTGTTTCTTTCTCAGGTAAGCCTCTGTTGTACATATGTTTTGAGCCACATGATGCCAAACATGCATCATTGGTTTCTCAACTGCCTAGCACTGACCTTTCAACACGATGTCGGTGGCGTCAACCGAAGGCAGCAGAAGAAGTGGTAGAGACATGAGCGGAGATACCGACCGAGCCCCTCCCTGAAGACGTGTTTGACGACATAGTGTGTGAGCTCGAGCTTCCGCAACCATTAAACCGATCCAGATATCTCCATGTTGTGGTTAATAGCTGGAAGCAGCGTCCCTGTTGCTTGCTGCGATCACAGTGGGGGCAATTTTCATTCGGTGATACTTTGCCTATGCATTTCCTATTGTGCCGCTGCAACCGAAGACAATTCCCTAGCTTCTGAGCCATCTTAGACATGGACCTAGTAACATTTTTTGTTGTAATATAAATATTTTTTGTTTCTGTAATTGTATTAAGATTTTGTTGCATGGAAGCAAATTCCTTTCTCTTTGATAGCAAATTTCCATTTGATAGGAAACAATGTACGGTTTGCGATTCAGCCAAAACAAATTTAAATGTAGCCGATAGAAGCAAAATTAAGTTGCGGCAGAAGCAAAATTTCTAGTCAACTTCAACAAATTCTTGCCTAGTTGGAGCAAAATAAACATTACGATGGACAACAAATTCTGTTAGATCGAATAAAAATTTATATTAGATTGAGTAAATTTGATTTTAGTTGAAGCAAATTATTGAGTCGCTGGAAGCATATATGTGATGCAGTTAACTCGACGCAAACATCTTTTTCGGGAATTAAAAACAAACTTAATCATAGTCTCGTTAGGATAAACCCACAAGGATGTCTGTGTGGGCCGCAGATTCAGGAAAGTGTACTCATAGGAGGAGGAATTAGCGGGTATAATAATGAAAGAAGCAGCAATTAATAACAAACCAACGCAGGAAATCTCACGTGGGCCTAGCAGATCGGACGATCTCCATGCACCTCATCTAACGGTCTTCTACTAGTCTGATGGATGCAAAGCATCTATAGTCTGATGCCTAGTGGTGCCCATCTTGGCTGTTATATTTAAGATCATGTCATTTTTAAGATCACATATACATAAAATATTCATGCAAAGTGTTATATCGGGTGTACATGTGTGCACTCATTTTCCCTAGGTGGTAAATAGTGAATCCATGCACTTCATTGATTCTGTATGGAAAGATGAGATATTGAACCCATTTATATTACATGAAAATAAATTGTCATTTTCAGATTTTCTATTAAACTACATCAAACAGATGACATGATTTTTAATTTCTTACTACCAAAAAAATTTGGAAAAAAAAACTATTCTGGAAAAGTGGGGAATTCGGATTATTTTGCATTGGCAATACACATATGCATATTGGTACATTACATGGATAATTACGTGTGTGCATGAGATCTTTCACGGGTTGTACATGGAAGGCTTAATTTTATAATCTTGCAGGAGTATATTAGCATGGAAATTTGAGCACATGATGATTTTAGTACTATCTGACTGGTCTCCTAATTATGGCATAAGTAGACATATATGCCGTTATCATACGTTGTGCCAAAGTATCAGAAAATCCTACAACAAATGAACGAACTAAATATACAAATTTGTCATCACCAGCCATGTACGTGCTTCATGCAAAAAGCAGTAAATTAAATGACGAATTTAGCCAACACAAATCTGAAGCACACGCAAGATAAAAATCAAACTTGCAGCTTGCTAGTGTACGACATAGAACAAACCTGTTTGAAACATTTCCCTTTCTCCGCATTTAGAGCAAATGGATCTAGTCAATCGCCACGTATATCTAGAGCAAAAAAAATCACGGAGCTGCCGGCTAGTATTCAACATCGGCTCCTTAGCTTACCAAGCACAACACCCTCTTCTTTGATGACCAATATGCAGATTTTCTTGTCGCTAATGTGCCTAGTTTTTTTCCGGGCATCGCTCATTAGGAGCCTAGAGTTTGGTTTTGTGTCTGCAATTGAGAATATGTTGTCGGCAACATATTTAAGAAACTGTTAGGTCATATCAATTTTCTGAATTGAATCGTTCATTACTATTTACAAAAAACATTTGACATTTTTTTATCAGGAATGCATGCAGAGTTTGTCACGTTTTTCTTTGACAATGAGCAGATCCTGGCACCATAATCTATCAGCAAGGTGTGATATTTAAGACACATGTCCTACGTTAAAATATATTTTCACTTTTTTAGACTTTTTTGTTAAAATACATCAGATATATCTCAAAATATATTTGAGGTAAAGTGGAGATTTTTTTTATCTGCAGCACATATATGGGTCTGTGTATCACATATTTCTGACGGATGACATGAGGCAACTTTTATAATCTTGAGTTAGTATATTGGTTTGAAGACTTCATCACAATTATTTTTAATATTTATTTCTCCTAATTATGAAAAAAAAATAGATACATACGTGTAGTTGTCACATCTTCCATCAAAGCATTAGAAAGTTACATGTCTGTACCCGGATCTACACATATTGGGCACCAGAAAATAGATACATATATGAACTACCAAAATCTAAAGCACACGTGAAGTAGTATCAAACCTGATTGACAAATTACCTTCGCGTGCAGGAGGCAGCCGGCCTGTGTAGATCGAAGAAGACATTGGAGATGCTGGCCCACTGCCTGCCAGTATTTTCAATCATGTCCTGGCATGAACCTGGTCAGCACTTCACCTCATCGATTGGATGCTTATGAATTGACAATCCTTTAAAAATTGTGATTTTCTGAGAACATGCGACTGCAGCTCACCTCCATCTTGTACGGGCGCCCAGTGAATCAATTAGCGGCAGGGTGTGAGGAGTAGATGTATTTTTTCCGGACTCTATTTCTACTATACTTTTTTATTTCGGAAGGAGACGCAAAGAGATTGGACGTGAGGATTAGAATAGG
The DNA here is from genome assembly GCA_904067115.1 of Aegilops sharonensis. Classification (NCBI taxonomy): domain Eukaryota; kingdom Viridiplantae; phylum Streptophyta; class Magnoliopsida; order Poales; family Poaceae; genus Aegilops; species Aegilops sharonensis. The sequence goes on from LR880970.1 coordinate 557,163,464, forward strand.
AGTTTTTTTTGAAGGGAGATGAGGTTTTGTTTATTATTATACATGCACGGACAGATTGAAAGGATTCCTTTTCTCACACGGGTGGAAGAGGCGGCATCATCTTTTTCTTTTTTCAGAGAGAGGCTGCATCATCTGACGGTTATTTGTGCATCATCACTTAATCCTATGGATGAAATTTTCTAACCCGTAGGATTAACGTGGAGCCTCGTATGATGCTTCTAATTAGTAAATATAAGATATAAGATATAAGATAAGCAGGTTATAAGGATTTTAATATAGTATTTGTGCTTAGTTGAAGGAAAGAGAAATGGAGCGGATTGTAATCTTGTAGCCGGTTGTAGCAGGAGCCCCAACATACTTTGTGAGACAAAAGGTGGGGCCATTATTAATGATATAGTATTTATACTAAAGGGACTAACGGGCGCCTTAATTACTCCTTTTTTTNTCAGGCGCCCAGCCAACTGAGCGACGCCCCATTCTCATTAATTTCCATGTTCAGTTTTCTATGCTTCAAAGTAAGATGAGTTATATTGAGATAGCACATTTTCATGCTTCATACTGATGGGGCTTCCAATTATATTTCATATGCTCCTTTGGTTTAGATAGAGTGCTTCCATACGGCATGCCCCATATTATAGTATGTATGTTTCTTTGGTGTAGCTAGTTTGCTTCTGTAGTCAGTTTCTAAATTTTTTAGTGTTTATATTGTTCCCTTTTTCAGCATCATTTCGATCAAAACACAACGCCATGTATGTTGTGACAGGTCAACTCGTCGCTTCGTGTAAGTCATGCTTCCTACATTTGTGTCACATATATTTCCTACAATATTGAATTTACTCTTTTTGTCTCAATTTTATATGCTTCCATTGCCTATCATGTATGTTTTGATCAGTCAAATTGCTGCTCCATGTAAGCTATGGTTTCTACCTCTACACCTGACATATGTTTCAATAGCAGTGCTTTTTTTTCATCTCAATTTTCTATGCTTCCACTACCTATGATGTATGTTCTGATAGATCAAGTTGTTGCTTCGTGTAAGCCATGCATTTTTTTGTGTGCATCCACTGCCTATTATTTATGTTTTGATATATTCAAACCTTCTGTTTCTTTCTCAGGTAAGCCTCTGTTGTACATATGTTTTAAGCCACATGATGCCAAACATGCATCATTGGTTTCTCAAATGCCTAGCACTGACCTTTCAACACGATGTCGGTGGCGTCAACCGAAGGCAGCAGAAGAAGTGGTAGAGACATGAGCGGAGATACCGACCGAGCCCCTCCCTGAAGACGTGTTTGACGACATAGTGTGTGAGCTCGAGCTTCCGCAACCATTAAACCGATCCAGATATCTCCATGTTGTGGTTAATAGCTGGAAGCAGCGTCCCTGTTGCTTGCTGCGATCACAGTGGGGGCAATTTTCATTCGGTGATACTTTGCCTATGCATTTCCTATTGTGCCGCTGCAACCGAAGACAATTCCCTAGCTTCTGAGCCATCTTAGACATGGACCTAGTAACATTTTTTGTTGTAATATAAATATTTTTTGTTTCTGTAATTGTATTAAGATTTTGTTGCATGGAAGCAAATTCCTTTCTCTTTGATAGCAAATTTCCATTTGATAGGAAACAATGTACGGTTTGCGATTCAGCCAAAACAAATTTAAATGTAGCCGATAGAAGCAAAATTAAGTTGCGGCAGAAGCAAAATTTCTAGTCAACTTCAACAAATTCTTGCCTAGTTGGAGCAAAATAAACATTACGATGGACAACAAATTCTGTTAGATCGAATAAAAATTTATATTAGATTGAGTAAATTTGATTTTAGTTGAAGCAAATTATTGAGTCGCTGGAAGCATATATGTGATGCAGTTAACTCGACGCAAACATCTTTTTCGGGAATTAAAAACAAACTTAATCATAGTCTCGTTAGGATAAACCCACAAGGATGTCTGTGTGGGCCGCAGATTCAGGAAAGTGTACTCATAGGAGGAGGAATTAGCGGGTATAATAATGAAAGAAGCAGCAATTAATAACAAACCAACGCAGGAAATCTCACGTGGGCCTAGCAGATCGGACGATCTCCATGCACCTCATCTAACGGTCTTCTACTAGTCTGATGGATGCAAAGCATCTATAGTCTGATGCCTAGTGGTGCCCATCTTGGCTGTTATATTTAAGATCATGTCATTTTTAAGATCACATATACATAAAATATTCATGCAAAGTGTTATATCGGGTGTACATGTGTGCACTCATTTTCCCTAGGTGGTAAATAGTGAATCCATGCACTTCATTGATTCTGTATGGAAAGATGAGATATTGAACCCATTTATATTACATGAAAATAAATTGTCATTTTCAGATTTTCTATTAAACTACATCAAACAGATGACATGATTTTTAATTTCTTACTACCAAAAAAATTTGGAAAAAAAAACTATTCTGGAAAAGTGGGGAATTCGGATTATTTTGCATTGGCAATACACATATGCATATTGGTACATTACATGGATAATTACGTGTGTGCATGAGATCTTTCACGGGTTGTACATGGAAGGCTTAATTTTATAATCTTGCAGGAGTATATTAGCATGGAAATTTGAGCACATGATGATTTTAGTACTATCTGACTGGTCTCCTAATTATGGCATAAGTAGACATATATGCCGTTATCATACATTGTGCCAAAGTATCAGAAAATCCTACAACAAATGAACGAACTAAATATACAAATTTGTCATCACCAGCCATGTACGTGCTTCATGCAAAAAGCAGTAAATTAAATGACGAATTTAGCCAACACAAATCTGAAGCACACGCAAGATAAAAATCAAACTTGCAGCTTGCTAGTGTACGACATAGAACAAACCTGTTTGAAACATTTCCCTTTCTCCGCATTTAGAGCAAATGGATCTAGTCAATCGCCACGTATATCTAGAGCAAAAAAAATCACGGAGCTGCCGGCTAGTATTCAACATCGGCTCCTTAGCTTACCAAGCACAACACCCTCTTCTTTGATGACCAATATGCAGATTTTCTTGTCGCTAATGTGCCTAGTTTTTTTCCGGGCATCGCTCATTAGGAGCCTAGAGTTTGGTTTTGTGTCTGCAATTGAGAATATGTTGTCGGCAACATATTTAAGAAACTGTTAGGTCATATCAATTTTCTGAATTGAATCGTTCATTACTATTTACAAAAAACATTTGACATTTTTTTATCAGGAATGCATGCAGAGTTTGTCACGTTTTTCTTTGACAATGAGCAGATCCTGGCACCATAATCTATCAGCAAGGTGTGATATTTAAGACACATGTCCTACGTTAAAATATATTTTCACTTTTTTAGACTTTTTTGTTAAAATACATCAGATATATCTCAAAATATATTTGAGGTAAAGTGGAGATTTTCTTTATCTGCAGCACATATATGGGTCTGTGTATCACATATTTCTGACGGATGACATGAGGCAACTTTTATAATCTTGAGTTAGTATATTGGTTTGAAGACTTCATCACAATTATTTTTAATATTTATTTCTCCTAATTATGAAAAAAATAATAGATACATACGTGTAGTTGTCACATCTTCCATCAAAGCATTAGAAAGTTACATGTCTGTACCCGGATCTACACATATTGGGCACCAGAAAATAGATACATATATGAACTACCAAAATCTAAAGCACACGTGAAGTAGTATCAAACCTGATTGACAAATTACCTTCGCGTGCAGGAGGCAGCCGGCCTGTGTAGATCGAAGAAGACATTGGAGATGCTGGCCCACTGCCTGCCAGTATTTTCAATCATGTCCTGGCATGAACCTGGTCAGCACTTCACCTCATCGATTGGATGCTTATGAATTGACAATCCTTTAAAAATTGTGATTTTCTGAGAACATGCGACTGCAGCTCACCTCCATCTTGTACGGGCGCCCAGTGAATCAATTAGCGGCAGGGTGTGAGGAGTAGATGTATTTTTTCCGGACTCTATTTCTACTATACTTTTTTATTTCGGAAGGAGACGCAAAGAGATTGGACGTGAGGATTAGAATAGGAGTTTTTTTTGAAGGGAGATGAGGTTTTGTTTATTATTATACATGCACGGACAGATTGAAAGGATTCCTTTTCTCACACGGGTGGAAGAGGCGGCATCATCTTTTTCTTTTTTCAGAGAGAGGCTGCATCATCTGACGGTTATTTGTGCATCATCACTTAATCCTATGGATGAAATTTTCTAACCCGTAGGATTAACGTGGAGCCTCGTATGATGCTTCTAATTAGTAAATATAAGATATAAGATATAAGATAAGCAGGTTATAAGGATTTTAATATAGTATTTGTGCTTAGTTGAAGGAAAGAGAAATGGAGCGGATTGTAATCTTGTAGCCGGTTGTAGCAGGAGCCCCAACATACTTTGTGAGACAAAAGGTGGGGCCATTATTAATGATATAGTATTTATACTAAAGGGACTAACGGGCGCCTTAATTACTCCTTTTTTTAGACAAACCTTGGTGGGGCTATTATTGACTTGGAAGTGGGGTTTAGGGGCCAAAGGGCTACTATTATACTTGGTCTTACTCGCACGACCGACCTGACATGCTCTACCCTAGCCGCCGCTATATCATATGGTTTCGCACCGTTCCAGATCTTAGCGCTGCCACATAATTCTTCTCCAGCCCTCCTTCTGGCGTGCACCGCGAGAAGGGACAACCGTCCTCCAAACCCCGCCTCTCGTGATCCTGTACGGGAGAGGGGCGATCAGGTTTTTGGGGAGCACACTCCTGTGACTGCTTCCAGCGACGACTTCCTCAACGATAGCCTTCTTCCCCGACCTCGGGTACCTCTTCATCAACGACATGAGTGACAACATCAACCACATCGGTTCTGCTCCCGACTCTGTCCTCCTGGTTTAGTCCGCATCATTACTGTGATGTTTGCAATTGTCGTCATGATCTATTTACTGCTGATTCGGATTAAATCTCATAGTAAATTGCTCATATATTCAACAATCCAATCCAAAAACCTGATTATAGGCAATTTACTCCGATGGTTTTGCTGCGCTTTTGAAGTCACCTACTTTTAAGGGGGTGCGATATAAAAGGTGGCGCACAAGAGCAGTATATTGGTTTCAGATCATGTACTGCTATGACGCCACTAAGGGTAAGACTAAGGGCAATCTTAATCCTACACATCAAGAAGCTTTTGAGAACATGGATACCGTCTTCAAAGCCGCCCTGCTGAGTGTTCTTGGCGATTCCATTGTGGATTCATATATGTTGTTTGACAGCGGCAAAGACATGTGGGCTGCGCTCGAGGCCACTATCGGTGTCAAAACCGGCGAATCTCGGGTAGGGGGTCCCGAACTATGTGTCTAAGGCTAATGGTAACAGGAGACTGGGGACACGATGTTTTACCCAGGTTTGGGCCCTCTCGGTGGAGGTAATACCCTACTTCCTGCTTGATTGATCTTGATGATATGAGTATTACAAGAGTTGATGTACCACGAGATCGTAGAGGCTAAATCCTAGAAGCTAGCCTATGGTATGATTGTTGTTGTCCTACGGACTAAACCCTCCGGTTTATATAGACACCGGAGGGGGCTAGGGTTATACAGAGTCGGTTACAGAGAAGGAGATCTACCATCCGAATCGCCAAGCTTGCCTTCCACGCAAAGGAGAGTCCCATCCGGACACGGGACGAAGTCTTCAATCTTGTATCTTCATAGTCCAACAGTCCGGCCAAAGTACATAGTCCGGCTGTCCGGATACCCCCTTATCCAGGAATCCCTCAGTAGCCCCTGAACCAGGCTTCAATGACGATGAGTCTGGCGCACAGATTGTCTTCGACATTGCAAGGCGGGTTCCGTCTCCGAATACTCCAAGATAAATTCCGAACACAAGGACCGTGTCCGGCTCTGCAAGACAAATTTCACATACCACCGTAGAGAGAACAATAATCCCTGAATCCAATCTGCTAACAACTCTTCGTAGCGTGACATCACGCCACGACCCGGCTTTTATTCGAACCGTTTTTTATAACTAGCCACCGCACACATTGCGAGGCGGTTTCTTTGGCACGTCTTGTCAAAGCAGAGATCGTGTCCCCCTTATCGTGGGATTCTCATAAATATGGGTGTGGGTAACCCAACCGCACCACCAAATGCAGTGAGTGGGGAACGAGCAGGTTTCATTAGGCAAGCGGGTAGGCGCAGGGTTTCATTGCCTCTATAAAGAGGAAAGGCCTCTTCCTTTTTACCCACGCCTTCTCCTTCTGCTCGTCCAGTCTCTTTCGCTTGAGCCCTAACGCCCGAGTGTTCATCTTTTCCACCAACAAAGGTTCTTCCGAAAATGTCCGTATCCGGAGCAGGAGGCAAGTGGATGGCCTCTACCGTCCAGGAGAAGGATATCAAAAAGCTTCGGGAGGACGGGTACCTGGCCCAGAAAATCGGCCACCGCCTTCCGGCGCCGGGACAGATTGTCCCTAATCCGGACTCCCATGAGAGGGTCGTGTTCCTCCCTCATTTTGTCCGCGGGCTCGATTTTCCTCTTCAGCCATTTGTTCGCAGCGTCATGTATTATTACGGGATCGATTTCCACGATCTATCCCCAATTCCTTTCTCAACATCTCGATGTTTATTGTCGTGTGTGAGGCCTTTCTCTGCATCGCGCCACACTTTGGCTTATGGCTGAAGATCTTCAATGTGAAGCCCAAGGTGGTGAATGGCGAGCACGCCGAGTGCGGAGGTGCCATGGTGAGCAGGATGCCCAAGGTCACATGGCCGACATGTACCTTCAATGATTCTGTCAAGGAGTGGCAGCAACAGTTAAATCGGTGTTCTTGGAACGGGGGTACCCACACTTGCCTGCCTGCGGCCTGCAGCGTGGCTCAAGGAGTGGCCCAGTACGGCCCATCTTCGTCAACACAAGCTCAAGACCCTCGGGAGGGACCAAGCCTCGCGGGGCGGACGACAGGAAGCTTTCTCAGGCGCAGCCTCGTCAGGCTGGCTCGCGAGGAGGCGGAGAGATCAAGGCGGGGTACCTCACAAGGTGCCAGTGACGCAAGCCATGACGACCAAAGCCAGGCGGGCGCCAGGTGGGTGCCGGCCTGGGCAGTGTCCTTGTTTCCCCTTCGGTGCAAAGGGGGCAAGCACAGGCCAAGGCAACAGGCAAAGGTTACCATTTCAATGCAACATGACCAAGACCAGCAGAACGGCAGGACGGAGGTCATCGTGGAGCCCGGAAGGCGTCATCGTCAGAGTCTTTGGCCGGCGAGGACCAACTTTAGTCAGGATAAGTGTACTAGATGTTCCCCTTCAAAATGGCCAATTGTTGGCGCCCTTCCCGCTCAATATTTGGGAAGAGGACCAGGGCCTCGCTCTATAAATAGGACTATCCACTCTCAAGGCAGGGGATGGACCAATCGAACCTTAGCCAGAACCACCAACGCCAAGAACCCCTACCCTCGCGAGGTTGTTCTTCCCATGTATTGTTCATCATCAACCCTTGAGGCAATCCACACACCACACACTGGAGTAGGGTATTACACCACAATGGTCGCCTGAACCAGTATAAACCTTGCGTCCTTTGTCACTACAAAAAAAAGACACATCCGTGACATTTTGGGCCGAACGAAATATTTTTCTGTCATACATATGACACTTCTATGACGATAATTGTGACAAAACCCGGTATCATCATAGATGTGTTGGGCTCCTACATCTATGACAAAAAATCATGACATAAAATGGGCTTTTCGTCCTGGGCGGGCCGGAGACGCAACTGCATGACATTCTTTGGGCCGTCCATGACGGAAAAAACCGTGGTAGAAGCGAGGGGGAGGTAAATTTCGGGGAGTTGCCGGTTACGGTGGGAGGTCGGGGG
>LR880970.1:557213740-557225268 GCA_904067115.1 Aegilops sharonensis
GCTGGATCGGAGTTCGAGGGACGTCATCGAGCTGAACGTGTGCAGAACTCGGAGGTGCCGTACGTTCGGTACTTGGATCGGTTGGATCGGGAAGAAGTACGACTACTTCCTCTACGTTGCGTCAACGCTTCCGTTGCTGGTCTACGAGGGTACGTAGACAACACTCTCATCTCGTTGCTATGCATCACCATGGTCTTGCGTGATCGTAGGAAAATTTTTGAAATTACTACGTTCCCCAACACGCGCAAATCGGCCCTAAAGGGCACATATGAAAAAAGTGGGATAAAAGAGAGAGAAAAAGGGCAACTGAAGTATAAAATGCCGACGGGGGAAGGAGACGAACTCTGAGTCCGGCGCTAGGCGTAGAATCTTCGAAGGCGGGCTGCGTTCCATGGGTTTGGCTCGAGTCGGTTGTCCGATGCGTTTCGCAGACGGTATGCTCCGCCGGTCAGGACTTGGTCGATGATGAAGGGACCTTCCCATTTGGGCTTGAGTTTGTCCTTTTTCTTGTCCGGCAGGCGTAGAACTAGTTCGCCAACATTGTAAGTTTTAGCCCGTACTTCTCTGCTTTGATATCTTCGAGCCTGCTGCTGATAGAATGCGGAATGAGCCTTTGCCACGTCGCGCTCCTCCTCTAATGCGTCCAAGCTATCCTGCCGATCCAACTCGGCTTCTCTTTCTTCGTACATGCGCACTCGAGGTGAGTCATGAATTATGTCGCAGGGCAAAACTGCCTCTGCGCCGTATACCATAAAGAATGGTGTGAATCCTGTAGTACGGTTTGGCGTGGTCCGCAGCCCCCAGAGTACAGAGTCGAGCTCATCTACCCAGTGCGTGTTAGATTCCGTAAGGGACCGCACTAGTCTGGGTTTGATGCCGCTCATTATTAGACCATTTGCTCGTTCAACTTGACCATTGGTTTGAGGATGATAGACTGAAGCGTAGTCGAGCTTAATGCCCATATTTTTGCACCAGAGTTTAACCTCGTCGGCCGTGAAGTTCGTGCCGTTATCGGTGATGATGCTGTGGGGGACGCAATAACGGTGTACTACCCCGGATATGAAGTCTATCACTGGTCCGGATTCGGCCGTTTTAATTGGCTTGGCCTCTATCCATTTGGTGAATTTGTCCACCATGACCATTAGGTAGTTTTGCTTGTGGGTTCCCCCTTTAAGGGGTCCAACCATGTCAATCCCCCAGATCGCGAACGGCCAGGTGATGGGTATAGTTTTGAGGGCGGTGGGTGGCATGTGGCTCTGATTAGAAAAGAGCTGACAACTGACGCATCGTTGGACTAAGTCCTGAGCATCTGCCCGGGCCGTCGGCCAATAAAATCCTGTATGGAAGGCCTTGCCTACGAGGGCCCGGGCAGCAGCGTGGTGTCCGCCTGGTCCGGCGTGAATTTCAGCCAGAAGGTTTCGCCCTTCCTCTTCGGAGATGCACCTTTGACGGACTCCGGTTGTGCTTTTCTTATAAAGTTCTCCCTCATGGACCTTGTAGGCTTTAGATCGCCGAACTATGCAGTGGGCCTCAATTTGGTCTTCGGGAAGTTCCCGCCTAATTAAGTAGGCTAGGAATGGTTCTGTCCACGGGGCAATTACCGCCATTATTTCGTGGGCTGAAGGTGTTATTTCATCGGCTGAGCTGTCGATTATGTCAGATTGTTCTGTGTTGGGTTGTGCGGTTGCTTCCGGGTTGTTATTTCTGGACTCCTCTTCCCATAGTACGGATGGCTTAAAGAGTCGCTCCAGGAAGATGTTTGGAGGGACAGCGTCGCGTTTTGCGCCGATGCGTGCCAACACGTCGACTGCTTGGTTATTATCCCAGGCTACGTGGTGGAATTCGAGTCCTTCAAACCGAGCTGACATTTTTAGGACAGCGTTACGATAGGCTGCCATTTTCGGATCCTTGGCATCAAAGTCTCCATTTACTTGGGATATTGCAAGGTTTGAATCCCCGAGCACCTCTAGGCGTTGAATACCCATGGAGATTGCCATCCGGAGACCATGTAGGAGGGCCTTGTATTCGGCTGCATTGTTGGAGTCCGTGTACATTATCTGAAGTACGTATTGAACTGTGTATCCGGTTGGGGACGTCAATACGACGCCAGCCCCCAAGCCGGCCAACATTTTTGAGCCGTCGAAATGCATAATCCAATCGGAGTATGCGCCGTACTCTTTAGGGAGTTCGGCTTCGGTCCATTCAGCGATGAAGTCCACTAAAACTTGCGACTTTATAGCTCGCCATGGTTTATAGGTTATGTCGAATGGTAAGAGCTCGATGGCCCATTTCGCAATCCTCCCCGTCGCGTCGCAGTTGTTTATAATGTCGTTGAGGGATACTTCGGAGGCCACTGTTATCGAACACTCTTGAAAGTAGTGTCACAGCTTGCGGGATGCCATGAACAGCGCGTATGCTATCTTTTGATAATGCGGGTACCGGGACTTGCAGGGAGTTAAGACAGTGGATACGTAGTACACTGGTTTTTGAAGAGGGAATTTATGCCCTTCTGTTTCTCGTTCGACGACGAGCACCACGCTTACTACTTGATATGTTGCCGCGATATATAACAACATTGGTTCGCCCAGGTTAGGCGCGGCCAGGACCGGATTTGTTGCCAATATGGCTTTTATTTCTTTGAGTCCGGCAGTGGCAGCATCCGTCCATTCGAAGTGTTCGGTGCGCCTGAGGAGGCGATAGAGGGGTAATGCCTTTTCTCCCAAACGGGAGATGGAGCGGCTTAGAGCCGCCACACATCTAGTCAATTTTTGTATTTGTTTGAGGTCTTTTGGAATATCCAGCTATGACAGAGCTCGGATCTTGGCTGGGTTTGCTTCAATTCCTCTACGGGATACAATGACGCCCAGGAGCTTTCCGGCTGGTACGCCGAAAACGCATTTTTCCGGGTTCAGCTTAATATCATATGCTCGGAGGTTGTCGAATGTGAGCCTCAAATCGTCTACTAGAGTTTCGACGTGTTTGGTTTTGATGGCCACGTTGTCTACAGATGCCTCTACTGTTTTGCCGATCTGGGTAGCCAGACATGTCTGAATCATGCGCTGATATGTTGCGCCGGCGTTTTTCAGTCCGAAGGGCATCGTGTTGAAGCAGAATGGTCCGTATGGAGTAATGAATGCCGTTGCGGCTTGGTCCGCCTCCGCCATCTTGATTTGATGGTAGCCAGAGTATGCGTCGAGGAAGCACAATGAATCGTGCCCTGCAGTAGCATCGATTATCTGATCGATGCGGGGAAGGGGGAAAGGATCCTTTGGGCAAGCCTTGTTGAGGTCTTTAAAATCGACACATAGGCGCCATGATTTGTCCTTCTTTGGTACCATCACCAGGTTTGCTAGCCAGTACGGATGTTTGATGTCTCTGATGAATGGGCTTCCAATAATTTGGCTAGCTCCTCTCCCATTGCCTGTCTTTTGGGTTCGGAAAATCGCCGAAGAGCCTGTTTGACTGGCTTGAATCCTTTTAGGATGTTTAGGCTGTGTTCTGCCAATTTGCGCGGGATTCCTGGCATATCTGAAGGATGCCAGGCAAAGATGTCCCAATTCTCCCGAAGGAATTCCCATAGTGCGGCGTCTACATCGGGGTTTAACTGTGCCCCAATGGAGGCCGTCTTTGTTGGGTCCGTTGGATGGACCTGGAATTTGACTATTTCGTCCGCTGGTTTAAAAGAGGTGGACTTGGATCTCTTGTCGAGTATCACATCATCCCTGTTCACCGTGGAGCGCAGCTCCGTGAGCTCCTGTGCCGCTAAGGCTTCGGATAGTGCCTCTAAGGCTAGTGCGGCTGTCTTGTTTTTGGCGCTGAGTGCTGTGTCCGGATCACTGACAAGAGTGATTATTCCACTGGGCCCGGGCATCTTAAGCTTCATGTACCCGTAATGGGGTATGGCTTGAAAAATTGTGAATGCCTCTCGTCCTAATATAGCGTGATATCCGCTGCAGAACGGGGCCACTTGGAACGTGACCTCTTCGGACCTGTAATTGTCCGGCGAGCCGAACATCACATCAAGTGTGATTTTTCCTGTGCAGCGTGCTTCCCGGCTAGGGATTATTCCTCTAAAGGTTGTGCTTCTTCGCTCAATGTGGCTCCAGTCTATTTACATTTTTTCAAGGGTTTCCTCGTAGATGAGGTTTAATCCGCTGCCGCCATCCATGAGTACCTTGGTAAGACGAAAGTCGTCCACTATTGGACTGAGGACCAATGCGGCTGGTGCTCGGGCTGTTCGGAATTTAGGTTCGTCGCTGGCGTTGAAGGTGATGGCCATGTCGCTCCATGGATTTGTTGTTGCTACTTGGTAGACTTCGGCAAGGCTGCGAATTGTTCGTTTCCGCATATTATTTGATGCGAAAGTCTCGAAGACTGTCGACACCGTACTGGTACTGTTGGAGTGGTTCTCCGGGGCTAGAAGCTCTTCGCCACTTTTGGCCACCTGCCGCAGTATCCAACATGCTCGAAGGCTATGTGTTGGGGTGGCGCCTTCTATACTGTGAATTTTACAGGGTCCGCTGAGCCATCCCTCCAGTACGGTTCCGTGCCCTTTATGGGGTTTTTGCTTTTTGCTTTTTGTACCTGGTGCCTGAGCGTGATGCACCCTTTTGTTTCGGACTAGGGTTGTATTCGGAGCCGGATTGTCCCAAAACTTAGTTTCGGTTTTCCGGAAACTCTCCATCGCACAGTACTTTCGTACTATGGACGCCAGGTCGACGAAGCGTGTAATTTCACAACGACTTACGGCGTTCAAGATTCCCTTGTCCGTGCAATTTTTGCAGAAAATTGAAATTGCGTTTTCCTCACGGCAGTCTTTTATCCTGTCCATAACCAGGAGGAATCTGGCCCAGTAATGATGTGCTGTTTCGGCGGGCTCTTGCCGGATTTGAGATAGATCGCATATGTTTGGGTGGGTGGGTGGAATTGAGTCTGGAACCCTGCCCATCTCGAGGCTCAAGGGCCGAAAAGTTTCCGAATTTGGAAGCTTGGATTGCTGGACGTTGTCCAACAAGTCTGGTCTGATGCCTGACTTTAGGTTCAGTGCTTGATCGCCGTCCGTCTCTCCGCGGGAATCCGGCATGGAGGGTTCGGGAGTCCGGACATAACTAATTTTTAATATAGAAGAAGAGTCGCCGTGTTGTTCCTCTACCACCGCAACGTGGTGGGTAACCTGGGGAGAGTTAATCTCTCTCAGATCGGTTTTAAGCCCAATCTGATTGTAGTCTGTAGCGACTCCCAGGGCGGCGATGCGATCCAAGAGCTCGTTTATGGACGAGAGCTCTATTGGATCCAGCTGCTCGGCGAATTCCGAGTTGACGTGAAGATTGCTTTTGATGACCCGAGAGGTCATCGTCGAAGCGGTGGCCGAACAGGCGGTCATGAGAAAACCACCTAGCCGAAGAGTTTGGCTAGCGGCCAAGGCTCCTTTGGCGATGATACCGTCTTTAAAGACGGGAAGAGGCATCCTTCCTGATCATGACGGCACAGAGGAACTCTCAATGAAAGCACCAATGTCGGTGTCAAAACCGGCGGATCTCGGGTAGGGGGTCCCGAACTGTGCGTCTAGGCGGATGGTAATAGGAGACAAGGGAGACGATGTTTTTACCCAGGTTTGGGCCCTCTCGATGGAGGTAAAACTCTACTCCTGCTTGATTAATATTGATGATATGGGTAGTACAAGAGTGGATCTACCACGAGATCAAGGAGGCTAAACCCTAGAAGCTAGCCTATGGTATGATTGTTGTAATGGTTGTTCGTCCTACGGACTAAAACCCTCCGGTTTATATAGACACCGGAGAGGGCTAGGGTTACACAGAGTCGGTTACAATGGTAGGAGATCTACATATCCGTATTGCCAAGCTTGCCTTCCACGCCAAGGAAAGTCCCATCCAGACACGGGACGAAGTCTTCAATCTTGTATCTTCATAGTCTTGGAGTCCGGCCGATAATGATAGTCCGGCTATCCGGACACCCCCTAGTCCAGGACTCCCTCAGGGCCCATATAAATATAGAGGTACAATGGCTGGTATATGTGTGGAGGAGGAGAGAAGCCTACCTCATGTATTAAGGAGATCGATCTGCCTCATGTATTAAGGGAGATCGATCGGCATCCATGCATATGTGCATGAGAGGAATAAGGTTGGGAGAGAGACAGAGCTAGAGTGTTGGAGGGGGTGGTAGTGGAGTTGCTTCTAACAAACGGAGGGCACACCCGCAATATGAGTAAGAGAGGAGATGGCTGCTTGTTGTCTGTGCACGTGCGTGTGAGAGACGGGTCAGGAGGCATGCGCGAATGATGAGGGGGGACGATGTGGCTGTGGTAAGCAGACATAACTACATAGGAAGATCAATCGCCCTTTGTTAGAGAAATGAGAGACATAACTTGTGAGGTACGTCGATCGATGGGGGGGTGTAGTTAAAGTCGATCCAGGTATCTGTTGGGAGATCGATCGGTATACATGCATGTGTGTGTTAGAAGCAAACGAGGCACGCGGAGAAGGATAGAGATAGAGGGATGCATGTAGGAGGTGGTACGAGAGGCATACTATATCGAGCGGGGAGGAGTGTGTGAGTATGAGAATGATGAAAAGAGTGGTGGGAGTGAGGCATGGATGGTGACAAGAGAAGAGGGGAAGCTTGTGTTTGTGCTAGGCACACTTGGCTAGAGAGGCATATCGATCGATGTGTGCCGTAAAGAAGGAGCTGGGGGGCCTACACACACCGTGGGTGAACGACCTAAAGTGAAAATACGAATTTGCGTGATGGAGCTAGAGAATGCTGAGGGAGGGTGAGAGGGATGCGGGCGTGTGCATGCACAAGAGAAAGTTAGCGCTAGCTACAAAGATAAGAGGGTTGTGTGGGTGTAAAAGACGAACAGAGATCATATGTACTTCATTATAAAAAGCGAATTCGGATATTTGAAGAATTCATCATAGTGTTTTAAACCGACGTATGTGTGAATATATATAACGGTGATACACATGGTGTGTTTACGAACATGTTATACTACATTTAATATATTTTATCTCTACTCTTATAAAAACGGAGTTGTTGATGATGGTGTGCCTGCCATCCTGCATTATAGGCCGTCCGATTTATATCTGGCAGATAGCAAGGAAATTATGTGTTGGGGAACGTAGTAATTTAAAAAAAATTCCTACGTACACACAAGACCATGGTGATGGCATAGCAACGAGAGGGGAGAGTGTCCGTCCACGTACCCTCGTAGACCGAAAGCGGAAGCGTTATAACAACGCGGTTGATGTAGTCGTACGTCTTCACGATCCGACCGATCCAACACCGAACGTACGGCACCTCCGAGTTCTGCACACGTTCAGCTCGATGACGATCCCCGGACTCCGATCCAGCAAAGTGTCGGGGATGAGTTCCGTCAGCACGACGGCGTGGTGACGATGATGATGCTCCACCGACGCAGGGCTTCGCCTAAGCTCCGCGACGATATGACTTCTCCGGCGCAGGGCTTCGCCTAAGCTCCGCGACGATATGACCGAAGTGGAATATGGTGGAGGGGGGCACCGCACACGGCTAAGGAACGATCCGTAGATCAACTTGTGTGTTCTGGGGTGCCCCCCTGCCCCCGCATATAAAGGAGCAAGGGAGGAGGTGGCCGGCCTAGGAGGGGGCGCACCAAGGGGGGAGTCCTACTCCCACCGGGAGTAGGACTCCTCCTTTCCTAGTAGGAGTAGGAGAGTAGGAAGGGGAAGGGAGGAAGGGGTGCGGCCCCTCCCCCTAGTCCAATTCGGACTAGGCCTTGGGGGGGCGCGCGGCCTGCCCTAGGCAGCCCCTCTCTCTTTCCCGCAGGGCCCAATAAGGCCCAATACTTCTCCCCGGCGAATTCCCGTAACTCTCCGGTACTCCGAAAAATACCCGAATCATTCGGAACCTTTCCGAACTCCGAATATAGTCGTCCAATATATCTATCTTTACGTCTCGACCATTTCGAGACTCCTCGTCATGTCCCCGATCTCATCCGGGACTCCGAACTCCTTCGGTACATCAAAACTCATAATATAACTGTCATCGAAACCTTAAGCGTGCGTACCCTACGGGTTCGAGAACTATGTAGACATGACCTAGAACTATTCTCGGTCAATAACCAATAGCGGAACCTGGATGCCCATATTGGCTCCTACATATTCTACGAAGATCTTTATCGGTCAAACCGCATAACGATATACGTTGTTCCTTTTGTCATCGGTATGTTACTTACCCGAGATTCGATCGTCGGTATCCAATACCTAGTTCAATCTCGTTACCGGTAAGTCTCTTTACTCGTTCCGTAATACATCATCTCACAACTAACTCATTAGTTGCAATGCTTGCAAGGCTTATGTGATGTGTATTACCGAGAAGGCCCAGAGATACCTCTCCGACAATCGGAGTGACAAAACCTAATCTCGATTCATGCCAACTCAACATATACTTTTGGAGACACCTGTAGAGTACCTTTATAATCACCCAGTTACGTTGTGACGTTTGGTAGCACACAAAGTGTTCCTCCGGTAAACGGGAGTTGCATAATCTCATAGTTACAGGAACATGTATAAGTCATGAAGAAAGCAATAGCAACATACTAAACGATCAAGTGCTAAGCTAACGGAATGGGTCAAGTCAATCACCTCATTCTCCTAATGATGTGATCCCATTAATCAAATGACAACACATGTCTATGGTTAGGAAACATAACCATCTTTGATTAATGAGCTAGTCAAGTAGAGGCATACTAGTGACTATATGTTTGTCTATGTATTCAGACATGTATTATGTTGACGGTTAATACAATTCTAGCATGAATAATAAACATTTATCATGATATAAGGAAATAAATAATAACTTTATTATTGCCTCTAGGGCATATTTCCTTCAGTCTCCCACTTGCACTAGAGTCAATAATCTAGTTCACCTCATCATGTGATTCAACACTAATATTCACATCTGTATGTGATTAATACCCGTAGTTCACATCGTCATGTGACCAACACCCAAAGGGTTTACTAGAGTCAATAATCTAGTTCACCTCATCATGTGATTCAACACTAATATTCACATCTGTATGTGATTAATACCCGTAGTTCACATCGTCATGTGACCAACACCCAAAGGGTTTACTAGAGTCAATAATCTAGTTCACCTCATCATGTGATTCAACACTAATATTCACATCTGTATGTGATTAATACCCGTAGTTCACATCGTCATGTGACCAACACCCAAAGGGTTTACTAGAGTCAATAATCTAGTTCACCTCATCATGTGATTCAACACTAATATTCACATCTGTATGTGATTAATACCCGTAGTTCACATCGTCATGTGACCAACACCCAAAGGGTTTACTAGAGTCAATAATCTAGTTCACATCGCCATGTGATTTAACATCAATAGTTCACATCTATATGTGGTTAACACCCATAGTTCACATCGTCATGTGACCAACACCCAAAGGGTTTACTAGAGTCAATAATCTAGTTCACATCATCATGTGATTCAACACTAATATTCACATCTGTATGTGATTAATACCCGTAGTTCACATCGTCATGTGACCAACACCCAAAGGGTTTACTAGAGTCAATAATCTAGTTCACATCGCTATGTGATTAACACCCAAAGAGTACTAAGGTATGATCATGTTTTGCTCGTGAGAGAAGCTTAGTCAACGGGTCTGTCACATTCAGAGCCGTATGTATTTTGCAAATATTCTATGTCTACAATGCTCTGCACGGAGCTACTCTAGCTAATTGCTCCCACTTTCAATATGTATCCAGATTGAGACTTAGAGTCATCTGGATTAGTGTAAAAAGCTTGCATCGATGTAACTCTTACGGGCTCTTTTATCACTTCCAGAATCGAGAAATATTTCCTTAGTCCTTACTAAGGATGTTCTTGACCAATGTCCAGTGATCTACTCCTAGATCACTATTGTACTCCCTTGCCAAATTCAGAGCAAGGTATACAATAGGTCTGGTACATAGCATAACATACTTTATAGAACCTATGGCTGATGCATAGGGAATGACTTTCATTCTTTTTCTATCTTCTGCCGTGGTCGGGTTTTGAGTCTTACTCAATCTCACACCTTGTAACACAGGCAAGAACTCTTTCTTTGACTGTTCCATTTTGAACTACTTAAAAATCTTGTCAAGGTATGTATTCATTGAAAAACTTATCAAGCATCTTGATCTATCTGTATAGATCTTGATGCTCAATATGTAAGCAGCTTCAACGAGGTCTTTCTTTGAAAAAACTCCTTTCAAACACTCCTTTATGCTTTGCAGAATAATTCTACATTATTTCCGATCAACAATATGTCATTCAGATATACTTATCAGAAATGCTGTAGTGCTCCCACTCACTTTCTTGTAAATACAGGCTTCACCGCAAGTCTGTATAAAACTATATGCTATGATCAACTTATCAAAGCGTGTATTCCAACTCTGAGATGCTTGCACCAGTCCATAGATGGATCACTGGAGCTTGCATATTTTGTTAGCACCTTTAGGATTGACAAAATCTTCTGGTTGCATCATATACAACTCTTCTTTAATAAATCCATTAAAGAATGTAGTTTTGACATCCATTTGCCAGATTTCATAAAATGTGGCAATTGCTAACATGATTCGGACAGACTTAAGNCTCACTTTCTTGTAAATACAGGCTTCACCGCAAGTCTGTATAAAACTATATGCTATGATCAACTTATCAAAGCGTGTATTCCAACTCTGAGATGCTTGCACCAGTCCATAGATGGATCACTGGAGCTTGCATATTTTGTTAGCACCTTTAGGATTGACAAAATCTTCTGGTTGCATCATATACAACTCTTCTTTAATAAATCCATTAAAGAATGTAGTTTTGACATCCATTTGCCAGATTTCATAAAATGTGGCAATTGCTAACATGATTCGGACAGACTTAATAATCGCTACAGTTGAGAAAATCTCATTGTAGTCAACACCTTGAACTTGTCGAAAACCTTTTTGCAACAAGTCGAGCTTTGTAGATAGTAACACTACTATCAGCATCTGTCTTCCCCTTGAAGATCCATTTATATAATATGGCTTGCCGATCATCGGGCAACTCCATCAAAGTCCATACTTTGTTCTCATACATGGATCCCATCTCAGATTTCATGGCCTCAAGCCATTTCGCGGAATCTGGGCTCATCATCGCTTCCTCATAGTTTGTAGGTTCATCATGGTCTAGTAACATGATTTCCAGAACACGATTTGTCACATCCCAGATAGACCATGCATTAGGGTGTGCATCATGTTTAAATTTCATTTGAATTTGAAATGGGGAAGGCAGGAAACCCCAGAACACCCCCCCCCCCCCTTAAAACAACTAGGGTTTACTAAAATTTATTTCAATGAATCCGAAATGCCCTTCAAAATGCTCATCCTCTTTGTTTGGGTTCAGAACCCATGTCAAAGGAGGTGCACCATTTTCTAGGTCACCTAAGGGTTCTAGAATTTATCCACAAGTTTTTGAAATGAGCATTTCAA
>LR880970.1:557279185-557297926 GCA_904067115.1 Aegilops sharonensis
ATCAACTGAAGCAGCTGGTCGAACTGCACCAGGCGGCTGAACTAGCCATGAAGGATCTGATAGTCCGGCTATGGCCCGCTGAGCCTATTCCGAGCAGTTACTTTGGGCTCGTGAAGCGAATTGTGAGTGCCTGTCCTCGGCTTGACATCATTAAGTGGTCGGTTTGTATAGAAGGTGCGCGAATGGCATTTGCCCGCGGGAAAGTGCACTGGGGAAAGATGGATGTTGAAAAGCTGATGACCGAGGGACCACCCGAGGGGAAGGAGCACCGCAATCCCGAACTATATTACGATCGTGTCCTGAAAGGAGCCAGCCTTGTGGCGGAGCAATGTACCAAATACGTTGTATTTCCATGAAGGCAATCATGTTGTCCTTTGTAAGGCGGAACAAAGTCACCTTTATTTATGTATTTGCCTATTATATGAAAGTTTTTCCTCCTGTGCGGCCGTTTTATATGTTAGTCTTGAGAGTTGGCCAGTCGTCGGCTTCTGCCCCCACGTAGGAAGTACGGGGGTGTTCGGGATACACATGAACACTCTTTACCCCATTCTTGGGTCCATGAAGGAGGTGTTCAGCATAGCGAACCAGGCAATCAGACTATAGGGCTTTATCACTCTCACTTAGTCATAGGAAACCGAGTATGGTAGGCGCAGCCCCTGGTGCTCGGAAGACCATACGAGAGACTCTAATAGCACCTAATCGGTAGACCGATCCGTCGCACTCTGCATTTATGATGGCATTATGCGGAATAAATCCTTAAAGATTTTACAACCTCTCGAATAGCTGACCAGCTCTCACCTTATCATGACAGTCAGTTTTCGGCTTTCTCTACTAAGGTGCTCGTCCAGAAGAACCGGGACACAATCGCAGTAGTTCTCCCAGCCCTACCTTAGCCGATATTGCGGAATGTAAGGTACCAAAACATGGGAGCCGGGCAAACCCAACTAATGACCCAAGACATGATTCGGAGCTGATGCATATAATGCTATAAGTTCGGGGTGCCAAGCGACCGAGAAGGTGGTCGGACTTTGTTTCCATGGAGCGGGTATAATGAAGCCCCTTGGCATTTTAAGGCATAACACGATATTCGGATGCCTTTTATGACGAAAAATGTCAATGATAAATGATAGAGGATAAGTGTCATATATCTCTACATGTTGTATTTAAGTAATACGTTTATGCGTATGGGTACTGTACATGTTGTAAAAAGGAGGTATGATGGTGTACCCTGTTTAAGAATCCGAAGTATGTTCGGATCGTCTTCGGGGGAAATGTTCAAAGATTCCCCCTTTGCGCGCCCGGGCTGATTTCCTGGCGCCAGTCCTATTATCCGCAAAAGAGATCCTGCAAGGAAAATGCTGAGAGATGTATGTGCGCCACGGAGCGGTTGAACCACAGGGCATGACCCTTCCCAACTTATACCGGGGTGTTTGACTAGCGTCCGGTCGAGCCGAGCTATCCTGTCATGAAGTAGTTCGGACTCTTTTATTGGTGTCCGAGGGGTTGGCTGCCGAATCGAGGTTTGGCAAGGTGGCATAATTCACTGCTTTGGTGGCCGTATGCTTTTCGGCGCCGAAGTGGTGTTCGCCCGTGCCCGTAATTGTGACCATGTCACGTGGGCCTGGTATGGTACCACATTGAATCGAGCCAACGTGGTTCGTCCCGGTAGTACGTAATAGTTACTCTATAGGGGGATAGTGTCGAAGACTGACTCTCCGGTATGGTGATCATTTGGTGATCCGGAGACAACCTCTAAGGTTGTGTTTATAACGCTCACCGTGTTGGATTGCGTAGGAGTTTCTTTTGCTCTGTATTGCATTGCTTTGAGACCCCTTTATTTTTTAGGTGTATGACCGGCCGGCTTGTTTGAAGACCCGACATTCTCTATTTGTATGACTGGCTGCCGATCCTGGTGTACCATGGATTTGGCATGGGCGATCGCGGTTGCGGTCCAGGCCGGATGGGCCCTAATTGCTTTGTTGAAGTGGCTTTTTCCGCCGACCGGACTGGGAGTCGCGGAATCCGGCATTGGCTGCCGTCTCACGGGCATCATCATTAGTCTTGGGACACTTATGTTTGTTGCGTCGATGTTTATGGGTGCTATATGTGGCCTCTAATGTACCAGGGGTGTTTGCTTTGTTGCTGTGAGCCAGCCAGCTATCTTCGCCCGCGCAAGAGTCGGTAATGAGTGTTGTTAGGGCCGCCATGGACTTTGGTTTCTCTTGCCGAGGTGTGAGGCGAGCCACTCGTCCCGGATACTGTGTTTGAAGGCTGCTATGGCTTCGGTGTCCAGACAATCAGTTACTTGGTTCTTTTTAGTAGGAACCGGGTCCAGAGTCTCCTGGCGGACTCTCTGGGCTGTTGGGTAATGTGACCTAAGTCGTCAGCATCCGGTGGTCGCCTATAAGTACCTTGGAAGTTGTCGGGGAATGCGTCCTCGAGATTTTCCCAGCTGCCGATGGAGTTCGCCGGTAGGCTATTCAGCCACTGTCTGGCTGGTCCTTTAAGCTTAAGGGGGAGATACTTGATGGCATGTAGATCATCACCGCGGGCCATTTGAATGTGGAGAAGGAAATCTTCGATCCATACCACGGGGTCTAGTATGCTGTCGTATGATTCGATGTTGGCGGGTTTAAACCCTTCTGGGAATTCGTGATCCATTACTTCATCTGTGAAGCAGAGGGGGTGTGCGGCGCCTCTGTGCCGGGCTATGTCACGACGCAATCCGACTAAGTTTGGTTAGTTATGTTTGGCCCGACCGGATTTATTATTAGTGTATCTGGCATGACGGTCATCGTCATGTGCTGCGGCGCGCCCCCGTGATCCGTAGATCGATATTGGTTGTCCTGCGTTGTTTTCCAATATGTCTCGCAGGTCCTGCGTATTGCCCCAAGCCATAGTGAACTGGCGTGTGGGTGTGGGCTGGTACGTCGTTTTATCCCGGCCACAAGGTGGCCGGTCTGCCTTGTCTTGTGCTGTTAGTGCAGGCTCTACGGCCTCTTCCTCTAGCTGAGGTAACAACTTATGTTTTGGGTAACCCTTGGTGGGGGGCTCGAGTCCGTATTCCTCGGCCGCCAGGACCTCAGTCCATCTGTTTGCAAGCAGATCTTGATCAGCTTGGAGCTGCTGCTGCTTCTTTTTTAGGCTTCTTGCAGTGGCTATAAGCGGGCGGTTAAAGGGCTCCTGCTCTATGAGATCCTCCGGTACACCGAATTCATCGTCACCGAGGCTCACCTCGTCTTCGGAGGGAGGCATATAGTTGTCGTCCTCCAAGTATCCGTTCGTCGCCTGTTCATCTGGGCTAACCAGCATGTGTTCTTGTTCGGCCTGCTCGAAGGTAGGCTGATCAGGATTGTATTCCTCTTCGGCGCCATCTGGATTGTTTTCTTCTCCAGTGCCGGTGTTGCTATGGCGGGGCTTAGGGCGGCGCCAATGACGCTCAAGCTTTGATTTCTTCCCTGAGGGGTTGTCTTTTGTTTCCTCATCGCCATTGTTTTCTTTGGGGGTGTCCACCATATATATATATATATATATATATAGATATATATATATATATATATATATAGATATATATATATATATATATATATAGATATATATATATATATATATATATAGATATATATATATATATATATATATAGATATATATATATATATATATATATAGATATATATATATATATATATATATAGATATATATATATATATATATATATAGATATATATATATATATATATATATAGATATATATATATATATATATATATAGATATATATATATATATATATATATATCATATGAAGAGGTAGCAGTCCAGTGCCCTGTGGGCAGTGGTTCCTGTTCTTCTCCAGCATCATTGTCTATACCGTCGATGTCTTCGGAGTTGAAGTTAAGCACGTCGGTCAAATCATCGACCATGGCTATGAAGTGGGTGGTGGGTGGATAGCGAATTTCTTCGTCGCCTGCTTCCCACTCGAGCCGAACATAGTTCGGCCAAGACACTCCTGACAGAGAGAGAGAGACCTTAATGAATTTAGCACATAGGCAAAGGGGGAGTGCTGAAAGATATCCGCGTCGGTGAACTCCATTATCGGAGCCCAATCGGACTTGATGTGCCCGGGCACTCACGGTTCGGAACCAACATCCGGACACAGGTCCGGGGGTCCGGTGACGCAGATCCCCTTAATGGCGGAGTCGGTGTTCGGCTCTACCGCCGAAGAGTAAGCAGCCTCTGTGGCGGGGTCCATCCACCCATCCTCGGTCGACGCGATCTGCCCCGGATTTAGGTCCGGAGCGGCTGCAGGGGCGATATCCCGAATATGGTCCGATAGCAGATTTAAGTCATGCTCGTCCTGACTGTTCGACACTCCCGATGCAGGCCCGAATCCGTCGAAGATCAAGTCTCCGCGGATATCGGCCGTGTAATTCAAGTTCCCAAGCCTGACCTGATGGCCAGGGGCGTAGCTGTCGATCTGCTCCAGATGGCCAAGCGAGTTGGCCCGCAGTGCGAAACCGCCGAACACGAAGATTTGTCCGGGGAGAAAAGTCTCGCCCTGGACTGTGTTGTTGAAGGTTGGGGGAGCCATCGAGCCTTACAGCGACGACACAGAGGACCTCTCAATGAAAGCACCAATGTCGGTGTCAAAACCGGCGGATCTCGGGTAGGGGGTCCCGAACTGTGCGTCTAAGGCTAATGGTAACAGGAGGCTAGGGACACGATGTTTTACCCAGGTTCGGGCCCTCTCGGTGGAGGTAATACCCTACTTCCTTCTTGATTGATCTTGATGATATGAGTATTACAAGAGTTGATCTACCAAGAGATTGTAGAGGCTAAACCCTAGAAGCTAGCCTATGGTATGATTGTTGTTGTCCTACGGACTAAACCCTTCGGTTTATATAGACACCGGAGGGGGCCAGGGTTACACAGAGTCGGTTACAGAGAAGGAGATCTACCATCCGAATCGCCAAGATTGCCTTCCACGCAAAGGAGAGTCCCATCCCGACACGGGACGAAGTCTTCAATCTTGTACCTTCATAGTCCAACAGTCTGGCCAAAGTACATAGTCCGGCTGTCCGGATACCCCCTTATCCAGGAATCCCTTAGCCATGTTTGGGCCCTTGGCTGCTTGCAACGAGTTGTACGTCATGGAGTAATTCTGTGACTACAAGATGACTGACGAGCACTCTGTGGTTCAGCAGACTCATGAGATACAGTCACTCTCTAAGGAAATTTAGTACTTTAAGTGTGTGTTGCCGGACAAATTTGTTGTTGGGACCATAATTGCCAAGCTTCCACCTTCGTGGAACGATTTTGCTACTTCTTTGAAAAACAAGAGACATGAGTTTTCTGTTTTGGATCTCATTAGCACTCTTGATTTTGGGGAGAAGGCGAGAGCAAAGGACACATGTGCTCGGGTCGCTGAGGGAGCTTCTAGTGCCCACATGGTACATGAGAAGAACTTCCAGCCCAACCAGCCCCAAAACAACAAGAAAAAATCTCAGGGGAAAGGCAAGTTAGATGCAAAAAACAAGCCGTCACATTCTGCCAACTTCAAGAAGAATTCTCATAACGGGAAGGGATACAAACCTCAATTTTGGTAGCACCACACAAAACTTATATGGCTGCATCTACCTACTGTCAGCTAACCTCATGGTGCTCTAGGTATTCCTACATTCATAACTAGGTACAATGACCACCGCAAGATGAAATTAGCTTATTCGTACATTGACTTGCTCAATGCAGTGCGGAACGATCCTGTCATGTGTGGAGGAGCAAACAAGCAGTGCAGCCGAAGGTGGAAATCAACCAAGGACTTCTGAAATTATATATAATCTTCCTCAGGCAGGTCAGTATCCCCTTCGTCCAGATGATCGTGTTTTGTCATGCCGAGCTATTGATATGTGCTACTGTTTTGTAACACCGTTTAAGTATAGCAACTGTTTTCCTATCTTTTCAGATTCAGGACAATGAAGATGATTTCAAGGGAACTGCACAATATGGACTCATGTTGAGTCATCTCTATTGCCTCATGTGTTTGCTGCAAATGTGTCAGCATAAATTGCAAAATGAGGCAGCTAGCTAGCTGTGGAGTTGCCAAGATGCTCAAAGTGCTCGCAACATTGAGAAGAAACAAGCATGCCCAGGAAATTAATGCGTGCGTGTAACAGCCTGGATTTTGGCCCTTTTCTTTTTCTTTTGATTTATTTGGTTTTTGCTCTGTTTTTCTTTTTGGAGTGGTTCTGTGCCCTTGCCACCTGGGAAATCATCCTCATTCCCCCTCCAAAGTGGCTAATCATTCTCAAAACATTGCCAAGATCATGTCACTTCACTCCTTGACCAAACCCTAAAATTCTATTCTAGGGAAAATTCCTTTTTCATTAAAGGAATAACCCTATCTGCCCTAGGTTGTGAAGCAACCTATATTTCTGTCCTTCCAAAAATTCCCAAATAATTCTCATAATTCTTTTGGGTCATATATAGCTCAAATATGCCCAAACATTTCATTGGCCAGTTCAAAAATGATCCCAATATTTATTCTTCATTTCTGTCCAGTGTGGTTTTCTGTGAATGAAGTTCCACCTATCTTTTCTTCATTGCTCCCTAACTCCTTGGGCATGCTTATATGTCCAAAAAAATGCCTCATGCACAAGTTCAACTTTATTTGCCTAGCCTATCTTCCTCAGCAATTTTTCAAAGTTTCTGTCAAACAGAAGCCATTGTGAAGGAAGTACTAGCTAGGAATATCCAAATGAGTTGTACTTTTGCAGAATCCTTAATGTGCTGATTTTATGTCCCTCCACCCATTTGTAGCCCCATCCAATCATCTACGTGAGCACAGGAGAAAATCTTTGATTCTGGCAATATTTCCAGGTTGTTAAGCAAGTGTATTTTATATTGCTTAAAAAATCCTGATAAATTACCAGATCATTCTTATACCAATAAAACATCTCTCCACCCAATTTGGCATCAATTAATTGAGCCATTTGATCACCAAAATTATTCCATGTTTCGGGACAGAATTGATGTTTGTGAAGCAAGTGCCATTTTGGCTTGTCAATTTGGCATGAGCTTTTTACACCATCTTTATATGTCCATATAATGAGAATTTGCCAAGTTGCATCCCATTCCATAACTCAATGTGAGTGGATCATCCAAATCTTGATTCTGAACCAATTTTGGGTTTACACAGCAACTATATTATTGTGTGGCCCATTGTGCTCCAAAACCTCCAGGATCATATTTCTTCCTAGCCTAAACACCCCAGACATAACACTTGAGACATAGCATCTCTCTGTTGATCACATTGAGCTGATCAAGTTTACTGCAGTAAACTTCGGAGCTCATTTACCATTTAACTAGAGCAGTTTAACCAAACTATCACCGTAGTTGAGACCTCCCCTGGATGAACTTCTCCGTAGACAACAAGTTCCAGCCCATCTCCCCTGCTACATGCCAGTGACCGTGTTAATGGCATCACTGTGCACGCGCACTGTGTGCAGTGGCCGTGCCCAGTGGTTGTTTGTGCTTCGGCACCTCCTCCTCTCGTCGCCTTCGCGCACGTGAGCGTGGCCAGTAGCTGGCCCGCGTCGTCGCCGTTCCCCTGGACCCCTCTCCCCCTCCATCCATTTCCTCACCGACACTCACCGACGCTCGCCGCTGAATGCCCACGGGGGCACAGTGCTCCGTTTGGCTCCGATCTCACCTCGGCCTCTTCCTTTGCTCTCCGGCGTCGTCTACACCTCTGTGACCTCTGAATCAATGGCTCGTCATGTTCCCGCGCCCTCCCGTGCTCGATGGNATTTGCCTAGCCTATCTTCCTCAGCAATTTTTCAAAGTTTCTGTCAAACAGAAGCCATTGTGAAGGAAGTACTAGCTAGGAATATCCAAATGAGTTGTACTTTTGCAGAATCCTTAATGTGCTGATTTTATGTCCCTCCACCCATTTGTAGCCCCATCCAATCATCTACGTGAGCACAGGAGAAAATCTTTGATTCTGGCAATATTTCCAGGTTGTTAAGCAAGTGTATTTTATATTGCTTAAAAAATCCTGATAAATTACCAGATCATTCTTATACCAATAAAACATCTCTCCACCCAATTTGGCATCAATTAATTGAGCCATTTGATCACCAAAATTATTCCATGTTTCGGGACAGAATTGATGTTTGTGAAGCAAGTGCCATTTTGGCTTGTCAATTTGGCATGAGCTTTTTACACCATCTTTATATGTCCATATAATGAGAATTTGCCAAGTTGCATCCCATTCCATAACTCAATGTGAGTGGATCATCCAAATCTTGATTCTGAACCAATTTTGGGTTTACACAGCAACTATATTATTGTGTGGCCCATTGTGCTCCAAAACCTCCAGGATCATATTTCTTCCTAGCCTAAACACCCCAGACATAACACTTGAGACATAGCATCTCTCTGTTGATCACATTGAGCTGATCAAGTTTACTGCAGTAAACTTCGGAGCTCATTTACCATTTAACTAGAGCAGTTTAACCAAACTATCACCGTAGTTGAGACCTCCCCTGGATGAACTTCTCCGTAGACAACAAGTTCCAGCCCATCTCCCCTGCTACATGCCAGTGACCGTGTTAATGGCATCACTGTGCACGCGCACTGTGTGCAGTGGCCGTGCCCAGTGGTTGTTTGTGCTTCGGCACCTCCTCCTCTCGTCGCCTTCGCGCACGTGAGCGTGGCCAGTAGCTGGCCCGCGTCGTCGCCGTTCCCCTGGACCCCTCTCCCCCTCCATCCATTTCCTCACCGACACTCACCGACGCTCGCCGCTGAATGCCCACGGGGGCACAGTGCTCCGTTTGGCTCCGATCTCACCTCGGCCTCTTCCTTTGCTCTCCGGCGTCGTCTACACCTCTGTGACCTCTGAATCAATGGCTCGTCATGTTCCCGCGCCCTCCCGTGCTCGATGGCCATCGCCAGAGCTTCGGCCGGATGTGCCCGCCAGCACCCGAGCCCGTGTCCCTCGCCCGGCTATAAATAGCCATCCCCGAGCCCTCCCGAGAACCTCATCAGCCTCCCCTCGCTCCACTACGCCTCCCCAGCCTCTCGTTTGAGCTCAAGGAGCTCTCCTGCCCTCCCATCCCTGCCATGGCCGCCGTCGGTGCCCGCTTAAATCCAAGCCAACCAAGCCCTCCCCCTCCCTCCTGACCTCACCGTAGATCCACCCAGACCCCGGCGGTACTCCCCGCGTCCTCGCCCCACCGCCGGAGCCACCCTGGCCGCGTACCCCGAAGATCGTCACCGCCTCTGCCTCCTTCTTCCTCCAACCGTCACTGCCTCCCCACTCCTCCCCAGGGCTTGTTTTCCCCCTGGATGGATGCGGTGGGCTGCGCTGCGCTTGCCGGTGGCCTTGCCTTGGCCGGAGTTGGCCGGAGCCGCGAGGCCAGCGCCGGTGCCGGTGCCCCTCCCTCTGTTCTGCGCCGCGTCGGGGAAGAAGAGGAGGAGCGGGAGGAGAGAGAGGAGGGAGTTGACCCAGCTGGCCAGCGGCCCCACCAGTTGGTGGGTGGGCGTTGACCCCGCCTGCCGAGTTGGATAAGTGACGGTCCCCACAGCCCGTGGGACCCGCCAGTCAGCGACCCAAAGGCCGGCCCCGCCCCCTGCCGACGTGGATAAGTGGACACGGCTTTTGCCATGTACGCTTTCTTCCTCCGAAAGCATATTTCCCGAAGTGCGCGTTCTGTTTTTCTGTTAAGGGCCTGTTTGTGATGATTTTTATTACAAAGAAGTCCCTGGCAGAAAAACAACTATAACTTTTCAACCGTAGCTCCAAATCAGGTGATTCCAAAGCCCACTTCTTTGTTTCGTCGAGCCCGTTCTATTGGTCACACTTTCACCATGTGTTAACATTCTGAAAATGACCTTTTTGCCCTTGCACATAAACAGCCCCTCCGAGAGAGAACTATTTCCGGCAAATCTTTCCGCGGCTTCACCGCACTTTTCCCCGATGCCTTCTTCATGCCCAGGCAAGCCACACCCTCCATATGCATCACTGTAATGCAGTGACATGGTTTAATCTATTTGAACTTGTTTAAAATATTGCTATAGCTACATGACTTCGTGCATGGCATTTTTCTCGGAGTATTATTTTGATCTTGTTGTTGCCATGCTATTGTTTGGATTACTAGGAGTTATGTTTGTAGTTGATGAGTATCTTGTTGCCATTGGAGTATTAGTGGCTGATGTTATGATTGTTATCATGATGATATCTGTTATTATATTGGAGTATTACTTTGGATGTCATGCTGCCTTTTGATTATTAGTGGTTAGTATGATTATTTTCATGATGCTAGTTGATGTTCTGTTACTGTTGCTTGGAGTATAAATTTTTGAGATAATGGTTACCTGTGGATCTTAGCCGAATAGCTTTATTCTTGTTATTGGAGTAGTAGGATTGTTGTTTTTGGATTCATCATGACAATAGTGTTGTGCTACCCTTGGAGTATTTGAGATGATGATATTATGCTTAGATTATTTGTTGGATATTGCTATGGCTTGCATTATAGGTTGATTGGTGATATCGGAGTATCAATTATCACAGTTATACTTGTGGGGTTAAATTCCGTCATTAAGTAGGTCAGGTGCCACCGAACCGGGCTTTTCCAGTGCAACCACATTTGCCATTATGGGAAGGCCCTAATGCGATGCTATTTTCGTGCCTCTGGCCGTTGCCTCCAACGAGGGAAGGTTATGGGCGCGCGCTACCCTGATCAGGTAGGCGAACATAAGCCTTGTGTGCCCGTAGTTGGTATTGAGAGCTCTTGTCCCCGTTTGGGACCGTTTTGTTTGGCCACGACGGTGGCCGTTGGTGTCTTTGGTAGACATGGGGCCACCCATGAGTTAGCCTAGAGGGGAGTTAGACGGAGTGGCCGGGAGAGTGTCATGGCAGTAGATCGGTTTTGTCGTAACCCCGTTGGTCCACCCGAATGGGAGTGCGAGGCCATGGGTTCCATGGTGTGGGTACAGTGCGCTACCTCTGTAGAGTGTGTGTGTTTAATCTATTGATAGCCGCGTCCTCGGTCATGGGCATAAGTTCGTACTAGGTCACACCGTTCGATCAACACTCACATGACGGAATGACTTATAGGTGGTTTATATGTGGACATTTTGAGCAGTACAGATTGGCAGGATGTTGATGATGTTGGGGACCAAGTGTTGGTCATGGTAGTGATCGCCGGAAAGATCACCGTTTGAGACCAAGTGTTGGTCATGGTAGTGATCGCCGAAAAGATCACCGTTTGAGACCAAGTGTTGGTCATGGTAGTGATCGCCAGAAAGATCACCGTTTGGTTTTGATCACGAGGTGATCGAGATGGTATATTGCTTGGCCGGTTAGCCAAGAGAGATATGGTTATGGAGATCTGAGATGGTGATTTATCANTGGAGTATTAGTGGCTGATGTTATGATTGTTATCATGATGATATCTGTTATTATATTGGAGTATTACTTTGGATGTCATGCTGCCTTTTGATTATTAGTGGTTAGTATGATTATTTTCATGATGCTAGTTGATGTTCTGTTACTGTTGCTTGGAGTATAAATTTTGGAGATAATGGTTACCTGTGGATCTTAGCCGAATAGCTTTATTCTTGTTATTGGAGTAGTAGGATTGTTGTTTTTGGATTCATCATGACAATAGTGTTGTGCTACCCTTGGAGTATTTGAGATGATGATATTATGCTTAGATTATTTGTTGGATATTGCTATGGCTTGCATTATAGGTTGATTGGTGATATCGGAGTATCAATTATCACAGTTATACTTGTGGGGTTAAATTCCGTCATTAAGTAGGTCAGGTGCCACCGAACCGGGCTTTTCCAGTGCAACCACATTTGCCATTATGGGAAGGCCCTAATGCGATGCTATTTTCGTGCCTCTGGCCGTTGCCTCCAACGAGGGAAGGTTATGGGCGCGCGCTACCCTGATCAGGTAGGCGAACATAAGCCTTGTGTGCCCGTAGTTGGTATTGAGAGCTCTTGTCCCCGTTTGGGACCGTTTTGTTTGGCCACGACGGTGGCCGTTGGTGTCTTTGGTAGACATGGGGCCACCCATGAGTTAGCCTAGAGGGGAGTTAGACGGAGTGGCCGGGAGAGTGTCATGGCAGTAGATCGGTTTTGTCGTAACCCCGTTGGTCCACCCGAATGGGAGTGCGAGGCCATGGGTTCCATGGTGTGGGTACAGTGCGCTACCTCTGTAGAGTGTGTGTGTTTAATCTATTGATAGCCGCGTCCTCGGTCATGGGCATAAGTTCGTACTAGGTCACACCGTTCGATCAACACTCACATGACGGAATGACTTATAGGTGGTTTATATGTGGACATTTTGAGCAGTACAGATTGGCAGGATGTTGATGATGTTGGGGACCAAGTGTTGGTCATGGTAGTGATCGCCGGAAAGATCACCGTTTGAGACCAAGTGTTGGTCATGGTAGTGATCGCCGAAAAGATCACCGTTTGAGACCAAGTGTTGGTCATGGTAGTGATCGCCAGAAAGATCACCGTTTGGTTTTGATCACGAGGTGATCGAGATGGTATATTGCTTGGCTGGTTAGCCAAGAGAGATATGGTTATGGAGATCTGAGATGGTGATTTATCATTATTGTAGTAGTTTCATATCATGCTTAGTAGTTGTTGTTCTATCATGGTAGTTGTTAATTTAATTAACCTACTTAATGCTATGTTGTTGTCTTGCCATGATGTTTTTGGTTGTTGTGAGCTTGCAAGTACATTCAATGTACTGACTTGGCGTGTCATGCTAGATTGCAGGTGATGCCATGATTGTTTCATTGCTTGTCATGGTTTCCGTTCGTGCGAGCTAGATCGTGTCCCAGCTAGAGTCCCTGCGGAGTGGAGTTCACTTTCTTCGTCGTTGTTCTGCTGCTAGAAGTTTTCCGCTGCTACGAGTTGTTCTGCTACTAGCATAGAGCAAGTGTTGTATTGCAGGCGTAGTGTCGCCATGTTGATGTGAACCTTTGTAACATCAGGCCCTTGTATTATTAGTCTTGTAATCAGAGCTGATTTGTTCTATGTCAAGCAGTGCCATATTCCAGAGACTTTTCCTTGATTTCTGGGCTGGATTACAGGGCGTTCCGGTTTCTCTGAGCCGGGGTGCCACAGGCTTGGTATCAGAGCAGGTCTGGCTGTAGGACGCCATAGTGAGCGCGAGTGGTAGAAACCAGTAGAAATCGGTAGTATAGAGTCTGGCTTGTTGATTGCATTTGGTTGATGCATTTGTTTGTTTCATAGCATGCATATAGCCTTATTATTTGTTGGTAATGGTTTATCTGGTGAGTGTAGGTGGCATCAGTTCGGATCCACTACAGTTCATCCTTTGCATTTCTCCAGTTCCTTTTTCTTTCGGTGTTTGGCCTCATTTCTGTCCCAACAGAGTGATGCCAAGTGATCCCGACACTGTTTGCAAAAATGGTGCGCATGTATCGCGCCGATGTCTTTCTTTCAGTCTCGTCTATCATTTTGGTGATGGACATGCTTCTATCCCGGATCGTCCTTTTTATTTTGTCGTGTTGGCAACCCTTAATGATCTTAGTTATCAAGAAAGGGCAATGTCAGCAGCCTCAGTTTTTCCCCGCTATCCTATTTCTTGGACGAGTATGAATCTTGTTCCGTCCGCTTGATAATAACGTGGTTGCGACCTTCGTGTCCCGCTGCATGATTACCGAGTACGTCCTCACATCAGAGCTAGTTCAGGTTGCTACCTGGCTAAGCTAGCACTTGGTGTAGCGCTGTTTACACCAATCCTTCCACACATTTATTCGTCCCCGTGCACATCGTCATAGCATGCTAGATCGTACAACTGGAGATCCCACGAGATTTGTGTGTTTAAGTAGGCATGCATATAGTGTGACTAGCAGTAATATGTGACATTGATTGTGTGAATTGATTGTTGTTGTGTGCCTTTGTTTAGTTGAGTTTTCTATTGCCTCTTTCTTTTTGGGCCCCGATGTTACATTATTTCCCCCCTATAAAGAGTTGCTCATCAACTGACTCCAGACTTGAAGAAGCAATAAGGATTTCAAATATTTGGAAGGAGCTCAACTAAACATTATGGTCTACCCAGTCAACTGCATTATGGCATTAACATCTGCTCATGATACCAATGGTGTATCGGATTGACTATCAGCATCGAGTCTACATCAGTGCAAAATCCTCACATCAGTAATGATCCAGCCAGCAGGAAGACCAGTCAGGTACAAGATCAACGGTATATTTTCAGACAGAGGTATGGATCATGTATAAAAGTTTGGCTCAGCAATGCATGATGCTTGAAATATGTTAATATCCGAAATAAAGTCAGAATGTGATATTCTCAAGGAAGACAACCAAACCATTTTTCTCATGCAAATAACCAGCCTCGGAATATTATGGGCATGTGTATGGATTTCAGTCTACATGGCAGTATGAAGTTTTGGATATAAGGAACCCAGTATTCTTCCACACGCTATCAGAAGAAATTTATGATGAAAGGCTCCTGACAGACGAAAATGAATTCTTTTCAACAAGCAAACCTGAGGAGAAGCTTCTCAAGTACGGAACTCAGGCTTCTCCAGCACAATAATCAGATCAAGCTTTGTGTGTAAGCTATAAAGACTTCTTCTGGATGATAACCAGACAAAAGATTTGAGCAGAATTTAACAAGTCTTTCTCAGCAAGCTACTCCGATGGCTTCTCTCATAAGCCACCCAGTCCGCGTCAGTACCACAATATTGCACCATCCTCAGAGATTATATGATGAGTTGCAAATGTATGGCAGTATAGTTCAAGGACTAGACTTGCAATAATTTTGTCAGAGGTAAAATTCAGTCAAAACATATGCCTACCACAACGATCGAGTCATCAGTGGCATATCCTTCTTATATATGGTGAGCATGCATCCCCAGTCATATCAGTCACTCATACGAGATGCGAAAGTGATCCAACAGATATACCTAAGAAAAGTAAGGATTCAACAACCTCCCCAGTCAGGCAAAGGAAAATAAGCAAATATACATCTCATGTGATGCAAGGAGTGATAATATTTGGTGATGATATCACAGAATCCACAGTCATGAAAATGGATACCAAAGTCATTATTCCCACAACGGACAAGGGGATATCATAAAACCTTGTCTTGTATGATTGAACTCAACAACAAGCTTTGTACAGCTACAAGCCCCGAGCATATGTCATATATGTGCGGACACAGGTCAGAAAAACAAGCCCAAGGAATAATGTCAAGAATATTGCACTAATCACATCCATGGTCATACGAAGAATCAAGGACAGGTGTGGCCAAGATATTTCAATACGGTACGCTAACAAAACAAATCACGACTGTAAAAAGGATGAGACTGACAGCATAGGTATGATGATTTTTGCACAACCATCAGGGTCTGGATAGCCAAATCAGTTGGAGGCTATTATTCCATATGGATCCCCAAAGGCATACTCTCAAGGGCCTACTCTGTTTTACAAGGATTTTCATATCCCGCTGACTCGCTTGCCATGGTTAGCTTGGAATATCCAAGTCTGTTCTGTCAGAACCAAGATTTCTTTGCAAGCTCCACAGTTTTACTTCAGCGGCAGCATGAAAGCATATCACGGCCTATTACCACAGATGGTTATATCAACCACATGAGAAAAATCAAAAGCCGAACAATCAACTCAGACCCGGTATACTCACCGACGGAGTCAAGTACACGGTCAGTCCATCAGCAAAAGCTTTTGTCTGTCAGGCCCCTGTCGGGCCAGTCTCAAGATGTAAATATTTGAGGTATGACACAGCTATAAATCCATACACCGTTATATTGCTCACAACAGAAGGCAGTCAAATCTTTGGTACATATCTCATGCTCGAGCCAAGATAAATCAGTGCCACCTATGAGTAGTCAAATTCTGTCATAAGATGGCCATGATTAATTCCCAGCATTTATTGAAACCAGAAGGCCTGCATTTATTTGAAGCAACCCCATGACAGAAGTAAAAAGGTTTTCATGACCAAAGAAAATTTTATGCTCAGATCCATGGGATATCATCGCAGATATGAGAGAATCGACGTCAGCAAAAGGATTTGGTATATGAGCAAAGACCCGTCAGAATTTGGGGAAAGGTGAAGCAAACCACCCAACAGCAAGGTAAGTGAATGCTATGAAATTCTTGGGGGAACAATAAATAAAGGAACAAGGATACCCGAGTTAGAAACGGTGTCCCCAAGTCATACTTGTTCCCTGAGCAATCGAAACTCGAGGACGAGATTTATTTAAGGGGGTAAGAGTTGTAACAGCCTGGATTTTGGCCCTTTTCTTTTTCTTTTGATTTACTAGTTGACCCGTTGCGCCAAATGGCGCAGTGACCTGCTAAAGCCATGTTGTCGATGAAAATAGTTTCATTTTGCAAGGACATGGCGCAAAGACCCACTTAACCCATATACTAAAAAATACCATGTTTTAGCTGGTTTATATGTGGGCAAGGACATATGATTACAAAATTTACCCTTTTCTAATAAAAAATGGAGACTGTTGTCTATAATGAGATGTACACACACTTTTTAATTTATCTCTAAGGCAAATGGCTTAGAGTCCGATTTGATACCATGGTCGTGTTGAAAATATTTGCATTTTTTCAATAACTTTATGCTTAAGCAAGCACAAAGACCATGTCAAACCCATCGGTTTGTCAAATGGCGCATAGACCCGCTAAATCCATGTGAAAATTGAAAAGAAAATCCATGATTTTTTTTGGTTTAGTTGTGTACAAGCATATATGGTAACAAATTTAACACCCCCCTATAATAATAAAAAAGAACGGAGGCGTGCCATCTACAATAAGACTCATTTTAACCAAGAGTTATTTGAAATAAATGCATGGAAATTTAGCTATAATATGGATATTTTTAATAATGCAGAAAATTGAAAGGAACATAGCATCAAATTATGTAATAGAGTTTTCAAAATGCGGGCATTCTCTCTATACAATTTTTCTACGTTGGCTATAACTTAGGAATCCAGGTCACACTCCTCTGAATTCATTGCACCTTGTCCGTCACAATCCTTTAAAGGTCAGATGCACTGTAATTCCTTCATTTGTGAAAGGAGTTGGGCAAAAATGCCTTGCACAATGTTTTTCCTCTCTTCACTGATGGAGCCACTCTCTACAGCTCCGTCTTTAAGGGAGCTAGACAGACAATGCTCAGAGCCATGTTTATGACATGTTGTTTTGTTGTAGTAGAAGGGCAAACATGAAATGAGAAATCAATTAAAGAAACAAGGACATGTTGGTCTGCTACAATGGAAGGGCAAACTTGAAATGATAAATCATAGTGGTGGTTTCATCTAGAGGGCATTGTGAGGCAAGACATGTGTACGTATTTTTGCATATGCCACAAATTCTGGAGAAGTAAGCACATTCATGCCACTGATTTCTCGTAGGGTGGTCCAGCAGTCTGGCCATCTCTCCCAGCAATACTTGGGACCTTTTTTTAGAAACAGAACATACTTAGGAACTACCCCATTGGGCTACCACTGTTGAAGTATCTTGACTCTTTCGATAACATAGTCTGGTAAAAGAAAGGTGCATACAAAAATTACACTTAGAACACCAAAATTATATCAGCCATGACCCTTAGAATAAAGGTAAAACCTTGTAAAACTCGCTATAAAAAATACACCTGTGGGTTCCATTAAACTATTTTGCATCCATTCCATAAAGCAATGTGGCTATTTAGAAGGTAGATATCATGTGGCTAATGCATGTGTACTGCCACTTGACAAAATGACATAAATCAAGCACACAAACAGCAGTGGATGGTGATAAACTTTTTTGAATAAGAGCAGCAAAATTAAAAATTATTCTCTTCAAACCATACAATGGGTGGGATGGAACAACTCAATCTTGGAAAAAGAAGAACAGTAATGGAACATATTTAATTGACACATAAATCTCATGCTTGACATGTAAATGGTCCTATGCCAAAAACCGTGATCAGGAGATGCAAAGTAAGGCTAATACTACAACGATGGTTCATTGTGAATTTTCCAATCACTGGAACACAATACCATGAAAAAATATTTTCAGTCTAACAAAATTCACTTTTAACTTGGCATTACTTCGTATCCATTTTTATACCTATTTCACCTTTACAATTAATAATATGACAATCCAAGTGGACACCATAATGATGCAATAAACACACGCATGAGGCGTAGTGCAGAAGTATAACATAACTATTGCAACTATATATAAGCATTGTCTTTCTGGTGAGATGCATTATCTATGAGCAAGCATGCAAAACCGAACAGACACAATACCAAAGTAAGCTTTTCCAAATCAGAAGGAATCAGGGAAATTTATGTCAACAAACAAAGGAACCTTAGCATTTAGCAGTAAACACAACCATACTGTCAAGAAAAAGTAAAGCTACTTCTCAGTATAGGAAATGAAAGATACTTGACCAGAGTTTGCTACCATAGAAGGACCATACTGTTTTAAAAAAATGTAGGAAAATTCTTCCCCTATAAAGAAAAGTCGCACTTGGTATAGCAGCAAATATATCTCGGATCAACCGGAAAACAGGCTCCTGTATAGCTATGAAGTAGGAATGACATGATTCCAATATTTCTCTTCATTTGGTACTGACTACCTGCTTTCTTTATTCTACCATCAAACTCTTTCCAGGGTTCATATGCCCAAATATCTTCCTTTTCTGTCACTTCGAG